>OX375882.1:109941043-111171705 GCA_947359465.1 Metellina segmentata | reverse complement strand
TCTACATAAAATTTTACACCAGCTTAATACCTTACACCACGAGCACGGGCAACGCAGGGCTAGCCACGCAGTGGCTAGTCTAACTATATAAAAGTATTAGTGTGTGATACAAACTACACCGTTTCACCCATCCACACCTGATTGGGTACACTAAGGCCCGGTGCACACATCCGGTTTTGCAACGTGCGACGCCGCTGCGGCACAGAAGCTTATATGCACACATAACCGTGAAATGACGTAAGTACTCATTTCGCGCCTTTTGCGATACATATTCTATCGAAGAAAACGTTTTTATTTCGCTTACTTAGTGTAAAAAAAGTATATTTCGAAACCAAATAGACGTTACTGGATACAAAAATGTATTAATTATTATTTATATTCCATTTATTTATGAAAACAAGGTACTTGAGACCGAAGAAGCGTGTGCGGAGACGTGGGGAACTGCGGTACAAATCGCACGCTAGTTGGACGTGTGTCGCCGCACGCATGTGTGCACTACTCCATTGAATCTAATGTATCTGAAATCGCACTTGCATTGCCACAGCGGCGCTGCACGTTAAAAAACCAAATGTGTGCACCGGGGCTAAAACTTTTAGAGCACTGTCTTCAGACCCATCTGTAGCCATGGAAATTGGCACACAGGTAGTTCTAACAGTGCCCCTCTCGAAGTCCCAATTTTAAAATATAAAGTTTGTTTTCCTGCAATAAATGGACATGGAGAAGGAAACACGTTCTACAGGGTTTGTGTATTTGAGTTAACACAGTGTAGTATCGCGGTCATGTTTTTAGCTGTCGCGGCCATATTTGAAACCCAAGCAACGCCGGATTATTCAACTAGTAGCAAATACAGGCCACAATACTAAGGTGACCAATCGTCCTCCTTTAGGGAGGACAGTCCTTCTTTTGTAGATTCTGCCCTTCCTCGAAAATTTCCACAAAACGATTCAAAAGATTGAAGGTGAACATATTTCAGCTACAGAAGTAAGTCTTATTTTAAACGATTTTGTCCTTCAATATAAATCACGATTTGAAGAAAAATGTATTCCTCTCTCTATAATAATAAAAAGAAAATTGTCAAACTTAGAGGAATCAAATCCGGGCATAACGGAAAAGTTTACCATAGAAGTGCAGAATTTTTACCAGACATGTTTCCAATATGTCGAAGAATGGTCTGAACAAATATCACAGGAAATAACAGTTTTCAACGGTGTTTTTTGACTTCATCGCGAGTAAATTGGGCAGATATTGAAAATTATGTTGAGTTTTTATCGAAAGAAATGCCTGATATTAAAATCAATGACAATTGTCTGTTTGAAGAAATTACAAGACTGAATGTATATTTAAATTCTGATAAATTAGAACAATGGGAAAATCAACATGTTGAAATTGATTCCGTGATAAAAGATGGGTGGAAATATTTAACCATTTCAAAAATGAACACATTCCATATGAAAATTTAGTTATTCTTGTTGAATTTACGTTGTGCTGCCCTGGAAAACTAATGCAGCAGTTGAAAGAGTTTTTTCAATTGGAATGATTTTTGGACAAGTGAGAAATCAAGATTGAATGTTGATACTGTAGCTGCAGCACTTGCCGTGAAATTCAATATGAAGGATATTTCTTGTTCCGAAATTTCCAATACATTAACTGTTAGAAAATGATATATTGACAAAAAATATTCATTCAATGGAAAAATACTCGTTTAAGTAAATAATTAAAAGGGATGTAAGCATAATTATTGTATTTCTGTTTGAATTAACAAAATGTTTAATTTATTTACGTTGTACTTTTTTCTTAAATGTTTTCGTCTTCCTTTTCATTGTAAAAATATTGGTCACCTTAACAATACGGAATACGAATTTACACGTTTCGTACTTCTAACCAATATGTATTTGTCCATCGATGCTGCAGAACTAAACATTTTTTGTACAACTCTCAAAAACCTCTTTACACTACAGTTTCTACTACCATTAGCTCTAGCTTTAATTAGTTCTAACCTCTTCTTTGGTTTCTGTGTGATCAGTCCATTTTGTGCTCATCAATGAAAATACTCTTATTGTGTATATTGAGAACATGAGATGATGCTTTAAAAGCGATTTTTTGTTTGGCCTACCAATTTGTTTCCTCAAGTCTAGACGAGGCATGAACGAGATATTTCGTCTTTAGAAGAAAATTGACCCGATCTTGATCTTGTCATAAAAAGATTGACATTATCTTGATGACGGAATACCTCGTCGTTATAAACAAAATTGATCGAATCTTGATAGACGAGATATCTCCTGGAACCATCTTAGAGGGTTTTATTATAAATCATTGAAAATATCGAACCAACTGGGTGTTCTCCAACTTTCCTGTTCACAATCCGGAAACGGCTATTCCGTTATCGATTAGCACGGGCTAAGCTTTCTATTGATTATCATAGGTAATTTTTCGATATTAATTAATTACTTTTGTCTAAATTGTCAGTATTATAGAATAAATTTATATTGGAATGTATTTGGAGGGAATAATAATATAATTTAAAAATTTCATAATCTTTCTTAAGAATGAAATATACAGAAGAAATAGAATGTGAATACGCGTGGACAGATTAAAAAAAAATAGCTGTAATATTGGAGTTCGTGGGAAATACGGTATCTGCACATGATCAATCACAGAACAAAATAAGAATTCAGAAAATATACTCACGGCAAAAAGCTCCGAGAAGAGTCGAAACATCAAACTCTCCTTTGTCTGAAGTTATCGTCTGGCACTCGGCGATTGGCGCAATCAAACACATGAAAAATATTAGAATAGAAATTATATGACAAAAAAACATTTTCTATTCTCACAATTTTCCCCCTAGTGCAGTGTAAAAGAACTGAGGATTGAAAATCCAGGACACATGCATTTATAGAATTTTATTTTTATTAATTTTTGTTGGGGGGAGGCAGACGAAAAACGGAATTTCCCTTCCAGATTCTTTCGCGAATGTCGTAAAGCTGACGATCGCTTGGACCTTCGTTCTGAAAAGAAAAAAAGAAATAACTGTTGCGGACTGTCAGAGCGAATAAAGCTCGTCGTTCATTATGAGTATAATTGAATGTGGTTTCCTTGGTTTCCAGACAAAACTGATTTAGAATACCGTTTCGCGTCGACGTGAAGAATTTTTCTTTTGTTGGCCGAGGCTTTCGTATTCGGTTTGGGAAATATTCCATTGTGAAAGTGACGACGGTCAAAGTTATTTTGCCATACTCGTCTGATTCTTTTCGCACCTTTTTTGTTGTTATATGATTTCTTCCTGTTTTTTGAAAATGTGCAAGAAACCCGGAACCTACTTATCAAGGAATTGCAGAGGGCAAGAATATTCTCATTGTCAAATAGATTATACTGAAAAATATATTTACATACTTTCGTGATCGTTTTGCAGGTCAATCTCGTTAACTGCACGGGGTCGTATAAAGGAGGGATACATCGCGCCTTGCTACCTTGTAAGGTTACCTTTATTTGTTGGAAAGGACATTTCACTTACTGATAGCCCGTTGGGCGAAGGAACACATCTTCATCAGTCTGAGCAACTAATGTTCTTTTTCTGATGACATCAGAAAAAGAACATTAGTTGCTTAAAGAGGAAAATAATTGTTCACATGAGACTTGGATATGAGTTATCAGAGTAAACTTGATTGACAGCTGAACCATGAGAGGTTCACAGTACGAAATTTTTTTATAGAATTCTGTAAAAATTTCTAAAGAATGTGGTTTAGGGATTAGATATTGGGGTTTTATGGCGCAAGATCAGAATGTGGTCTAAATAATTCTATACAGTTATGGCCCGTTTTTCTATAAGCTTATAAGCTCCAAAAAGTAATCTAAGCTATCAGAGCGACCGAGCGATGTATAATTTGATAGACAATGTGTATAATAGTGGCCAAGAACAGATGGACACTGCATACCTAAATTGGACACCCACATTTATTTTTACAATATAATACAAAATTTGATATATATATATATATATATATATATATATATATATATATATATATATATATATATATATATATATATATATTTGTAAGATTCGTGTTGTTCTGTTTGGTAAGGTCTATATTAAAGACTTCGAATCTTACAGCACATTGACATTTAATGAATAAATATATACAATTATTATGTACAGTTGAGTAAAATTTAAAACAGTTCCGTCATTATCTGCAGCAGTCGTCTCTGCTCGGAAAAAATACGTCAGCTCTCAATGGCGTCCAGGAGAAAAAGTGTCTGTTCTATTAATTTTCTCGTAACTGAATACCAGAATGTGAATGGCTCGTGACAGTCTTGCCTTGCATTCCTACTACAATGCAACTGACTCCTACCAGTCTCGTTGCTCTTATAATGAGTTCTTTCCAGACTAGTAGACAACTACCGTTGTCTAGTATTCCTACAACCGGCCATCCTGATGATCTTTCGTCCTCGAAAGGAACACGACAAACCTAAAAAAAAAACACAAAACAGTATCTGGGAATACATTGATTCAGTATTAGTTATTGAACCACGACTTCATATGGTCAGCTGCTGTCGACGTCAAGTTCGGTCCTTCATGGTTTCCAACTTTCTCAACGTCATAGCGATCATGGGGTTTCACTTTCTTCACTCGATATGGTCCTAAGAATTTCGGTCGTAATTTCATTCCGACACCAAATCGAGTCCGCTGAATTGCAATAAGATCGCCCTCTTTGTATTGATGAGGTTTCTTCCTCTTCTTATCATACGTTCTTTTATTCTCTTCCTGAATTTTTAGGATATTCTCTTTGGCATCGTCTCTTAATTTCTTCCTCTTCTCTAGAAAAACTTCAGTATATTCTTCTTCTAAAAGCTGGACTATCTTGAGATCTTCTTTGTTTCGCATTTTCACACAGTTTCGAAAGTTCCTTCTATCCGTCTTTTCCGTCAACTCGTCTTTTCGTCTACGCGTTTTTTCGTCTACGCGTTTTTTCGTCTACGCGTTTTTTCGTCTACGCGTTTTCTTTTTTGTCGTTTCAGTCTATCATCAGCACCACGTCAGGAGAAGTCATGAAACTGTTCTTGCAGATGATTAAAACACAAGTCAAGGTTTGCATAGGGAGTCAAAACATTCCGCCGGCCGGTTCAATCGTCACTGCTTTCGGTGTCTGCTAATCCGTCGTTCAAGCCCTCGTACGAAGGAGAAGAATCGTCGCGGTCGTCAACGGTTTTTCACATCCCGGCCGAGCCCCCATTTTTTGTAAGATTCGTGTTGTTCTGTTTGGTAAGGTCTATATTAAAGACTTCGAATCTTACAGCACATTGACATTTAATGAATAAATATATACAATTATTATGTACAGTTGAGTAAAATTTAAAACAGTTCCGTCATTATCTGCAGCAGTCGTCTCTGCTCGGAAAAAATACGTCAGCTCTCAATGGCGTCCAGGAGAAAAAGTGTCTGTTCTATTAATTTTCTCGTAACTGAATACCAGAATGTGAATGGCTCGTGACAGTCTTGCCTTGCATTCCTACTACAATGCAACTGACTCCTACCAGTCTCGTTGCTCTTATAATGAGTTCTTTCCAGACTAGTAGACAACTACCGTTGTCTAGTATTCCTACAACCGGCCATCCTGATGATCTTTCGTCCTCGAAAGGAACACGACAAACCTAAAAAAAAAACACAAAACAGTATCTGGGAATACATTGATTCAGTATTAGTTATTGAACCACGACTTCATATGGTCAGCTGCTGTCGACGTCAAGTTCGGTCCTTCATGGTTTCCAACTTTCTCAACGTCATAGCGATCATGGGGTTTCACTTTCTTCACTCGATATGGTCCTAAGAATTTCGGTCGTAATTTCATTCCGACACCAAATCGAGTCCGCTGAATTGCAATAAGATCGCCCTCTTTGTATTGATGAGGTTTCTTCCTCTTCTTATCATACGTTCTTTTATTCTCTTCCTGAATTTTTAGGATATTCTCTTTGGCATCGTCTCTTAATTTCTTCCTCTTCTCTAGAAAAACTTCAGTATATTCTTCTTCTAAAAGCTGGACTATCTTGAGATCTTCTTTGTTTCGCATTTTCACACAGTTTCGAAAGTTCCTTCTATCCGTCTTTTCCGTCAACTCGTCTTTTCGTCTACGCGTTTTTTCGTCTACGCGTTTTTTCGTCTACGCGTTTTTTCGTCTACGCGTTTTCTTTTTTGTCGTTTCAGTCTATCATCAGCACCACGTCAGGAGAAGTCATGAAACTGTTCTTGCAGATGATTAAAACACAAGTCAAGGTTTGCATAGGGAGTCAAAACATTCCGCCGGCCGGTTCAATCGTCACTGCTTTCGGTGTCTGCTAATCCGTCGTTCAAGCCCTCGTACGAAGGAGAAGAATCGTCGCGGTCGTCAACGGTTTTTCACATCCCGGCCGAGCCCCCATTTTTTGTAAGATTCGTGTTGTTCTGTTTGGTAAGGTCTATATTAAAGACTTCGAATCTTACAGCACATTGACATTTAATGAATAAATATATACAATTATTATGTACAGTTGAGTAAAATTTAAAACAGTTCCGTCATTATCTGCAGCAGTCGTCTCTGCTCGGAAAAAATACGTCAGCTCTCAATGGCGTCCAGGAGAAAAAGTGTCTGTTCTATTAATTTTCTCGTAACTGAATACCAGAATGTGAATGGCTCGTGACAGTCTTGCCTTGCATTCCTACTACAATGCAACTGACTCCTACCAGTCTCGTTGCTCTTATAATGAGTTCTTTCCAGACTAGTAGACAACTACCGTTGTCTAGTATTCCTACATATATATATATATATACGCCGGAACGTCCGGTGTAAAACACGTCTCCCTTCCTCTTAAGCCTACAACTAATCTCCTCATCCATGTTCTTTTTCAGAACAGTCCCCGATATTTCGTATTCTTGATCGTATCAGAACACAGGCACTGTCATCCATCGATGTTCGTCTACTAGAACAGTAGCAACCAAAACACAAGAACAACTGCTCCTATAACTTATCCGTGTTCGCAATCAGTCTGTCGGGGGATCGTTACATAATCACTATAGCAGTTCATTTCTTGTGTTTCACTTTGCTTTTTAAAATTCTCAAAATACATTTCTAAAGAATCCGAGCTCGCTTTCGCTTTTGAAATATCAGAAATTATTTTTATTTTAGAGAAGATAATTTTGTTTCTCTCAAATTCTATGTTAGCAGTCTTCCAACCAGTTTCTGTCTTGACGGATGGAAAAACTCGAGATTCTTTCAATCCATAGACGTGGTTTAGTCATTTGTATTGTGGGTTAAAAGAAACTCTACATACTTGGAAATATCGTGACGATCAAAAGACGTAATTTGAATAGGTTTCAAATCAAATTTCAATGTAAAACTAGAAGTCATGGGTAATTCATTCGCAAAATGTTGATGAGAAAATGTACGTGGTCAGAGACGGGCAAGCAAAATCTTGTCGGATGAAGTGAGGTGTTGCCTCGTCATCTGGCCGTAGTTCAAAATTACGAGGTGCTGTCCTCGGATCTTTCCTTAAAGGGATTGATCCCGGACCGTCGTCAATAGCCCGTTGTGTTGCTCTAGTACGACGTTAACTAAAAATTACCTTACCTTACCTTACAAACATCCACGCACGGACCCGGATTCGAATCAGGAACCTTCCCATCTAACCGACGATTCAGAATCCATCCCGAAAGTAGATCCGAGAACGCCTCGTAATTTTGAACCTCTGTCAGATGTCGAGGCCGACACCTGGTGAGCTTGCAACCATCTTCAAACTTAACGACCCCTCCTACCCATTCAAAAGGGAGGAAAGTTTACAGGTAGTATATGGCCATCCATTAGAGGCTTTCCCTAGCTTCGGCTAATCCGCTGTGGGTTTTCAGTAACTCGGTACGGAGGGGTCTGCTTCCATTCGAAGGAAGGAAGGAAGGAAGGTAGTATATGGCCCCCGAGAAAAATAGACGCGGTAATTTCTGTGAAGCGAGCGAAAGTACACAAACACTTCGTTTTATAATAGTTCTAGATATCAAGTACTCGAAGTAAAAGCTTCCCAGTGCGTCCGGTTTGTTTTCTTATGCTGGAAATCCCCTATTCGACTAAGGCCCGATGCACACATCAGGTTTTTCAACGTACGGCGCCGTTGCTGCAACGCAAGTGCGGTCGATACATTAGATCCAATTGAGTAGTGCACACATACTTCCGGCGACGCACGTCCAACAATGAGTGCAATTTCGTCCAACAATGCGTGCAATGCACGTCCAACTTGCGCAGTTCCCCACGGCGCCGCACACACTTCTCCGGTCTCAAGTACATTGTTTTCACAAAAAATGGAATTTAAATAATAATTAATATATGTTTTGTATCCAGTAACGTCTATTTTGTTTCAAAATATACTTTTTTGTACACCAAGTAAGCGAAATAAATACGTTTTCTTCGATAGAATATCCATCGCAAATGAGCACTTGCGTCATTTCACGGTTATGTGTGCATAGTTGGGCTTCGGTGACGCACGTTGAAATATCGGATGTGCGCACCGAGAATAACTTGGACGAATTTATTCATTCGATAAATAAAAAAGCTATTCATTTAACTATTAATGATTTATTTAGTACTCATTTCGCGCCATTTTCGATGGATATATATCGAAGAAAATGAGTTTATTTCGCTTACTTGGTGTACAATAAAATATGTTTTGAAACTAAAAATAGACGTGTGTGTGTAACATCCATTTATTAATTATGATTTATATTCCATTTATTTATGAAAACGAGGCACTTGAGACCGGAGAAGCGTGTGCGGCGCCATTTTACGGTAAAGTGCTAATTTCTCGTCCCCTAACTTTATATATCTCGGCAACTGTACGCATTTTTAAGCATCTAAACATAATCTTAATTGCAAGTATTTCGCGGTAATTATTTTAAGTTTAACAACTGTATTATTCGATGGGTCGTGACATAGATACAATCAAAAACATATCCTTCAACTTTCAATTATTCACTTCTATTTCAATTCAAGATATATTTTTCTGATTGGAAGTTGAAAATGTATGGTTATTTAAATTCCTTAACCTATGTAGTATACACAGACAAGTGGATATGCTGTAGATAGAGAGAAGTACTCGGTCCGGTTGTTGATGCTTCTTGCACGTTACACCAGTCTGTTAAGAGGACGTTTTTATTTATTTTTAAATACTAGGGGTCTCCGCCCACTGCTCACCAATCCATACACGTCTTCCATATCGTTCCTAATAATTTCAATAAGAATACTCCGAAAACGAAATAATATAACTCAGAAACGATGCTCAATACTCAGTAATATACACAGTCCAGTTACATTAATGTGACCACCACCTACTTTCGACGTCAACGTGAAATAACCAATCACAAAAGGCAGGTGGCAGCACATTGCAGTGGAGTGTATATAAAGGATGTTCTAGGGCATCGGAAAGCATTTCAATCGTTGGCGTAAGGCAGAAACGTAGCGATTTATCCGACGTCCAAAAGGGCATGATTATTGGCTTTCGGGCCAAGGGTGGAAGCATTTCGGAAACGGCTAATTTTGTGAACTTTTCGCGTGCCGCCTTGGTAAAAGTATACCGTGAATGGCAAAATGGCACTATCCAGAATCAGCGGCGTGGCACATGTGGTGCACCACGGGCTATAGATGACAGAGGCGAACGAAGGCTACGGAGATGCGTTCGGGCGAATAGACGTGCAACTGTTGAGCAACTGACCGCCCAGATGAACCAAGGGGCTACCAAGAGTGTATCCTCAACAACGGTTCAACGAACGTTGCTGCGCATGGGCCTCCGCAGCAGACGCCTGGTGAATGCACCTATGCTGACTGCTGTTTATCGGCGACGAAGGCTGGAATTTGCACGCCAGTACCGCAACTGAACGTCCAAAGAGTGGCGACAGGTGGCTTTTTCCGATGAATCGCGTTTTATGCTCCATCGGACAGATGGACGTTGGCGTATACGGCGTGAAACGTCTGAAAGCAAACACCCTGCAACAATTGCCGGAATGATCCAGGCTGGAGGAGGGAGCATTATGGTTTGGGGAATGTTTTCCTGACATTCACTGGGTGCACTCATCATCAGAACCCTAATTGACTCTCTTCCTGCACGTCTCGCAGAGGTCCGCTCTGCCACAGGTTCTTTCTTTCTTTCTTTCTGGCTTTTGACAGGTGGTCACGTTAATGTGACTGGACTGTGTATATCACAAGAACGAGCAGCACGCGGATCCCACCACCGATGCTTACAAGTGCGTTGTTGCCATTCGGACCGAGGAAAATAATATCAAGAAAGTCCAATGAAGGTAATGGTAAATTTAGTTAACTTCGTACTAGAGCAACACAACGGGCTATTGACGACGGTCCGGGATCTGTCCCTTAAGGGAAAGATGCGAGGACAACAGCTAGCAATTTTGAACCTCGGGCAGATGACGAAGCAACACCCGAGCTGGCACCCCACTCTCCAAACTTCCTCACCAACCCTACGTGAGGACTTTCGGCCACGATAGATTTAAGGTGCACCAGCCGTCTCTACACCATACGCTCACAAACATCCATGCCCGGATTCGAACCAGGAACCTTCCAATCTAGCGTGCAAAGGTCTAATGTGCCGCCCCTTCTAGAGAATTTTTCATATGTTGACTAATACTTAACGTTGACGTTTTAAACTCATCTACCTGTGTAAGAGTAAAAAGTAAAGCATTAATAAAAATGCAAATAAAATTTGAAATGCAAAACTTTATTTTTTGGCCAGTTAATAGGTTATAATAGCGACAAAATACTTTAAAAAATAACAAACAAACAAAAACATTACCTTTGAAATAAAAATAGACATTTTATAATTAGAAATGCAAAACAACAGTATTTACTCAGAAAATATAATCTAATAAAAAAAAGTACTAAAGCATAAATCTCATGAAAGGAAAAGTATATATAAATCAGTCCTTCTATAAAGACTACCTAACTATAAAATAACTTTTCTGGCTTTCTGAGAAGTAAATTTGTCAATAATTTCGTTTAAATCAATTTTTTCAGAGATTTCGGATTTAATAGAGATGAGAGATGGCCAAAACTGAAAGCCTTTCTTGTGTCATATTATTTCTCAAGTAATTTTTAATTTACTGAAACTTCTTTCACCTAAAGCCACAAAAACAGGTAAGGATAAAAAAATTCTTACTGCTAGAGCAAAATTTGGAAAACAGGGAATGAGATTATTTTTTACTATAATTTCTAATATCTCAATTGGCTGTTTTTTTCCTGGAAAAATATCATTGAATGAAATTATTTCATTAAAGAGATATATACTGTCTATATCTTTCACAATACTTCCTTCCTCCTGTACCCAGTGGCGGATCAAGTCAAGTGGGGGTAGCGGTAAAACTTTCGGGGCCCTCAATCTCAAGTTAGAAAAAAAATTCAAGGAAACTCTCATTAAGTTATTTACCAAAAAGAAAAGTAATCAAATTTTTCATACAAGCCCATTAAATAAATTTATTTAAAAATTTTTTATATGAATTTCCGTCGCTTTATTTCTTGCAAATTCCTCAATTATTTTGGAAGTGTCAATTCGGTTTACGATTCCTTGCTCTATATACAAAATGGCCATATTAATTCATCTTTCTTCTCCCATAGAACTGCTTAAATAATTTTTTACACTCTTTTAAAACAGGAAACAACGTTTCTCCTGTTGCATTAGGTAACGGAATTGTTCAAAAAAATTTCAATAATTAAAAAATGGTCAAATTCGTCTTCAAAAGTACAAAGCACCAATGTTATTTTAATAAATATCATTCAACTTTTTTTTATTATCGAAAAAGCTTCTGAGTTCTTGTGGATAATTCTGCCTTGGTGTTATCACATATGACATAAAAGGAATTAATTGACTATGAAATTTTCTCTTATTGTAAATTCATGTCCGACTCCTTTGTTTTCATTAAAAAACATTTTTCTCATTTGTTGTCTGCGAGTTTGTCCATCTTTCGCGTTAAATGACAGCCCTGATAAATCAGTTGCCTCTTTTTCAACTTCTCTGAAATTATTGATACAATTTTCTAATAACTTCAGGATAGATCCTTTTAATAGTTCGCATTCCACTGATTGTAGTGATTTACTAGTAGCATTTATTCTTTGTATCATAGTATTCCAAATAATTGTCATTAGGGCGGTTTAGCGTCATGAGAGCATTCAGAATCGTGGGAGCTCACAACGGGAATCGTTCCTTAAGTCCACCCGCTGGTCGGACTGCGGAAGTGACGACTGGAGGAGGCGGGCTGGGAAGAGACACTTTGGAACAGAGGCTTTTTCTAGCCGCAGACGATTTGAGAAATTTTTTCTTAAGGAGGCTGCATTGTATCGGTGATGGATATTGTCTTTAATTATAAAACTGTAGCTGTACAAATTCTGTAAAAATATTAACTCTTAATACAAATATTTTAACCAGGAAGTGGTTTTACTTTTTTGTCGATACGGTACAGCGGTTACATATTTGTCCATTTTCCTCAGAAGTGAAATTGCCTGTAATATGGTAACTTTTTTTCTTCGGAATTACAAATTCCACTTAAAGCCTCATTTACATGGGTGAAACCAAGTTTTATAGTGAATACAGCATCTGCTTTTGCTGACCATCTTATATTAGGAACTCTTTTCACTGCACATAAAGACGCTTATTGTAAAGTCAACACACGCTGTCACAACTTTTCTCGAACCTTAATGAAAAGACATTTTAAGACCTCGAGGCCCCTTCGGTATTTCGGGGCCCTACGCGGCCGCTTAATCCACCTCTAGAGCCGCCAAAGAAATGTCTTGCACATTTCCAATTGCTGAAATATTATCGAAATTTTTTATAACAAATTCCCTTATATAATACGTCAGGAGGAAGTTCGCTTTTTGTTTTAAAGCGTGTAAAAAATTATTTAAGGAGTCCTAAGGGAGAAGAAAGGTTAATTAATATGGCCATTCTATATATAGAGCAAGAAATCGTACACCGTGTTGACACGTCCAAAATAATTGAAGAATTTGCAAGAAATAAAACACAACGGAAATACACATAAAACATGTTTTTTTTTTAAATAAATTAATTTTTTGTGTTTTGGTATTAAATTTTTTTTTGATTACTTTTCTTTTTTGTGAAAACGTAATGAATTTTCTTGAAACTTTTTTTTTCTAACTTGCGTTTGAGGGCCCCTAAAATTTTACCGCTTGGGGCCCCCACTTAACTTGATCCGCCACTGGTCGAGAATTACAGTGTAATATTTGGCTTTTTTGACCCAATGCGTGTTATCTCATTACAAATACAAATACAAATATTGACGACCAGCTACAGGCTCAAGCCCAATAATGCTGGTCCTTTGTTTATGAATTCCTCAATTCCCACTGACTATCCAATTGTGTCTTAAATTCGTACACTCCCTTTGAATTAACTATATTTTCTGGCAACGCGTTCCAACTGTCTATTACCCTATTAAAGTAGTAGTTTTTCCTTAAATCCCGATTAAAATGTGTCTTATTCAATTTATACCCATGGCCCCTTGTTCTGTTATCCCTATTGAAATTTAAGCCCTCTGTATCCCCTTGTTTTACAAACTTGAAAAGCTGAATCAAATCCCCCCTCCTTCTTCTTCTTTCCAGTGTATACATGTTTAGTTTACTTAAACCTTCATTGTAGTCGAGATTTGCTATTCCCTTTATTATTTTTGTAGCTCTGTGCTGAACCCTTTCAATTAATTCTATATCCTTTCTCATATAGGGAGCCCAGAATTGTACAGCATATTCTAGATGTGGTCTTACTAAACCCTTATATAACGGCAAGATTATATTCTTATCCCTTGAAGTTACAGTCTTTTTAATATGCCCCAATAACCTATTAGCCTTTTTACCCGCAGCTGAACATTGGTGACCCATTTTAAAATCCCTGTGAATTATCACCCCAAGATCCTTGACTGTTTCTCCCTCCTTTACCTTTACTCCCTGTACTCGGCTCCACTGTTCCTGTAACCCATATGCAGAACTTGACATTTCCCTACATTAAATGACATACCCCATTTTACAGCCCATTCGGATATCTTATCAAAATCCCCTTGCAAATTTTCTTTCTGTAACTTGGTATCCACTGTCCCCCATATTTTAAAGTCATTTGCAAATATACTGATTCTATTCTTGATCCCCTGACCTATATCATCTATGAAAATTATAAATAAAATTGGTCCCAAAACTGATCCCTGAGGCACCCCACTTATAACTTCTGTCCACTGTGAATAATTTCCTTTTACCTGCACTCTCTGCTTTCTACCCAATAACCAATTATTTATCCATATTAATGTTTTTCCCTGAATCCCCAGCCTTTCCAATTTAAACAGTAATGCCTCATGAGGTACTTTATCAAAAGCCTTTTGAAAATCTATGTACATGATATCCACACTGCTCTTATTATCCAGCTCCTCAGTAATTTTTTCGTAGAACTTCAAAAGGTTTGTAGAGCAGGATCTGCCATTCCTAAACCCATACTGATTCTCTGATAACAGTCCCCCCTCCTCCAAGTATAACATTATATGTTTTTTTAACAGAGATTCAAATATTTTGCAAATTACTGATGTTAGACTTACTGGTCTATAGTTGCCCGGATCACTTTGTATTCCCTTTTTGAAAATTGGAGTTATGTTGGCCAACTTCCAATCCATTGGTACCCAACCTGTGCTATATGTTGAATTAAATATCATATGAATTACTTCCCCCAGTTCTTCCGCGTATTCCACTAGTACTCTCGGATAAATATCGTCTGGTCCTGGTGCTTTAGATGGCTTAATTCTTTTCAACTGATGTACTATTTCTTCCCTGTTGAATTTGCATTCTTTAATTATACCCCCTGCAAAGGCTCCATCCTTGTGATCCTTTTTTAAATTATAGTTATCATTGAAAACCCCCAGAAAAAAGTCATTTAACACGTTTGCCATTCCCACCTCGTCTTGAATTAATTCACCTCCCTTCCCCTCCAATGGGCCCAGTGTAGTACTAAATTTATTTTTACCACTTGCATATGCAAAAAATTCTTTTGGGTTTATATTTATTTCCCTTGCTAATTTTTCCTCCAAGGACACCTTTTGCTTCCGACTAATAGTTTTAAACTCCTTTCTGGCTTTCTGATATGCCTCCTTGTCCCTGTCGTAACCAGTGCTTTTATATACCCTGTATGTTCTTTGTTTTAATTTTAAAGCTTTGTGTGTTTCCCCTAAAAACCACATAGGGAGCAATTTTCTAGATTTTCCTGAACGTTACATGTTTTTTTAACACCTTGTCTAACTTATTCTTGAATTCCTCCCATTGTTCAGAATGATGCGGTGCTAATAATCCCCCTTTGAATGTTTCCTTTAACTCTTCCCTTATCTTATGAAAATTTACCTTTCTGAAATTTGGAATTATCCTACTATTGATTGTGTATGCTGACTGAAAATTTATACTTAATCTGATACTTCTATGATCACTTTCTCCCAGTGGCTCACCTATAACCAAATCCTGAACTCTATCCTCATCATTGCTGAAAATCAAATCCAATATTGCATTGTCCCTAGTATCCTCATACACCATCTGGTACAAAAAACAATCCTGTATCACTTCCAAAAATTCTGCCCCTTTACCATTTGTAGCTAGATTGTTTGTCCAGTCAATATTTGGATAGTTATAGTCCCCCATTAAAATTAATTCTCCTTTTTGACATGCTTCGTTTATCAGATTGCACATGCCTTTTTCCTGCTTTTCACTACAAACAGGAGGTCTATATATACTGCCCAGAATTAGTCCTTTGCCTTTGTCTGTATTCAGTTTCACCCAGACTGATTCTATACCCTCAGTTTTACTATTTAACTTTATTTCCGTACCGTTTAAGAATTCTCTCACATAAATCAAAACCCCACCCCCTTTCCTATTCACTCTGTCCTAACTAAACATTGTGAATCCACTTAATTCTAAAATTTGTGAATCTTCACTGTTTGCCAACTTTCAGTAATCCCAATGATATCTATATCCTCTGCTTGTGCAATTCCCTTGAGCTCATCCATTTTATTTCTCGGTTTGTACAGGGAGACGCATCTCTTAGAAATATGACACACCACACATGTCTGTTAAAACAATTTCCTTTTATTTCACATAAAATCATCACAGGACAACTAATTGGTCTTAACACTGGTTCACATATTTATATACACTCAAAGCAACAGAAACTCACGTACTACACAAACCTTTGCATTTGTCTCTCAAATTAAATACAGCAATAACAACATTCACGAGCACGTTTCAGACGACTCAAAAATCTCTCGAGAGCAGCTCTGCTTTCGCTTCCGAGGGATCTTGAAGAAGGCAGCAAAAGCTCGCCATCAATGGAAGCAAATTTTTCGTTGCTTAGAATAGTTTAGGAACTTGGATGGATGAAGATCGGCATGGTAAACGCGATCTCATGGTCGCGTTGGAAACCAGAGTACCACATCGTCAGTACTATGAAAGTTCATTAAAAATAAGATATGGCTGAGTCTTATGGTACAGGTTAAACGAGGCTGACGATACATACAGGGTGACCAGCAGGTGATGGTTGAAAAAAAAAGTCTAATAGATGGTACTAGCTGCGAGCAAGTGAGGCCAAACTTCGAGCGTATGATTATTAGAGCCCAGTTTTCATCGACGGCACAATAAACGCTGCGAAATACAGTTTTGGGACGGTAACGACATAGTCCAAAGTCATTGTCTTTTATGCAGGATGGTGCAAGACCACATCGTACGGTGGAAATTTTCGAAGTACTTAATGAGCATCTTCATGATCGAATCATTTTGGGTTGGTTTACCCATCCCACTTCCAAGGTGGTATTGAGTGGCCACCCTATTCCCCAGATTTAAGCCCTTGCAATTTCCTCCTGCTGGGTTATTGGAAGAGCAAAGTGTGGCAGACAAGTTCCAAGACACTTCCTGAACTGAAAACCGCCTTTACAACTGCAATGGACATCAAAGTCTGCTCACGCATTATGGATTCCTGAACCGCCTCACTTCTGTCCTTGTAAAAGAAGGCAGTCACTTCGAACCTCTTAATCATTAATTGCTTATTATTTAATTTCAATATATATTATTAATATCTTTTCATCACTCTTTACGTGTTCTGAAATATCGATTTGTTTCAAACGTTACCCGCTGGACCACTCTGTACCATTTGGAACAAGACAGTGCTGTTTTTCAGATTTTTTAGTCATTCTAATGAGTGTAAATTTTGAATAAAAACTAAATTTATTTAAATATGGGTCGATTGTCAAATCATAATTCACCATCTCTGATAGTGAATCGAAACGATCAGGGCTACATTAGTTGCCAGACAAATTTGCGTAGAGACGCGCTACGAGAAGTTTCGTAGACGAGAAGTAGTCGAAAGACCGAAATTCGCCAGTGGATTATTTCATTGGAGAAATTATTTATTGGAAATATTCATGGGTACTATTACTTCAATGTCTACTTATATTTTTGTATGGATTCTTTCAATGAAGAATAATGGTGAGCTTAACATTGTTATGCAATGAAATTTTGTGTTTCCCTTAGTTTCTCTATATTACTTGACCCCAGACCATTTTCGCCTCAAGGGAGCAATCGCGTCAAAACGAGTTAAAATTGGTTTTAAAAAAAATTATTCTCCCAGAGACTAACGGCTGGACGACACAAATCCAGATTGACTCTGGAAACACCTGCAACGCTCTCTTTACAAATCGGTATTGTAAAGCAATGACCGTCTCATCGAAAGCGGTCGACTGAAACGCCGTTAGAAATAAAACAAGTGGGAAGATGTAGATTTTTCAACACTTCTCTACACACAGATTAAACATATAAATGAATCACACAAAACAAACTAGTATTTACAAAATCTTGCATTGATAATTGCGTTTTGTCGTACTTGCCCTTAAAAAAAAAACTGCAGCGCTCTTCTTTCGTGCACGATGCAATTTGGACGCAGGACGACGGAAAGATTTTTGTACTGTTGAGGAGAGTTCCACTCTGAAGACATAAAAACAGAAATGAATAACCGCATCTTTAAGTTTCATTCAAGAAATAACTTTTTGAGATATCAAACGAAGAATCGTTACGCAATTACACATGAAAAAAGAAACGTGAAATATACTCGTTGCGACATTCGTCGACAACCAGTGGGTTTTCGAAAAACCGCAGCGGGGAGCGAATCGACGAATTGGCAAATGCATGAAGGAAGAGCGCAGCTGTATACATAGTTGAGCTACATTAAACAAGACAACAGGGTAACGATTAAATATATTAGTTCCACACCTGTTAAGAAAACTAATAAGCTGAAAACAAATGAATAGGTAATGGATGGATGGAACAACATCAGTCCACACAGAATGTTACCTAAACGTTAAAGTTTTGAAATTCAGTGACTAATGAATAGATGGTATGATAAATAAAATGTCCGTCCTTAATTATGTGCATAATCTATACAATTAATTGAAAGTATTCGTAAATTATGCATACTCAGCATTTAAAACAATTTTTTATAATTTTATTTTGGATCTGAACACAAGGTTTTAACGACTTGTGCAAATTATTATCATTATGAGTATACAATGTTCTGATGATAAAAAAAACACCAATTCTTTCATAGAAACAGTAATGGAGGGATAAAGCGAATTGTAATCGGAACTTCTCTCGACCGCCAGTCCGCGTGTTGTATCGAAGCATGCGGTTTCGAAAATCCATTTAAAACAAAACTTACGAGGCCGAGAGTAAAAAGTTCAAAACCCGTAGAACGTCAAACAAAAAGTTCGTTCCGACACGTTTTAAAATTTATGCCTTTCGAGTTATAATTAAGATTGAGACTTCAAATGAAGTGAATAATTTCAGTTTCAACTAAAGAAAGCACAACTGTTTGCTCTATTTACCGTTTAATGTAATATCCCCTTAAAAATCAGCACAACTGACTAGTAATTAATAATCACATAATTAAACAAATCAAATTTCATAAACATTAAATTAAAATCTAATATTTATATACAAAATTTATTTTACACTACGTTTTTTATTCCCATTTTAGTCTGACATCGGCATCCGAAAAATATTGACGAATTTCACATCCCATTAGCACCTCTCAAACAAAATAAACAAGTCTTTAAATGTTATCAAAAACATTTCAGTAAAATATTTCCAGAGTTCCACACCTCTACGACTCTATTAGGCACATAATGGTTAGAAAACAGAAATGCCCACATCCAGGCACAATTTTCTATAATGGCAGAGCTCTTCGTCTTCATTTGGATTTTTGTTCAAACAGGGCTTTCATGTCAGCGAGGGACTCTTCGATGTGCCTCCGGAAGCGCTCGGAATTCTAGAAATTACGACAGATGTTAATGATTTTATAATTCCACGGCATAAGAAATAGAAATAAATATAAGAAAAATACATTAAGGATATTTTTTACAGGTATCCATTTGAGGTGAATTTAAATTGAATAGGGTTAAAATAATGGAACACTTGTTTTGAGGTCAGATTGGTTTTTCGATCATGTACCCACTTGTACTACTCAGTGAGTGCTTGTACCTTTGGCCAGAGAAGCAAAATTACCAATACCATCAGGTTAGGTTGGTTGTTTTAGGGCCATATTGAGTCAATTCGCCCCAAACACAAGACAATATCAATGAAAAATGGTGGGAAAGCAGAACAAATTAATCGGGGAACAGAGGAGAGGCAATAAAGTAAAAAAAGATCATTTAGCTATGTAGTTATGAAACAACTGCAATTTTCTTTGACCGATGCCTTCGTAAACTCGATAATGAGGTAATAAATGTGTCTACACTAAACTATTTGAGTGTTTCTTTTTTTATCTCAAGATGTATTTTAGGGTTTCGTATGAAATTGCAGAAAGCTTACAAGAAAACTGAAGTAGTGCTTTCTTCTTATTGCATTGTTCATTCAATTGGTTTTTATGAGAGCTCACAGCAATATTTGCTGCCAGCTTCAAAATCGTCATTTCAAGCTATGATTGGACGATGGAGACGCTCGAGCCGGCCTCCCTGCTCTCCAAACGTCCATGTCACTGCAACACGAGGACATTCAATGCCACAGATTTAACATGCACCAGCTCCCTTGGTCCACGACGGTTTCCCGTAGTATTCGAACCGGCAGCCCTCCGGTTGCTGATACGTTGCTCTTTCGACCCACCTATCTTTAATAGTGGCTTCATACCAACAGCAACAAAGACAACAAACACGTCTCTTCGTTATTGCGCATGCATAGTACAGTAGAACTCCGACTATCCGAATCCCTGATTATCTGAATCGCTTTCAGAATTTCAGAGAAAAAAATTAAGACTGAAACGTATTGCGATTCGCAAAATAATGATTCTGGGTTTCAAATTCTAAATGATGATGAACTTATTGAAAGTTTGAGAGAAGAAAGTGTCGATGAAGAAGATGACCTTATTGTCGAAGTTGAAGCAGACACGGGACCATCTGCTAGTGAAGCAATTGCCGGCTTAGAAACTGCGTTGAAGTGGATGGAGCGACAGCCCGAGTGTGACCACATGCAACTTTTCATTGTCAAGCAGATGTGCGACTTGGTTGCCCGAAAACGGATAAAGACAGTCAAACAGCTTACTTTGACCGAGATGTTTAGAAAGCAATGACTTTCATTTACAGTACAGTACGTACATACTGTACTAATGTACAGCACTTGTAAGTACGCTTAACATGTTCCCTTTTGTTAACATGTTCCCTTTTCATTTAATTAATTGAAAGCTCTTTTTCTTTAAAAACAGTTTTTTTTCTCCCATTTTCAACCATACATACAGTAATTAATTAAAATACAAACAGACCCTTTTTTCGGAAACAATCCAATTATCCGAATTTTTGATTATTCGAATGGGGTCCGGCCCCAATTGATTCGGATAATTGGAGTTCTACTGTACAAACAAATTGCTTCTCTCGGTTTGTCGCTGCCCTTTCAAGTCTTGGATGAAGTTCAATTTTTGTCTCTGTCGCCATGCCAACAGCCAATCAGAATAAAGCCTAATCCAATTTCAGTTGATGTTTTTCACCCACTGGGTTCTTTCATCATCAGTCAGAAGCTTTAAAAGCAATCGCCTTCGTTGTAAAAGGAGTTTCATTAAAAGCAGACGTGACCTGTGAGCCATCTTGCAGAATCAGAAGCGGAAATAAATTGTTTGCTTTCGAAAAAGATTATGCGCATGCACAAATAAATTGCTGTCTCTAGCGTGAAGGCTTTTCAACAGCAACAGAGACAGGCGACAAATTTCGCCTGTCCAAGCTGTTGCTGTGGAGCAACCATAAGAATTTATTCTTCTGAAATCAGAATAAATAAGTGAAAAGAGTAAGCACCACTTCTTTACCTCGGGCAATTTCCGAGTAGCTTGGTTTGCTTCTGACCCACGAGACACATGTCTAAGTAATCACATTCAAAAGAGAGTCCCAGGAAACATTCCATCCATCAAAAGCTCTTAGCTGGCAAGAATTCGCCACACAGAAGACTAGGTTGCAAACGGATATAAATGCGTGTGAACTCTTCCGATTTAAGAATTGTAACAGTCACAGCTCTCACAATTCCCAAGGTCCATCCCCGTCGATATCTCGGGAATGAAAACCCCCTATTTACTACAGATAGCAGGGGAAAAGATCACTGAGGTACACTGGGAACGTGAAGCCCGTACACACCCAAAAGACACACCAGAGCCAGGACGGACGGAAGCGGCCGCAGTTCTCGACCTTTCCCGGTGGTTATTCGGGGAAGCCGTGCACTCGAACACTTTGATATTAAACAGTCTAAAATTCAAGATCATCAAAAAACATGCATAGCTTACCGTTTCGGGGGATGGTATTTTACTGGATATGTGGAAAAATAAATTATCTTCACCAGCAATAATATATGAAACTCCATAGCCATCATCTGCAACCTGCGAATGAAAAACCATGTTTAGCGTCAGACAGCAATTAGAGCTTTTTTAAGATGTCACGCAATCTTTAATGCACAAATCCAACCGAAACAGTTTGAAATACGTACCGGACCAAAGCCACCACCAGCGGAAATGTGGTGGGGATTTTTTCTCAGATCCATCATGTCTGTTTGGCCATGGGGTGTCTGTAAATGCACAAAACAGATTGAGAAAAAAATCTTTACATACAAGATGATTCAAAACTCAATATACAAACCTTCAAATCACATAAGAATGCATTACCGGAAACCCCGACCCGATCGAAGATGCAGAAAGGACGAGATAATAATGTGTGAAAAATTCTTTATTTAGCGATACTTTACACTAGGACAGTATGTGTACTCTAAGGGATGCGTCATTGATGTATTTGCAACATCGATGTTTACACTTGTAGATGTTTTTACGTTGTTGCTGTTTTATTTTTAAGTGAAAAAAGTATCATTATAAAAATAACCAAGTAGCATAATTTGTATAATCAGTAAAGTGAACATACTTTTAAACCAAAGTGGCCAAGGGTGAAGGATCTGAAAAGTAGGGATGCGACATCGATGTCGATGTTTTATAAAAACATTGATGTATTTACCATCATTTTACTAGAGCCGACGTTTGTTTAAAATCGATGTTTTCACATTGTTGATGTTTTATTTTTGAATGGAAAAAGCACAGTAGTAGAAATTAAGAAAAATAATCATGCAACTAAGTATGTGTCAGTGATGGTGATATCTGTCCCATCAGAAAGAGTTTTTTCTTTAACGGGTGAAAAAAGAAGTCGGCTTTAGGTGGAGAATGTTAACAAACTTCTTTTTTTCAAACTATAAATAACAAATATTGAGGCCTATAATAATTATAGGCCTCAATATTTTTTATTTACAGTAAATAAAAAATAAGTTTGTTGTGTTTTCCCCCATATGTTGATAAATAATTAAGAATAACTAACAATAACTATTGTGTTATGAACCTACCTAATTATACTTAGTTAGTACTACCTATGTGAAATTGTTGTAAAAATATTATTTTCTCTTATATTATTCAATTTGAAAATAAAATATTTGTTAATTGTTATTAATAATTTTTTTGACCTTGTTTCGACAGTTCAAAAAAGTCTTACTTATAAATGAATAATTTTGGGCGATGTATTATCAACATCGATGTTTTAATTTTGAACATCGATGTTTCAAAATATCGATGTCTGATACCTAGTGTTCACAACAAGTTCTCAGTTCTTACCATTCACAGTAATGCGTGCTTGAGGGCGCTGTAGTTTGAACACAGCGCTAGGTACGTAAAGCATGCAACAATTTATGAATGCTGAAATGGCGGACATGACACCTCGTGTACAGTGCAGTTGAAGGCAACGGAAGGGCCGCGGCACGGTCGTGTTCCGAATGGTACTTAAACAGACGTGTACTGCACCACGGTGCTGGCGAACAGCACCTTCAAGCATGCATAACTGTGGATGGTAAGAAATCTGAGCACTTGCCATGAAACTTAACGTGTATACGTACTGCCCTAGTGTAAAGTATCGCTAAATAAAAAGTTTTCTACCCATAATTGTCTCGTCATTTCAGCATCTTTGCTTATCCTCCGGCCGATCGTGTCGGGGTTTCCGGTCATGCATTCCTACGCGATTCTGTTTTGTTTTTGAATTTCCTACCAACTCTAAAAGTTTGTACGTTGAGTTTTGAATCATTCTTTATATAATAAATTTTACAAAGTTATAATATTACTAGTAATAACTTTATATAAACAGCAGTTTCCAAGAAAATTCTCATTACCAAAAAACAGAGTACAGTAGCAAAAAATATTCAAATGCGAATTATGACAATTATAAAATAGATCACACAGTGCATTCGATGGACCAGAGTGGCAATTTTCACCGGAGTGTCGGATCCCGAACCGGATGCCCTGGTTTAAAAGATTTACTTCGTTTTGACCATTCAGTTTTCTGCTTTTGAAAAGTGTAGTCAAAAATAATTTCATATAATACCTGCATAAATAATTTTGAGTATTATCTTTTTATTACTAAACTATCTAAATACCAGTGCTTTGCCACGAGATTCGATATCATTGCAGAAAATTGTTTTTATGTACTAAGAAATAATAATGAACTTGTTTAATATTTATAAGGGAAAGGAAACTATAAGGAGCAACATATATTTTAACTAGACATTTTAAATTTGGCTTGACTTTGTACATGGTTCCCACACCTTTATTAGAACAAATTCAAGGAACTTTTCAAATCAAATAATTTTTTCAAGGACCTGAAATTTTTTTATAATGATCTAAAACAGGGCATATGCAAAAATTGTCAATTAAAAAGAAAAATGTGTGTGTGGGGGGAAGCACAACAATTTTTTTACTCTACTTTTTAAATTACTGATAGTAAAAAAAAAGGAGAAAGGTTATCAATTTTGGTTATAATTAGGATTTTCTTTTATCACAGAACCTATGTTTTTTTTTTTTGCAAAGTGGTGTCAAAGTGCAAAACACCAGCTTTATTCAAAATGACTCGCAAATGGCACAACAGCCATGGAGGACACTAGTCTGAACAAGTTTCAATGCAAGACAGAATTACACAATTGAAGATCTGAGTGGATGAACATGTTAAGTGACAATTTAGTAAATTTGAGATAATCAGCTTTAAAGTTAACAGGATGCCCTTTTTAATCAGTTCATTTATTTCCTGTTTTTCCGGCCATGTTATGAAGAAATATCGTTCAAAAAATCTTGGTTTCATTCACGTAGTCGTAGGCCATGTAGTTTGTCTGATTAGAGATAATTTTCCACATTTTGTCGCACATAACATCTTCTTCCATTCACATATCAAGGAAATGGTTCTAATTTTGTGGAAGAACATGTTATGTGCATAACCGACTCTATACTATCATTATGATTACTTTGTTCATGAAATACACACAATTAAGGATGTAAGGTAGACTAATGATTAATCCAAGTTTTGTAATATTAAAGATATATTTGTTAGCATAGTTTGTGAAAGAAAATGAAAATAAAAACATTTATTTAAGAAGTTTATTTTATTTTGTGAATATGCGAGTCAATAAACAACCATAACGCAAAAATCATTGTAAAATCTATGCATTGAATTGCAAAATCATTAAAATTTAATAAATCATTAATATTTCTCTTTTTCTTTTTTAATTAAATATTCATAGAAATATCGAAACTCATTTCTAATGTAAGGAAGCTGCCGTTGTTATTTGTCAATCTTTTCTAGTGTTAGCTTTCCTCTATTTTCCGATGTCCTTTCCAATTTTATATTATCTTCATCGACATATGTTCAACCATTCCGATTTTTTTCAGCAATTCAACTTTTTTGAACGGTGTATTTGGATCATGGCAGTTCTTGTACAGGTACGAAACGAACTCTTCTACCCGAATTCCTTTCACTTGGTCTCTGAATGCCACTTTTCCGTTGATGACTTTCTTTTTACGATTTATCATCTTGATCTTATTTTGGATATCATAGAAATTTCTACAGTGAGATGTCATATCGGTGACGCAATGGTTTCTGCCACTTTTCCGTATGATACTACGGTAGTGGTCAAGAAGAAATAAGGTTTCATGTTTCCTTAAATTCTTTTCGATTCTTCCAAAATCTCGATCGCTATCAAGATATGAATGACCCACTTCCGGAAATTCATGTTCAATCACTTTGAAATATCCTTTAAGAATCAGATATTGGTAAAGGTATAAATAGCATGGTGGAATTCTTGTTTTAACCCGAACAAGAGTCTGTCCAAATAATAAGGTGATCTTTACTCTTCAAAGAATCGTCGAATTCTAGGAGGGTCAAAAGGGAACTAGCCACCTCATTACTTCCCCGACATGCAACATCTACAGTCCCAGTTCAAGAAATGAGGAGTTTCTTTTGACTCAGTAACGATGTGCACTCCGAGATTGTAAAACCACATTTGCATGAGATAGAAAGCCTTACTCACACTAAGTTTTGGGAGCGGCAAGGTTTGCTGAAAGTCAAGTGTGATATATGCGACGTCACTTGAAGTCTGTTTCGCCTACTGCTTGTCTAGTTCTGCATTTCGAACACTAGTTCCTAGCTTTCGACATAACTAGTGTTAACCTCTCGAACAAGTACTACATGTATTACTTCGAGGATGACCAAAAGATAAATTAAACTTCGAAGAAAATATTTCCCTAAAAGTACACTCAGCAACTTTAAACTTTTGAGGATTATCATTTGCACTTACTAACTCCGAATACACGTAAAAAGCACTATTACACTTGAGGAGCTATGCTTAGCTCTCTCTATTTTTTTAGTGTGATGTAAACTATACTATGCAAGTAAAATAAAAAAAAATGTTCCATAGAGATTTTAACAGTTACAGATGTTGCCACTCCTCTGAATAGAAATAAATATCTGAAAGTTGGGAACAACTTTCCAAAAGAGAAATAATTGGTAATTTTTTAATTAACGTCGCACTAGAGAAGCACACACACACAACGGGCTATAGACGACGGTCCGGGATCATTCCCTTAAGGGAAAGATCTGAGGACAACACCTCGTAATTTCGAACCGCGATCAGATGACGAGGCAACACCTGAGCTGGCACCCCACTCTCCAAACTTCCACACTACGTCAACGTGAGGACTTTCGGCCACAACAGATTTAAGGTGCACCAGCCTCCTCTACACCATGCGCTTACAAACATCCATGCCCGGATTCGAACCAAGAACCTTCCGATCTAGAGGCTAACACCTAACCACTATACCGTTTATTCAGCTCCCAAAAGAGGAAGTGGACCAACAAAGTTACAATATTACCCTAGCGGAGCTAATTCCCGCGCGCCAATTCGTCCCTCCTTTGTCGGAGCACCCTTTTGGCGAGTCGCTACACACTCTTGTTACAGACATTATCGCCCTTTTTAAGGAACTTTATGGCCGAGCAAACTCCAGCATATCGGACAACCGATGTAGTGGAAGAAGATGTTATGTTACTCAAGGTGAACGCATTTATTGTGGAAGAAGATGGTAAGTGCCCTTGACATGTTCTTTCACAAATGAAATAACAGAAAGCCGTGTACATAACATGTTCTTCTACTGAAAACCGCCTTATAATAAGAATTGGCAGAACTAATGACCGTCCATTATTTAATGCAGTCCTTAACATGTTCTTTTACCCGGAAATCTCCATTTTTTTAAAAATGTCCCTTAACATGTTCATCCACTCAGCTCTTCAATTATGAACTAGTTAAAAAAATTTGAGTACTTTCAAGAACTTTTCACCAAGTTCTGTAATTTTCAAGGGCCCCTAGTTCAGAAAAAGATATTCAAGGACCGTGAGAACTTTGTTGTATGAGCTCTATGCTTAGTAATGTCTTGGGAAAAGAAAATAGAGGTAACTATGAGAAATAATCTGCATATTCTTAGATAAGGTGGGAGATAACACCAATAAAAAAATTCGCCACAAAATAAGAGTCAGTAGAAAGTGTCCTGCTCAGCGACAAAATTTAATGGCAAAACAGCTAAATATTGAGTACAATTCATCCCTGTCTTGAAACCAAACTAAACTTTATTGAACGGTTGCTAAAAACACAACTGACATGAAGGAGTTACTCAAGGGGATAAAGGTGTTTCGGCCTTAGGCCAGTTTTAGGCCTCTTAGAACCTGAATTTTTGAAAACCCTTCCTTTGTGACCACGAGACATATAGCCATGTGAAATTTGAGCACTCAATGTCTGCAAAAACTGATAAATAGGGCTTGGGCAAATTTTAGACCACTTAGGAGTAGAGTTTTTCAAAAATCTTTCTTAGTGCACCTCCAGTATTAGCATCACTGTGTAAAATTTCAGCTACCTGGGCCTTGTTCTAGAGATAGTGAGTGATATTGTATTTAGATTTTATATACATAAATGTCACAAATACACAGTTTCAAATGATTTTTTAAAGTCACTGATGCAAAAAGGGTAGGCATTTTATTAGTTGTGAATCAATCAAAACTATACCATAGCTGCAAATCCTTCCGGATTACCCGAAAACGTTCCGATTTTTCATAATTTTTCCGGCCGGAAACAAGTTTTTTCCGCTTTTTGTATTTAAAAACAAAAATTGCTAGATTATAGATTACCGAGCATTTCCTACTTGAAGAATGTTTTACTACATGCGATATTACAAGAAGAAAGAATACATGTTCAGTGGGTAAAAATTGGTGCTATTGAAGACGAGATAAATCAACGAAGGTTCAAACGACTTTCCCAAGCCATGTTGGGTACCTTGACTTTGCCATAGCAACTCTGAGTGTGAGCGAATATTTAGCTCAGTCAGAAAAATAAGAACTGATTTTAGAGGTTCAATGTCAAACAAAGGGTTAGAGAAATTATTAACCTGCAAGATGAGAATGTTAGGAAATTGTTATGAATCTGTATTTGAAAAGCAGTTTTTACTGAAAGCTAAATCCTGTTCAACTTCATGTGTCAGTAAAAAATTATCTGAAATGTTAATGACATTAACATTTCAATATATTTTTTAGTGACATTTTGTGTAATGTGTAAATAAATATTATAGCCAAGAATAGAAATATTATAATCAAGAATTGTGCATTTAAATTATGCTGTTAAATGCTATTATTAAGATACAAAGAGAAACCTGATGTGTGTTATACTGTTATGTATACAACTTAAGGTTTACAGTTATTTTCTAAAATTAGTTTAAATTGAGGTTAGTTTAATTTTTCTACAGGTTGTTTTAATACATTGTATTACTGATATTACTAAATTTTTTTAATTAAATCATAAATTTCTGCCCTTTGGTTCATATTTTTAATAAAATGTCGATGCCAAGTATGATTAATAAATTATTCTGTTTTTTACCCAAAATCTGTTTTTTACCTTATCCAGTTGGCAGCTATGCTATACCTATTTCGTTTCACAGATACGGCAAAAAACTTTAAAATATTTTTTTTTGGGTGTGCTGCAGATTGTCAGTAAGTCTATGGGTGCCATGAGTTACAAATCTTTCACAAATAAATGGTTTCAAAAAGAATTTTTTAAAGTCAGTGGGGAAGAAAGATAATTTATTATTATACTATTATTTTTTGTGAATTAGTCAAAACACTATAACTACATTTTTGTCAGATCAGAAAAAATTAATACTTTTGGTGTGCTGCAGAATTTTAATAATTAGTACGTGTGCCATGACACGAAAAAAGTAGAAAATCTTTGTACCAAATTAACTTGGATTAATTAGGTTGTTGGCTACCAATACGTGACTCATACCTGACTCGTAGATAACCTCCACGGCTCACTGAGGACTTCATTCAAGAAAGGCGATTCAACATTGAGGTACCTCGCAACAACATACAGGCAAAACATGTGTCGGTCAATGCCTTTACCGCACATGGCATCTTGATAACCTCTCTGGTGTCTGTCGCAGGCCCTTCGAAGGAGCTGGATTCGTTTTTCATACTAAGACAAAAACAGATGCAATTTGCAATACAGTTCCAAAATAATAATAAAAACAATTTTTTTGGTTCCTCATAAACTCTTACAAATCAAACAATTGACGTTTCTCAAAATAATGTACTGTCTGTCCACTCAGGAAATCTGAGTGGTGGCGGTCACTATAGAAACAGAGCTCACCCATTTGAGTAAGGGCGAGTCTGGCAAGTCTTCATTTTATTTTTGGTGAAAATTAGCAGGGGGAAAGAGGTATTGGTACAGGATCTTCCAATAAATAAAAGTCGTAAGACATACAGTCACGGGAACAAAGAACGAACCACTTCTCTTCATTTGAGGAAAATTAACAGTATATAAAAATTCAAAGATGGTGTTTGACAGGAACAAATGCCTTCTGTAAACTGAGATGTATGCAATTTGTATAAGGGGTGGTCTTCATATTAAATTGAGCACTAACTTCATAACTTCCATTAGGAACTCCTTATTTCGACACACAATTTCAAATCTATATCGAAATATAACTTCAGACACCAAATTTCAGATCGTTAGGTCTTACCATTTCAAAGTTTATGAAGACAGAAAGATTAGATCTCCTAATGTTAAATCAATTTTAGATTTTTATGTGTGAATATTTTCCTAAATAATATTTCTATAGCGCTGATATTTTGAACCATGTTACTGTTAAACAACTCAAACGAAAGCCACCAATTGTTTTACTTTAAAAATGGTTTTTAGTATGCAATAATAATTATTAAATTAATGTTTGAAAGAATTATGAATTGGAACCTTATTACATTTTGATGTGAATTAATTCAGGATGAGCATGCAAAATTTCAGTTTAAAAACATGTTTGAAAAAGTGTTCAAATTCGAAATCTGTTTAGCTGTAACTGCAATTGATCTCGATTTACGAACAGCAACTTTCTGTGTCGAGATGATCCCTGAAATCGACACAAATTGTAAGATTGAATATCTCTTGATATAAAGGCAGTAAAGTCATGAAATTTAAAATTAAGAGTAATTTAACGATGCAGAATCTGATTATAGCTTAAAAAAGGCCCTTTTCATGAGACAAATTCTGTGTTTGTGCACAATTTGATACCAAAACTTCCCCTTAGGCACCTTTTTTTGGATTTGAATTTGTAGAGGACATTATACCACATTGAATGATACCTTTGAATTTGCTCTAGTATGAATAGTGCTCGGAATAAAGGTGATTTAGTATTTTTTTTAAGCGGCTATATATTACCACTTTGTCATGAAAGGCACAAATGTGATAACTTGAAGACATTTCTTCAAAGTTGTCAAGTTTGTGGCAGAAGCAGTCCTGATGGTAGACAGACAGTAAGTATACTAGACAGAAAGGATGAAGTCAGTTGCTATTGGTCGGTGAGCGTAAGCGAGCAGGGGGCGAAGCCCTCGCTGTGACGTCATGGACCGGAAAGTGAAATCAGGATAATACGAATTAATCAGATAGTTTCACTCTGCGAAAGGAATGTTGGTTTGCGTAGCAATCCCCGGGGGTTGGCGAGAGTAAGCGAGCAGGGGGCGGAGCCCCCTAGTAATTAAAAAAATGCATTACAAAGGCAAATAAAAAGATAGATAAGTGGAAATTGTTACAAAATGAGGTGTATAGATTTAAGTTATTTTTTATCTCATTTAATACACTCTCCACGTAGGTGTACGAAGCACATCAAGACGGTACTCGATTTCTTGCCACGTCTGCTGTTGGCAATGGCATCACTGATCCTCTGGTTTAGATCAGTGATGTCCTGTATCTTTGTTCGATACACCACATTGGGCACTGCATGTTTGTGGATATCTAAATGAAACATATCTAGACCAGTGTAAAGGAAAGGGTGGCCCGATTCACTGGCTACTTCGTTCACCAGCCATCACTCCCTTCTTTCCGTGAGGTTATGTTAAGATAACGTGTATGCCATCGCCACCATTGATGAGGGTATGCTACAGCGAACAGGGCAAGAAATAGAGTACCGTGTTGATGTACTTCATGCAACTAATGGTGCTCATAAAAAGCTGCATCAAATGAGGCAAAAAAAACTTAAGTATATTTGTCTCATTTAGTAATAACTTTTACGTTTTTTTATTTGCCTTAGTAATAAAATTGTTTTTAAATAAAAAGACTTTATGGACACTCTATATATCTTGTACATGAAGGTCTGACCAATTCATCCATATATACAAACATATAACATACTCATCATCATTAGTACCTATTTTTTCGATGACGAGATAAAGACCCGGTCGGTTTTCTTCAAATGACGAGTTATCTCGTCCATCGAGGTAGGATCGTTTTTGCTAAAGTTACTTACAACAGAATCTACAGTAGTTTATAACAGATATTTTTGATAGTGTGATTTTTGAAACATAAAACATGACCTTTATAACAAGCATAGCTGCTAACAAAGTAAATAAAAACCTAGCGATACAACAAAAGCAATTGGTTTGACTAAAAATGTCACTTCTATTCAGTCACACATATGTCATTTTAATTTCTCAGTTAAAACTTTCTGTCCCGAGATATTCTTTGGCAACAAAGAGTAAAGCCATGAAGGGGATGGAAACAGTCTCCTGGCTTCAGTTGAAAGTGATTAGCATCTCTCAAATTCAACCACTGCTAAATTCGTGACTGGCATGTGTTGTAATGAACACACACACAAAACAAGCACGACGAGGCTTCCGATAAATACAGGAAATCGCTCCCGATGATCTACGACGACCGTTTGAACCACAAAGCAATGACAATAGTGTTTGGGTCAATAATCGGGCAAGACACGTGCAACTTGGAAACTAAAAAGTACTTCTCGGTGGAGTCGGGTTACAGATACATGTACTACTATATTGTAAGTTAATTTCTGTAGTAGTGGTTAAGCTCACACATTCAAGTCTACATTTACACAATCATATAAAATAAAAAGAAAACTTACAGTTGCATTAGGATCCACCATAGATTTCACCCACTCACAGGACTCCACGGTGACGGGACGGACAGTTTCCGTACGACCTTCGCGGAACAGGCGCGTCATCGAAGCCTCGTAGGTCAAACTGAATTTCTGAGAATCCTGGAGGAATAAAAGATACGAAAGAGTTACAAGATGCTTTAAGAAATAAATCAGAGCTTGTCAGAAGAAAAAGATTTTACACAATCATCTTTACTATTATTAAATGAAGTTCTTGTATTGGGTGTTTGCAGTGTCCTGACAAATCTATGGCACTTACAATAATGAAATTTGGCACACAGGTAGTCCCAATTTTTTGCAATTTTATAGTCCAGCCCGAATTTTAAAATTCAATCTAGAACATTTTTAAAGGAATTTAATTATAATTGTTTCTTTGGAATGGTAACAGCAGAAAGATATGACAGATTCTAAATTTATTTTTTCCGTTTTCATTTTGCGCCAAGGAATGATTTTCCAGCAGATGATAAAAAAAAAGCTTTAACTTTAGTTATGCAGTTCTTTTTTCTATCTCCTTTTCGGTTAAAAATAGAGTAAAAATTTTAATGGATTTGAAATCTGTGGAAAATTTCACATTAGACAGATACCCAAAAGTATAATTTCTTTAAATTAATAAAATTTTGAAATTGAATAGCTTTTATATTTTTGCAAGAGAATGTGATGTCACGCTAACATTAGTGTTCCAAAAATAAACAGATTACATTTCCAGCACTCTTACGATTTCAACAAAAGAAAGCAAAGAAAATAAAAAACATTTTGGTTTGCATTATTGTTTTTTTTGTAACTTTGGGGTTGTTGTTAAAGATAAATTAAAAACTTCAAAGGATTTGAAATCTGCAGAAAATTTGACACCAGATACCTTACGTTTAATTTTCTTTTAATAAATAATTTTTCAATTAAATATATATATTTTTTGGTTTGCAAAGTAAACCACTACCTGGGCAATGTGACTCCCTGAAAAGAACTGTCACGGGCAACTCAGTTATGGCCTTTATCCAATAGGCTACAAACTCTCATTTGATTTGCGAAGCAAACCAATAATCCCACAAAAGCAACTGGCATGGGCAACGCCGGGCTACCCACATAGTGGCTAGTAACAAATAATTATTACATTGTTTACTGTTAACTTTCAGCTGTATCCCCACTGACTACTAAAAGCAGTGTGAGAATACTTATTTGTTCACTGCTGCAATTTTTAGTGTTTGACACACTGTAAAGGCAACAAGTGAATTGGGATATTTTTATCTTCCAGTTTCATTGTTTTATACCCGCAAGTGTGTCATTGCCAATCGTGAAATGATACCAATGTTTAACATTATTCCAAAGAAATTAAAAAAACTTCCCTCACCAAAATTAAATATGTGATCAAATCATTCATTGAAAAATAAAAGCACACACAGAAGATAAACACCATGCAGAAACTTAAAATATAAATTAAACTTCCAGTGTTAAAACTCTTGTACATAAAACAAATTCCAACTTTTTCAATGGCCTTAAGTGCCCTGCTGATGATGGGCATCCATTTTTACAAGACTTAAGAAATTAAAATTGAATACAAGACTATTTCAACTTAGAAAAAGATATCTTTCAATTTTTAAGAGAATAGTAAAAATAAAAATGATATTTTAACACATCTAAAGGAGATGAACCAAAATTCAAGGACTCTAGGAGAGAATCTAATATTGTTCTTTTGTTGCATGGACAATTGAACAATTATGACACTGTAGGGCAGGCCTCGAAATTGATTTTTTAATACAGGTGCACAAGATGTACCTAAGTTTTAAATTAGGTGCACAGATTATGTTTTAGGTGCACATTTAAAAAACTTTGTATAAGAGCATTAATGTAATGTAAACTACTTTATTAGTTGAGTATGTTTAGATAGGTTAGTAGTAGATAGTAAATAAAAATATTTAAACAATTTTATTTATCTGCGAAATTATTACTTACAAATATTCAGTCATTAGACATTGGAGGGCAAAAAAACACACATAATAAACGAGTACACTATATTTTAAGTAGATAAAATCTGAATTTAAAGATAAATAATAAAAATATTTGGTTACGACACTCAGTGGCCAGACAATTCTCAGGAATTCCAATGGATTTACACTTTATTGAAACATGAGGTGTTTACAAAAATGTGGGATGCCTATCGTTCGCGGGTGGTCAAGTGATATAAATTCTCCCTTCTCCAGCTGTCGCGACAGTCGCTTCAACAGAGCCATCTGGAAAAAGTTTCGATCATCGGAAAGTTCTGGTGGCAGTGGCACAAGTAAACCTTCCTCCAATATAAACCTGTTACGGTCCAGTGATTTTGTTTTTGCATAGTGTGTATTTAAAAATTTTAATTATGTTCCTTTAGAGCGAGAGAGGTTGATACTAATATTTTGTTCAAACATCAAAATAACATAAAATACGTTCCCCTTCGTTTTTTTAACGTCATGTGCACAGTGCACATGGGTATTTCGAACCCTGCTGTAGGGGCAGATTTATGAACTACTTTGAGTTACCCTGTTGAGGGATTCATTTTACATACATCCTAGGTTTATTGGTTTTTATGGTAAAACAAGGGGAATACTTGATCCAGTTGCATAAAAAAAAACAGTACCAAGTAATTGCAAAAGAAATGAAAAGGGGAAAGAAAGATTTATATATTAGATTAAGTTACCTTATAATAGGCAAGTTGCAGTGCCATTTGTATGTAGGCATCTGGACTGACTTTGCATTTCTTCATGAAACCTTTTCCATATGCGTCGTACATAAGCAATCTAAGGTCGACGTCAGCAATCGCCAATCTCGCAGATTCTTTGCAATTCTCAACGAGGTTCACAATCTAGTGAAGGAAGTAAAAGAGATTGGAATTGAAATCTGCAACTACAGGAGCATGGATTACAATAAAAAATAGCAATAATATTGATGATAAAATTGCAGAAAATAATCTATATAGAAACTGAAAATGCACATGTGATAGCACAATTAAATTATGTAATTTTTTATATTTGGCAATGCCAGTAATGTTTAATAACTTTTAGTTCTGTGCTCAGATGGCAAAATGTTATAAGTCACTTTTTTTAATTTTTCGTGACAGCAATTTTAAGATTCAACATGTGGTTCTGTGGTTTTTGACTTATTACAATTTTCCCACCTTTGTTTTCTCATAAACTGACAGAAAAAGACTTACGACATTTTGCCACTTTCTAAACATTAACAAAAAAGTCTCCAGGATGGGATTTAGTCAATTTTTTGGGAAAAGTGACTTATAGCATTTTGTCATCTGAGCAGTTATTGAGATGTATTTTTGAGCCGTGTGTTTAATGGAAGCTTTATAGCTAGTATTAGAAATATACAGATAGTATTGGTAATGATCTGAATAAACAAAATAATAAGATCCAGAAACATATGTGCAGCAAGTTGTTCTACTGATGAATTTTACCAATTTGACACTTGGAAAATACAACTCAGATTTATACAATTAGCTATAGGTATGAATATGCATAAAAAAAATCCTAGACATATTCCAACAATGTTACACATTAGGAAAAAAAAAATCACCATTCTTACTTCATTTGAAAAGTCCCACTTCAATCGACTTGGTGGAAATAAATTATTCTTGGCCTCACCGATGCAGTTTCCGTCCTCTGTATATCTGAACACACAATAGAAAGGTTTGTTCACAACAGGGAAAAAAAATCATTAACAAATATGCAAATTCTTATATCAAGTAAAATACACAATACCCATTTGAGTTAAATTCTTGGCATAAACAAAACTCCCAAAGGTGTCCCATTATTGGCGCATCTGCCCTATAAGAAAAATAAAAAATTATAATTCCTTGTTGCCCATTCTTTATAACAATGAATAGAAATAAACATTACAAAGAACCAGTGATGGACTGTTATTTCGATAGCAGTTTAAATGAGTAATCGTAAATTCATAATTTGAATTTTTTCCGAAAATATCGTTACCTATAAATGTTATTCAGATAGCAGTAAAACACTTTTAACCAAATTAAATTTGTTAAATACTTAATAAACAAAAAAGCTGCAGACTTGTTCACAAATTACATAATGGATTACATGGTACCGAGGAAAAGTAAACATGAAATTTAAAAAGTCAATACTAATCGTTAAACTTTGTTGTTTAACTGTTTTTTTAAACATTAAATTTTGTTTTTTTAACTACTTTACTGAAAACAAGCATTCTAGTTAGTCTGCGATGAACTGCCAACGAAGTAGTATGTGCTATGTGAATTTGGAATCCCTCTCTGTAAATATTCTTTTCTTTCTTTGTTTTGTAAATGTAATTCGTGTTTGTAACTTTTCAAATAAATACTTAGGTTGAAGTCCTTTTTTCCTTCATGTATTATGAGCAGCTATAAATGTAAATACCCCCTACCTCTTACAAGATAGGATTATATATTATTTTACTTCAAATAAGTTTTATAAAATACTGTTTCCATTTAGGAAAAGGTTTTAGTTATTTTGACCAAACAAAAAATATTGGTTGGATTTTAAGTACATTTTTTTCCACTGATAAAATTTTCATATCAAAATCATCATTCCCTTTGTTTTTGAAGTTATTTCAGTATTTTGTCACATGATTTGACCAAGTTATTGGTATTTCTTTCATTAATGCCAACGTTTTTGAATAATTTTCAATAAATTCAAAATTAACTTTTAAATTCAATGTGGTCATTCACGTTTCTTTGCAACTAACTAACTTTTCATGGTTGAGTTTGTACAAACAAGAATTCCAATATTACTCATAACAAAAACATGCAGCACAACTTTAGGTCCAAGATTTAATTATTATAAGTCACAAATTAAAGTGGTAAAATAAAATAACCAAATTAATAAATAAAATAATCAAATTAATAAATAAAAGTTGAAGGCACAAAGCTTACATGCGACTTCAATGTTTACCAATTAGTGAATTAAAGTAGGAAGTTTCAAACTTACCAAGAATGTTCAGCATTTAATCCAGTCTAGAAAAATATAATGAAACATAAAAATCAAATGAAAATTAGTTCAACAACTTAATTGTAAAGTCATAAACATCGAAATTCATTAAAAACCTGATACCATAAATTTATTGTCACAGATGAAAAGAATTAGAAAATGAAGGGTTTGTAAATACAAATTTAAAAGTTTCAAGTAAAAGCTAAATTCTAGTAAATAATGCTCATGTTGATAGTTTGCCTAAACTATTGCAGCTGACTAGAAAATTTCATAAAATCAGCAATTTGAAAACAGCAAAAATTTTACAATAGAAACATAACATGGATTCAAAGTGTCACTATTAATGAGCAAATAACAGCAGCAGGTGAATGTTCAAAGTATAAATCAACATAAACTAGTAGTCTCTAAAGTATGTTGATCACAAGTTGCGTTCTTTTTCCCTCAAGTCAAATATGTATTGCTTGATCACATTTTTTTTTATCAGAGATAAAAAAAAGGTCGATACAAGTGGACTGTCGCAGCCAAAGAACTTGTGAAATAGTAGCAGAAAAAGTAGTCTATGTCACACTATTTTAGTAGCAACTTGTGACTTAAATCAATGATTAAAAAAAAATCATTTGATTAAAATCATGATTTTAATTGTTGATTTGAATCAAGTGATTTAAATCTTGACACCCTGATGAAAACTAAAAGAATATTTTTCTTAAATTTTAGACAATAAAAGTATTTTTTAATAGGCATGGTACAAAAATATTTATAAGCAATAATTTTTTTAAAGTTTTGTCTGGTCTACAACAACCATCAGTGATGCTTACTAAAGTGTGAAGTTATTGATTCATCAGTTACTTGTGCCTTTATATAAAAATTGCAACAAATTTGAATAAATTAAAGCAACCAAATAAAAGTCAATAAAAATTGAAATACAAACCCTTCCATTTTTAGCTACAACAATGTTAAACGACTTGTCGAACCAACGATCAAATCCCTTGCCGTGAAGCATGGCACGTCCGAATTCGTTCAGCTTGCTGGGATCTTTCTAAAATAATTTATAAAGTTCAAGCATTATTAAACACACTGTGTAACCTAAGCACTTCATTAAGGACAAAATCACATTTTCCTAGTTCATTTCCCAATTTTAGTTCCAAAGTTAATCAATGTAATCTTAGCTACCAAAGAATTGAAGGGGGAAAAAATGCTTTCCAACTTACACGATCAAAGTCGTACTCTTCCTCGTCGAGAGAGACAAAAAACGCAGCCTGAAAATAGGATATTATTACAACTATTATCTGATAAACAATGAAGCTAATTCTTGTCAACAAAAATGATACATTTCAATGACAAAATCTTTTCTTAAAGAACAGCCCCCATAGAGTAATATAAAAAACTTAAAAGTACAGGTACTCTTAGTTAAGGAACCAAGTCCCATTCCTACGACTGGGTCGTCGAGCGAATCGATTGATAAGTGAGGAGCTCAATTGTTTTAGTTTATCTCCACAGGAAGTGTTTGTCTGTTTTCTGCATGCAAAGTCCTGACAAATCTATGGCACTTACAGTAGTTGGATTTGGCACAGAGGTAGTCCAAATTTTTTGCAATTTTTGGGTTGCTGTAAATTTTAAAATTTAAACTAGAACGTTTTAAAATGAATTTAATAGTTTTTTTTCACCGTTCTTTCTTCTTACGGAAATGAAGAAGCTTCAAAATGTAGACTTTTCTATTGACGTCAGATTCAAATGACCTTCGTAATATTCAAGATTAATTCAAAATGATTTCCTGATAAACAGATTTGAGTGAAGCAAAAGATATTCTTCAGTGCTTTTTTCTATCTCAGTGATCGTTAAAGAATGAAAAATTTAATGGATTTGAAATCTGCAGAAATTTTTACTCCATACAGATATTTTATGTTTGATTTTCTTTTAATAAATAATTTATCACTTAAATATTTATATTTTTTGGTTTGCGAAGCAAACCAACACCATGGGCAAAGTGACCATTTGATAAAGTGGACTCTTCTCCGTTCGATTGCAGTGCAGCAGAAGACGGAGTGGACACCGGCTTAAGTTTTGATGGGGTGAGTGAAAATGCCTTACAAAAAGGGGAATCCCCATGCTGGAGAGCTGGTCATAAGTTCGAGAGGTCCTCAAATTGTCCCACCTGAGCGACATAACGATCTATTCGCGACGGTCCTGAGGGCCGCCGCCCCGAAATTTCGAGTCACGATCAGATGCAGAGGTCACGCCCGAACTTGTGGCTTGTTGAGTGAGGAGTGTCTGTTTCAACAGAGGAATATGAAATGCTATAGTAAAATTTAAAGTCAGAAACCAATCTATTTATGCATAATTCTCTTATGCGGCACACAAGAGAGACGTTTTTAGTTATTGTGGTTTGGCAACACTGTACGATTGTTTGTTTACCACAAAGCCTCACGCCTCAATAGAATTTATAGCGTTATTGTATGAAATTTTATTGAAAAAAATTAATAGTACTTGAGCTGTTGCAGCTTACAAACAACATGCTAGGTATCCGATTTCCAAAGCAACGTTCGCATTTCAAGTTAAAATTTGCTCAAAGTTTTTAGTTGAATTCCAAATTGTTTGAGTTCTGATTCGAGAGGTATATAACTTTTCTGTAGTACAACAAATTTATGTTTGAAATATATTTTGTAAACAATCTCTTCTGCTAGGACAGATGTCTTTATTGAAGTGAGTAAGGTTCACGCAGCAAACCAATGAGGATTGCAAACTAATCCTCCTGGGGTTGGCAAGCATTAGTGAGCAGGGGGACGGGCCCCCTAGTACCATTTTATATTCATTTACAACATTCTGTCATGGAGCTTGAGGCATTAACTACAGCTTCCAATCTTAAACATGGAACTAAAACAACGCAGAAATGGATATACCTTTTCAATAGTGTTTAGTGATGCTTTGTTGATACCTTTTGCAAAATATTTTTCACGAGCTTCTGCCCAAATCACCCTGCAAAAAAAACAATCAAATACATTTTACAGTTTATGCAATAGTGAAAATTTTTAACATTGCTTTAATTATGAAGTACTATTTATGATTTCAAAGATACCGACCTCTCAACTGCTGTTAGTGCTCCAAGGTACTGTTCTCCTGGTTGAGAAGGAGATTCATCATTCAAAATCTTTTCTAGCTGCCTGAAAAATAGCACTTTCACCATATTTTTTTGTTCTCAATGGCAAGCAGAAAACAAAATACGCAATACAAAGGTAAGTTACAAAAGTAAGCACAAGCAGTACATAAAACGGATAAGAGCAGGTAAAAATGAAAATACAGAAAGAGAAATACAGTCAGTAGGGGATCAAACTAATAGAGCCACACAATGCAAAGGTATTTTCAGAGTTTGATTAAAATTGATGGTAACTACATCGTGCCCATGAAGATCTTACGGAACAGCTACACTCTACGTTTATGAGCGATGGCAACTGCCTTGGCGATTTTTTTGGCGCACTTCTAAAGTTGTCAAGGAAAGAATTATTTCCTAACTTTTTTTTTTGTACTTAATTATTTTCTAACTAAGTCGCTTGCAGCAATTCTGCGAGATGATCGGTCGACTGTGAACGATATTTCTACTTCAAACTTCATTGTGGAGTGCAAAGATTCGCAGCGATATGTTGTACCAAAATTTGAAATTAGAAGGACATTTGATTACAGCATGAGTTTCCAAAATTAAATTATCGAAGATTTGTGCCGCATTTGCAATGCCTGGTCCTTTCATCTCTAATAACTCCGATTCCCCTGTCACTTTTTCAACAAGCGTAATTTCAGAAATTGGAAATCCTTCTTCAATAACATCACAAATAAATGGGTTCCCAAAATATGAAAACGTAAATTTCAAACCTATGTATGAAATCTGCTTGCCAATTCTTCCAATTTTTATTTGTATTCGTCTAACTTTTCTTCTTTGAAATTAATTAATAGCCACTGTGTGGCTAGCCCGTGCCATAAGGTATTAATCTGGTGTAAAATTTTCCGCAGATCTCAAATCCGTTGAAGTTATATTCAATTAAAAAATTATGTATTTAAAGAAAATCCTATTTTTAGGTATCAATCTAAACTGAAGCTTTCCGCAGATTTCAAAACCGTTGACATTTTTACTCTATCTTAAAAGTCTAGGAGATAGAAAAAAGAACTGACTTCCGTTAAAAGATTTATCGTCTGGCTGAAAATTTATTCGTCCGCGCAAAATCAAAGCGAAAATAAATTTTTTTTTTCCTCAGCGTTCTGTGGATGAAAAAAATTTGGCATGGTTCCAATCCCTGTCTGCAAGGTCACACAGGTAGAAAAAGTTCTCCGCATTTGAAAAAGCAATGGAGAATAAAACTATTAAATTAATTTTAAAATATTCTAGATTGAATTTTAAAATTCGCCGCAACCCAAAAATTGCAAATAATTCGGACTACCTGTGTGCCAAATCTTATTGCTGTGCCATAGAATCGCGAGGATTTTGCAGCCCCAAACAGACAAACAAACAAACACTTCTTTTTATAATAGTAGAGATATTTGCTTTTACTTGTGAAAAATGATTACATTTTTGTTTATGAGATCGTACACAAAAACCCGAAGTTTAGCTTCGAAACCAAATACAGTTTATGACAAATCAATATTTTGTTCCTTTCCTTGTATAAAGCCAAATTAAGTGCTTGTTCTAGGCATGTCTGTAAAGAACATTAAGTCAGAAAACCAAGTTTCACTTTCTAATTATGGGTAATTATTTCCTTTTATTTTGTAAATGATATGATAGGACTTAGGATTTCCACAAGTTGACAGCCAACTTACAACACACCATAAATCACTGGGTGATTCATCTGTTTTGTCATTCACATGCAACTCATCTAAAAAGTTCTTAAATTGACGGTGCATTTGTTCTAGTTAAATTCACAATCTGCAAAACAATCTTTCACATATTTGAAGAACTTTGCCATGAGATGCTTGCAGTGAAGAGGTAAAAAACGAGGAATCTCGTGATCATTGTTCAAGAGACCGATGAGACCTCGATTATTTCTTATCATTGCAGATTATATTTTCCCTACCATCATGCAATACTTAATGAGACCTAAACAGACTCCATTACATAACGACACTGACTACTCCTTCACTCCCAGAACTTTCCTGTGAATGGACTACTTCCACCTTGGACTTGAGCCTTGCCACCTGTTCGACCGACCAATCACCTCCAGGAAACGCGCTCTAGAACAAGCACCGACGAATCCAAGAAGGACCTGTTGAACAGTAGACGACCTATTGAATGCTTCACTCAGTCAATATTTTTGTTGTTTCTTATGCCTACACTGGCAGACCAAAGAAGTGCCAGGCCCGTCGAAGACTGTAAGAGGTGCGGCTTCCATGCAAGTGAGCCACATTGGGAGGAAGTCCGACTTAGCTCGAATTTTTAGCCAACAGATGGCAGCACATCAACACGTCTCGTTTTTACGGAAAGGTCACATTTTCGCGACATTCAATCATACTCAGGCACACGGTTGTAATATTTTGATCCAAACCAGAGACTAACTAATCCCTGGTTCGGCACCCCCAGAGCTATTGATTTATTATGGGAATTTGGAGGACTTTGTGACCATGACAGATTTTTTGTGCACCAGTCACCTTTTAGCGTACACGGGAGTTTTCGGTCAGCTGGGCTCGAACTCGTGATCAGTCAGTCATGAGCTCGATGCCCTACCGACCAGGCCCCCACTCAGTCAATATAACAAGATCAGTGAAAAAAGTTCTGAAATTTTCAACGGGAGTTACACTTAACTCGGCAAAGAGCCATATTTGCCCACTCCTGCAAGACAAGCACCATGTTGGATTTAAAACAGTGGCATTTAATAAATCTGAGCAGCAACATAAATTAAGGCACATCCAAATCAAAATGCTTACTTTTGAATTTCAACCGGTTGAAGTAGACGACCCATGTAATAAACTGGCACCTTGAAATATCGGCCTGCGTGATACACTACAACGTGCTGGCTGTCATCCAAGTGAACAAGTTTATCTGAATACAAAATGATGAACAGTGAACACAATTTACAAATTAGGATAACTGAAATTTACAATACAAAGCTTAAAGAAAATTACCATTCATTGCAAGTCATTAAAAAAAAGTAGATTCTTTAAGTTTTCTGTTGTTTCACAAGAAAAAGAATCGTTCTGACCTTTGGAAATAATTTACGAGAGAAACGTAACATATTGTACTTTACTGACATTTAGTTCTTTAACAAGTGTTCTCATTCATATTGTTTACAGAAATATACAGTAGTCTCGCTTCACAGCAACCTTCAATTCGAAGAGCCCCAGTAGTTCTGGTATAGCTGAAACACTATTTTATGACATAATAAAAACCCTCGATAAGGTAAAAATCTCCTCACGGCGATATTCAATCGACGGTTTCCCGATTTGTAGAGTCGATTTCGGGTCGAGCAATATTGCAAAAAGCTTTGCTCGGGTTTCATGTTACATATCAACAACGCATTACAAACATTTATGATTGTGAAGAAAATACAAATATTGACGACCCGCTACAGGCTCAAGCCCAACAAGGCTGGTCCTTTGTTTATGAATTCCCCAATTCCCACTGACAATCCAATTGTATTTTAAATTCGTACACACCCTTTGAATTAACTATATTTTCTGGCAACATGTTCCAATTGTCTATTACCCTATTAAAGTAGTAGTTTTTCCTTAAATCCCCATTAAAATGTGTCTTATTCAATTTATACCCATGACCCCTTGTTCTGTTATCCCTATTGAAATTTAAGCCCTCTGTTTCCCCAACTTGAAAAGCTGAATCAAATGGCCAAAGAATGCTTTCATAGCATCAAAAATTTAGAATATCGTGCCTTAGGATACTCCAGATAGATTTTATAATAGACATAAGCAACCGAAATTTTTATAACTAACAACTTTTATTTCTGCAGTACATCCAATTAAATTGATGTTTTTCCCCAGGGTTTAACTTTAGCTACTCTTTTTGAATTTTTAAAAGTCATATTTTACTTGATACTGCTTTGGATGCTTTTTTAAGTGAGTGTGCTTTTCTTTTTACGTTTCAAAAATTTATAGGATGTGAAAATCAGCATCCACTATTTGAATATGATCCCCTACAATGAAACCGAAGTGAGATGGTTGATGTAACAAACCCTTCGATATGTTCGTGGGGTAAAGGTCCTCTCAAGGTCATTGTAATGCGAGCCTGATATGCTACAAAATGGGTTCTTTGGTCAGTTTCATACATGAAATAGTCCTGTTAGAATGAAAGAAATGAGATAAAAATATCAGAATATGTACCTGATTCCTTCCCAGGAATACGAGTTGTGTTAAAAACACGTTCATATTGAGCCGAACATAAAGGAACCATATTTTGAACCATTATCTGAAAAAGTATTTTCAATATGTCACTCTTCCAAGCACAATTATACAAATTTAATACACATCCTTCACTTTAACACAATGGAAATTATGGGATACAAATAATAGTGTATGTATTATTCTTGAGAGCCGAATCACAAAAAAAAAAATCAATAAATCTATCAAGTACAAATTTGGCGCTCTGAACATTTCAGATAAAACATATTCCTTTGAGCATTAGAGAAAGTACAGTACATGAGGAATACTTTTAAACCAGTCTTAAATTGTGACAACCCAAAGAAATGGTTAACAAACAAAAACATTATGCAGCATAGAAAAGTATCTCACTGGTTTTAAAGTCTGGCGATCGATAGCTCGTCTGAAAAGGAAAGCAGAATGGATGAAACAGGCAGCTCTGGCAGACTGGATCTTGGAGGGGTGAACTAAGATTGCGTCCTAAAACAGATTAATACACATTAATTATAATTTTAATAATACTTTCTCTGTAAAAGTTTAAAACAGTTTAAATAGTTTTAAATGGAATTTGACACTATACATCAACAAGGTGTCTGTTTTTACATTTACACACATGTACTAGACAAAACTATAAATTCATAATCCAAATTTGTTTTTTGGAAATCAAAAATTAACTTGGACATAGGAAGCATGGAAAGCAAATGTTTTTATTAGTGAAAATCAGTGCTACCAAACAAAGATGTACTCACGAGTCCATAAAAATTGCTGTCGATCATCAGTGGTCCTCGCCCCCTGAGGTAAATGAATTCTTCCCACCAATCAGAAACCTTTAATAAAAAGACACTGAATGTGAACATTGAAACAAAGCTCCTTTGAAAGCAAGCAGTAATCAAACAATAACGAATTATTGTTAAACAATTTCATCTCGTAACTTTCAACACTTTGTTTTAATTTCAGGAAAATCTTTAAAACGACTTTCACTAACGTATGTAGCAAGGAAATTCATAATTTGTAATTTTTCTTAATGGCAACAATGGATAAGCAAAAAAATTGATTGCTACAGGATTCATGCAGTGATTTTGTCGCTTAGTTTAAATGTTTGATTTGAGCAGTGGAGATCGGTTACATCGGTAAACCAGACGAGCTTGTCACTCTAATTCCTCGGCAGTCTGATTACAGAAAAAGCGATGAGAAAACTAAAAAAATAGAAATCAGCAGAAAAGAAAGTATAAGTAAAGAAATTACAAATCACCTTTGAGCAAAGTAGCCTTTAGAATCTATTCGAGATAACATGACTGAGGTGTGGTTTTTGCCATGCATTTTATTAGAAATAAGAATTGACACCAATAAAAGTAAATGCAATGCTGTAATATATTTTTGGATAATCGTATTTCCTATAAAGACATCAAATCCATGTGGATATGGATGCTATATTCATGACAAATGTATTGAAATAAGATACAAAATTGTGAGCAACAAGAATTTGCTAACAATAAAGATAAGCAATAAAGTGTTGCACAGACACTATACAAAGGTCTGTTAGTTTGTAAAAACATCCAATTCATAAAAACAAGTACATGTTTAATACTTTTACTTACGTAATTTGTAGCCCACCAAGATTTCAGGATCAAGTAACGCTGCAATTTTTTACCAATACCAGCTGAAAAGTCTCTGGCTAACACTTCCATTCTCTTGTGCTTTTCGTCGTCAAGAAGAGACTTCACTGACTGTAAGTACTGAAATATGCAAAATGTAAAAATTTACTCCACGACTTAATCAGAGGTACGAAATTAAGGTTTCCACTTAATAGAACATATATTTACACAGTCCAGTCACATTAATGCGACTACCACCTACTTTCGACGTCAAAGTGAAATAACCAATCACAAAAGGCAGGTGGCAGCACATTGCAGTGGAGTGTATAGAAAGGATGTCCTAGGGCATAGGAAAGCATTTCAATCGTTGGCGTAATGCAGAAACGTAGTAATTTTGTGAACTGTTCGCGTGCCGCTGTGCTAAAAGCATACCATGCATGGCAAAATCGCACCATCCAAAATCAGCGGCGTGGCACATGTGGTGCACCACAGGCTATATATGACAGAGGCGAACGTAGGCTACGGAGATGCGTTCGGGCGAATGCAACTGTTGAGCAACTGACCGCCCAGATGAACCAAGGGGCTACCAAGAGTGTATCCTCAACAACGGTTCAGCGAACGTTGCTGCACATGGGCCTCCGCAGCAGACGCCTGGTGAATGCACCTATGCTGACTGCTGTTCATCGGCGACGAAGGCTGGAATTTGCACGCCAGTACTGCAACTGGACGTCCACAGAGTGGCGACAGGTGGATTTTTCCGATGAATCATGTTTTATGCTCCATCGGACAGATGGATGTTGGCGTATAGGGGAATGTTTTCCTGGCATTCACTGGGTGCACTCATCATCAGAAACCTAATTGACTCTCTTCCTGCACGTCTCGCAGCGGTCCACTCTGCCAAATGTGGTTATTCTGGCTTTTGACAGGTGGTTCTGGACTGTGTATTATGAAACATGTGTAAGCCAAATTAAATTTATTACAAGTTTTCATAGCAAATAATCATGTGTGCTTTGTAATAATTTTATCCTTTCCAGTTTTTGTCCCATTAGTCCCTATATTACTGGGCCCTAATAGGCACATTATTAGGTGTGTCCAGGCTTCAGACCCAAGGTGCACTAGCAATCTTTGTGCAAGGGGTTTAATGTCTTTACATGGATGTCATGCTCTCTAAATACCCAAGCCATCTTTTCCTGCATTCATCCCATTTTTCTATTTCTAATCCCTCTTTTCTAACACAACATTTTGACTCAAAGTTGTTATATCTCACGTTTGGAGCAGCTTGGCCAAATAAGGTATTTGCACCATAAAACCTAATATATGTGAATAGTTACGGCTAAAAATTGTCCAATTTAAAAGCTGTGTCCACGTGCAAGAAAAATATGTCCGATTACTTTAGAGACAAGTGAAAAAACATTTAAGGATGCATGCACAAGCGACTACTAAAATGCATGTTCACAAGCAATCTCCATTAAGTGTCAATTAGTTATTTAAACAATTAAGTCTCCAAAATGGATTTTTACAAGTGGACAACAAAATATTTTTATTTTTTCAAGGGCCCCCAGTTTGGAAAAAAAAATTCAAGGACAGTGGGAACCCTGTAAAATTTGTAATAACCATGCTGAAAGAGATAGTATTCTACTAAACTAATCAATAACTCAAATTAATCGCATCTCCGATTCTTACACCAGGTGGCTGAGGTGCATTAATGTACATATCCAGACGGGTAAAAAATGGTAGATTCACTCTATGGCCCTGATAATATTTAATAAAAATTGTAAGACTTATAATGTTCCAGTTATGGAGCACAAAAATAAATTTCAATATTTTTATTTCTCTCATTTTTACGTGCAGTGTAATGCTTTTCAATGCCAAACACACAGAAAACTTTGGGGAACTTAATCTAAACATTATAATATGGTTTTTGTTTAAATCTTGTTTTAATTTTTTCTCAAAAGCAACCATGTTAGAGGGTAAGACTGATAAAATAATTTAACATTTTCCCCCTCTCTGTTTTAAGGATTATCCTACTCCTACATGTGAAATTTTTCTTGCCCATGAACATAGCTTCATACAAGTGAAAAGCATACTATGGTAGAAGAAAGTATGTGTGGATGCATGGTTATTATAGATATCACCTCATTTATTGACATCAATGGGTTATCTCTACTATTATAAAAGGAAGTGTTTGTCTGTGCGCGCAAAATCCTGATAATTCTATGGCACTTACAGCAATGAGATTTGGCACATAGGTAGTCCAAATTTTTTGCAATTTTTGGATCACAGCGAATTTTAAAATTTAATCTAGAACATTTTAAAATAAATGTAATGAAATTTAATCATTATTAAATGCTACAGCATAGAAGAGATCACAGATTCTAAATTTATTGTTTTTGTTTACTGCGGGCAGATGAATAATTTTTCTGCCAGATGATAAAAACAAACAATCTTTTAACTGGAGCCAATTAGTTCTTTTTCTATCACATAGACAGTTAAAGACAGAGTAAAAATTTCAGTGGATTTGAAATCTGCGGAAAATTTTACACCAGATTATACCTAAAAATATTATTTTCTTTATATGAATAACTTTTAAATTGAATGTATCTTTTATATTTTCGCACAAGAGTGTGACGTTACGGTAACTTTCCCTTTCCAAAAATAAACAGATTGCATTTTGCGCCCTTCATGTTAAAATAATAATAATAATAAAAAATAAATAAATAAATAAAATAAAAAACCAGATTACATTTTCTGCCTCTTTCAAGTGGAGAACAAAAAATAAAAACATTTTGAGAAGCATTGTTTAGTTCTTTTTTGTAAAAGCGGATTTGTTAAAGATAGATTAAAAATTTAAACGGACTGGATCTGCAGAAAACTTTACACCAGAATACTACCTTGTATCACGGTGTTCGTGTGCTTCGCAACCAACACCACGGGCAACGCCGGGCTAGCCATTCAGAGGCTAGTAGAAAATATGTTTCAATTTTCCCCAGGACATAAAATTTGTTTTAGCTTATTTGAATTTTAGGGAGTTTGAAGGCAACTAATATAAAGGCAATTCCATAACTTAAACAATTTGTTCCAAAGTAAATAACTGCTTCTCAAAACCTAGTCTTTGTAAATTTGTGGATATGCAATTTAAATAATTGCTATGCTGTTAAAACAATGTCTTCACAGTGAGAACAAGAATGCAATCAATCATTTAGAGCTTAAGTGAAAAGCAAAACATTTAATTCATTTTTTTAAAACTTGCAAACCATTAACATACAACAATCAATTGCAGCACTCATCATACATAACAAACAACTCTTCTGTGCTAGAAATATTTATATATTCAATTCTGTAAAGTTCAAAGCTATGCTCACCCTTTTCATAGTATCGTCCAAATCGGGAACAGGTAAATTCGGAAGAGATCCCTGGAAACTGTAAAGTTGAGGTTTTCGCTTCACAATGATCCTAACGATGGCCTATAATGAAATAACGCTCAATGTCTCAAAATGTCAACTGATTCCAAGTTTAAAAACAAAGAAAAAACTCATTAAAAATGACTTGAATTCTTATTAACTTAACTAGGGGGCTCCGCCCCCTGCTCGCCAACCCCCGGGGATTGCTACGCAATCCCATTTGGTTTGCTTCGCAAACAAGCACTCCTTCTACATATGGCATTTGGTTTGCTTCGCAAACCAACATTCCTTTCGCAGAGTGAAACTATCTGAATAATTTGTATTATCCTGATTTCACTTTACGGTCCATCACATCACAGCGAGGGCTTCGGCCCCTGCTCGCTTTCGCTCGCCGACCCCCGGGGATTGCTACGTAATCCCGTTTGGTTTGCTTCCCGAACCAATACCTTTTACGCAAGTGATTTCACTTTTTTACTTTAACACTTAATGCACCCTAAACTAATAGCCGCATGAGTAAAAAATCTTCCGCATCTTGTACCCTGTACAATTTTAAGTAAACCCTGTTAATCTCCAAACTTTACGATGTGTACTTTGTACTTTCTCGGTAAACCGTCTGAGAACAGAGGGAAAAAAGCGAGCCTTTTTCCTCGCCAAATAAAAAGAAATCGTTTTTACGGCAATTGTTGCTACGATAAATTTGATATCTGGCAAACCCGATAATCAAAAATACAACCCTCTGCGAATACAATGCTCCGCGAAATAAAAAATACGAAATTTGTGTCACCAACTTTTGATTGCATCGAATTTATTTATGAACCAATTTTAAAAATAATGGTACCGTAAGAAAGAGTATAGTCTGAGGTATACTGCGCTATTTTCAAAATAAAAAACTAATATTAATACGATATAGATATGACAGTTTTAGTTAATGGTTGTAACAAAAAGTAGCGAAAATATCCAAAGATTCCTAATTTTGTCTGACCAACTTTTGATCGCATCCAATTTAATTATTAACTGATTTAAAAAATAATAGTACCGTAAGAAAGAGTACATTCTGAGGTATACTGCGATATTTTAAAAATTAAAAACTAATAGTAATAAAATATAGATACGGCAGTTTTAAAAAAAAAAGTAACAAATATGTGCCGATTTTTCCAGAATTTCAAAAAAATATTATCAAGAACCAAATTGAAATATAAAAAAAAAATTCGACGAGCTGCAAAAATTTACGTTGAGAGGTACTTGTTAAAAAAAACTCATGGCTGAAGACTGAAAATTTGTATGTGTTTTGCTCACTCACGGAAGAAATTTTGCTTCTTCAATTTTGACACTTAATAAACCCTAAACTAATAGCTGCATTGGAAAAAAATCTTAATAATTGTCCAGGGAATACGATGAAGAACAAATCATGTTAATTTCGTTTTTTTCCGATCAGTACTTTCTCGGGAAATTGTTTAAGAATCGAGCTAAACAACACAGTTTTCAATCCTGTGGCGTCTCCGGTAACTTTTTTTTAATATAGAGAGAAAGAACTCTTAAAACCTTTCTAAAAAGTATCATTATTCCTATTAAATACATTGTACTGTCATGTAACAATTTGACAGACAGCTGTTTTAAAATTAAAATTTATTTTGAGTAATAGAAATATTTACAATTTGCCATGTACGGTAATTTAGAAAAAGTGAGCGTAGCCCTCGACATTGAAACCTGTCACATAACAGAGACGTCCATCTCTCTTCAAAGTCAGATTCAGTCGTTACAAAAGTTCTTGGATACTCGTTCTTTCGGATCTGCAACTGCAGGGGGGGGGGGTTTGAGCCCTTGCGAGGGGTGTTTGAGGCCCTCAGCCGCACTGATGACCCCACCCCACAGATGCAAAAGCCGTCTGTAATGCCGACTCGAGTTCACAAAAGTTTATCTTTTTTCCAGACAGCACCTACATAGGATTGGTGTGGCTACCTCCCCGATCTGTTGCGATGGTCTTATGAACAGACAAAACCTTACGAAGTGCTCTAATTTACAAGACAATGACATCAGGGATACTTCTCCCCATGGACTTTCTTCGCTCCATTGGACGGCAAGACAGCGTATGGCCAAAAGGCTTTGAGCTGGGCGTAGGATAAAAAAAATATCTTTCCAGACACGAGGTTAGGGAACCAATGGAACTCCAGCCGCGTCGATGTAAAAATCGTTCCTGAAAACCTTCTCATGGATACCACAGAACGATTTATCGCATCTGTGAATTCAATTGCCAGACACAAGGGAGGGGGGGGGGGACCGAAACGGAACGCTGAGCAGCTGACAAGAACTTTCTCTCAACAATTTATTTACACATATCGATAATGTTTTTGCATCTTCATTCCAGGCATGGGATTAAGGGGTTGCAGGTGGTGTTTTCAGTCTTGATGTCAATACACATTCACGACGAGGGAAAGGGGTGTAAGCAGGCCGATGGAACTCCGATATGTGGAGGGGAAAGCGGCTGGTACAATATATACACTACCCTACAATAATGGAACGGACAGTAAGATGTGAAGGTTTTTGGGAAATAACACATGCTTTAATAGGGGATGGTCCCCATGTACTGCAATATTACACTAGCAACCCTTCTGGGCATACTTTCAACAAAGTTTTGATACACAGCTACGGGTATTTGTGTCCATTCCTTATGCAAGAATGTCGCCAGCTCAGATGTGGATTTCGGACGGGGTTCCCTGGTCCGTAAGCGTCGGTCTAACGCGTCCCACACATGTTCTATGCAGTTTTAGGTCGGGACTCTGAGCAGGCCAGGGAAGACGTTTGACATCCATATCTCGATATCACTGCTTGACAGAGCCTGAAACGTGACACGGAAAGTTGTCGTTCTGGTAGTAACATGCGTCCATTCAATAAAATTGTCAAAGCGAAACTGGTTGTCCAAAATGTTCATGTAAGTGTTGGCATTCAATTGACCAGGAACATGCAAAGGTCCCGGACCTTACCACGAAAAACACTCCCAAACAAGTAGTTGGATATTATGCAAATCCGCTGGCATCCTGTTCATTATTGTAGGGTATATTCTGACACAATTTCGGAATTAAAGTACAGGTATTTGAAAAAATGTATCAGGTATATGAAACTAGTATCTTAAGTCAACAAAGCCCATATTACACATGCAGATTTTCTGGTACCAATCTATTTGGGAATATAATAATGGGATGGAAGCAAGACTATACAGGTCCTAGCAACTTTGTATGCATAGACCTTATTTAATTCTTGTCATGGCCTCATGCATTAAAATAATTGAATTATCACAAAAGTAGGAAATGAACTTACCACCCACAGTTTCGTCTTCAAGGAGACCTTGCCGGTGCGAGCTTGATACATCCATCCTTTATACATAAAGAGCATCTTTACACAGTACCGTATAACATTTACAAACACGAGCCACAACAGTATTGTATAGCACAGGTAGAAAGCTGCAATGCTGAATGTTGATACCAGGGGATTGCTGTGACACAAGAAAATAACACTTTATGCACACATTTAGACCTTTTATGAATAAATGGCAATAAAGTTTTTAAAAAAATTTAATAAGATATACAGTTAACAAAACAGATACCAAATCTACATTAAGAATTAACGAACAGGTAGGAAAGATATCATATTTGTCGTGAACCTTAAACATCAGAGCAGGTCAAAAACTACTTGCCAAAACTTAAAGACAATTGGCTGAAAAGTAAACAGTTGAAAAGATTTACTTTTTTCTGTCATGTCTATATTTAGTTTTATTATTAAATTTAGTTTAAATATCAAGTGAATCTTTATTTCAAACTTCATTTGTAGAAGCCTCATCTGCACTAAGGTAGGTAGTTGAATTAATGTAGCAGCGGAGCATCACAACTGGCCATGGGCGACAGTCCTGAACCGCACCCGAAGGGAGTATCGAGGTTTGGTTTGGGTTTTACAGCGCAAGGTTCGAAAACAGAAACGTTGTGTCGAAAGCTGGACTGACGTGACCGGTAAATAATATACAAGCTATTTAAAATGATAGAATAACCTTCAATAAAAATATTTAAAATTATCTTAGTATGCTATTTGCAATATTTAGATTTAAAAAAATAGACAACATCAATACTTGATCACATGAATAAACAAGCAAAACATGATCATCTTTATCAGCAACATAAAAATTGGTACTTTTTTAGTTAACGTCGTACTAGAGCAACACAATGGGCTATTGACGGCAGTCCGGGATCCATCCGTCAAGGGAAAGAACCGAGGACAACACCTTGTAATTTTGAACCATGGTCAGATGACGAAGAAACACCTGAGCTGGCACCCCACTCTCCAAACTTCCACAACAACCCAACATGAGGACTTTCGGCCATGACGGATTTAAGGTGCACCAGCCCCCTCTACACCATACGCTTACAACCATTCATGCCCGGACCCGGATTCGAACCAGGAACCTTCCGATCTAGAGGCTAACACCTTAACCACTATACCGGTGGGTCGGCCATAAAAATTGTACTCTTGAAGGAAGTTTCTTTAAACTACCCTTTAAGAATCTGCATTTTGATAAGACAAAATTGTCAGACAAAAACGCAATGTTTGACAAGCTTAAAAAGATGTAAAACATGTTTCTGAGCCCTCGAGTTCTATTATTTTTAGAAAGTACTCAGCAATCAATATTATTCTGCGACAATTTGCGATGAAGGAGCAAATGTTAAGAACCCAGAGCATAAGGGTCATCTTTTAGGGGGTGCAGTCAATTTTTCTGGGAACACAACCAAGTTTCATGGTACAACAGTAAGATTTAAAGCACATATTGTTTGAAAATATTTTTGGATTTTTTAGGTCAGTCATTGTATACTAACTCATTGAAATGGGAGTCTATTAAGCTCACTAATCCATGTGAAACATCCCTCTCTTTCCAGGTCAGAAAGGCTATGACGATCGCAATCATGAGGAGGCTGTAGGGTGAGGCAGGATAGGCACCAGTCCACACATTATTCTGAAAAGAAAAAAATGTCAATAAGTGAATATGAAACCAAAATGGATCTGTCAATTTCTTTAAATTGTTTCGTTCATTGCGAGATTTCCGAGTAACGCTGCATTGCTTTAACACATATACAACACATTTTTCGGGAACTAGTCTAATATTGAAATTACCCAAGACATACTGGATGGGAGGATGTTTTAAATAGTTTAAAGATACATGCTTTTGAGTACTCTAAAAATATTATTGTGTAGATTTTTAAAGCAACATACTATTTTTAATCGATGTAAATATGAGTAAATTATTGTATCTTGGTAAAAAAAAGACCAATATCCATTTTGCAAGTTTTGGAAGCAGCTAATTTACTAATAAAAATATTATTTTTAATACAGCATACAAAAAATACTTTGATTCTTGCAGAATACATTGGCAGGATATAAATAATCACATCTATTAGGCGTGAGAAATTTTTTTATCGTAAAGGTGAAAGAATGCATGAATTTTTTTCAACCTTTAGATAGACTGCATTGGTCTTTTTCTTAGAAAAGAATCATTTGGAAAAATTATATTTGTCCTTTCCTCAGAATAAGATACAGTGGAAAATTTTTGTTGGATTAGACCTATAAGATTAAGTTAAGATCTAAAGAAAATAGCTTAATTTAAGCTTAACTGTCAACTGTTGCTTGGATGTTTTAAGGACATGCAAGAAAAAAGTCATAGTTCTACTTATAAACTTTTAATTCAGGAAACTAAAATGCTTTTTAAATTAGTAAAAATATTTAATTTTTTTAAAGAACAGTTTGAATTATAGTAGCAAAATCCGCAATTTAAGTTTCTTATTGGTGAATGATACAAACGAAGAGGACGAACTGTCAGTTCAGGACATGTGAAACATCATAGTTAATCCCTCATAATTAAAATTCCTGGATGTTCCAAGTGCTGTGCAGAGGACGTAAGTGAGTGGCAGGTGTTCGATTCTTTGAGAACCTGGTTTCCAAATTCTCAGTGACAATGAACTCACTTAAAGTGCGACAGAACTCTATAATGATATGGATGATAATGATGACGTTGTTACTCAACCAGACACGAGACTGACAGCTGCTAAGGCATTTGAGTGCCTTGACACAGCGATGGATGGATCGAGACACGGCAACACAAAAAAAAGAGTAAAGACGGCGAAACAACTGACTTTGACTGATATGTTCAAGCAATGAAACATTTTAATACAGTATATAAGTAAAAAATGTAAACAAAATTGTTTGCACAGTCATTAAATTACATTACATTTTAAGCCAAATTAATTTACTTTAAACCAGGGCTCGAAATACCCGGGTGCACATGAAAATAAAATTGTGCACCTAATTTTTCCCCGCTAGGTGCATGCCGTGCACCAAACGTTAAAAAAGGGGAGGGAACGTTTTATGTTATTTTGATGCTTGAACAAAATATTAGTATCTCCTCTAAAAGAACGTAATTTAAATTCCTAAATACACACTATGTGAAAACAAAATCGCTGGGCCGTAACACGTATACAGGAGGAGAGTTTACTTGTGTCACTGCCACCAGAACTTTCCGATGATCGAAGCATTTTCCAGATGGCTCTGTTGAAGTGACTGTTGCGACAGCCGTGCTCCGGAGAATTTAGAGATGTTTAAATATTTATATTTACTATCTACTACTAACCTATCTAAACACACCCAACTAATAAAGTAGTTTACAGTATATCAATGCTCTTATATTACGTTTTTCTAATATGCACCTAAAATATAACCTGTGCACCTAATTTAAAAACTTAGGTGCACCTGTATTAAAAAATCTTATTTCGAGGCCTGCTTTAAACCAAGAAATAACCTTTTCGTAGAGAATTATTCAATTATCCGGAAGGGGTCTGGTCCCGATTGATCCGGATAATTGGAGTTCTACAGCATTTCTACAACTACTCACCCAAAATTTGGTCAGCCTTCTCCTCCACGAGCGCATGCCACTCTGCCACACAGCATGAAAAATTTCATGATCATAGTTGATGTTCACCCCTTCATGAGTAATCGTGAAACTGAAGGCAACTGCAGAGTGGGCCTCTGCCATCTTGAATAGGAAGTACTAGATGAGAAAGCACAGGATTTAGTAAAAGTAGAAAAGATAGCATAGAACAAAATACATTGACTAACAAAAAGAAAAAACCTTTATGGTAGTCAGATAAGGGCCCTTTACGGTGCAGATTTGTAAAAGTTTGTGAGATTCAATCGCTTGGAACAGAAAGAATACAACTTCTTTTTAAAGATACTAAACTGTTATAACAGGTAACCCGGTAAAAAACTTCATTAAAAATAAACATAACTAATTGAACACCAGCATCCTGAGTTAAGCAAACACGAATTTTATTGTGCAATGACCCTATAGGCAGCCAAACTACATTTGATATGTGCCTACAACTCACAGGTAGCTAGTGCAGTAAATAAATCCACTGAGCCAGTGACCCCAGTTATAGACTGGCTTTCGACGAGTCGGTACACGATTCACATGGTTTTTAACAAGTTAACTCATTTAGTTAGAAAGAAGGTTAAATGCAAACGATCTGCTCCTACAATTTGTTTTATCGAGCATGGCTTTTGGTTCCGAGTTTATCGTTGGGTATCGGAAGCAATAGCAGTTATTACATAAAATGGTGAAACAATCATCTACAGCTATCGCCACTCATTATTTTACATATGGCAGCATTTTTCCCTGGTGAATTAACAATCTTTCAAGAAACGTACTTTCCCAAAGTCATCTGCCTCCTCACCATACCAGTCTTGCTGCCACAACAAAGCGAATCATGTAGCAGAACGCATGGTGAAGGCAGAACTACTACCTACTTGTTGCCACTCAATTAGGTTTATTTACTTCCATTCACTAGTCTTGTAATCAACCTTTGTTTTAAATTTATAAACCTATTGTAAGATATTACTTTGCATCTGGCAAGTTCTTATTATTATCAAACGATTATTGATATGTTTAGTGTTCTGCTAATGCGATCTAATTAACGAGCTGTAAGTGTTTAATTCTATGTTTACGATATAAAATAAATGTGTTTATTGATCTTTAAAGAAATTACGTGTATCCATTCGCACATTCAACATATTGTGGCGTCCGCAAAGTTGTATTCGAACTTTTGCAATCTAGACAATGGCTACCAATACAAAAGATTCTGAGTACTCTCCCCCCTTCCCCTGACATTCTCCCACCTTTGCATTGTAGGCAGTCATTAAGAGTACTTCATGTTGGAGGTTTATTATACTCTTCATGTGAAACCAATATCATATGTTAACTTCAGTAATCATGGATAAGTACTCCACAGAACTCTCCTTGAATTTAGCTGTGAAATTGAGGTGCAAGTGGTTGCCATAAATCGTCAAACGACATCGAAATCAGGAGCATTAACCCAAATCATAACGTTGGCTGTTCGAGTGATATGTGGATCACAAATGTAGTCAAAGTGCTAAATAAGAACTTCAGTCCACTTAAAAGTACTCGATGGTTGAAATCAGTTTCACTGCCTTGGAATGGGAATAATAGCTGTGGGGTTAGTTACACTGACTTTTATGGAGCAAGGGCCATACTAGATCAGGCAGTGCCAAACACAAGTGAGACAACTTAAATAATGGACAAACAGACAATGAAAGTTTTACTGACACAGAAGAAATACACACAGGGAAGAATCAAACCTAACAGCTGAAGCGACAAGCTCTCGTAGTACCATAAGAAAAGGTTCCATTTTTAACAAGATGAACAGACACACAATCAGAATGTTCTACTCAAAGATTCATAAATTTTAAATGTGTAAACAATGGAGGAAATCCTAATCTGTTTCTTCAGAAGTGGGAGTTCAAAGATAATTTGTTGTATCCAGTTCTTAACATTTTCCCATGGCATCTTCTATCACAGTGTGAAATTTCTATTGGCAACTGCAAACGTCAAGTTAGGAGATTTTAAAGTTCTTCATCAGTCAAACAGCAAAAATAAGATTGAAAAATCATAAATAACGGTACCTTCCCTATATCACTTCCCTCGATATATTGTGCTTTTTCTTGTCCCTGTAAGGGCACATCATATCGAAATCAGTCTAATATAATGTAGAAAAGAAGAATTATAGTTATTTTTTGCACATTTTTACATTTATGTTAACAAGAATTTTTTTTTTCCTTTCCCAAAACAGAAAAGCTGTCATTACTGAAACCAGTACCATTAAATTACTGGCAACACTGCCTTGAAAACTGAACAGAACTTTTTTAGCATTATAATTTGTTATTGAACTGTAGGGTATAATTTTTTTCACAATACAGCTCTAAAAATAATCTTCAATCTAAAGTGTAACATGCTTTTTTCTGGAACTATACCTTGAATTTCAAATAAAAATACTTGTTACAAATAGTTTACAAAGTTAAAGAAATGGTTGAGTGGCACTTCTTACAAAAAAAAAATACAAATCAAAATGTATTGGAAATAATAAGTACCTATTGTATGAAAACATAGAACAGCTTAAATGATGAATAAATTGATGATTTATCTTAGAACAAAAAATGAAATGCTACCTATAAAGAAGTACAAAATTGACTTTTAAGTTTGTTATCAGGAAACGAGATACCATTATCAGTTAGATCCAAATAATGTAGACACTGGACTTTAAACTCATGAAGAAATACATAAGATAATGCAGCAAAATACTGATCAATAGCATTGCAGGGTAGATAATTCTATACAAAATGTAATTCCATAAGCTAAATATCATTCACATTCAAAATAGAGGAAATAACAGACCCACAAAATGTAATTATTTAAAATAATATTTTTATGAGATTCTGGTAGGCATTTTCTTAAAGCTGAAATTTGATCACATTTTCTCAAAAGAAAGAACAGCTGTGATTAATGGCTTTGAAGGATTCTCAGATTGGAAAGATGAAGGACGAAATTAAACAATTCTTGACAACTGACTTATCACTGTCCTGCGATTTTAATTTTCCTGAACCAAGGACTCTGACATTGCTCTTATACTTTTAAACAAGTTATATTTTTAAGCCAGGGCATGACAAACCAACAAACGTCTATTTTTCATGGGAAAATTTAAAAAAAATCTAAATCTAACAGAAAATCATAAGCTACGGCAAGCTTAGTAGAAAATCATTCCGAATTTAAATATTGATGTTAGCGTTATCATCGGTAAACCAGCATTGAAAATAAACACCAGTCTATCGATGTTTTAAAAACATCGATGTCTCAACGGTATATATTGAGGTTTAAAATGTACAGTAACGAAAAGAGATGCAGACTTCATCACACAAATAGCTACCATAGAAAATAATTAATTTGTGAATTAATAAATGCCAATTATGTGAGCTTAATGCTAGATGGATCGACCGATAAAGAAGGTACTGAAGAGCCAATTTTGATGATGTGCAATATGAATGAAGCATCAGTGAAAGATTTTGATACCACATAGGCTGTGGAGAAAAGGTATAAAAGTTCTAAAGCAACAAGACATGTTCATGGCCATAAAAGGTCAAAAATAGAGTAAAATGTATAACATAGGTACTAAAAAAAAAAAAAAATTTTTATTGCCTCAGTTACACTATAAATAGCAAATATTATTTACTATGCGCATGTAATGAGTTCTGCGATATACTCAGCGTCAGAAAAAAATATTAGTATGACATGTATTGCATGGCTCCTAATTTTTTTTGACATCCCCTGTTCTTAAGCCCAGTCATAATTAGCTTTGTAACAAGCATCTTTCTAACAAAATACATAAATTCCTGTGTTTGAAATGGACTCTTGTTGAATTTCAATAATTTTTCATAACTTCAGGTGAACATACCAAGCCCAAATTTTCCAATACATGTTTTTCTAAAGCAGAATGTCATCTTTAGACTGATTAAGTCTTTTTTGCTTTGAGTGAAGGTTAGTTTTTTCTTGAGGAGCTAAGTAGAAATCTTGAAATCTTTTCCCACAACATTATGAACTAACTGTTTGACTTGTAAGCTGATATTTTGTCATATCTTTCCAACTGGTCTCACAGGATTTTCAGGATAACCAGGTGGACTAATCAATCACTGATATTGGTGATCCTTTATGTGATGCTTGGGGTGAATATTGCTATTGAACATGCTTTTGGTGACAAAGGAGTAGTTAGTACAGGACTGGAATAAGCAAGTACAATATAAAAAAAATCTAAACTTATTTTCACTATAATTAGCAATTTTTTCTAATTTTAAATCAAATAAGCAGTAAGTTGTATAAAAATTGCAGTTTTTAAAGGTAACAATGAGTAATTTATGCAATTGCATGAACTTTCATACATCCTAGAACAAATAGGTATCGCCAAAATACCAAAAGTGCTGCTGCCATAGCAAATCAGACTAATTATGGGAAATCTCCATTAAGAATAAATAAAAGGAATTGAGAACTTTCTTTAGAAATTTAGCCGTCAGGCTATAAAAAACAATAGAAGGTCAAACCAAGACAAAAAGGGTTTTTTAAGACATAAATATGGACAAACTCAGTTAACAAAGATAAAGAAATGTATCTGTCATCACACAGGGATCAAGGTTCAAAAGTTCCAAGCCCTTTGGACACAAGCAAAGATTAGTGTTATCTGTGGCCAAGTCACAGAAAAAGATTATGAAAGCAAAAGTTAAAATCAAAGGATCGCAATCTAAATTAAGATTTGAAACCCAGACTCACCAAGAAACAAATTATGTTACTTTCCAGATTTAGTTTTGAAAACATTTCCCCCCCCCCTAACATATTAGCCTAATATTAAGACTACCTAAGACATACAACTGGATGGGAGGATGTTTTAAATAGTTTAAAGATGCATGCTTTCTTAAAATATGACTGCATGGATTTTTAAAGCAACATACTATTTATTCTCCAGTTGTAAAAGTAAGTGCATAACTGTACCTTGGTAGAAAAAGGGCCAATATCCATTTGCAAGTTTTGGTAACAACTAATTTACAGTTTAAAAAAATATTTTTTAATACAGCATACAAAAATATTTTGACTGTTACAGAATTCTTTGACAGAACATAGACACTGTTTTTAATTATAGCATTCATCACCTTGAAGTGATTTGTGGGCATAACTCAAAAACTGAATTTGGACAGGGGTCCTTTTTCTACCAAGGCATAAATTTGTTGCAACAAGGATATATTTTGAAGAAAAATTTCGCTTATAGAGTTCCATAGAACTGGATAAAGAAACGAAATTTTGATTCTAGAGAAAAGTGAAGTAATGAAACAAGAATTGGCTTCTATAGAATTCTAGAAGTTTCTACAGACATTCTATACTTTCTAGAGGTAAATTTATAAAGCTTAAGCAAAACAGGCCATAATTCTAGATATCATTCAAAAGAAATTTTTGTAGAATTCCATAGAAATTTTTCAAAAGGGTTAGCTTTATCAAAATTCACACAAGAAAACACAAACTAGAGAAAAAAAAGTCAAAAATGCATTCATAGATTGAAAACATTTCCTAAGTACAATATATAACTTGTGTGCAGATATCTACATATGATCACAGTTGAATAGAAAGAGAACTAATCTTTTACTAGTAAAAATCTTAATTTTAAATGTCTAAGGTGAAGGATTCCGAGATCAACAATTTAAAACAGTGTTCCCATTTTACATGTATAAGATAAATAATGGGGCCTTAAGAGATTTTTTAACACTCCTTTTAAGGCTAGATTTCACATAGTTTGCAATAGATACACATGCAGTAGATACATACAGGTAAAGCAACCTTCACAGTTGCTACCTTGCAAAATAATTTTTTTTCCCATTAGAATTTTATAGCTCTATAGAGTTCAAAAGACATTTCTTTCAACAAATCAAATTTTGTTTCGATGGAGAAAACGAGTTCTGATTCTACATAAATGTATTTCTATAGAATTCTATGGAAAAGTTCTATAATTGAAAAAGTAGAAACAAAGGAAATTATCTTCTAGAATTCTAGACATTCCAAGAGGTTACTTTATAGCTTACAGAAAATCGGACCAATATTCTAGACTATTCTATAGAAATTTTTCGCAAGGATAGGTGTGGATCTTCCAGATCCAGTTTTCATTTATCCTCAATTTTGATGAAACTTTATCTTGGATAAGTGTAAGTTATCCTAGATTTTGATATAGCATAAATAAATACATTTACGTAGGCTAAAAAAAAAAAGAATTGCAATTATATTAAGGTCTTTAGAAACTCAGTAAAGAAAAATAAGGCCTTCTATGTCCGTTGAAAACCAGCTTATTGCTTATAGTTTCGAAACGATTAGAAACACCGCGAAAAATTTCTCAGTTTCCCACTTCGTTAGGATCTGCTTTCGAAAAGCACTGAAACTATGTGAAAAATAAAACGTATCTGTAAAAAAAGTACAAACAACAATAAATATTAATTAAATAAATAACGCAAATGGAACAATCAACAATTAATTAAACTTTCATTGAATTTCACCAATTAGATATCAAAAGGCGTCATCGGCCTTATCGAATCCACGTGGTGAATGAATACTTATCTACAACAATGAGAAACTGGATATTCAGAAAATCAATATCTCTCGAAATTATCAAAGCAGCAACAATAAAAAATTAATGTGATTTTGATGAGGGCGCAATTGAAATAAAATCAACTTTCTTTAAAGTATTAAAAATACTTTGGAACACTCATTCTAATTTACTTTCCACTTAAGTTGCGATGTATATGTGATACACAGAAACGAAACACGATTTTTCTCCACAAACACTCACCTGAAATATGAGACAAAAACAATCCACGGGCCAAATGAAAACAAAAAAACACGTTCACGTGGTTTGGGTCTCGTGTATTAGGGGCAGCAATGCGCGCTCTTAGCCGAGTAAACACACACAAAATCGTTTGGAAAACGAATAAATTCCGATCCCTTGGATAAAAAAATCGATGTAATGATCCCGATCACCTCGCAGAATTAACGCATGTTCACCAACTTTGAGTAACTGAAGAGATTCATAGCTCACGTTGGTAATTTAGCTACCAGCTGTACGAAGGGTTCCGCCAAATCCGCTGCACCGCGATCCAATGCCATCAACAGTTAAGGGCAAACATGCTTCGCTTCACAGCGCATGCCCAGAGGCCAAGCCTCTCCGCCCTACCTCCTTTATCAGCTGTGTCGCAATCGCATTCTCGTTGTATTTTGTGAACTTTGATTGGCTAAAATAAAGAATATTTGGAGGCACGTCCACAGGCGTCATCGGACCAGTTTTTTCTCGTTTGCTACTTGAACTTGACTTCTTGACAGATTTTCCCCTGTTGTGCCCCGAAGGGATTAAATCAGGTAAGGTAATCCTCCAGGTTTTGTGCGTGGTGAGAAAATATTTTTCTTTTTGTTTCCTTTGGATACAGTTCCACATCACTGCGTATTTTTGTAAACAAATATTTGTTGAGGTTGATTGTTTTCTGTTTTTTTTTATCACATTTAATTTTTATCCATATGTAAAAAAACAAAAAATTCGAATAAAGAAAATACGAACCCACAAACAACCATTCAGTATTCTTACGCAAATAAGAAAATTTATCAGTTAAATGACAAAATACTTTCGCCCATTTATGTCTAAATTGATGTAACGTTTTCTTTCATGCGTGTCTAAATACAATCTGATGTCAGCATATTCTTTTCCTTATCGGTGGGGAGCTATCAAAATGCTTAGTTTTCATTTTGTTTCCTAAAAACTAATTACTAGGTTTTTAACAGCTGTTCAGTAAAATATAACCCTTCAATTAATAATTTTCTGCTCTAAGCCGACAGTATACGTAGTTTAGAATATAGATTGGTGACTATTTTTTATAAAAAGGAACTGAATGATTTAATCTCGCTGAGCCACGTTGGGTTGGCGTGGAAGTATGGAGAGTGGGGTGTCAGCTCAGGTGTTGCTTCGTCATCTGACCGTGGTTCAAAATTACGAGGTGTTGTCCTCGAATCTTTCCCTTAAGGGACTGATTCCGGACCGTCGTCTCACGTTGGGTTGGCGTGGAAGTTTGGAGAGTGGGGTGCCAGCTCAGGTGTTGCTTCGTCATCTGACCGTGGTTCAAAATTACGAAGTGTTGTCCTCGGATCTTTCCCTTCAGGGACTGATCCCGGACCGTCGTCAATAGCCCGTTGTGTTGCTCTAGTACGACGTTAACTAAAATTACCATTACCATTACCGGACCGTCGTCAATAGCCCGTTGTGTTGCTCTAGTACGACGTAAACTAAAATTATCATTACCTCGCTGAGCAACATTTTTAAATTGCTGTTCTAAAAAATTAAGTAAATTGGACGAATCATGTTCTTGGATTTCAGAAGCAAAATAATTTTGAATAATCACTTCCAATGAAGCTGTTAATCACGAATTTGACTTGAATAAATCCATTTCTTACTAGCAGAATTAGCCGACCCTACCCGGATTGAATTGGTTGACTAGAGATTGAAAAGTAACTAGAATAACCACATCATACTTTCCTCTTTCGTAGAAAAATACCATGTAATAAGTTTCACATACATCGCATCCTGCTTTAGCTACAAAATGACGAAAGGTAACAGTCAAATAACTACTACAAAATACGATTTTTGGGAGGATTACGAATTCCTTTTCTCAAGTTCTTTTTCTGTACAAATTGCTCGAATCAATTCACAAAAACTATGAATCTACGGTGGGTGGGTGGGTGGGGGGGGGGAATACTCTAGCACTCATAGTTACCTGTCAATATTTTTGACTTGAGTACTCTTGCACCAGGCATTCGACGCTATGGAAATTCGCCATATTTAAGGGAAGGAAGATAAATTAATTTAATAAGATATTCAACTCCAAAATTATTTAAAATTTGTTTAATTCTGACATATTTGTCATTTTAAATCCAATACTTTGGATCTGTTCAAGACCCATTTTTTTTAAATGTGGCATAAAAATATTTTTATGCTTAGTGGTATTAAACAATAGCATTGGGCTGTAAATATTTGAAATTTTTTTGACAATTTTGTAAAAATGATGGTTATGTATGAAATTTTAAAGAAATTTGTCAAAATATTCAAAACTGCTATATGAAAACCTATTCAAGCCATTTGAAAAAAGGATGCTACCAAAATAAACTTCATGCATTTTTCTAGGGAAGGAACTAGAATCAAAAAGATATTTAAATAAACAAAAATTTTACAAGCGATCGTAAAAATGAATACACGATTTTTGGTAGTTTTACAGTCCTATTTTTTAAATAAATGGCCACAATTTAAAAACTTTTCAACTCAGCGTACTTATATATCCTAGTTCATTCCCTAGACAACATTATAAGGTTCTCAACGTTCAATGAGAATCCATCATCAACGTTTTGTGTTATAACATTTAAAATGAAAATAAAAGTGCATAAAAATGTGTTAGGAATAAAAAATAGTTTGAATTGTATATATCGTTTGCTCTCTCTCTCTCTCTCTTGCTTTTATTTACTATTTGAGCAAACAATTTTGTCGCTCACTTCTCTTTAAAAATGTTCACACTATTTCAAAAGAGAAACCATTCAAACATTTGAGAAACCTTTCTAAAATAATATTTGCAAAAAAAGTAAGTTTTAAATTTTTACTTTGACAGATTTTTGGTCTTTTAACGGTCATTTCCGGTGTTTTACATACCTAATTCTGGTTTTCCCGCCTTGATTAAAATACTAATATATATGCTACTAATTAACATGGAGAAAAAAAATCAAATATATTTCGGAAAATTAATCAATTATATTAAATAAGATCAAAATTTTTTTTGGAACTTTTGGTCAAAACTGACATTTTTAACGTGTTCGGATACTTTAAGAAAAAAAGAACCGACAGGAAAAGAACTTCGTAATATTTCTTGTTCAAATATTAACGCTCTTCGTGATTGGTAATCCCAGCGGATTGTTAGATGTTTGTTTTTCAACCTTCTCGTGTCCCTTGACGTCTGAAAATGTGATAAAAGGAAAAATCCCATTTCATCGAACGGATATCGTCGCCATTTACTTCCGTCGGTGTCTTGAATCTGTGTTTCGCCAGAATGACAGGCTGTTTATGTCCCGTAATAGAATTTCGTAAGAAATGGAATGAAAATGTTCTCTTTGCTCTAATTTTGGATTGAACCATCACGTACGAAACACTGCAACTGCAGAGGAGGAAGTATATTCAGCACCAGAGCCTTTGGATCAAAAAGACCAAGAGGGAACATTTTGCCTCACACCCTACCCCGAAATTATTCTCTGAATTTGGAGCACTTTCCTCAAAAGGCAATGCCCTTTGACACCCCTCTCTTCTGGACTAGAGATTACAATATGAGCAAAATGGGTCATTTGACTGTGGTTGAAAATTACGTGTTGTCCCTGGATCTTTTCCTTCGAGCGGTTCCATCGCCAATAGCAAGGTGTGTTGCTCCAGTGCGACGTTAATTAAAAATACCAAACACCTGTGTGCCACGGTAAACCGGTGTGCTGTACAAAAGGTGAAATAGTTATTTCATTTTGTACAAAACTTTCGGAAAGCGTGTCACGCATGAAATTCAATTAAAACCCGTAAAAATATCCATAAGTTTGAGTATTATATTATAATTATTGCAAAGTAACTTGAAGAAATGTATTCGCTCAAAGAATTTTTTAAGAGCCATTTCAGAGCAGGTAGGTAGATGATTTTAACGTCGCACTCTCTCTCTATGAAGCAATACAATGGGCTATTGGCGACGGTCCGGGTTTAATAACCCAAGGGACAGATTCGAGGATAACACGTAATTTTGAACCGCGGTCAGATGACGAGACAACACCCGTGCTGGCATCCAACTCTCATTTACTCGACATGATGACATTTGAGGCCTCTACAGATTTAACGTGCACCATACACCTTTGTACACGACGGTTTTGGTTGGATTCGAACTCGCAACTCTCGGATTGCTAATTCGTTACTCTTCCAACCGGGCTGCCGCAGTTTTCTTGTGTCTGGTACAGCCATAGCCATATATGGCCCTGCGCCACGTAACCCTCAAAACAAACCAAGATTAAGGAATCTATACATGTAAAAAGGATGTGTTTATATTAGAGATGCGACATCGATGTTTTTTTTTAAAAAATATCGATGTTTTTAACATCGATGTTTCGATGAAGTCGATGTTTTTGTAACAACGATGTTAAAACGCGTCAATCCTTTTACGTTGTCGATGTTTTATTTTTAAATAAAAAAAGTACCCTTATTAAAATTTAAAAAATGACCAAGTAGCATAATTTTCATAATCAGCAAATTGAACATACTTTTAGACGCAAGTGGCCAAGGGTGAAGGGTCTGAAAAGTAGGGATGCGACATTGATGTCGTTTTCAAAACATTGATGTTTTATAAAAAACATCGATGTATTGGAGCCGATGTCTCATTAATAGTTCATAAACCAGTTTTAAGAAATGGGGAAAAAAGTTTAAATACACTGAATTTTAAAAACATCGATGGTTTGGGGGCGATGCATTATCAACATCGATGTTTTAATTTTGAACATCGATGTTTTGCTGTCGATGTCGCATCATTAGTGTGTACATTCTCTATACAAATCTCCACCGTTTGACCCATCCATACCCAATTTGGTACACTTATACTTTAGAACACTGCGGAAGACATAGGCTACTTCTTTCCTGTCTCCAGACCCATCTGTAGCCACGAAAATTGGCACACAGATAATCCTTAAAGTACCCTTCGAAGTCCCCCCCCCCAATTTAAAAATCTAAAGTTTGTTTTCCTGCTATAAATGGACATGGACAAGGAAACACGTTCTACAGGGTATGCTTATGAGTTAACACAGGGAAATGTCTCGATCCTATTTTAGCTGTGGCGATAGAAAACACGTTTTACAGAGTTTGTGTACTTGAGGGGAAATGTCACGGTCCTATTTTAGCTGTGGCGATAGAAAACACATTTTACAGAGTTTATGTACTTAAGTTAACACAGGGAGATGTCGCGGTCCTACTTTAGCTGTGGCGATAGGAAACGCGTTCTGCAGAGTTTGTGTACTTAAGTTAACATAGGGAAATGTATTGGTCATATTTTTGTTGTTGCGGTCATATTTTTGTTGTCGCGGTCATAATTTGGTTGTCGCGATAGGAAACACGTTCTACAGAATTTGTGTACTTGAGTTACCACAGGGAAATGTTGTGATCACATTTTAGCTGTTGTGGTCATATTTGAAACCCGAGCAAAAAACGCCGGGTATTCTGCTAGTATGTAATAATTCCAATAATACAATAGAAGTTGTTAAATAAACATAGAAGTTATGCAATTATCTGAAGGGTTCAAACCCGGTGATATGACATTGGTTCTTATCTCCACTGCGTTTTTCAAAAGATGACTTTTATATCAAGATGCACTTTTATAATTCCTGATCTCCCTACGACACGCAAAAACACTCTCTGGCACGAGTAGTTTCGATAGCACCTATCAGATGACGTCAGAGCGTTTATCGATCGATTACACAATTATAGACGAAGGTGTGCCGACTTTTACGACCACGAAAGCCCGACTGCACCCACACCCCATCTGTCTGGATGCGAACACCTGCTGACATGACGGACACCAGCAAGGTGTGTAGTCCAAAGTGGTAGGCCCAAGGAACGACATAATGAGTCGACGGTCCGTTATCAACCCCGAAGGGAACCTACTGGTCTGGTGGTGAAGGTGTTAAATTCTGGATAGGAAGGTTCCTGGTTCGAATCCGGGTCAGTGCGTGGATGCTTGCAAGCGTATGGTGTAGATGCGGCTGGTGCATCTTAAATCTGTCGTGGCCGAAAGTCCTCACGTTTTGTTGGAGAGTGGGGTGCCAGCTCAGGTGTTGCCTCGTCATCTGACCGTGGCTCAAAATTACGAGGTGTTGTTCTCGAATCTTTCCCTTAAGGGATTGATCCCGGATCGTCGTCAATAGCCCGTTGTGTTGCTCTAGTACGATGTTAACTAAAAAAATTACCAATTACCCGGATCGTCGTCAATAGCCCGTTGTATTGCTCTAGTACGACGTTAACTAATAATTACCTTTTGGAATATCTGGTGACCGTATCTTGTCTGAGCGCCGGATATATTTATCCGGAGGGCCGGCGGGTGGTAAACACGCTTAATGACAAAATGATCACACATGTTGGACGAAAGAATCCATGTTCCTTTCCTTGGAAGTGTATCAACTGTCTGGTGGTTAAGGTGTCAGCCGCTAGATTGGAAGGTTCCTGGTTCGAATCCGGGTCAGTGCATGGATGTTTGTAAACGTATGGTGTAGAGGCGGCTGGTGCACCTTAAATCCGTCGTGGCCGAAAGTCGTTGGGTTTGTGTAGAAGTTTCGAGAGTGGAGTACTAGCTTAGGTGTTGCCTCGTCATCTGACCGTGGTTCAGAATAACGTGGTGTTGACCTCGGATCTTACGAGATTGATCCCGGACACTCGTCAATAGCCCGTTGTGTTTCTCTAATACTATGTTAATTAAATAATTACCAAATCACCAAAAAAAAAGTTCGCGAAAAAAGCGAGTTCGAATCCAACCAAAGACCGCCATGTATTAATTGGTCTGGTGTACGTTAGATATGTCAAAACTTATCACGTTGGAACTGCGTGGAAGTTTGTAGAGTGGGGTACCAGCTCAGGTGTGGCCTTGACCTCTGGCCTTGTGAAAATATCGAGGTCTTTCCTATCTGGATTGATCCCGGACCGTCGTCAATAGATCGTTCAGTGGAGGGTTAGTTCAACAACCTACCGAGATTACTTTCTGAACTCAACAACAAACGTCCCATAGTCAAAGAATTGACACACATCTCAAGGGTAATGGTAATGGTAATTTTAGTTAACGTCATACTAGAGCAACACAACGGGCTATTGACGACGGTCCGGGATCAGTCCCTTAAGGGAAAGATCCGAGGACAACACCACGTTATTTTGAACCACGGTCAGATGACGAAGCAACACCTGAGCTGGCACCCCACTATCCAAACTTCCACGCCAACCCAACGTGATATCTCAAGGGTAATGGTAGTTTTAATTAACGTCGAACAAGAGCAACACAAAGGGCTGCCGACCAACCGGTATAGTGGCTAAGGTGTAAGCCTCTGGATCGAAAGGTTCATGGTTCGAATCCGGGTCCGGGCATGGATGTTTGTAAGCGGAGGGTGTAGAGGCGGCTGGTGCACCTTAAATCTGTCGTGTACGAAAGTCTTCACGTTGGGTTGGTGTGGAAGTTTGAAGTGTGGGGTGCCAGCTCAGGTGTTGCTTCATCATCTGACCGTGGTTCAAAATTATGAGGTGTTGTCCTCGGATCTTTCCCTTAAGGGGCTGATCCCGCACCGTCGTCAAGAGCCCGCTGTGTTGCTCTCGTACGACGTTAACTAAATAAATTACCAAATTATCACAAAGGGCTACTGACGACGGTCCGGGATCAATCCCCTAAGGGAAAGATTCGAGGACAACACCACATAATTTTGAATCACGGTCAGATGACCACATCTCAAGTGAAATGAAAGAAGCGTGGAATGCGGAATTCTAATAATGCAGTCTCCAAGCAATTTTTGCGTCGTAGTTGGAAGACACCTTTACAAAAAGGTGCCTCTTTATCCCTCTTTCACAAAAAATTTCACCTCAACTACTAGCGAAACAGGCTCTTCACGGAAACTTTTATTTTCTTTTATCCGGACAGATAAACAACGTCTACAAAGATAGGGGAACTAGATTGAACAAGTTTCTGGCTGCACATGTCTTCTGGTTTTTAACGGGGGGGGGGTGTACTTTTGATTATGTGTTGGCAGCATTGGCTGAAGGCTCCCAAACTTAACCGTCTTAAATTTGTGAGCGTCAAATTGTGCATGACATTTCAATAAAAATATCGCAATTTTTTTACGTTTAATAATTTTAGTTTGGTTTATACTTAATTCTCCTGATTGTTGTCTTGTAAGAGTAACATATTAGCAGCCGGGGGGGGGGGGTTGAGAGTTCGAATAAAACCAAAGACTGTCGTGTACAAAAGGGGCTGTTGCACGTTTAATCGTCCCGTCGAGGCCTCAAATGTCCTCACGTTGGCATGGTGTGGAAGTTCGGAGAGTGGGGTGCCAGCGCAGGTGTTACCTCGTCATCTGACCGTGGTTAGAATTTACGTGCTGTTGCCCTCGGATCCCTCCCTTCGGGGGTTGATACCGGACCGTCGCCAATAGCTCGTTGTGTTGCTCCATTTCAAATATTTGCCTCTTCTTTCTTTTCTGAATGGCAATACGATTTGAGGGTGAACATAAAAATAATGGACTTTTAAACATTGTGGTCTAAAAACTTAAGAGTTCATGAAAGCCTATTCACGACACACGTTTAGTATATACTTTAGACCAGTGGTTCCCAAAGTTGTTCCTACGGACCCTCAGGGGTCTTTGTGGCTGGCTGAGGGGGTTTGTGCCAAATGGAAATTAATTTAGGGGTGCGTGGACTACGTCAGGCGGTCCGCGAAAGGTTTAATATAAAGCAAAATAATCGTGCCATTTTCATTATTATGGAAGTTAAAATAAATAGCAATGAATAAATTGGTAGCGATTTTTACGTCATGGGTAAAATATAAGTATATTTAGATACATAAAATACAAGACACATTGACGAAATGGCTCAGTGCGTAGAAACTTCTTTATGTGAGTATTTAAACATCTGTGAATTCTCTATACAGATTGACGAGTCAACTTTGCCAGGAAATGAAGCCCTAGGTACTTCCCGATTATGTGAGATTTGTAAACAAAAATATTTCCCAATCGTTATTTGAAAATGTTTAGAAACATACGAAAGGTGAAACAATATTTACTGAATACACCCTGAATGGGAAGAAGAAATCTCTTCAAGTATTCTCTGTTCGAATCCAACAAAGACCGTCGTGAACAAAGGGGGCTGGTGCACGTTAAATCGGTCGTGGCCTGAAATGTCCTCACGTTTGCGTGGTGTGTAAGTTTAGAGAGTGGGTTGCCAGCTCAAATGTTTTCCGTCATCTGACCGTGGTTCAAAATTACGTGCTGTCCTCGAATCTTTAACTTGAGGATTGATCCCGGACCGACGCCAATTGCCCGTTGTGTTGCTCCAGTGCGACGTAGTTAAAATACCTACCTACCTAAGTATCCCTGTCGATAAGGTTCGTGTTCTTTTCTAAGGCAACAGACCGGGACAGACCCAACTGTGAGGTTCTCGAGCAGTGATAGACCGCCTCCCCTATTTTATACAATGAATTGGCCCTTGCATCGCCAACATGCGTTTAACTTTAACGCTCGTCGTTCCCAAACACAAGCTGCGTTGCTTCACTATGGTACTGTACCACCAAGCGACCTGTGTGCCACATAAGGCAGCGCTGGCAGTGACGCAAAAGTCAAAGCATTCCTCGTTGGCGTTAAGGCAACATAATTCCCATTGGAGTGTAAACAAAAACACCTGTTAAATGAGGCGACGGATTTACACTAAACAATAAAAGCACAGCGGTGGAACAACTTAACCCTCCTCTAGTGCCAGGCGAAGAGCGCGTTTCCATGGTTTGTGGTGACGGGCTGCATGGTTTGTGGTAAACAAGAGAGAGTTTTTTAAATTTTAATCAATGTCTTACTGGAGCAACACATTGACGACAGTCCGGGATCAATCCCCTAAGGGAAAGATCCGAGGACAACACCACGTCATTTTGAACCACGGTCAGAAGACGAGGCAACACATGATCTGTCCCCCTCCTTTCTCCAAACTCTCACACTACGCCAACGTGAGGACATTTGCGACATATTTAACGTGCACCCCTTTGTGCATGACTGTGTTAGTTGGATTCGAACTCGTAACCTTCCGGTTGCTTATCCATTACTCTTCCAACCGGACTACCGCGTTCCTTGAAGGTAATTGGTAAGTCTGTAATTAGCGTCGTACTAGAGCAACAACGGGCTATTGTCCGGGTTCAATCCCTTGAGGGAAAGATCAGAGGACAACACCTCGTAATTTTGAACCACGGTCAGATGACGAGGCAACACCTGAGCTGGCATTCCATTCTCTAAACGTCCAAACAAACCCAACTTGAGGATTTTCGACCACGACAGATTTAAGGTGGACCAGCCGCCTTCACACCATACGCTTACAAACATCCATGCACTGACCCGGATTCGAACCAGGAACCTTCCGATCTAGAGGCTAACACCTTAACTACTATACCGATTGGTCGGCTTTATCTTCAGTCGGAGAAACACCGAAACTGAAGGCGTTAGCCGCACTGTATTCTTTTTAAAACTCCGATTAAAACGAGAAAAATGTGATTTACTCTAATCCCAATGTTGATAAATGTCCTTGGCCGTTTGTGGTGCTACCCTATTTTACTTTTCTATACTCGCTGTTTCAACTATAGCCTAAATTTCGGGCTTATTGAGAGAGAAAAAACGAAATTTTGGTGGATTTTAATTCAGGATTTCTACACAGCAGGATCAACTGCATGTCTTGTAAACATATAACATGTCACACAAATGCTTAATACATAATCTCAAAGAATAATAGTTGCCTGTTGCTTTGTCACTTAACACTTCTTCAAATTAATACACGTGACCAGATTTCTTCTGAATCCAGCTCAAAGCACTCCTAGTTATGTACCTCTACCTCTAGTCAATGATCAAGCTGGCTCAGAGCCATACGTACAGCTTTCACGTAGCAGTGTGAAATATGACGTACATAATGGATGAGAAGCTTTTGGGAGATATAACCTTAAGATTCTTTGCACTGTGACTTTAAGGTATCCGAACACGTTCAAGACCCTTTTTTTTAAATGTAGTATAGAATAATTTTTTACTGATATTTTTATGTTTAGTGTTATTAAAAAATAGCATTGGGCTATAAATATTAAAAATATATTTGAGAAAGGATGCTACCAAAATAAACTGCATGTATTTTTCTAGAAAATGGACTAGAATCAAAAGATTATTTAAATAAATAGAAATTGATTAAATTGATTGATTTTAAATAAACAAGATGAATGCAACATTTTTGATAGTTTTACAGTCCTATTTCTCAAATAATAGGCCATAATTTAAAAACTTTTCAACTCAGCGTACTTATATAATCTAGTTCATTCCCTAAACAACATTATAAATAACAAGTTCTCAGATTTTTCCGATAATGAATCCATAACTTTTGGTGTTATACCATTTGAAGTGAAGAAATAATGCATAAAAATTAATTGAAAGTAAAAGTAGTTTCACGTGTATCGTTATATCTCTCTTGCTTTTATTGTTTGCGTAAACAATTTTGTTCTTCACTTCTCTTCAAAAATTTTGACAAAATTTCCGAAAGAGAAACGATTTAAACATTTGAGAAAACTTTCTAAAATTATATTTGCAAAAAAAAGTACATTTTAAATTTAAATTTTGACAGTTTTTTTTTTGTCTTTTAACGGCCACATCCGCAGTTTTTTATACTTCCGGTTTTTTCCCTACTTGATTCAAATCTTAATTCTACAACTCGCAGGTTGGTAACACAGTGTACAAACGCACTCAGCCGCGAAGCCCCGAAAAACTTTTCAGAGAGATCACCTTAAGATATTTCCCACTAAGAGTGATATATTCTACTAAGATATTTCCCACGAAGAGTGCTTGTGCGTGACGGCTTTAGATCTCTCGCGATACATCTAGATGATTTCTACAAGATTAATTAAAGTGAACAAATATTGTTAATGGGTAGGTAATTATTTTAATTAACGTCGTTCGTTATTTTAATTAATGCAACACAACGGGCTATAGACGACGGTCAGGGATCCTAGGACAACACCACGTTATTTTGAACCACATTTGTTAATGGGAAAATGTAACGTATCGTATTGGAGTTGAATTGGATAGTTCTCCTTATAGTACCTTTTATATGAACCAAACACTCGGGTAAAAGGAGAGTTGAACCGTTTTTTTTTTCTACTCCGCTTCCCCTACGTGGGGAGAAAACGAGGAAATACGCGGGTTGATTTCAACCCTAGTCAAGTCCAGTGTTTTTGAGGTTACCCTCCTTTTCCATTATGCATTTCGTATCTCACAATCCCTTGATCTTTGTTTATATCGGCTCGAAAAAAATGGAGAGCATTAGCGCAACAGAAAAAAAATTAAGATTTATTCAGATCGGTGGATAAATGCTGAGAGAGTTGCGCTGATGAATGTTTTGGAATCATACGTAATCCAACAAAAATTTCATGTCACCGTAAGAGACGGTGATATTTATAAAATAATTGTCCAGGACCTGAGTAGCACTGGCTGTTGAGAATGGGACTGTACCACGTGGGTGTTGTTGAGGGTGGAGCTTCTTTCTGTCACTCTTGGCGAGACGACGTGATCGTTCGAAAAGGAATGCGATTAAAAATAATTTTTTAGACTTTATAATGGCACGGTTTCGGGGAGTGAGCTTTCTTGATGCGCTCCCTTCTTGTTCTAGAAACTCGAACTTACGTATTTCAGTCTAATATTACTATTTGTTGTGTAGTAGTAACGTTTGTGTTGTTTGTTTCATCTGTGAAAATAAATCACAAAAAGACATTCCTGGACTCGATGATTCGTTACACTGGATTTCAGAAGAGTGTTGCTTGCATATAAACGGGTTCTTATATGGCGACGTAATCTTCGAAAATCCCTTTCACCTTCAAATTACCCGGGTCGATTGGTTTGGTCATGCAAACCAGTGCTCCCCAATATTTTTATCGCAGCGGACCGGATCGACGTTTGATAATTTTAATGCGGCCCGCTGTGTGTGTGTGGGGGGGGGAGCGTTGATTGTTTACATTTTAGATTGTTTTGATTTAATAATTTCAATTTAATTGTATTTAAACATGCCTTCAAAATAAAATACAGTTACACCAAAAAATAAATATAAAATGCTGTAATATTTTAACTCAATAGAACGCTAAACCAATGAGAACCCTGAGCTTATTTCTTTGCAATGAGACGGTTTCATCTGGGGGTAATAGGAGACAATGACACCCGAAGTGTGTTTCTTATGTCCAGTTTATTCCGTTGTTTTGTTTTGGTTGCTGTCACTGCAGAAAACTCCCCATCACACAGATAGGTTGTCGGAAACGGCAATAGGGATTTAAGTGCTGTGGTGGTAATCTCAGAGTATTCCGCCATGACTTTAATCCAGAACACCGGCAGAGTTGTTGTTTTGAACGTAGTTTTAAGGCCGCATCCATTTGCAATCTCCAGCAGCTGATCTTCTTTCACAGACATGCTAGATTCGCCTGATTTGTTTACAAATGGGTCGCGGATCCATTCCTCACTAGTTCGTGGGTCTTTTGTGGTTGGGAAATAGCGCTCGAACTCTTTTAAAAGCAAAGACAGGTGATCGTGCACCCACCGGGAGAATGAATGTTTAGGCTCAGTCTGGCCTAAACTCCCTGCTATCGTCTGAAACATGTCCAAAATGCCTCTGTTCACGAGCCGTCCCCACAGCTTCAGTTTGGCTTTAAATACAGCTACTTAGTCTGCCAACTTGAAAACAGTTGTCACATTTGTCAAAATTGGAAAATAGAGACATACAGAATTCAGAAATCTTAATTGAAGCTCTAGTCACAGAACACATTTCAAGTTCTGATTTACCACCTCCTAATTTGAGTGAACATTTCATAGATAAGAACCACACAAATCCGAGAGAAATACACCACAGTAAATAAAATGGAAATAATTTAATGTTCCTTGGGCGGCCCGGTACCATTTGATCCACGGACCGGTACCGGCCCCGGGGTTGGGGACCACTGATGTAAACGATACTTAAGAAACAGATTGTCGTTGCCCTCCTCGCTTTCCCCTACATCGAACTCATACAGGTGGCCCTCCACAATCGGGTCCGATCGCAGTTATAAACCTCTGAGTGAACACATCACTTCAATTGCCCAACGCATGGCGTGCATACCTTTTCATAAGATCCTCATTAACTTAAATTCATCTCGGCGAGATGACACACTTCGGTAGCTTCCAGGACACGTGCGGGGGGGCCCTTGCTCAATCAGCGGAACGTGAGCCTTCGCTTTCCGGAACGGTCACGGGCCATTTCTTAATCAGGGGATAACAGAGAAATCGCGAGAGCGTTTCACTTTCAGGGAAATTGGAACACTCGAACGGCCGATTTGTGACTGTCGTGTTCCCCGTGCATCCCACGTGAGAGAGCTTCGACTCCTTTGTCCAAGAAATGTCATAAAAACATCGGAGACATACCTTACAAACTCATTCTAAGACTTAATGGATACATTACATGGCGGTGTTTGCTGGATTCGAACACGCAACCCTCCGGTTGCTAATCCGTTACTCTTCCAACCGGTATTGGCAATCTGGTAATTTTTTAAAATTAACGTCGTACTAGAGAAACACAACGGGCTATTGAAGACGGTCCGGAATCAATCCCCAAAGAGAAAGATCCGAGGACAACACCGCCGATCAACCGGTATAGTGGTTAAGGTGTTAACCTCTAGATCGGAAGGTTCCTGGTTCAAATCCGGGTAAGGGCAAGGATGTTTGTATGTATGCGTATGGTGTACAGGCGGCTGGTGTGCACCTTAAATCTGTCGTGGCCGAAAGTCCTCACGTTGGGTGGGTGTGGAAGTTTGGAGAGAGGGGTGCCAGCTCAGGTGTTGTTCGTCATCTGACCGTGGTTGTAAATTACGAAGTGATGTCCTCGGATCTGTCCCTTAAGGGACTGATCCCGGATCGTCGTCAATAGCCCGTTTGTGTTGCTCTAGTATGACGTTAATTACAAATTACCAAATTACCCGGACCGTCGTCAATAACCCGTTGTGTTGCTCTAGTGCGACGTTAACTAATAATTACCAATTACCGAGGACAACACCAGGTAATTTAGAAACACGGTCAGATAACGAGGCAACACCTGAGCTGGCACCCCACTCTCCAAACTTCGACACCAAACCAACGTGAGGACTTTCGGCCACGACAGATTCAAGGTACATAAGCCAACTCTACACCATATGATTACAAACATCGATGCACTGACGTCGTAATAGAGAAACACAACGGGCTATTGACGACCCCCTAAGAGAAAGATCCGAGGACAACACCGTGTTATTTTCAACAACAGTCAGATGATCAGAACAAAACCTGAGCTGGCACCCCACTCTCCAAACCACACCAACTCAACGGGAGGACTTTCGGCCACGACAGAATTAAGGTGCACCAGCCTCCTCTATACCATAAGCTTACAAACATCCATGCACTGACCCGGATTCGAACCAGGTACCTTCCGATCTAGAGGCTAATACCTTCACAACCATATCGGTAGGTCGGCACATACTCTTGGGATTTCCCTTCAAAGAGGGTTGAGGTATGTTGAAGAAACATTTGGGAAATCCTCTAAATGAGGACTAACCTCTTGCGAAGATACGTTTTGGACTTTCCCCCTCAACGACATGTGCGCAGTCGCCGATCTGCTCTTCGAGTTTTTATGGCTTGTAAAAACACATAACGAAAGTTTTCCTCAAAGAATGTACAAGTGGTTGTGGTAATAAACCGGACGGATCAAGTATGCAAGGTCGTAAAGAAATGAAAAAAAGCAAAATTCTCTGGAAGCGGGGAAAAGGAGGAAAATATTATCACTGAAAACGTAAAATAATGAGGTAAAAATAATTTTAAAAATCCGCGTGTTATATGGAATAGGAAAATTGCTTTACTTGGAGTACTGAATGATGAAAAAAATCACCATAAGAGGTTCAAATAACAGACATAACTAGCGAAACTTCTTTTCCTGATAACGTCATCTTTTTGTTGAGGAGAAACACCGATTACCGATGTTTCATCTATTCTTCGCTAACTATTAATTTCACGCATGATTTACTAACAGCAAACATCCCTGATGATTTGCAATACAAGGTTCTTGCTTCACAAAAGTTTATTTAGTTCATTCGACCCTTTTGTAGCCCTTCCTTGCCGTTTAAAGGGGGGATGGGCGCACGTTGAATCTGTCCTGACCTCAAATTTCCAATTGTTGGCGTGGTGTGGAAGTTTAAAGAGGTGGGGTGTCAGCTCAGTTGTGACCTCGTCATCGGACCGTCTATAGCAGTGGTCCCCAACCCCCGGGCCGGTACCGGTCCGTGAATCAAATGGTACTGGGCCGCCGAAGGAACATTAAATTATTTCCATTTTATTTACTATGGTATATTTCTCGGGTTTGTGAGGATCTTATCTATGAAATGACCACTCAAATTAGGAGGTGGTAAATAAGAACTTGAAATTTTTTCTGTTACAAGAGCTTCAATTATGATTTCTGAATTCTGTATGTCTCTATTTTCCAATTGTGACAACTGTTGTGACAACTGTTTTCAAGTTGGCAGACAAAGTAGCTGGATTTATAACCAAACCTAAGTAGTGGGGACGGCGAGTGAACATTTAGACATGTTTCAGGCATTAGTGGGTATTTTAGGCGAGACTGAATCTAAACATTCATTCTCTCAGTTGGTGCACGATCACTTGTCTTTGCTTTTAAATGAGTTCGAGCGCTACTTCCCAACCACAAAAGACCCACGAACTTGTAACGAATGGATCCCCGAGCGACCCATTTATCAACAAATCATGCGAATCTATCATGTCTGTGCAAGAAGAAAATCAACTGCTGGAGATTGCAAATGAAGGTTGCCTTAAAACTACGTTCAAGACAACAACTTTGCCGGTGTTCTGGATTAAAGTCATGGCGGAATACTCTGAGATTACCACCACAGCACTTAAATCCCTATTGCCGTTTCCGACAACCTATCTGTGTGAAGCGGAGTTTTCTGCAGTGACAGTATCCAAAACAAAACAACGGAATAAACTGGACCTAAGCAACACACTTCGGGTGTCATTGTCTCCTATTACCCCCAGATGAAACCATTTCGTAGCAAAGAAACAAGCTCAGGGTTCTCATTGATTTAGCGTTATAGTGAGTTAAAATGTTAAATCACTTTATATTCATTTTTTGGTGTAACTGTATTTTATTTTGAAGGCATGTTTAAATACAATTAAATTTAAATTATTAAATCAAAACAATCTAAAATTATTAAATCAGAACCAATCTAAAATATAAACAATCAACGTCCCGCCCCCCTCAACGGGCCGTGTTAAAATTATCAAACGTTGATCCGGTCCGCGGCGATAAAAAGGTTGGGGAGCACTGGTCTATAGCATTGAACTTATTGCTAGGGCAACTTTTTTGTTGCAGTAAAAATTGGAAAAGTTGCATTTATGATTCCCTAAAGTTGCATTTATGGAAATAAAGTTGCATTTATTTTTGATACACTAAAATATAAAATAAATTATTCGTAAAAAATGAAAAAGTTCAAAATATATTGAAAATTTTAGCCGTGTACAACAGTATTATAATACATCATTAAATACAGAACTTTGAATGGCCGATCTTTGGCCAGTAATTTCTTTAACATTGAAAAACTGCATCAGCCGCAGTCATATAATGTACTGTATCGAATGGAAAAGATGCGCAAAATCCTTTCGATCAACATTCAGAGATTTTAAAACGTCATCTACAAGGCGAACAACATATTGATGCTCGACACTCACCTCGAAAACTCTGCAGTCGATTATGTAAGTTTCCTCTGGATTATCAAGAGTGCCAACCAATGTGTTAAAAGTTACTTCTTGCCTTTTATTTCACTTTCGTCTGTTAGGACATACCCCTTCTTTCCACGAACTTCTTGTTTAATCCGCAATACTTCGGCGTTCGCAAGATCAGACACACATGATAGAAAGGTTGATTATGAGGGCAAAAAATGAAATAGTTATTTCATATTAATTAATTTTAAACTAAATTTTAAAAAGTTCCAAATGGTTGCATTTATGCAAAAAATTGCATTTATGTTGCATTTTGTTATGTAACTCACTTGCAATGCACCCAATGGAGGAGAAATTTTGGTTTTAGTACTTACCATGTAGGGTAGAACGTGTTATAAAAAGTTACATTTGTTGCCCTACTCATTGCAGTTTTGTCGTTATCTGACCGTGGTTCAAAATTACGTGGAGTCGTCCTCTGATCTTTCCCTTAGGGGATTGATCCCGGACCGTCGTCAATAGCCCGCTGTGTTGCTCGAATGCGACGTTTATAAAAATTACCAAATTTCCATTGCAGTTTTGATTGCTAAAGAGTATACATATTGTACTTTCAGCTGATATTTTTTAGTGTTAAATATCATTTACGAAATCAATAACACTAAACCTGGCGCTAATAACGCGACTTGAAAACCTCACATTAGGCATTGTATGCTCTATAAGTTTAATTGCTGCCATGACATAACTACTGCAACCGGGAATATCAATGCAATTTATCCGAATTGCTTAGATGTTCGCTGGTGCCATTGATGGTTCAACAGCTTTCGCAGCAGCAATTTTGACCTTGAAAGTGCCGCAAGAAGTGGTCATTCAGTTCAATTTGACGAACACGTTTTGGGGCCCATTGTGGTAGATCCTGGCCAAACAATTGCGGAAACTCCAAAAGAGATGCATGCTTCTTGGTCAACGGTTCAGCGTCACTTGTTAGCCACTGGAAAACTTTAGCATGCCGGTGTGCATATTAACAACCTTTACCTGGAATAGAAGACATTGGGAAATTTTAAGCCCGCTGATTCGTTGGTTTCAAACTGTCGACTATGACGTCACTACGTGACATCATCATTAATGGCGATGCTTCACGTGGACTCTGTCATTACTAGGTAGTTTCTACTTGAACTGAATTAATTGGTAATTTTTTAGTTAACGTCGTACTAGAGCAACACAACGGGCTATTGACGACGGTCCGGGATCAGTCCCTTAAGGGAAAGATCCGAGGACAATACCTCGTAATTTTGAACCACGGTCAGATGACGAAGCAACACCTGAGCTGGCGCCCCACTCTCCAAACTTCCACGCCAACCCAACGTGAGGACTTTCGACCACGACAGATTTAAGGTGCACCAGCCGCCTCTACACCATACGTTTACAAACATCCATGCCCGGACCCGGATTCGAACCAGGAACCTTCCGATCTAGAGGCTAACACCTTAACCACTATACCGGTTGGTCGGCTACTTGAACTGAAAGACGGTGGCAAAAACTCTGCAACATAAATACCGAATCTATGCAACAGATCCCCAGTCATAACGAAAAACTCCCCTGTTTCCGCCTTCTATTCTGTTCAAGGTCCAAAGTGTCCTTTAAAGTTCGAAAATGGATTATTTTTTAATTATGCGTGTTGAATCTATACTGGAAGTAAAACTGAACACAAAACATTTACGATCAAATGACGAGTACATGGCACAAGCCGTTGAACTGTCGCTTGGTAATCATCTAAAACAGGTATGAGCAACCTTTGGAAAGTTGCGGGCTAAACTTTAGGATATTAATGAAGTCGCGGGCCGTAGATAATAGGTAGTTGTGAAAAATTAATAATGATAATGTTTATTTTATTTTATATATTTATAAAGTAGAATGGTAAAGTTACATGAACAGAATAATATCGTATTGATTAAGTATTTGCTTACAATCACCAGAAATTAATGAGAAGTTTGAGCTTGAACTTGGGAAACAAGATAATCAATGTTGGGATCAATACCACTAATACACAAGTGCAGAGTGTTTTTCAAATTTTCATCTGTAAGCATGGTTCGATACTTCGTTTTATTAGTTTTCATCATGGAAAAGAACTATCCGGGTATTGTTGGTTTGTATCAGTGTTTTTATAGCAATCATATCCGCAAGTAAGGAATGGAATCAAGAAGGGCAAGGCCGTTTCTCGGATACAATTAATAACGAAATTTATAATTTTTATTCTCGATTATATCCGTGGAATTGAGTGGCAAGATGTGTCGCCGATAACTTATCTTATCTGGCGATTATAATATATTATATATTTTGAAACTTAATTTTTCAAGAAAACAGGCTCAGCCATCTCATATATCCAATACTAATTTTATTAGTAATATATTAGTAATAATAACTATACAAGGTAGTATTGGAAGTACCAACTTTTACATTTTTATATTCAGATGTGCCGCAAATAATTCAAGATATTTTTAGTGTTTCGTCAACTAAAAAAGGTTGAGAAACACTGACCCACGAAGTTCAGGCTTTTGTTCCCCTCCCCCTCACTATCTTGTCGCAGAGAACCGAGAATATTTACTTTTTTATCGAGCGCGATTTTAAAATGTTCCGCGGGCCGGATCAAAAGCCGGGGTGGGCCACATCCGGCCCTCGAGCCGGGGGTTGCCCATATAGGATCTAAAAGCTATCGCTTTCTTTTTTATTAGCATTCTATTTTCGGTCGAAGCAGTTTCAAATTTTTTTTTTTCGAAAACGTTGCAAGTAAGGAGTGATACTTTTCACACATACGGAGTGCGCACTATGGATGAGTGACGTCATAGATCTCGGAAAGAGATAGCAACCAATCAGCGGGCTTAAAATTTCCCCCGTGTCTTCTATTCCAGGTAAAGGTTGGTAAAATGCTGCATGTGTATGTGTATCCCATGTGCTCAGTAATGACGAACTGGAAAAGTACCATATGCAACTAAACTCATAAACTGCGCCATCAAAAATAACTTTTTTTTTTCATCTTATAACATGAGACGAGAAATGTGATCTCTATAACCCAGTGATGAAAGAACAATATATTTCCACTGGAGAACCATCAAGAAAAATTCCAAGGCATTTAGGTATTTAATTAACGTTGCACTGAAACAACACGATTGCTATTGGCGACGGTCCGGGATCAATTGCCTAAGGGAAAGATACGAGAACAACGCCATGCAATTTTGAAATACGGGGTGAGTCAGATGACGCGCGCGCGAAGTCCTTGGAAGCAAGATCCTCACATGTCGCACCCCGGCAAGAAAAGTGACACAGGTCAGAAAATAAACATTTTGATGTTATGTCATTGAAAAATATGTATGAGGTGCCTGTACAGTCCGGTCCCAAGTACCGACATTGACAGCTGTCAACTTGTGTACAACCCCTTGGAGGAGTGTTGCGAAGAACCCAACGGGTTGTTTTGGAGAAGAAGGAAGCGAGGGTGACATAATAGGAGAGGACTTGCGTAGGCGTTTTGCTCGGACACCAATAGCTCTTCTGTAAATTAATAATTTAAGTTTAAACTTTCCAATTATCTTGAAACTTTTCTGTAAATTTTTAACCAACTTGTAAATAAACCTTAATTTTAACTTAATTGATCCGTTCTTTTTTTAATTGAGCTTGTATTCAATTATTCCTTCAAAATTCTGCAAAATGGCCACCGCGTGCTAATCCGAGCACATTTGAAGGAGGTTCGAAAGAAGAATTTGACTATCCCAGCGTGTTATATTATTATTATATAGAATACAATAGAAGTTACCACCCTAAATACTTACCTAAAATTTAAAAGAAACTTATACTGTTTCAATATAAGTTTTATAGTATCCTTTAAGTTGATGTTTCTCAAATTTTGCAATTTTGAGTTGCGTCACTTTTCTTGCTGGGGTGCGATATGTTTGGTGGAACATTCATAATATTGTTCAATTTGAGCTGCTTAATATCGGTTATTTGGTAATTCCTAATTGATGTCGAAAAGGAGTAACACAACGGGCTATTAATGACGGTCCGGGATCAATCGCCTAAGGGAAAGATCCGAGGACAACACCATGTAAATTTGTACCACGGTCATATGATGATCTTAATGTCGGAGAAACCGTTTATTGTGTTCAACTTAACCGACTGAAAGCAGCCATTGCTGCAAAACAAACTGTAGGGATCAACAGGAATGTGACAACCTCCATCATGAAAACCATCAAACAACATCACCTACTCTACAAAACATTAGTAAAATTGGATGTGAACTTATCCTCCACACTCATTTCACCTTTAATCATCCGATTATCATCTTTTCACATCATTACAGCATTTTTTTGCTGGGAAAAATATCCAATTCTGATCAAGAGGTTGAAAACGTTGAGTGTTTTGACTCTAAAACCCCAGAAATTATGACTACATAGTAGGGATGTGACATAAAAAAAATCGATGTTTTGAAACATCGATGTTTAAGGGGGTCAGGGACACAAAAATCGTCAAATTTTCGAAAAAAATTTTCTGCTTAAAATGACGTCTGAACCATGTTTCTATCTTTATTAGAACAAGAGATAGAATTAATTTTGTGGTTCGTTGTTTTGAAAATCTAATACTCAGACTGCTGTTATCACGGCAACAACATCTGTGAAAGACGTTATTTAAGTCTACGGAGACCTTTAAACTATGCAGAAAAAAGGTAGAACTTGCAAAAATCAAACTAAACCAAAGATTTAAGAGAAAAGAAGGAGTTAGATACTCCTCTGGATGCTCTTAAAGGGTATTTAAACTTTTATTAATTGTAAATATATCTTTAAAACTTTAAATGCTTTTTTCTCCATGGTGCATTTTTTCAAGATTTCCTGTATTCAAATTGTTATAAATCAAGCAAAGATAAAGTTTAAGGGTTGAAATTTGGAATACATATTTTTCAAACATTATAGTTTAATTTTAATTCAGCAAATTTGAAACAAATATTTACTTTTAAAAATATAACTTAAAAAAAAAGTACCGTTAAATTTTTAGAAGTTTTCATTCAAATATTTTTTATTTTTTATTGAATTAATATTTTTTAATTTGCTGAATCAGAATTAAAGTTTATAAAATTGTGAATAATTTACAGCAAGAATTTTGAAAATTGACCAAGAACATTTTGAGTTTTAGCAATTTAAAATGACCCCTCTTTTTGCAAAAAATTTTAATTTTAAATTTAAAAAAAATGTTGGAAAATTTTTGTGTTGTAATTTTGCTTATTAGCTAGGTGGGTAATCAGTGCAAAAAAATTCTTATTTCTAAACTAATTATTAAAAAATTTTTTTTGATGTGTCCCGGACCCCCTTAAAACTAAAACATCGATGTTGATAATACATCGACCAAAAACCATCGATGTTTTTAAACATCGAGGTTCAATCAGTGTATTTAAACTATTTCCCTCATTTCTTAAGACTTGTTTAGCAATCTCAAACATTATTGTTCGCCGGAGGGGGGGGGGAGAGAGATTTAATTTGTCATTTGCCGTGTTTATTAATATATAACTAAGACTTTTCGAAAATTGTTACTTATTCCATCAGTTAGGGAAAAAACTATTTCTGATGGGACAGACGTCGTCATCATTGACAAATACTTAGCGACACGTTTTTTTTTTTTTTTTTTTTTTTTTAATTTTTACTATGATGTTTTTTCTTATTCAGAAATAAAACATCGACAACGTAAAAACATCAACAATGTTAAAAATCCATGTTAAACAAACATCGGCTCCAATAAATCGATGGTAAACACATCAATGGTTTTATAAAACATCGATGTTTTTAAATAAATCGACGTCGATGTCGCATCCGTATTTTTCAGACCCTTCACCTTTGGCCACTTGGGTCTAAAAGCATGTTCAATTTACTGATTGTAAAAATTATGCTACTTGGTTATATTTTAATTTTTATAATGGTATTTTTTTTCGTTTTAAAATAAAACATCGACAAGTTACACATCGATGTTAAAAAAACATCGGCTCCAATACATCGATGGTGAAAACATGGACATCGATGTCGTCTCTTGATCTGAAACCTACTACATAGTTCAGGGGTGGCCAACCTTTTACATACCATGCGTCAATTTTTTTCATATACGAATTCAGATGCGCCATACAATTCAACCACCTATTTTACCTTCTTACATTCATGGCCTGGCATATCCTTAATAACCTTTTCAATAATAGTATGTTTATAGACATAATTAACATTCTAAAAAGATTCAATTATTGTATGTGAAACAATGTCTATTACAACACATTAACATTACTTACTATTAATGAGACTTTTGAGCCCGTTGGGATTTCGCTGGTCTTTCAATGGTTGGTGTTAAATTTGTTACTGAGAGCAGCAGAGAATTCTTCAAATTTGAATCAGTGATTCGCAATCTCGTTTTGCTTTTAATAAAGTTTACGTCTTGTTTGCTCACATCTGCGTATCGTTCCAAAACGACATATATACATTTTTTCAAATTTTCGTATTTCAGGGAAATTTTCACAGGATAATGAACGCCAGAAATTAATCATGTCAGAAGCATTTTGATCTGAGAAAAGCACATCGAACTTTATTTTAAATAATAAATTAGTTTTTAAATCAATAAGTTCCATTTGTATGTTACTAGGCATCTTCCTTACGTTTTGTTCACTAAGTGAAAAGAGGTTTATAAATGCGAACAAGCTGTTTTCTTCTTTAGCCAAATAATGAAAACGACTTTCAAATGACCCTTGCAATAATATGTGTGATTTTTCAATATAATTTGACAAATTGCTATTTTTCGCAGTACATTCACTCTGCTCTTTCAAGTGTGGAAATTGACTAAAATCCTGATTTTCTCTGAATTCTCGTCAATTTAATACTCTGGCTCTAATTTTATTCACACATTTCACAACCAGTAACATAACATGTTCTATTTTTAAAGTTTTTCTACATAGTGCCTCTTGGTGTATAATGCTGTGATATTTTAGTACAGGACAGTTAAAAAAAAATTTCAAGCAAAGTTGTTGTGCCATTGACTTTACCTATTATTGACGGAGCTACGTTAGTACACACACCGGTTGGTTTACTATATTTTCTAATTTTATATATTCTAGGAATGATTTCACTTCTTCAAATTGGATCCTCTTGTTTTACCATGCAATGACTCCAGATTGGCAAGTTCTTCAGACATTAAAGAAATCAACATATCATCAATTCCTCTTATAAAAATGCTTAACTGGGCTACATCACATGTCCGTTGATTCAATCAATGCTAAAGAAAAAAAATGGACAAGGTTTTCCCAGTTGTTGAGATACATCCTGAGAGAGTTCCTCGATACGTATCGTAACTGTCTGCCTTGATATAGCAATTTCATCTGCTTTCCTTTTAATACCTTTATTAACAAGATGACATGCAAATATTTGGTGGCAAGGCTTAACAATTTCTTCTGCTTCAAAAAAAGTAAGTTTTTCGTCATTGGTAAAGCAATTTCATAGGACGCTTCTGTCATCGCCAAGTCATCACAACCTACTTAAGCAAAAACACTTTGTCTTCTTTAGATTTCTTCCTTTTTCTTAGTCACATATTCTTTTCGTAACTCAGACCCACGAACGAGCTTCATTATTCCATCTGTGTTAGACTGATGCTGTGTTTTATAGTGCCAAGATTTGCATATTATGTGAAAGAGTACTCTCAAGCAATGTTAAACGGTTTTTCTGGTAGAATTTCTATAAATAATAACTCATTTTCCCACTGTTCATTAAATTCACGCTTACTATCACTTTCTGCGCTTCTTTTGCATTGTGATGGATAACAGAAGTGTAAAAAACATAGAAAAATAAAAAAAACTCTAAAAGTCTAAATGTTAAAAGAGAACAAACAGAGCACAAGTACGTAAATCGTATCACACAATATCAATTGTAAACTGTAAAAAAAAATCACGACGAAACGATGAGTAAGAAGACTGAATTGAACTGAGAGCACTCTGGTGTTGAAAATATGAAGATGGATTCAGTTATGGGCCTACTTCAAACGAATAAGTAGGCGTAAGGATGCGATGCGCCACTTGTAATCATCCAATGCGCCACTGGTTGGCCACCCCTGACATAGTTGATTAAAAGCATATTTTTAAAATAATCTACTAAATGCACATCTTACGATAAAAACGACTTTATTTGAGGTTATCACATCAAGAGTTTCTCTTTCATCATCTTTCTCGCCAACCTACCCAATGGAGAAAATTTTCTTGGCACCATTTTTTATATATTTTTATTTATCCACAATATGATTGGAGAATCTAAAAATTTGTTATGCGTGTGTGTATTTTTTTTTTTTTGGGGGGGGGGGGTTAGCCACTTTTGATTTGATAGTCTCATTTATGGGTATCTCTCTTAGGCCCGATGCACACATCCAGTTTTTCAACGTGCGGTGCCGCTTCGGCAACGCAAGTGCGGTCTGAGATACATTAGATCCAATGGAGTAGTGCACACATGCCTCCGGCGATGCACCTCCAACTTGCGTGAATTCGTACCGCAGTTCCCCACGGCACCGCAGCTCGCCGCACACGCTTCTCCGGTCTCAAGTACCTTGTTTTCATAAATAAATGGAATATAAATAATAATTAATAAATGGTTGTATCCACTAACGTATATTTTGTTTCAAAATATACTTTTTTTTTTTACACCCGTAAGCGTTTTTACCCAGTAAGCGTAAACGCGTTTTCTTCGATAAAATATGTATCGCAAATAGCGCGAAATGTGTTATTATTGCGTCATTTCACTGTTACATGTGCATAGTTGCGCTTCGGTGCCGCAGCGGCGCCACACGTTGAAAAATAGGATGTGTGCATCGGGCTTTAATAGCTTATTTTAATTTATGCAAAATGTGTATGTATTTAGACAAAAAAAATATCTAACGTAGTTTTCTCTCTCAATAACTCAGATGAAATTGGATGATCAAGCACTAATTTCGGTAGGACGTGCTCGAGTGAAGAAACAAATACGAAAATAAAACTAAAAATAACAATAAAAATCAGTAATACGACTGATAATTTTTTTTCTTATGATACTCACAATTGAATGAGATTCGCATCTCTAATATTATAAAAGGAAGTGTTTGTTTGTTTGGGGCCGCAAAATCCTGACGATTCTATGGCACTTACAGCAATGAGATTTGGCACACAGGTAGTCCAAATTATTTGCAATTTTTGGGTCGCGGCGAATTTTAAAATTCAATCTAGAAGATTTTTAAATGAATTTAATAGTTTTATTCTCTACCTGCTTCTTTGTCCGTACGAAAGAAGAATAACCTCAATCTTGACTTTTCTTCCAACGTTACCTTGGAACCATGCCATGTATTTTTCATCGCTTCGGAGTACGCTCAGAATTTTTTTTTTTTTTACGTTTCCGCTTTCATTTTGCACGCGGAGAATATTATATATATTTTTTCGTTTCTGCTAATTTCAACGGATTTGAAATATGCGGAAAATTGTAGTGTAAATTGATACCTAAAATTATGATTTTCTTTAAATAAATAATTTTTAAACTGAATACATCTTCATCGGATTTCAAATCTCCGGCAAAATTTACACCAGATTAATACTTTATTTCACGGCGTTGCCACGCAGTGGCTAGTAGTATAAAATTCTAATTTTATGTTAGAATGTTCTTAGAAACTTGTGTACTAATAATAGCATACAAATTTTACATGTTGCTATAACTGGTTTGAAATACAATATTTCTGTACAACTTGTAAAATGTAATAGAATTATTTTGATTACGTGAGCTATAAAAAAATTTTGGTTTTTCAAAAGAAGTAACACAATTTCCTTCAAAAGATCCACAATCATATTTTATGCATAGCAAATTTTCTGATTACATAATTGAATTCAAAATGTATTCTTTATGGATTAAGTACATTATAACACTGACTTTTTAGATTCCTCTCTTTAAAATGAACTGTTTCCAAATCTATCATAAATGCACATTCCATACGCACATAGAGTTTAAGCGTTCGTGCAGAACAGAATTAAGCATCAACGCAGTAGCCCTCAAAAGAACACAAATGTTTCTTTAATCAGAAGGCAAAACGAAATATGTTCCCTTTAATGTCCAAATTTTGTAAAAGAGGTATATCAATTTACCATCCAATCAGACTAGTCAATGATGCAGTGTTTACAAGGACAGATTTTGTTAATAAAAATTAAACTTACAATCGTAAATCTTACTTTTTGTGCCCGAGGAAGAATTGAGTAAGGAGAAAGTTGTTCAAAACTACTTGTCAGTGTTAACGGAACTGGATTAGAATATTTCTGATTTACGAATGGGAAATAGATTTTGGATAAACTACAGGATCCCTTTTCTGGGAGCTTTTGATGTCCATAGTGTGTTTTTCTGCGCCGCTGAAGCACAAGTACTTGACTCATATCTAGCAAATCAGTACAAAGGTGTAGATGTAGTTTCAAATTTAGTAATAACTAGGGCAACTTTTTTTCACACGTTCTACGCTACAATGTAAAGTACTAAAGCGAAAATGTCTCCTACATGGGGTGTATTTTAAGTGAGTTATAACCGCAACATAAATGCAACTTTCTGCATAAATGCAATTTTTTGCATCAATGCAACCACCTGCAACTTTTTAAAATTTAGCTTAAAATTAATTCATATGAAATTACAATTTTATTTATTGCCCTCTGAACCAACTCTTCGATCACGTGTGTCTGATCTTCCGAATGCCGAAATATTGGAGATCAAACAAGAGGTTAATGGAAATAAGCTGTTCGTCCTGACAGACGAAAGTGAAATGGCAAGAAGTACTTTTAACACATTGGTTGGCACTCTTGATAATGCAGAGGAAACTTGCGTCATCGACTGCAGAGTTTGCGAGGTGAGTGTCGATCATAAATATGTTCGCATTGTAGATATGACGTTTTAAAATCTCTGAATGTTGAGCGAAAGGATTTTCCGCTTCTGCTATCCAATAAAGCACATTATATGAATGCGGCTGGCGCAGTTTTTCAATGTTAAAGAAATTTCTGGCCAAAGATAGGACATTCAACGTTCTTCTGTATTTAAGAATGTAGTATAATACTGTTATACACGACTAAAATTGCTAATATATTTTGAATTTTTCATTTTTTACGAATATTTTTATATTAAAATTTAGTGTATCAAAATTAAATGCAACTTTATTTCCATAAATGCAACTTTAGGGAATCATTAATGAAACTTTTCCCATTTTTACTGCAACAAAAAAGTTGGCATAGTAATAACTAATTGAATAACCCGCCGTTTTTTGCTCGGGTTTCAAACAGGACCGCGATATTTCCATGTGTTAACTCATACACAAACCCTGTAGAACGTGTTTCCCTATCCATGTCCTATTACTGCAGAAAAACAATCTTTAGATTGTAAAATTGGGGATTCGAGGGGCACGTTTAGGACTATCTGTGTGTCAATTTGATGGTTACAGATGGAACTGAAGACATTAAAGTAATAGCTTATGTTTTCTGCAGTGTTCTAATGTATAAGTGTACCAAATTGGGTGTGGATGGGTCAAACGGTGTAAATTTGTATATATATATATATATATATATATATATATACATGTATATGTATACATGCATATGTATATGTATATATATACATATACATATATACATATGCATGTATACATATACATGTATATATATATATATTATATACATAGAGTGATAGAGAGAGATTACTATACCTTTAAGATCAGATTCTCCATTACAAGTATCATCCTTGCGCTGTGGGTTTAGATTACTGCGCCCAATAACAACAGTACGAATCTTTGGATGATTGATTTACAATGACCCTACTTCTTCTCATCTCAGATTGAAATGATTACGATCTTGTACTAACTTGTCAGTTCCCTAGTCGACCCTGAAAAGGAGCCCCTGGCAAGTTAGGTAAAGGAAACGTACCGGAGGGTTGGCCCTCTAGTCATTTCCTCGTACACATTTTCCTCCTCTAATGGGGCTCTAATCTAAATAGACACGATCTTGTTTGGATCCATTGTGTATAATGTTTACCATGCTGTTGGGTTGATGCAAAAGTTTCACCCGTCTTTTTTAACAACAAAACGAAGAAAATTTATTTTATTTACTAACTAGTCACGTGGCTAGCTCTGCGTTGCCCGTGCCAGTTGCTTTTGAGGGGTTATTGGTTTGCTTCGCAAACCAAATGGGAATTCGTAGCCTATTGGATAACAGCCATAACAGAGTTGCTCGTGATGATGGTTTGCATCCCAAACCAAAAAATATAAATATTTAATTAAAAAATTATTTGTTAAACGAAAATCAAACATATAAGGTATCCATATAAAGTAAAATTTTCAGCAGATTTCAAATCTGTTAAAATTTTTATTCTACCTTTTACGATCGCTGAAAAGCACTGAAGAACACCAGTGATAACTTTGATAATTTCTTTTGCTTCACTGTAATCCGTTTCTCAGAAATCAAATTGTATTAATCTCGAATCAAACGAAGGTCCTTCGAATCTGTTACTATTCCCATTTAATTGCGAAGAGACGGAAAGGTGAAATAACTTGACATGGTTCAAAAGGCTAACGTCAATAATGACGTCACGTCAGAGGGAGAAAAGTCAAAAACCTGGTGCTTCTTTTGGCGAAGCCAAAGATTAAAAAGGTGAAAAAAACTAATAATCTCATTAAAAAAAGTTCTAAATTGAATTTTAAAATTCGCCGCGACTTAAAACTTACTAAAAATTCAGACTACCTGTGTGCCATTACTGTAAATGCCACAGATTCATCAGGACTTTGCGTGCAGAAAACAAACAGACAGACAAACACTTCCTTTTATAATAGTAGAGATAACCACAATTAATCTATATCGTATGTGTCGTTCCGTTCGATGACCTTTCTCCATCTCTCATTCTGACGAATCTCGCGCTCTCATAGGTCTATTCCCTGGTGCACACATTCAATTTTTTAACGTGCGGCGCCGCTGCGGCACCGAAGCCCAACTATGCACACACAACCGTGAAATGACGAAAGTACTCATTTCGCGAGATTTGCGATAAATATTCCATCGAAGAAAACGTGTTTATTTCGCTTACTTGGTGTACTAAAAATATATTTTGAAACAAAATAGACGGTACTGGATACAGCCATTTATTAATTATTATTTATATTCCATTTATTTATGAAAACAAGGTGCTTCAGACCGGAGAAGCGTGTGCGGCGCCGTGGGGAACTGCGGTACAAATTGCACGCAAATTAGACGTGCGTCACCGAAGGCATGTGTGCACTTCTCCATTGGATCTAATGTATCTTAGACCACACTTGCGTTGCCGCAGCGGCACTGCACGTTGAAAAACCGGATGTGTGCACCGAGCCTAAGATTTCTGTCTCGAGAACTAATCGGGGTGACGAAACTTTTTTAACCACTTATGTCACGTGGAATCGTCAATGAGGCATCCTCACCCTTCACAGTACGTATCTTCTTTTGCAAAGCATTCTTGGGATATTCTTTAGGAAATAAAAAAGCATAACGTATCGAAAATACCCTTCCTTTTCTGCTATTTTAATGCTAAACAAAATTTAAGAAACACAACCAGGTAACACAGATTTTACCCCATGTACTATCTGGAATTCTTTCTTTCAAACAATCTCAAGATTTTACACGTGCGAAGTAGAAAAGGCTTTGCGATGCAATGCTATCGAGCGCCAAAAACGGGACGAACTTTTACATCATCCCAATATACACTACCCTACCCTAATGGACCGGATAGCAAGATGTGATGGTATAAGGGAAATAATATATGCTTTAATAGGGGGATGGTCCCCTACGTGCTGCAATGACTAGCAACCCTTCTGGGCATACTTTCAATGAGGTTATGATACACAGCTATGGGTATTGGTGTCCAGTTCAGTTGTAGATTTCGAACGGGGTTCCCTGGTCCGTAAGCGTCGCCCTCACGCGTCCCATAAAGGTTCTATGGGGTTTAGGTAGGGACTCTGAGCAGGACAGGGAAGACGTTTTACATCCATATCCCAATACCACTGCTCGACAGAGGCTGGAACATGACACGGAGCGTTGGTCATCCTGGAAGTAACATTCGTCCATTCCATAAAATTGCCCGGGCGTAAGAAGAACCTGATGGTCCAAAATGTTCATGTAGGAGTCGACGTTCAATTGACCCGGAACAACATACAAAGCTCCCAGGCCATACCGCGAAAAACACCTCGTGTCAGAAACGCAAAGTAAATTATCTACATTGAAGTTTCAAGAGTGAAAAAATAAAAGACATAGCGAAATCATAGTTAGCACAATCTCGTGAAGATCAGCGAAAGACTCAAATGAGATGCTTAAAGTGATGTCCAAGGGTTTTGTTGCACTGTTCACACCGACGAATGACAAATTGGCGCACCCTATCGTAGAGTCCTAGAGTGGTATTGATCGTGACTGCTGCAACGAGGATTCTAGCGACGAGTTCTTCCACAGAGTGTACAGGTGTCTCATACACCAATGACTTCAAGTGGTCCCACAGTAATTCCTGTGGATTTAGATCCGGTGAGTGTGGAGACCACGCCACAGGTCCAAAACTGCCTTTATGTAGTCGTTTCGGATGTTTTTATCACAGCAATGATCTAAAACATTTAGGATGTAATGCTTTTGAAGACTAACGTTTGCTTTAGCTGGCTTCGACCTTTATCGATCTTGATCAGTCAATCAGCTGCTGCGTCTTCGCACTAGATATTTGCAAACGGCGCCGCCCGGGGATATTCTGGAGAAGTGCTGTTTCTATGGCAGAGCAGAATTGACGTCAGAAGTGAGGATTTGTGATTGTTGGACGTGCATCTAAACTTCATTTTTCTGACACTCTGAGTGGACTGCGACTATAGGTTGTAATGTAAATATGGGTCGTCTTGATGGATACTACTACCCCTCCAATTGTTTCTAAACAGTTCACGAACACCCTTTATAGCTGTAAGTCGCCTACCAACCGGTATAGTGGTTAAGGTGTTAGCCTCTAGATCGGAAGGTTCCTGGTTCGAATCCGGTTCAGGGCATGGATGTTTGTAAGCGTATGGTGTAGATGCGACTGGTGCATCTTAAATCCGTAGTGGCCGAATGTCCTCACGTTGGGTTGGTGTGGAAGTTTGGAGAGTGATCTGCCAGCTCAGATGTTATCTCGTCATCTGACTGTGGTTCAAAATTACGTGGCAATACACCGAATGGATTAGGTTGGAACGGTGGTAACTAATTCAATTATTCTGTATGTTTATATACACTACCCTACAATAATGGACCGAACGCTAGCGGATTTGCATCAAATCCAACTACTTGTTTTTTGAGTGGATTGCGAGCATAGGTTCCATTGTAAATATCATGGTTGTCTTGTTGTTTCTCATGCCTACACTGGAAGACCAGAGGAGTGCCAGGCCCGTCGAAGACGGCAAGAGGCGAGAGGAGTGCGCCTTCCATGTTATTGAACCCCATTGGGAGGAAGTCCGACTTTGCTCGACATACATGACACATCCGTTTTACAGGAAGGTCCCTTTAATATATCCATTCACTCACACATATCGTAATTTAGATCCCAATCAGAGGCCCCCTGGTCAGGTACCCCCCCCCCCAGAGGTATTGATTTGGTATGGGAACATGGGGGACTTTGTGACCACGATCTATTTAACGTGCCCCAGTCACCATTAGTGAACACGACGGTCTTTAGCCAGGTCGAAGCGCCGATCTCGCAAATGGTTGTCTTGATGGATACTATCATCTCTTCAATTTTTTTTCTAAATAGCTCACGAACACCTTGTATAATAAAAATGACCTAATGATCTCAACATACTTAGTTAACTAATAAAACTGCTCTGAAGTCAGAAAAGATGACTCATTAATATTTCAGAAATGCCACCAGTGGCAGTTATTGGTTCCTAGATACGCTATTGATGACGAGAGTAATAATTTTCCTTGGTAAAATTTTAGGTTTGAAACTTGGTTGATAGGTAGTAGAAAATCATTGCATAGTTTTGTCCTCTGTAATTCTGTGAATTGATAAAGTAAATTTCGTCAAACTGAAGATTTTCAATTGTGTATATTTTCAATAGTAAAATTAAAAGTTTCATTTCAACACAAGTATATTGCTAGTAGTCTTCAGTTTCATTTTTGTATTTTTTCTTGTTTTCTTTTATGGGACCTATGTTTCATTAGACAACTTTCACAGTTTGTCAAAGAAAATACGAGTTAAATTGCATTTTGTAAGTACTTTTTTTTACTCGGATTATTTTTGTTGCTTCATAAGCTCTTTTTTTTTCAAAGATGTTTTATAGTATAAAACATCTTTAGGCAATATTTGTTGTTTGCTGGATCACAAATACATTTTTCATTGGGAACTTCCTAAAAGTTTGGTTCATCAAAAACGTAGCCCTAATGATTAATAACAAACATTTCAAATTTCGAGACGCGCTGGATTCACTGGGAGAAAAAAAGCAGGCAACACATCCATGTCAAGCTTCACTAGAAAGCAGAATAAATATAAAGGGAATGCAATTACAATTGACCCATTGTTCCTTCATGCACGTGATCACAATGATATCACCACGTGATTTTTGAATACAACTATAAGTTAACATTTCATTCAATATTCGCTTCATTCCTACGAAGTGTAAAATGGAATCTTTCTTCCTTTGAATCTATGTTCAAAATTAATGAAAAAATTGCCCTTTTTTCTACGATTCTGTTCTATGAATTGATTCTTGCAACCTGCGAGAGGTTTTTTCTGTCAAACTAAATGTAGGTGGCAAATGTGTTTCCTGTAAGTATTCTAAACGTGACGTCACTTGGCTTGTCTTTCGAATACGATTTCAGCACTTCGCTAGAAAAAATTCTTAAGAATGAATTTCTAATTACTAGTTTGTTGGCGAAAGCCAATTAGATTCAACGCCAAACGTCAACGAATCTGGGATAAATTACATTTTAAGGTAACCCCGATATGTATCTTGCGAGAGTATTAGGGTTAGGTTTGCCAGAAGATATAAATCAGAAAAGAGAACATTTGCTGAAGTTATTTAAGAAAAAGAGGACATATAAGAGGACACGAAAAACACGCATTATTAATGTGTAATTGTTATGTATCTAACAAATAAGGTTAATCTTCGACGGATCTTGAATATATTAACCACTAACTAAAATAAAGTCTACAGAACATATTTCTTATGCACAGGATGTGGCAGAAAGAACGTTCTGTTTTGGAACGTCAAAGGTACGGCAGAAAGAACGTTCTGATTTGGAACGTCAAAGATGCGGCAAAAAGAACGTTCTGATTTGGAACTTCAATAAAAAAATACAAAAGCAAGATAGAGAAAGAAATCGTTTATATCTAAGAAGTACACAGTATGCCATTGTCATCCATTAAGTTTTGAAGAGTACGTCAGTTAAATGGCGACCGTCAATCGCACTGTTGTACCTCTACTATGAGCGAAGCAACGCTTCTGCCAAATCAAAACGTTCTTTCTGCCGCACCCTGTATTTTCAAACAAATTAGGGTAAATGATTGGTTTTACATCAAATGTATAAAAACTATTCAAATCTCAATGTAAATATTTGTAAAATCGAAGAAGTTTGCAACCAGATTGTTCACTTTTAAAATTTTCAAATATGCGTGGACTTTTTTAGGTATGAAGTTAAACCAGATAAACAATATGAGAATGCCGTTTTAACATGGAGCTAAATGTACACTGGAGAGTTTGAACTTCCGATTATACTTCGATGCGTTCTAATAGTACTTACGATATTCGTATAATGTAGTAGATCTAGTAGTATGTATTTGAATAACTGTGGGGTTTGTGTGTGTGTGTGTGCGTATCGATATAGTAGGTAATGTGAAAAAATTAGCGCGTAAATTTTAAAGTCATGTTTTTTACTTATATACGAAATGATGAACAAAGAGGACAAACAGTGAACAACTGAAAAAAAGAGGACAAAAAAAAGAGTGAAATAAACATTCGAGCGGAAAAAGAGGACATTTTCTCTTTAAAAGAGATGATCTGGCAACCTTAATTGGGGTAGCGGTAATGAAATGTTCGCTTTCCGTCGTGTTTGCTTGTTTGTCGATCTTAACCATGGCTGGCATCTAAACAAGCATGTATAAAGAAAACAATTTCGAAGAAGAACAATCTTTTCTCTCGTCTAGCAACTCTTTGGTGGCATTTCTAGCTAAATCGAACAAACGAAATGGAACCAAATCTGGTATTGAAACTTTAAAAGCCGGGGAGACGTGTTCGGCGAAAAAATGTTTTAGTCCATAAAAGTCGTTGAAAGGGGAAAATTTAGCACAGTCGATTAACATTAAACGCACATAAAACGGACTATTCTATTTCGACTGCGCAAGCAAAATCCACGGCACTAATTCCAGTTGGATATGTAACGCTTTGCAATTTTTAAAAAACTTGCAAAAAATATACAAATTATTTTGAGATTCAACTTACAGGAAACAATATTCACCAGAATCAGGTTCAGAATTGTTCACCAGAATCAGGTTCCCTTTGACCACATAGGCCAATTTCAATGTGCTGACTTTTCTAGTGTGCAACAAATTGCGAATTGTAAGCTTTACAGCTGAGTGCAATGTGTCGGATTGGATGTTCGTAACAGCCCGTTATATATTCTATTTCGAGGCATTCAAATTCGGATCGCCTTCAACATACACAACGGGCTTCAATCGTTTGACTAGAAAGCGAATAACATAATTATCCCTAACGATGTTGAAGTTGAAAGTGAGGAAGAAGGTCTCAGCAGTTGAATTGTTCCTTTATCCACGCCTTTTTTTGTAGATGCTGTTTTCTGGCTCCGTCCATTACGTCATTATCATGTAATATCAACCTTGAATATTCTGATCTTATGCGACAACAAACGGCGAAAGGACGAACAACAATTTAGAACGTCAAAAAGGAAGTAGAAAAAAGAACACGACCTTTAAACCAGGAGTGATGTAAAAATTACGAAATCGTTTTCTCTTGATACGCTGGGTGTGTTATCAGTTTAATTATTTCTTCTGATTTCGAAATTTGTATCAGAATCAGATTGTCGATACTTAAAGTAGCACTACGCGTCCCTTCTCTCTCTCTGCATTTTTACATTTAATTTTTAAAAAAACGAGTCCTATTTTTGGATCATGTTTATCGGTTTTGAAAGTTATTTTCACTTGTTCGTGATATTTTTACTGCATTTTATTTTTGTGGATTCTGATTCTTATTAAGATCTGTATATTAACGCATTAAAAGAAAGAATAATACTATGTTCTTCGCTTTTAACCGGGAACAGGGATGGATTCATCTTAACGCGCGTTTAAGCAATAAATACTATGAAATATGTATACTTATTTCATAATATGAAATATGCATGTTAAATATGTACACTAACACTATGAAGGTAATCAATGGCTTGTTTTTCGATTCGATTTCAGACGGTCACAAATAAAAATTCCAAAGAATGTATTCGGAATTGATCCGTGATAGTTGATTGGTCAACGCACCTTACCCTTACGAAACATTCATTTCTACAGAATTTTATAACTATTAGAAGAAGAATTTTATAACATTTTGTACAGAAAATATGGTCCATTGAATCCAAAATAATCATGACCCGTTTTTCTACAAGCTCTATGAAGTATATAACCTCTATAGAATTCCATAGAATCTCATTTCTTTTGTTTCACGATTTTACACTATAGAATTTTTTGAAATACATTTCTACAGAATCAAAGGTCGTTATCTCTATCGAATTCCTTGTAGTAAATTTGTATAGAATCAGAGATTGTTTTTTCTATGGAATTTGTTTCTTTAGAGAGAAACGGATTTAAAATTTTTTTTTTATAGAATTCTATGGAACCATAAAAACTTTTCGTTTGGGCAAATGTCATCCAAAAGGAGACAAATTACATTTTAAAGTAACCTCATATCTATAATGAGAGAGTGTTTGATAGGTATTTTAATTTTCGTCGTACTGGAGCAACATAACGGACTATTGACGACGGTCCGGGACAATACCCAACGGGAAAGATCCCATGACAAATCCACGTATTTAAAAAGTATTTGGGTAGCGGAAGTAAAATTTACGCTTCCGTTTGGTTTGTTTGTTTAAATTGACAATCCCACTCATATCGGAAAGTTTTTGTCAGCTAAAAACCTAAACGAATAGGCTGGCTATCTTAAAATTTTCAGCGAATCATATAAAACAAATTGTTTTTAAAAAATAAAATTTTAAGATTTTTTTATTCTCTCATGCGATGAGAGGCATCTGTCAAGCTAATATGAGGGATGTTGTGTTTCTGGGATGATACGTTTATCCTGTACGTATTCTAAACTTGACACCACTTGCTTCGAACACGCTTTCAGCACGTCGCCAACAGAAATTACAAAGAATGAATTTTGAAATGAAATAAGACAGTTAATTTGGACAGTATTTTACACGATGGGTAGTTGGTAGTCAATTAACGTCTCACTGGAGCAACACAGAGGGCTATTGGCGACGGTCCGGGATCAATCCCCAAGGAAAAGATCCAAGGACGACGCCTCGTAATTTTGAACCACGGTCAGATGACGAGACCAACACCCGAGATGGCACTCCACTCTCAAAAATTCTACACCACACTAACGTGAGGACGTTTGAGGCCACGGTAGATTTAACGTGCACCAGGCACCGTTTACACGACGGTATTTGGATGGAACTAGTTTCAAACTCGCAGTCCTCCGGTTACAGATCCTTTGATCTTCTAACTGGGCTACCGTGGCCTAATACGAAAAATAATCCAATTCACACAGTTGAAAGAATGTGGCGATCGATCAAAAATAAATCGAACGGTATTGGAATTTGGTATTTTTAAAATTAACGTCAACGGGCGATATCGAATGTGAAATACTAAAGAAAAAGATTTATTTTCCCAAAAGGGAATTGAAATAAAGTAATTCAGGTTGAAAACAAAAACTGCCTTTTTTTTTACAAAAGACAGACAGATATCAGACATTTATTGACACGTAATAACACAAATTATAAAATTATTTCCCATAAATTCAAGTCATTGCACAAAACACCTTTGAAAAAATATTCAATGAAGCGTTGCTGATTTTCAACCAGATTAAAAACATTTTGAATAAAAATCATGAAAAGGACGTTGACTTATATTTTTTCTTGGGAAAGGCCACTAGTATGCGAATACATTTTATTGCTTTGTTCTCTTGTTAAAATTTAAATGAAAATAAATTAATAGGAATTACATTTCCTCGTAGGTAAAAGGGATAAATTATTCTTTCTAAGAAAAATGCATTTAATTTATTCTATTGGTGAAGAATTCACTGCCAAACCGTCGGCAGACGCTTTGATTTGAAAAACCAATTCGGTTTTGTCCTTGAAACCCTCGTGAACTGCCACTCATCAGAATGACACATGATCGTTTACAGACCAAGTAACAGAAAGAACAAGTTCGCTATTTAAAAATTTGTATGGAATGGGAATAACAAGGAAAGAAGTGCTGTACTGTACGGATTTTAATTCCAAAGACGGGTCAAGTTGAATAAATGAATATATCATGTCAACACCTGCTTTTCGTCAGTTGAATGAAGTTTCATCTTTTATAAACTTTCATATACAGTGTATTTAAAAACTGAATATTGAGTTTTCCTTTCCTCTTGAGACGACCATTCGATGCTTCAAATGAGTGATTGGAATTTTTCATCTTGTAAAATATGAAGTAGAGTAACTCCCTGATGAATCACACAATGACTGTGAGAGTGATTTTCTTAGAAAACAAAACAAACCAGACATCCTAATATTTTACTTCTACTATCTGAATGCTTTCGCATGATACATATCGGGGTAACCTTAAAATACAGTATATCGCCATTTTGGCAAAGTTTAGCGATTAATCTCATTGCTGTTGACTAAACATCCGTCGCCATTTTAATTTTTTTGATTTACTACTGTGATAAAAAAGTATCCGGAATTCTTCCTTTAAAATAAGTAATAGTAGATATCGTCCGCAAACTTTTATCAAATATTTTTACGACTTAAATAAACATGTGGCAACAATCAGGTATTTATTTTATTTTATCGTCTGAAAATAAATTTGTTTTTAATAAGATATGAATTTTCACTTAGTTGATTTTCCAAAATGTCGAATGTAATTGAGCAAAAGACATGCATTAAATTTTGTTTCCGCAATGGAATTTCTGCTACAAACACATTTGAAATGTTTCAAAAAGCTTTTACAGACGATTGTTTATCAAAATCAACAGTATTTGATTGGTATAAAAAGTTTAAAGAAGGTAGAAAATCCGTCGTAGATGATTCGCTCAAAAATCAAGGTAATGTGGACTCTTTTCTTTGATTTTCGTGGTGTTGTACATTATGAATTTCTACCAACTGTCTAGATGGTCAATAAAGATTATTATTTGAGTGCTTTGCGCCGTTTGCGTGAAGAAATTCGTCGAAAACCACCTGAATTGTGGCTAGATAACACATGGGTTTTGCATCACGATAATGCGCCTCACAATGCCATTATTATTCGTGATTATTTGACAAAGTATTCAACATATACGACCTGACTAACTCCGTGTTCACCTGATATGTCACCGTGTTACTTTTTCTTATTTCCACGGGTGAAACTCCCTCTTTGTGGTCACCGTTTTGAGTCCATTGATGCAATAAAAGAAATTATTTTCGAACTCTGAAGGGATTTCACTACCGCTACATATAAGAGGGATTTCCTGCCGGGCGAAATATTAGTAGCGGTAGTCTTTGTGTGTGCGATGATACGTATTTCTCGCCCACATATTTTAAACATGTCGTCAGTAGGCTTGTATTTGGAATACGATTTCAGCACTTCTACAATAGTTAGTAAAGGAGGTACTTTATTAACGTCGCATTGGAACAACAGAATAGATATTTGCGATGGTCTAGGATCAATCTTCAAGGGATAGATCCTAGGACAACACACGTAATTTTGAACCACGGTCTGATGACGAGGTAAAAAACTGGGCTAAACTCCACTCTTCGACTACAGAAAAATCTGTCGTTGCCTCGAATGTCCTAACGTTGGCGTGGTGTGGAAGTTTGGAGAGTGTTGTCCTCGGATCTTTCTCTTCAAGGGTTGATCCTGAAGCGTCACCAATAGCCCGTTGTGTTGTTCCAGTGTGATGTTAATTAAAAAATACCATTACCACATTGATCGCCAAATTTTATTAATCCCCATACGTTGCCAAAACGGCGAAAAACTATGTTTTAAGGTAACCCACAAATGTATTCCAGTTCACATTATAGCTTTTTCCAAGTGGATTAACGTTTAAGCTTTAGTGTTAGCAACTGATTAAAATAATCTTCACAATTTAATGATAAAATGTTTTTTATTCTTTAAATTTTTTTTCAATTCTCCTCTCAGTTTAGTTTATTAATTTTTGTAAAATGGTTAGAGATCTGAAAATTCTTTTATAACATTTGAGATATTTATTTTTGCTATTAATTAGCCACTGCGTGGCCCGTGTCAGTTCTTTCCGTGGGGTCAGGTGTGACCACTGCTCGCTAACCCTCGGTGATTGCTACGATTTCCGATTTGGTATGCTTCGCTAACCAAATGGAAGTTCGTAGACTATTGGATAACAGCCATCATGACTTTGTAAGTGGTATTGATTTGCTTCGCAAACAAAATGGGAATTCGGCGTGACGTCACAATCTCTAGAGAAAATATAAATATTTAACTGTAAAATTATTCATTAAAAGAAAATCACACGTATACGGCATCTATCTGGTGTCAAATTTTCCGCAGATTTCAAAACCGTTGAAATTTTCAATCTATGTTTAATGATCCCGATTTTACAAAAAATAACTAAACAATGCCAGCCAAAATGTTTTATATTTTTTTGCTTTCTTTCGCTGAAATCGTAAGAGGGCAAGAAATGTAATTTGTTTATTTTTTGAACGCAAAGGTTGACGTCACAATCTCTTGCAAAAAAAATTTAAAGTTATTCAAATCAAAAATTTATTTTTTGAAGACAATCATATATTTGGGTATTGACCTAATGTGAAATTTTCCGCAGATTTCAAATTCGTTGAAACTTTTACTCTATGTTTAACGGTCTAGGAGATAGAAAAAAGAACTAAATAACTCCAGTTAAAAGTCTATTTGTTTTTCTCATCTGATGGAAAATCATTCCTCCGCGTAAAATGAAAAAACGGAAACGAAAATAATAAATTTAGAATCTGTGACCTTCTTTGCTGTTGCATACAATAATTAAATTTCATTAAATTCATTAAAAAATGTTCTAGATTAAATTTTATAATTCGCCGCTACCCAAAAATTGCAAAAAATTCAGAGTACCTGTGTGCCAAATCCCATTATTGTAAGTGCCATAGATTTGTCAGGACTTAGGGTGCAGAAAACAAACAAACAAACAGACAGACTGACAAAACACTTCCTTTTATAATAGTAGAGATGTGTTCGATAGCAGTTGTTAGTGTTATTTTGCAACACTGTTATTTACACTGCTATCGGAAAAACAACTGATCTACCTATTTTCTCAAGAAAGGGCTATGTATGAAAATGAATTTAAACCTGACTGATTCATCAAAAAGAGCTGGAGAAAGGATGGATCAAAAAGAACTTTTACTTGATTACTACAGTAAAATTTGAAATAACGCAGAATATACTAATTAAAGAAATGAAAAACCTACTCTTACATTCGTAAAAGTACGATATGTTGTATGATGACGTTTTGAAATCAAAGAAAAGACAAAATGGTAAAACCAGCTGCGCGTCGTGAGAGGTATATGTTATTTACTCAATCGAAAATGAACAAAAAGTTATTAAATATAAAAAGATCAAGTGAACGACATCAAGGACAGTAAAAATATAGTACCAATAATCAATAAAAGGACCAATAAGGTATTATATACAACAAAAGACAGTTAAAAGTGTCTTTTTGATGCAACTCAAATCCCACATATGTGAAACATCTGCTTCTTAAACAAAACGATATTTTGAATAGAAAAAGTTTGATTCTTTTTTAAAGTATTGGTTGGAATCATAGAATGCGCACTTATCAAAGGAATTAATTCACTTAACGTGAAGCCTAGTTAATAGAATAACCAAAAACATCTTTGAGATAATTTGTTATCATCAAGTAGTTTTCGAGCTTTGAAATTATGTAACTTTTCTTTATTGCGCGCTGTTACTAAATTATTTTTCAAAAACCTTTTAAAACAAAAGGAGCCTTTTAAAGGCTGCGTTCTCATCAGCGATATTTGGTCACATAATATACCTTCTTAAAAAACTATCAAAGGTAACAACTTGAAATTTTTATGAAGTAGTACGTAGTTTAATACACGTTTTTTAACTTGAACTTTTAGTAGGATGTAAAATTCAAAGCAAACAAAAACATCGAAAACTGCTTTTTAAAAAACTTTGGCAGTGTTTTAAGTCTGTAGGCAGAAAACAATTTACTAACAAAATATATGTTTAAACTATCCACAACTATTCAATGAATGGTTAATGGTTAAAAATGTAGTTCCTATGATCAGTAGATTCTGAAAAATGGTGCTTTAAGGCAAACGAAGACAGTGAAAACTTTGCTGTTTCAAAACTTTTGTGCATTAATTCTATAATAGAAAACAACTGTAACAAAGAGGATGATTAAATTAACTACATCTATTCTATAAATGTATGGTGAAATACATAGTGGAGCTATGATAAGTAGATCCTAAAAAAATGATGCACCAAGTAATACTCTTTTTAACATGAAAATCTCTATGGCGCTCATCTCCGGATTATTGTAAGTGAATCAAAGATAATGGTATCGTTAATGAATTGTAATGCTATTGATGGAATATAGCATAACAGTATTTCACAGCTTTTGCTGCACACCAGAATTTTTTTTCCAAGTGAGAAAAAAAAAAGGTATGAAAACGTTAATTTAAGGCAGAACATTTTTTTCTTATGGCTTCCATCATGATAATCTCTAAATAAGAATTGTTTAAAATTGTTTCCTTTAAAAAAAAAAAAGACTTATCGACAAGTCTTTATTGAAATTTTCTCACATTTCGTCGAATAATGAGCCTTTTTTCGAAGGAGAAGAAATTGCTAAGTCTTATCTCCAAATATTGGCACGCCATCTTGGTAATAAAGGTATTGAAAGGAAAGCAGAATTCCAAGAATTGAGAAGCATTTTTATCCATAAAAATTATTAAAAGTAAAACGAGGTCGCGAATGACTGATTCCAATTTGAAGAATTCTCTGCTGCTTTCTGTAACAAATTTAACACCAAACATTGAAAAACTAGCGAAATCCATACAGGTTTAAAAGTTCACTAATGGTGAGAAATGTTTTTCTGCTGTAATATATAGTTTTATATACAATAATTAAATCATTTAAATGTTAATTATCTCTTTAACATACTTTTATTAAAAAGTTATTAAGGATATGCCAGGATACCAATGAAAGTAAAAAGGTAGAAAGGTGCTTGATTTGTATGGCGCATTTGAACTCGTATGAGAAAAAATTTGTCGCATTGTATGTAAAAGGTTGGCCACCCCTGCTCTAGAATGTTACAAAGTATGTGATTGGATTTTCCCCGTGTTTAGTAGTTTTCCCATTTTGCCAGATCAATTCTTTGAATTTGACATGGAATCTACGTTTTTATCTAGGAATATCACTATTCGAAATATCTCTATGAATGATTATGTAAATTTTTTAAGTATTTAGAAATATTCCTCATGAATATCCAAATTATTAATTTGTTGAGAGAATATTTTTTCCTTTTGTAAGTTATGTCATTTTTAAATTCTTACTAGGAGGCTCAGCCCCTACCCGCTACCGCTCGCCAACCCCCGCAATGTCTAGAAATTAAGTCCCAAATCCGGAATCCTCCGGACCTCGGACTTTTTCAAATTTTGGATTATTTGCATTTTTTGTCAAAAAACCTCAATCTAACCTCCCCCTGCGTTTGCAATAGTAAAATTGCAGATATATAAATAGGAATAATTTTTTTGAAAAGGAAAAAAAAACCAACTTTTTAATGCAATCCAAGACATTTTTCTTGCAAATCTAATTTTTTTGTATGGTATTGACTCTGAATATGTTTTTTTTTTTTTTGCCTTGTTTTACCAATTAGGTCCAGGTTTAATTCCTTGTTCTTTAAAAATTGTCGGAAAGATGTAAAATAGGGAGAAAAAACCCCCGCCGGTTAGCAAAACGTCCGGATTTTGGACCATGGACCCGGATTTGGGACTTTGTACTGTATATATATATATATAAGCCATTTCTAAAACAAATTCACTAAAAGAAACAAGTTTGGTTTTTCACTTGAAGAGTTAAGCTAATCAAAGCAAGGCAAAGTTTGTTTCGTAAATTCAGTTTTGTCAATTTTACTTTCAGCCCACTGCTAAGAGACGTTTAATTTCTGTAATTTTTTCCCTTTAAAAATTCATTTTGGTTTTCTGGTACGTCATTTTTGTCGGGCCCTTTTCGTCTTACTCTCTCTTTTGACATGTTTACCGTCGAAACAAGTAAAAATCAGTTTTCGATTTCGTGATGATGTTTAAAGTAGCATACAAATCAACTCATTTACTTTTTGCAGCGGCCTTTTCAGCAGCATGTCGGACTTGTGAGTGACACACACGTTTGTGTCAGACCAAGAACTCCTCAGAAGCGCAATTCATCTTAGTGACAACGCATTTGTTAGTTCCGACATCTCTTTTGAAGGTGACCCGAGTTGGGAGCATTGTTTTAAGCGTACTGGCAATGCTAATTTCATTAAACAGCAACGGTTCTTAAACAGGTTTCTTATGGTTAAACTTGTAGAGGTAAAAATATACAATTCAAAGAGACGTGTTACAATTTTAAGCTGTACTGAACTTAGGTTACCAGACTTTCGTCGCTAAGGTGTGGGATTTGAATTCGTTGCCATGATTCCGCAGGGAATTATAAATTCTCCAAATTTTTCAAAGAAAAAAAATCAATTCAATCAAAATGGTAATGGTAATTTTTAGTTAACGTCATACTAGAGCAACACAACGGACTATTGACGACGGTCCGGGATCAGTCCCTTAAGGGAAAGATCCGAGGACAACAAGTAATTTAGAAACACGGTCAGATGACGAGGCAACACCTGAGCTAGCACAACACTCTCCAAACTTCCACGCCAACCCAACGTGAGGACTTTCGTACACGACAGATTTAAGGTGCACCAGCCGCCTCTACACCCTACGCTTTCAAACATTCATGCCCGGACCCGGATTCGAACCAGGAACCTTCCTATCTAGAGGCTAACACCTTAACCACTATACCGGTTGGTCGGCTTCAATACAAATGGTGTAGTGCTTGAATCTCTTGTTCACAAAGGGGCCGCTTGGAACAGTAACGGCCTAGCAACCGGAGGGTTGCGAGTTCGAATCCAACCAAAGAACGTTGTGCTCAGGCGTGACCTCGTCATCTAATCAAGGTTCAAAATTACTGATGTTATAGTCGGGTCTTTCCCTTCTGAGCTTGTTTCCAGATCGTCGCCAATAGCCCATTGTGTTGCTACAGTGCTCATTGCATTACAGTAATTAGATTTCGACCTACCTACCTTATTTCTAGCACTGTTATTTCTTCTTTGTTAAGATGTTTATTTGACTATGTCAATGCAAATGGTCTTTTAATAATATCCCATCAATTGTTTTGCTGAAATGTCAGGAATTATAATTGAGTTTGTCAGGTAAGGGTAGGTATTTTAATTAACGTCGTATCGGAGCAACGCAACGGGTTATAGAAGACGGTCTGGGATCAATCCCCCATCGGAAAGACCCGAGGACGACACCAAGTCATTTTGAACCACGGTCAGATGACGAGGCAACACCTGGGCTTTTACCCCAATCTAAAACACCCACCACCCTAATGTGAGGACGTTTGAGGCCACGACAGATTTAACGTGCACTAGCCCCTTTTGTACACAGTGATCTTGGGTTGGATTCGAACTCGCAACCCTCTGTTTAATAAGTTACTTTTGCAACATGGCTACCGCAGCCCGAAATGTCAAGGAGCTTTGAGGCTTTCGATAGTATGCTGATCGCTTTGGATTGGGACACAAAATGGCTGACCCAATCAACTACACTCGCCGTTCTTAAGGGCGTCCGGGACTCAAAATTCTAAAATTTTCAATTTTAACGGTTTTGCTCTTAAATTTTTTCTTTGTAGACATACATTGTATTTTGTAATTATAATTACTATTTTATTTTTCAAAACTTAAAATTTTTTTCAATAAAATTTGACATCGACATTGATGTCGCATCCCTACTTTTCAAACCCTTCACCCTTGTGGCCACTTTGGTCTAAAAGTATGTTCAATTTGCTGATTATGAAAATTATGCTACTTGGTTATTTTTAAAATTTTTTTTACGGTAATTTTTTCATTTAAAAATAAAACATCGACAACGTAAAAACATCAACACGTATAAACATCGATGTTACAAAAACATCGACACGTATAAACATCGATGTTACAAAAACATCGACACGTATAAACATCGATGTTACAAAAACATCGACTCCAATATATCGATGTTACAAAAACATCGACTCCAATATATCGATGTTACAAAAACATCGACTCCAATATATCGATGTTAAATACATCGATGTTTTATAAGAAACATCGATGTCGCATCCCTATTCCAGACCCCCCTTATTTTAACATTCTGGGTTCCTTTCTAAAAGCCGCTTTTCTCATCAAGGTAGTCGCATCGAAACGAGTAATATCCCAAGTCGACTCGGAAACGTTCCATAATCTCGACTTCCCGAGCGACAACGATTGCAAGAACAACTAGTCAAAGTAATCAGACGTATAAACTAACTCGATGTCTGGACCAACCCTTCGCTTTCTTAAAATCCTGAAACATTTGGTGTCACATCAATTCTGCCTTTCATTTACTGCGTCTTCCCACACTACCGTTCGAAACCTCTCATTTCAATATTGCTCTGCCCCCGGCGTTAATCTCTAATATCATAAATGGAAGTGTTTGTTGCAAAGTCCTGACGAATTTATGGCACTTACAGTAATGGGATTAGGCACACATGTAGTCCAAATTTTTTAAAATTTTAGGTTCGCGGCGAATTTTAGAAATAAATCTAGAACATTTTGAAATGAAGCAGACGATAAAAAACAAAGTTTAACTTTAGTTACTTAGTTCTTTTTTTCTATCTCCTAGAACGTTAAAGATAGAGCAAAGTTTTCAACGGATTTGAAATCTGCGGAAAATTTCACATTAGAGCGATACCTAAAAACATAATTTTCTTTAAATAAATAATTTTTAAATTGAATATATCTTTTATATTTTCGCAAAAGAATGTGACGTCACGCTATCATTCGTGTTCCAAAACTAAACAGTTTACATTTCCAGCCCTCTTACGATTTCAGCGAAAGAAAGCAAAGAAAATAAACATTTTGGCTGCCATTATTTAGTTTTTTTTTTGTAAATTCGGGATCGTCAAAGATAGATTGAAAATTTCATTAATTTTCTTTTAATAAATAATTTTTTAATAAAATATTTATAATTTTTGGTTTGCGAAGCAAACCACCACACGGGTAACGTGACCTCCACGAAAATAACTGTCACGGGCAACGCCCATTTGGTTTGCGAAGCAAACTAACACCATGGTTACCTCCGTTATGGCTGTTATCCAATAGGCTACGAACTCCTATTTGATTTGCGAAGCAAACCAATAACCCCACAAAAGCAACTGGCACGGGCAACGACGTGCTAGCCACGCAGTGGCTAGTTGAGAAGACTTTACCAGACTTTCCGCGATTATACCCTCAGCCATGTAGATATCTCTCTATATTAAAAAAAAGTTACCGCCGCCGCCGCCGCCGAAGAATTGAAATTTTTGTTGTTTAGCTTCATTCTTAGACGGTTTCCCGAGAAAGTACTGATCGGAAAAATATGAAATTAACATTCTTTGTTCTTCATCGTATTCCCTGGATAATTATTAAGATTTTTTTCCGATGCGGCTATTAGTTTAGGTTTTATTAAGTGTTAAAGTTGAAGAAGTGAAATTTCTTCCGCGAGTGAGCAAAACACATTCAAAATTTCAGTCTTCAGTCGTGAGTTTTTTTTTAAGAGTACCTCTCAACGTAAATTTTTGCAGCTCGTCGAGTTTTTTTGGAAATTTAAATTTGGTTCTTGATAATATTTTTTTGAAATTCAGGAAAAATCGGGACATTTTTGTTACTTTTTTTTTAAACTGCCATATCTATATCTCATTACTATTAGTTTTTAATTTTTAAAATATAGCAGTATACCTCAGAATATACTCTTTCTTACCGTACTATTATTTTTGAAATCGGTTAATAATTAAATTGGATGCGATCAAAAGTTCGTCATACAAAATTCGGAATCTTTGGATATTTTCGCTACTTATTGTTAAAACCGTTTTGTCTACGGCAAAAGCCATTATTTTTTAAATTTGAAAACATCACTGAATACATTACATTACACTCTTTCTTATGGTACAGTTATTTTTCAAATTGGTTAATAAATAAAATCGATGCAATTAAAAGTTGGTCATACAATTTTCGGAACTTTCAGATCGTAACTTCCGATACAAAACTAAAATGGTCATATCTGTATAGTATTACTGTTAGTTTTTAATTTTAAAAATATTGCAGTATACCTCAGAATATACTCTTTCTTACGGTACAATTATTTTTAAAATTGGTTCATAAATAAATTCGATGCAATCAAAAGTTGGTGACACAAATTTCGTATTTTTCAGTTCGCATAGCTGCTTCCGAAAGCAGTAGTGGGTTACACTTTTGACTATCGGGTTTGCCAGATATCAAATTTATCGTAGCAACAATTGCCATAAAAACGATTTCTTTTTATTTGGCGAGGAAAAAGGCTCGCTTTTTCCCCTCTGTTCTCAAGACAGTTTACCGACAAAGTACAGAGTAAAGTTTGGATATTAACAATGTTTACTTAAAGTTGTACAGGGAACAAGATGCAGAAGATTTTTTACTGATACGGCTATTAGTTTAGGGTGCATTAAGTGTTAAAGCAAAAAAAAGTTAAATCACTTGCGAAAGAAGTATTGGTTTGAGTAAGCAAACCAAACGGATTGCGTAGCAATCCCCGGTGTCGGCGAGCGTAAGCGAGACGCAGCGAAGCCCTCGCTGTGACGTCATGAACCGGAAAGTGAAATCAGCATAATACGAATTATTCAGATAGTTTCACTCTGTGACAGGAGTGTTGGTTTGCGAAGCAAACCAAATGGGATTGCGCAGCAATCCCCGGGGGTTGGCGAGCGTAAGCGAGCAGGGGGCGGAGCCCCCTAGTATCGTATAAAAATACAGTAAAACCTTGATTTTCCGAGTGGTAATCAGAGTCGGGAAATAAAACCACATTGGATCTTGTATTTTGTTTCTTCCGCAGGACACTTTGATATTCATCGAATATTATGCCGTTAGAAGTAGGGATGCGACATCGACAGCAAAACATCGATGTTCAAAATTAAAACATCGATCTTGATAATACATCGTCCCAAAAACATAGATGTTTTGAAACTTTGATGTTCAAAATTAAAACATCGATGTTGATAATACATCGCCCCAAAACCATTTTTTTTAATTCAGATTATTTAAACTTTTTCTCCCATTTCTTAAAATTGGTTTAGAACCTAGTGATGCAACATCGACAGCAAAACATCGATGTTGATAATGCATCGCCCCTAAATTATCGATGTTTTTAAAATTCAGTGTATTAAAATTATTTCCCCCTTTCTTAAAACTTCTTTAGCAACTAGTGATGCGACATCGGCTCCAATACATCGAGATTTTTTTATAAAACATCGACATCGATGTCACATCCCTACTTTTCAGACCCTTCACCCTTGGCCACTTTGGTCTAAAAGTATGTTCAGTTTTGCCGATTATGAAAATTATGCTACTTGGTTATTTTTAAAATTTTTACAACGGTACTTTTTTCATTTGAAAATAAAACATCGATACGTATAAACATCGATATTGCAAAAACATCGACCCCAATACATCGATGTTAAATACATCGATATTTTTTTTAAAACATCGATGTTTTGAAAACATCGACATCGATGTCGCATCCCTAGTTAGAAGCGGATGTAAATGTATCAGAAATGGTAGTTGAATAATAGGATAAAAGATAACTATATGAACAAAAACATTTAGGCTAAGCCTAGGAGATGTTGCTCAAAACATATAATGCAAATGGTCTGACATTGGAGTCTTCTCGTCGATTTCATATTGAAGTGTTTGATTGAAGATTGCTGTGTATCGCTCTATATTAAAAAAAAGTTACCGCCGCAGGATTGAAAACTGTGCTGTTTAGCTCAATTCTTAGACGGTTTCCCTAGAAAGTTCGGATCAGAAAAATATGAAATTAACATGGTTTGTTCTTCATTGTGTTCCCTGGAGAACTGTAAAGATCTTTTTTCCGATGCGGTTATTAGTTTAGTGTTTATTAAGTGTCCAAGTTTGAAAAGCGAAATTTCTTCCGCGAGTGAGCAAAACACATACCAATTATACAATACCAGTCTTAAGCCGTGATTTTTTTTTAAAGAGTACATCTCAACGTAAATTTTTGCAGCTCGTCGAGTTTTTTAGAAATTTCAATTTGGTTCTTGATAATATTTTTTTTTAATTCGGGAAAAATCGGGACATTTTCGTTATTTTTTAAAAAAACTGTCATATCTATATCTTATTACTATTAGTTTTTAATTTTAGAAATATCGCAGTATACCTCAGAATGTACTCTTTCTTACGGTACAGTTATTTTTTAAATTGGTTAATAAATAAGTGATAAATAGCGATCAAAAGTTGGTCATACAAAATTCGGAATCTGGATATTTTCGCTACTTTTTGTTAAAACCGATATATCTACAGCTTAATACCATTATTTTTTAAATTTGAGAACATCACTGAATACCTTACATTGGTTGTTGCATTGGGGTTGGCGAGCGTAAGCGTGCAGGGGGCGTAGCCCCCTATTTGTTATATTAAAAAGTTATCGTTCTTTTTGTAATATAGGTGTGAATGTGGTTTATGTCAAGGTCTGCGAAAAACAAATAGGAATACTGCCTGTCACAACATGAGTAATTTATCGTAAAAAAAACACTATCAATAGTTTCTGTGACACAAATCCTGTGTTTATTCTTTGGTCTCAGGTCCACATCTTCTTCAGATGCGTGCGGACTTCATGGTCCTGAGGAACTCTAGCTATCTTTTATTTTCTCATGGGGTTTAATTTTTTTAGTAAACACAGGGGTCACGCTCACGGGGTACCCAATTGTTCTTTTTCTGCTTTCATCCCTTTATTCGAATCCCTTTCCCCCCACTATCACGCATTAGAAAGTCTCGTAGATGGCACACCACGTTTATGAAATTACGAGTAGTTATTTACAAATGATTCTATTCCATGGAAATTAGTAACAAAACTCCTTTCTAAATGGTTCTATCTTAAGGGAACTGAGACGTTCTCTACAACGCAAAACATGAAAATCTGTGGTGTACAAGAACTCCTTATTTTTCAATAAAAAAGAAATCCATCAACTAAAAGACTATATTTATTAAAACTACATGCTTCATTCATTATATTACAGTAAAAGTATATTCATTCTATGCATTATTTTTTTAAATATGAGGAATCGAATAAGTACTTACAATAAACAGCCTTCTAATACATGGTGATGAATAGGTACGCTTAAAACTTTTTCTACTGCTTGGAAAATCCTAATGCATGCTTTAATAATTACACAAATGTATATTGATTGAAGTAAACTAATTTTTATTGCAGTATGTTAAATGTAAAAAGTATAAAAAAAAAGTTGAATCGAAAGAATTTGAAATTCTAAAAAAAAGGCTGATTTTTCTCATTAAATTGGTGAATAAAAAAAATACTATCAATAAGAAATGAAATAAATTATGTTCATTGGATGAGTTATTACCATAGAAAGGTTCATAAAAAATTACACCTCTTTAATATGAATAGAATTTTTTACGAGCGTACCTATTCATCACCATGTATTAGAAGGCTGTTTATTGTAAGTACTTATTCGATTCCTCATATTTTCAAAAATAATGCAAAGAATGAATATACTTTTACTGTAATATAATGAATGAAGCATGTAGTTTTTATAAATATAGTCTTTTAGTTGAGGGATTTCTTTTTTATTGAAAAATAAGGAGTTCTTGTACACCACAAATTTTCATGTTTTGCGTTGTCGAGAACATCTCAGTTCCCTTAAGGAAAGGAGCAATAGAATCTTTGTCAAGGCTGAAAGCATCCATTGAATTCCTTATACCGATAGATGCGGTTATTGAGTCATAAAGAGAATGTGAGTTTACTACTACGCTACCCGGAAATTTCGTGACTCCCAAAAGGTAAACAAAAATTTGACTAAGGTATGTAACTCGCGTTACTAAATTGTCATTACACGCTACAAAACATTCTTACTCCACTGAAGAAAAGTGCGTTGGCCAGAAAAGATTCCGAGTATAAATGCTAATCTGGCCATAACAAACCTAAAAATGAGCCAATTAATGATAAACCAGTGTTGCACAATAGATGGAGAAATTTCCCTCCTTAATTGCTCCTGAGAGAATATGTAAAGGCCATAGAGGCATGTTGCTTGAAAGGGCTCTGTTGGGGGGCAAAGCATATCTAGAATCAATACAATTGATTTTATCCTCGAGCTTCAGAACACGCAATCAAAATTTTTCCTCAAATTCATAACAATAAGATTGTGTTTGAAATGAATAGACACAGTCCTGTGTTTTAAATAAAGGATGCGACATCGATGTCAATGTTTTCAAAACATCGATATTTTATACAAAAACATCGATGTACTGGTGCCGATGTTTTTTTACATCGATGCTTATACTTTTCGATATTTTATTTTTAAGTGAAAAAAATACCATTATAAATAAAAAAAATTCCATAAAAATTGCAAAGGATGAATTCCTATATGATAGTTAATTGGTCACTTATTAAATTAAACGCCAAACAATGGTAAACTACGTTAAAAGGCAACTCCGATGTGTATAATTAGGAGAGCAGAATTAAAATCGTTGCATGCTGTTAGGTTTGTTTTCCACACTGCAAATCCTTCTCATACTCTTGTATACGTTGTTTTATTACTGATATTTTTTGGCACATTTGATCCTTCTATATATAAAAAAAAAGGTTGTGTATGTGTGTGTATATTCTATATACAAATCTACCGTTTGCCCCATCCACACCCAATTTTGTGCACTTATAATTTAGAACACTGCGGAAAACATAGGCCGCGCCATGAAAATTGACACACAGGTAGTCTTGAAAGTGCCCTCGAAGCCCCCATTTTAAAATCTAAAGTTTGTTTTCCTGCAACAAACGGACATGGACAGGGAAACACGTTTAACCGGGTTTATGTATTTGAGTTAATGCAGGGAAATGTCGCGCCCATTATGTGGTAGCTATAGGTATCTGAATTAAATTCACATTAGAGCAACACAATGAGATATTCGCGACGGTCCGGCATCCATCCCGAAGGGAAAGAATCGAGGACAGCACCTCGTCATTTTGAACCACGGTCAGATGACGAGGCCAATAAAAGATCCTGCACCTTCCCTTTCCAAACTGCCTCATCACATCAACGTGAAGACATTCGACGCCACGATCGATACAACGTGCACCAGCCCCCGTGTAGTCTTATGGTGGATCGGGTTTTGAACTCGCAACCCTCCGGTTGCTAATATATTATTCTTCCAACCGTGCTAACACAGCCCATACGATGAGCGAGGAAGAAAAAGTAGAAAGACAAGGGAGGAAAGATCACTCGGGTATCGCGGGATCATGATGCCCGTACACACCTCAGGATGTGCTCTTGAGGCATCACCTCAGGTTGGCGTGGTATGGAAGTTTGGAGAGTGGGATGCCAGCTCAGGTGTTCACCTCATCATTTGACCGTATCCGATCTCAGAATTACGAGGCGTTATCCTCGGCACTTTCGCATCGGGGTTCATCCCGGACAGTCGTCAATAGCCCGTTGTGTTGCACCAGTACGGCGTCAATTACCTAACTACCTTCATGAGGACATCAACCCATTGTGGATGGTAGGTATTTTAGTTAACGTCGTACTGGAGCAACATAAAGGGCTATTGACGACGGTCCTGGATCAGTCCCCCAAAGGAAAGATCACCACGTCATTTTGAACCATGGTCAGATGGCGAACCAACCCATTGGAATTGTTATGCAAATTTATAGAAAGATAAACACACTCACAAGGCTGCTCCATAGGCTGTTCTTCACCATCACTGCATGTTGGAACATCTGGGCAAGACAATTCTGTCGAAGTCTTCTTGCCATTGCTGTTATTCCAGGCCTCACTGGACAAACCTCCGCCTCCTCAATGATGTCCAGTCTTCAGCTCCCCGTTCGAGGCCCGTCCCACCCTTTGCGCAGCTGGCCGTCGTCGAAATGGAGCATAAACCTCCAAATTGATGCACTAACTCTTGATGTATCAGCGTTTGCCGAAACGAAATGGGTTTTTCTGAGGTCTTCACCTACCTCCGTGCGTGTTGTTTGGCCTTGGAGATGTCATCATACTTTTAGTATTGGAATTCCAATAGAACCCGTAATTTACAGCGCAGGTTTTCCGATCGCGAATCGCGTGGCATTGGAAAAATACCTGCTATTTACTATCTACAACCCATACTCGTTTGCTGTTTTGTTGTCTGAGTGAGCTGGTTGAGTTCGAAAATAGCTGGATCAGACCTACCTATACACAATCAGGTCGTTTGGCGTATTTTCCGACCGATAGTGTGAAAACAAGCCGAGAAAAATATATTAAAGGGGTATTTTTACGCATTCGAAAATAGATTTTGAGCCATGCCAGTTTTTCTGACTACCCGTTATACCATCGCCATTTTTTTTGGGGGGGGGGGATTTGATTTCGCTGCTTCTGGGGGGGGGGTATCTCGATTAAAAGAGCAGCGACAGCATTTGAAGGGATGCGATTTCGAAACTATATCCAAGCAAAGACCATCGTGTATCTGTGGGTCTAATGCACGTTAAATATGTCGTGGACTCAAAATGTCCTCATGTTAGTTTGAAGAGTGGGGTGGCTGCTCAGATCAGACCTCGTCCATTGGCCGTCATTCAAAAGGACGAGGTGTTATCCTCAGGTAAGGTACGGTAATTTTAATTAGCGCCGTGCTAGAGTAACTCAACGGATTGACGACGGTCCGGGATCTATTCCCTAAAGGCGCGTTCTCACGAATCAAGTTTAATTGACCGATTATAGTTGATCAATAAAAAGTTGAATGAAAACTATAGTGAGACCTAGGGATGCGACATCGATAGCAAAACATCGATGTTTTGAAACATCGATGTTCAAAATTAAAACATCGATGTTGATAATACATCGTCCCCAAAACATCGATGTTTTTAAAATTCAGTGTATTTAAACTTATTTCCTCATTTCTTAAAACTGGTTTAGTAACTATTGATGCGACATCGACAGCAAAACATCGATGTTCAAAATTAAAACATCGATGTTGATAATACATCGCCTCCAAACCATTGATGTTTTAAAAATTCAGTGTATTTTTACTTTTTCCGACATTTTTTAAAACTGGTTTAGCAACTAAAGGTGCGACATCGGCTACAATACATCGATGTTTTCTATAAAACATCAATGTTTTGAAAACATCGACATCGATGTCGCATCCCTACTTTTCAGACCCTTCACCCTTGGCCATTTGGGTCTAAAAGTATGTTCAATTTGCTGATTATTAAAATTTTGCTGTTTGGTTATATTTTAAATTTTTATAACGGTAATTTTTTTTATTTAAAAATAAAACATCGATAACGTAAAAACATCGACACGTATAAATATCAATGTTACAAAAACATCGACCCCAATACATCGATGTTTTTTAATAAAACATCGATGTTCCCCCCATAAAACATCGATGTTTTTAAAAACATCGACATCGATGTCGCATCCCTAAGTGAGAACCTTTGTTTCAATTGAGTTGATCCACTTTTTAGTGGATCAAGAGAAGTTTGACCCATTCAAACTTTATCGTTCAAGTGATGAGTCGTCTGCCATCTGCTTTCGAGTTGAAACTTGTCTTGAAACTAGGAACGCGACATCAATGTCTTCAAAACATCGATGTTTTATAAAAACATTGTTGTATTTACCATCAATTTGTTGGAGCCAATGTTTGTTTAATATCGATGTTTTTTTTTAATAAAATAAGCACCATAGTAAAAATTAAGAAAAATAACCGTGCAACTACGCATTTGTTTGTGATGGCGACATGTGTTCCATCAGAAAGTGTTTTTTCCCTGTCTGGTGAAAAAAAAGTCGTCTTAAGGTGGAGAAAGTTAACATACTTCTCTTTTTTACGAACTGTAAATAACAAATATTGAGGCCTATAATAATTATAGGCCTCGATATTTTTTATTTACAGTAAATAAAAGATAAGTTTATTGTTTTTTCTCCCAATAAGTTGATAAATAATTAATAATAACTAACAATAATTATTGTTATGTACCTACCTAATTATACTTATAGTTAGTAGTACCTATGTCAAATTGCTGTGAATATTATTTTATTTTATATTATTCATTTTGGAAATAAAAGATTTTTTAATTGTTCATATTAATTTTTTTGAACTTGTTTAGACAGTTAAAAAAATCTTAGTTTTAAATTAATAAATACGTCAAATGACAAATTAAATCCCCCCTCCAGCATTAATGTTTGTGGTTACTAAACTAGATTTAAGAAATTGGGGGGATTTTAAATATACTGATGTTTAAAAACATCGATGGTTTTTGGTCGATGTATTATCAACATCGATGTTTTAATTTTGAACATCAATGTTTCAAAACATCGATATTTTGTTGTCGGTGTCGCATCCCTACTTAAAACGTGTGAACTTCAGATGACTGTCATGTTTGCTTTCAAATGGTCACCCCACTCGTGTCTGTTTTTTTTTAGACATAAGAAAGTTAAAAAAATAAGCCTCAACTAGTCTAAAGGTGTGATGATAATATTTTTGAAACTGTATCATAACCAACGACTAGATATATACACAGACCAGTCACATTAATGTGACCACCACCTACTTTCGACGTCAACGTGAAATAACCAATCACAAAGGGCAGGTGGTAGCACATTGCAGTGGAGTGTATATAAAGGATGTCCTAGGGCATCGGAAAGCATTTGAATCGTTGGCGTAATGCAGAAACGTAGCGATTGATCCGACGTCCAAAAGGGCATGATTATTGGCTTTCGGGCCAAGGGTGGAAGCATTTCGGATACGGCTAATTTTGTGAACTGTTCGCGTGCCGCCGTGGTAAAAGTATACCGTGCATGGCAAAATGGTACTATCCAAAATCAGCGGCGTGGCACATGTGGTGCACCACGGGCAATAGATGACAAAGGCGAACGAAGGCTACGGAGATGCGTTCGGGCAAATAGACGTGCAACTGTTGAGCAACGGACTGCCCAGATGAACCAAGGGGCTACCAAGAGTGTATCCTCAACAACGGTTCAGCGAACGTTGCTGCGCATGGGCCTCCACAGCAGACGCCGGGTTAATGCACCTATGCTGACTGCTGTTCATCGCGACGAAGGCTGGAATTTGCACGCCAGTACCGGAACTGGACGTCCACAGAGTGGCGACAGGTGGCTTTTTCCGATGAATCACGTTTTATACTCCATCGGACAGATGGACGTTGGCGTATACGGCGTGAAACGTCTGAAAGCAAACACCCTGCAACAATTGCCATGGATCCTCAACCGCGTAATCTAGCGCAGCTGGCCACGGCACTGGAATCGGCATGGCTCAACATCCCAGTGAACACCTTCAGAAACCTAATTGACTCTCCTCCTGTACGTCTCGCAGCGGTCCGCTCTGCCAAAGGTGGTTATTCTGGCTTTTGACAGGTGGTCACATTAATGTGACTGGACTGAGTATATAAAAATAAAGATGTAAGAGTTGCAATTAATAAACTTGATAAAGTAGTGCAAAGTAATAAAAATTAGACTGATTATGATTTCGACATATTTGCTGAATCTGACGCTGTCCTTCTAAAACAGATGCCTCTTTACGATGGAATCATCTTCCGCCGACCAACCGGTATAGTGGTTAAGGTGTTAGCCTCTAGATTGGAAGGTTCCTGGTACGAATCCGGGTCCGGGCATGGATGTTTGTAAACGTATGGTGTAGAGGCGGCTGGTGCACCTTAAATCTGTCGTGGCCGAAAGTCCTCACGTTGGGTTGGCGTGGAAGTTTGGAGAGTGGGGTGCCAGCTCAGGTGTTGCTTCGTCATCTGACCGTGGTTCAAAATTACGAGGTGTTGTCCTCGGATCTTTCTCTTAAGGGACTGATCCCGGACCGTCGTCAATAGCCCGTTGTGTTGCTTTAGTACGACGTTAACTAAAAATTACCAAATTACCAATCATCTGCCAGGAACAAATTCAAAGTGTAATAAGACAAAAGCGATTGGAACTCTTAAGGTATCCGACTAGGTTTGGAACTCTTAAATCAGAATTTAAACATTTTACATACTAGATAGTGTTTTGAAATCATGAAATAAAGCCAAAAATAATGCACCGACTCATTATTTTTTTGTCAATTAAGCAAATGAAGTTAAAATTGAATCAAAATGACTACCAATATGGCTAACGCTCTGTATAAATTTCTATTAAATTAATTTTAATTTCCTTGCAGCACCCTATATTTATGATATTAGTGACGACACTATACTACAATCAAAGAGATATATTGAAATTTTAAGAAGTATCGCTCGTTATATGTAGCTAAAATTTTAATTTTACAAAATGTCTACTTGTCGTTTAAATTAAACAGCTATAAATTAAAAAGTATGCATTGTACACAACTAAACCTATAGTATATTGTCATTACAACATGTTAATAAGTAATAATATTTAATTTTGTAGAGATATCTCTGCAACATTTTGAGAAATCATGTTACGCATGTGCAATATTTGCTTAAAATTGTGTATTCCAGAAAAAAGCATTTAAAGTTTACCTTTGTGTTTTTTGCCATTGCCAAATTCTTTGCTCAAATTCATCGAAACTTGATGTAAAATGTTGAGGCTTGATTGTAGAAAATAATTTCAACAAATTTATGTTTAAAATTATTTTTATTTCTGAAAAGTTAGCGGAAAACTTCCCAATTTCCGATCATTTCAATCGTACTTCTGGTTTCGATTTCTGTCGTTCAGTAATACTAAAATTGCTATAATTTTATTTCTGTTTATCGTAGACTTAAAACATTTACAGATTCTGAAACTTAAGAAAATGGGCTTCAATATGAGAAAATAAAACAAATTTGAGAATTTTGGTAAAAATTACGTTTTAAACGTTGTCGGATACAAACATTACCTGCGTTTTCACCTTCTCAAATCATACAACTCAAGGGTCGTCGTCAGTTTCAAATGAATCATGCTTCAGAGAACAATGCGGAGATGATTCGCAGGAGCCAACTGATATATAGTTGCTAAAACTAAACTTCCTAAAACGAAGTTTCTTAGGCTTTCTTCTCATGTTAAATAAAATTTTATTTAGTTCTTTTAACGAAACTTACTATCTATACAACTTCACGCACAATTGCTTCGACGCCATTTTAAAAATGAAACTTGATCAATTTCAATTGAAATGTTGAGCAAAAATTGATTCAACTTTTATTGATCAACTATAATAGATCAATTCAACTTGATTCGTGAGAATGCGCCTTTAGAGAAAGATACGAGGAAGAAGACACGTTGGGCTGGTGTGGAAGTTTGGAGAGTGCGGTGCCAGCTCAGGTGTTGCTTCGTCATCTGACCGTGGTTCAAAATGACGAGGTGTTGTCCTCGGATCTTTCCATTAAGGGACTGATCCCGGAACGTCGTCAATAGCACGTTGTGTTACTCTAGTACGACGTTAACTAAAATTACCATAACCGAGGACGAAGAGTGGGGTGTCAACAGAGGTTTGACCTCGTCATTTCAAAATGGTTCAAAAGGACGAAATGTTATCATAAAGTAAGGTATCATATGTAAGGTAATGGTAATGGTAATTTTAGTTAACGTCGTACTAGAGTAACACAACGGGCTATTCATAGGTAAGGTAAGGTAATTTTAATTGACGTCGTACCAGAATAACACAACGAGCTATTGACGACAGTCCGGGATCTATCTCTAAGGGAAAGATCCGAGAACAGCACCTCGTGATTTTGAACCACGGTCAGATGACGAAGCAACACCTGAGCTGGCACCGCACTCTCCTAACTTCCACACCAACCCAACGTGATGACTTTCGGCCACGACAGTTTAAGGTGCACCAGCCGCTTCTACATTTTACTCGTACAAACATCCATGCACTGACCCGGATTCGAACCAGTAACCCTCCGATCTAGAGTCTAACACCTTAACCACCAAACCGGTTCGTCGGCCCAATATTGTAGGTAATTTGGGAATTTTTAATTAACTTCGTAGCAGAGCAACACAACAGGCTATTGCCGACGGTCCGTGGTCAATCGAGAAAGTTAAAGATTCGAGTACAACACCACGTGATTTGAAATCATTGTCAGATGACGACCAATATGGTAGGAATTACCATCTTTTCCATACCAGGCTGTTTCTTTTTTTAGCTGATTTTGTGGCAAAGCCGTCCGAAAGATGGCTGTCGAAAGGGGTGCAATTTCGGTATTTGCCCTCGGCGGTCATTTGACTAAATAGGCCACTTTCCATTCTCCTTACTCGGGTCACTTGGTCTTGCCGTTGCGAGATGGAGATACAAGATATCACGACTCGAGATTTTGATGTCGGACAAGAAAGATTTGATATCGCGGTCGGAAAACTAAAAGCTATCGCGGCCAAGGTTGGACTTCTTGAAATGAACAAATGAATGCAACTGCTGCTATGAGAATGATTGAAATGGGAAGAATTTAAAACAAGAGAATTAGAAATCACTTGTTTTGGCACTTTCATCTCGCACACCACTTGGAAATACTCCCTCATCTGTAAACCAAACTAGGGATCTCTTATGTACGACTCTGCTGATTGCGTCAATTATTTTGGATTTTGATTGAGTGAACATCAAACGCACCCCGGCTAGAAAAGTGACACTAGTCAAAAAATAAAAATTTTGATATTATGTCATTGAAAAATAGGTAAGAGGTGCCTCAGCGTGTTATATTACTATTCTATAGAATATAATAGAAGTTAACACCCATAAATACATACCTAAAATTTAAAATAAGCCTTATACTATTTCAATACAGGTTTTATAGTTAAGTTGATGTTTCTCAAATTCTGCAATTTTGAGTTGTGTCACTTTTCTTGCAGGGATGCGATATGATATTCACCTCGAATGCACGAGGATCCGCTTATAAATCTGAGGTTCTCTTGCCAACACAGGGAAGAACGATCCAAACCTTTTTGTAAACGCACGCATGAGAGTTTTGTCGAGACATGTTTCTAACTAGGGACACAAACAATCACAAACAGACTCCGATTTGGCTGACGACAACTATTACAAGGGCACCAGTGTACGTGCCACCTTTGAATTAAGGTTTTTAATTACAAGACAAATCGTTTGACGCAAGACTGAAAAACGATCTCAAATGGAATACGAGTGCTAAGGATTCAATATGAAACTCCAATCCATATAAGTATAATCTCGCAATAGGGCGAAAGTCCTCACGTTGGGTTGGTGTAGAAGTTTGGAGAGTAGGATGTTAGCTCAGGTGTGTGTTGCTTCGTCATATGACCGTGGTTAAAAATTACTAGTTGTTGTCCTCGGATCTCTCCCTTAAGAAACTGCTCCCGGATCGTCGTCAATAGCCTGTTGTGTTGCTCTAGTACGACGTCAACTAAAATTAAAATTACACGCAATATGGTAGGTAGGTAAGTAATTTATCGTAGCACACTGGAGGACCAACACAACGGGCGGGCTATTGGCGACAGTCCGGGTAATGGTAATTTTAATAACCTCGTACTAGAGCCACACAACGGGCTATTGACGACGGTGTGGGATCAATCCCTTAAGGGACAGATCCGAGGACAACACCTCGTCATTTTGAACCACGGTCAGGTGACGAAGCAGCACCTGAGCTGGCACCCCACTCTCCAATCTTCCACACCAACCCAACCAGATTTAAGGTGCGCCAGCCGCCTCTACACCATACGCTTACAAACATCCATGCCCGGACCCGGATTCGAACCAGGAACCTTCTGATCTAGAGGCTAACACCTTAACCACTATATCGGTTGGTCGGCGATTATGCGATACTTGCCTAATATAAGATACTCTTGTACCGAACGGTATCGTCAGCTACTAGAAATGCCATGAACTATTAGCTAGGGATACTGCAGAGTCCTTGTAAACACAATCTTCCCCTTCGTAAGCCGACCCATTCTTAACCAACAACCTATAGTGGCACATCGCTTTTAAGAGTTTGGAAGAATTCTTTTTGATTGGTCTTTACACGTACACTACCCTAAAGTAGTAGACCTGAAACCAGCAGATTTGCACACAATCCCGTGGTATATCCTGGGACCTTTGCATGTTGTTCCTGGTGAATTGAACGTCCATGCCTACAAGAACATTTTGCACAATCACGTTCTTCTTACGCTCTGGCAATTTTATGGAATGGACGAATGTCATTTCCAGGACGACAACGCTCCATGTCATGTTGCAGCCTGTGTCAAGCAGTGGTATCGAGATAAGGATGTAAAATGTCTTGCCTCGCCTGCTCAGAATCCCGACATAAACCTCATAGAACTTGTGCGGGACGCGTGAGAGCGACGCTTACGGATCAGGGAACCCCGTCCGAAATTTACAGCTGTGCACGAGATATTCTTGCAGCAGGAATGGACACAAATACCCATAGCTGTGTAACAAAACCTTGTTGAAAGTATGCCCAGAAGGGTTGCTAGTGGGATTGCAGCACGTGGGGGACCATCCCCCTATTAAAGCATGTATTCTTTCCCTTATACCATCACATATTGCTGTCCATTACTGTAGGGTAGTGTATGAGGTAAGTTGTTAAGTTAATTGAAAAATTTTACATCAATAAATCAGCTTTACACTCATTGCCATAAAAATTTGCGCACCAAGAAATAATTGTGGGATCGTAACGAAACTTGGCATGGAGGTACATGTCGGCCAGATATGCAAATGATTACAAATGCAGCGTGATTGTGCATTGCGTAATGCCACTACAGGGAGTTGAACTTCGTTCTCCTTGGAGTATAAAACAGGTAAGCAGATTGTTTGAGTGTGTGTACTTAATCTTTTGCAAAGGAAACGCCGAGGTAGACATGCCGTTACACCGCCATCGAAGACAATATGAGCAGCTGTCAGAGTTCGAGAGGGGAAGAATCATCGAGATGATAGAAGCTGGGTAGTGAGCTCGGCGAGTAGCTCGTTAAGTAGGCCGTTCTGATTTTACTGTGAGGAGGTGTTGGAACCAGTGGACAGAAGAGACGTCATTTACACGGCGACCAGGCGCAGGACGCCCTCGACATACCAGTCGTCGAGAAGACCGTCACATCATACGAAACGCACGTGTAAAGCCAACTGCCTCATTGGCCGCTATCCAGACACAGGCAGCAACTTCACTACGGGCTCCTGTGTCTTCCTTCCCGAACCATCGGAAGGCGCCTGGCTGAAGGACATCTGGTATTGCGGCGCCCATTACGTGTGCTGCCAATGACACCCACCCACCGACGCCTCCGTTTGGAGTGGTGTGGCGCACGACGGGATTAGACTGCAACGGAATGGAATCAGGTCGTCGTTAGTGACGAATCTAGATTCAATTTGAGCAGTGATGACAATCGTGTTCGTGTGTGGAGGCCCCGTGGTGAACGCCTTAATCCTGCCTTCGCTTTACAGCGACACGCCGCTCCCACAGCTGGTGTGATGGTATGGGGTGCCATTGCTTACGATACACGGTCACCTCTAATATTGATCCAGGGCACAATGACAGCCCAGCGGTACGTTCATGACATCCTTCAGCCATATGTGATGCCACTCATGGCAGGGCTCCCAGGAGCCATTTTTCAACAAGACAATGCTCGGCCACACACAGCAAGGATGTTGCAAGACTGCCTCCGCCACATTACTACCCTTCCCTGGCCTGCTCGATCCCCAAATTTGTCACCAATCGAGTATTTCTGGGATCATTTGGGACGACAAGTTGGACACCCTACGAGTTGGGTCGAACGAGAGGCACATTTACAGCAACTGTGGAACGAGATGTCTCAGGATATCATATGGAACTTGTATGCCTCAATGCCCGCTCGTATCGCATCGTGCATTCGCGCTAGAGGGGGTACGACAGAATCCTAAAACTTCCGTTCATTTGTACTTTTTTCTGCAGTAAAAATGATCCCTTTTCTTTGATTTTCTAATCACTTGCTTATATCAAAGTAGTACTTACATGTGTAAGATTTCGTTTCATTTTGACAACTTTTTCTTGGTGCGCAAATTTTTATGGCAATGAGTGTATATTGAATAGATTATTTTGCCTCGGTTGGCATTCTTGTCATTATGAATATTGTCAAATAAGTCTGTTCGGTTTTTTTTGAATGGTATAAAAAATACAATTTCCCCAATATATAGAAAACATTTTTTAATCAGTTTTGCATTCATCCGTTCTTTTCTATGACTTCGCGCCACCTGTGTGCCAACTTCATAATACGTGTGGTGGCTCGCAACACTTTTTCCCCATGATCTTTTAAGAACGACGTTTTCATAGACAATCCACTTTTCATCAACCGTAACAAACTGGAAAGGTGCTGACTGGGGACGTAGTCTTTAGTGACGAGTCACGTTTCTAACTGTGTCCCGACGATAACCTCAGAATTATTTGGAGACGTCCAGGGCAGCGTGGTGATCCTGCCCTTACTATAGCACGGTCACATATGCCCCCACAACAGTTCGTTATGGTCTAGGGAGCTAACTCCTTTGATATCCCTTTGGTAGTCATTTCGCGCACACAACACTGCGGTACGTAGACGACATTCTACGACCGGTTGTGTTACCGTTCCTTTAGCGACACCCCGGACTTACATTTCAACTAGATCATGCTCGGCCGCACACGGCACGTGTTGGTATGAATTGTCTTCGAGCTTTCCCAACACTTTCTTCACCCAAGGTCGACTGCCGTCTCATGATAGCTGCGCTGTAGCACATTTACTATTATTCTCGCTTCATTTCGGGGCCAGGCTGATGAGAAACCTTAAGTATGACGATGTCTGTAGATCTCCTTACGAAATTTCAAATTTTGGCCGGACTTGTAGCAAAATACTGTTTTAAACAGGTGGAGCTTTGAACCCTAGACGTGAAATCTCTACTATTATAAAAGGAAGTGTTTGTCTGTCTGTTTCTTGCCGCGCATTTCTGACGATTCTATGACGCTTACAGCAATGAGATTTGGCACACAGGTAGTCCAAATATTTTCTAATTCTTGGGTCGCGGCGAAATTTTAAAATTTAATCTAGAAGATTCTTAAATGAATTTCATAGTTTTATTCTCTGCGTGGTTCTTCTTCGGACGAAAGATGAACAGCCCCAATCTTGACTTTTCTCCCCACGTGACCTTGGATTTATTGGAAATAGATTGCATCTTCTGCCCTTCGCATTAAAAAAAAAAGAAACAGATTACATTTCCTGTCCTATTCTATTTCCGCTGAGAGCAAGAAATAAAAAACATAGTGACTGGGATTATTAAGTTTTTTTCGTAAAGTCGGAATCGCTAAAGATAGATTGAAAATTTCACTATAGATTGATACCTAAAAATATGATTTTCTTTAAATAAATAATTCTTAAATTGAATATAACTTCAACGGATTTGAAATATGCGGAAAATTTACAGCATAGAAGAGATCACATATTCTTAATTTATTGTTTTCATTTTCGTTTTGATTTTGATAGGAGGAATAATTTTTCAGCCAGACGATAAAGACAAACAATCTTTTAACTGCATTCAATTAGTTCTTTTTCTATCTCCTAGACCGTTAAAAGTACAGTAAAAATTTCACCGGATTTGAAATCTGCGGAAAATTTTACAACAGATTACTACCTTATACCACGGGCACGGGCAACGCCGGAATAGCCACGCAGTTGCTAGTATACTCTATAACCTGAAAATTGTCGCACCAAGAGGGTGCCGAATTACAGTGGTGCCGGGCTCGATCCATTTGGAACGGCGCTGACTGGGGACGTGTCGAGTGCCTATATAATAAGTGTGGCGAGATACTTGAAACACTTTCTGATTGGCTTAGATACCTTTTCTACCGCCCGAGGCGGTCTTTTCCTAGCTCCCGTAGACTTAACATGGGAACTTTTTGTGTGTTCGAGAAAAACGCGTGTATATTAAATTAAAAAGAAAATATAGCTTTTTCATGTTCCATTTCGTGTTCCAGAATGTTTATTTATTATTATTTTAGTGTTTTGTCAGTATAAACGTGAAGACTTTTTAAGTAAATAGCTTTTTTGGAACAACATGGTGTTTACCGTTAGCGCGTTGTGCAATCCATCTCATCAATTACGCATGTAATTGAGCGTTTATATGATTCATTTATACCGAATGTATCCATATAATAACAATCATATGCTTTTTGTTCTCCTTGAAATGATATATTAATTCGCCAAGTAACCTTTTTTGAGACGATTCTGGTAGAAAAATGGCTGCCGCGAATCCGCATTGGGCCAAATTGGGTCCCTTGTCGCCACTCTTATTATATAGGCACTCTAGGGACGTGTGGTCTTTAGTGACGAGTCCCGTTTCCAACTGTGACCTGACGACAACCGCAGACCTTTTCTGGAGACGTCCAGGGTAGCGTGGGGATCCTTCCCTTAGTATCGCACGCCACGCATGCCCACAGCAGGGCGTTAAGGTTTGGGATATCATCTCCTTTGATAGTCATTTCTGGCACACTTACAGCACAGCGGTACGTAGACGACATTCTACGATCTGTTGTGTTATCATTCTTTTTGCGACATCCCGGACACGCACGTGTTCCTATGAATTGTCTTCGAGCTTTCCCAACACTTCCTTGTCCAGCTAGGTCTCCTGACCTCTCTCCCATAGAGCACATTTGGTACGTTATGGGAAGGCGATTGCAACCATCCCGGAATATTGACCCTTTTGCCTGACAGTTGGAGACAATTTGGCAAGATATTCCGGAGGACACCATCCGGGTACTTTTTCACTCTATACCACGCCGGGTGACGCATCCAGGCCAGAGGTGGACCTATGTTTAATTGACTTCCTCCTTTGTAACGGTCTAACTCTGAAATAAATCATTCAATCGTTCGGAAATTTTAATCGTTTGTTTTTCTAATGCCATGTTCTTCACATCCACCCATTTTTATCGCAATCGGGCAACTCCTTCTTGGTGCCTTTTGTTATCGAGTTTATTTTGCCAAAAAATCCATCAACATTTCGAAACAGCTTTAGTGACAGTGTTGAAAAAAAACCAAAAAGATGTTCGCTAACTTTTCCTTTAGAGACACTCACCAACGCAATTAAAAAAAGTATCTTGACATTAGATCACTTTCCCCTACTCCACATGACATTGAATCTCATTGCACTTTTGCTCCGCGGCAGAGTTTAACCGCCTTCTTCGCAAATGCCGTTCTTTCGACACTTTTCGTGCTTTATCTCAAAAGAGAGCTTCAGTCTTGACACACAGCAGACCTTTTCAAAATATTAGCCAACGGTTACCTGGGTAAACCAACGCCTCCAGCGAACGAAAACGACGACTCTTCTATTTATTCCCACTCCATAATTGAAACAGAGAAGTGGAAAAACAGGTTCATGTTTGGAAATCACTTGCTTTGGCACACTTTCATCTCGCACCACACACTTGAGGTAATACTCCCTCATCTGCAAACCAAACCAGGGATTACGAATCTCCTAAATCCGACACTGCTGATTGCGTTAATTATTTTTGATTTTGATTGAGTGCACATATCGCAAGAAAAGTGACACAGTCAAAAAAAATTTCTTTTTGATGTTATGTCATTGAAAAATAAGTATGAGATGCCCCAGCGTGTTATATTACTATTCTATAGAATATAATAGAAGTTAACACCCATAAATACGTACCTAAAATTTAAAAGAAGCTTTTAAGTTCTATACGAAGTCTGTTCAATAAAGAATGATCATAATTTTTTTAAAGGTGATTAAAAAAAAATAAAGAAAAATAAAATTCATATTGAATGTGTAGCGGGATAAGTGGAGAATAGGTAGCGCAAGTTTCACGGTCATGATGTCATTGCTGAGGCCTTGGCAGCCGGCCAATAACACCTAGTTTTACTTTCGCCTACGTCAAAAATGGATGTGACACGCGAAGTGTAATACACTGCATTGAAATTTTGTTTTCGGCTCAAAAAATCGTCAGATGTTTCTAAAACCAATGTCACGTGTGTTCCCCATCCTCCATATAGTCCTGATGTAGCCCATGCAATTTTTATTCCTTTCCCGAATTTGAAGAAACACCTCCGGGAAAAGCGGTTTTCATCATCACAGGCAGTGGTAAAAGTAGCGTAGGGCGATTCTGAAGGACCTGTCAAAAAATGGCTTCTAGCATGCGTTTGAAGACTTGAAAAGAGGTGGGATAAGTGCATTGCATGTAATGGAGAGTATTTTGAGAATTTTGAGAAATACCCTAAAAATTTGGAGGATTAGTACAGGAAATTATTTTTTATTAATTTATGATCATTCTTTATTGAACATCCTTCGTAGTATCCTTTAAGTTGATGTTTCTGAAATTCTGCAATTTTGAGTTGTGTCACTTTTCTTGCCGGGGTGCGATATGGTATTCACCTCGAATGCACAAGGATCCGCTTATAATTATCACTGTGAGGTAAATGTGGTTCTCTTGCCAACACAGGGAAGAATAATCTGAACCGTTTTGTATGAGAGTATTGTCGAGGCATGTTTGCCAACTAGGGACACAAACAATCACACGCAGACTCCGATTTGGCTGACGACAACGATTACATGGGCACCAGTGTACCTGCCACCTTTGAATCAAGGTTTTTAATAACAAGACAAATAGTCTGACAGTTTGAACCTGCGGGAAGGTGTGAGTTTCTCTTTCCAACAGAGGGAAGAATGGTTGGCGGAGGGAATGATGGATCCTCTAAAGCCGCGTTTACTCCGGAGTTGCACAACTTCTCTCCCTTCAAACATCGAAGCTATTCCGAGAAACGGCCCATTCATGTTATGGTCATGATCTCGAGTCGGGGTTTCGATTTGGAGAGTTTGCAGAGCCAAATTTGTTTTCCACCATGAGTCTGTAAAGATCAAAGGGTTGCAACTTTTTGGGGAGATTTCTCCGAGACGTTTGCTTGACACTAACCGCACCCCTCTGCCCTTCGGCCGCTCACTCCGTCTTTTGTTCGCTCTCTGTGATATTTTGTCCTCATCGCTTGCCTTGACCCCATCTCTCGCCAAACTGCCAGTGAGTGTCCCAATCGATTAAAATGGCGTGGCAGAAACAGCTGGTAATAACTTTAATTGAACCATTTAGAGAGAGGCCTGCCCCCTGTGGGACCCAACTACACTCGAGTACTAAGACAAAAAGAACAATGCCTGGAGAGAAATGGGCGAGGAAATCGACATCTCGATGAAAAAGGATCACTCTTCTCTACAAAGGGGTGAGAAGAGTGTGCTCGGAGGGTTGCCGAAAAAATCCACAAAGCGTTTACACCAGAGAATCGGTCGAAAAAGGGACGAAAAGGGGTCAGCATAGGGGAACGTAAAAAGTCCTCGTCACAAAAAGAGAGATAAATGTATATGCAACTCCAGGTGTAAACGCGGTGGTGGGGGTGTCCTTGAAAGGTCACTCGGGCCACGAGGAGGAGAGAGGGAAAGGTGGGACACGGGCCCTCAACAAGGAGTTATGGTCTGGGGTGCCATTTCCCTTGATAGCCGGACCCTTTTGGTCGTCATTAGAGGTACACTTACTGCACAGCGATACGTTGACGTCATTCTGAGACTTGTTTTGCTACCGTTCCTTTCGCAGTACCCTGGGCTTATTTTTCAGCAAGACAATGCCAGACCACGTACAACACGTGTTGCTATGAACTGTCTTCAAGCTTGTCAAACACTTCCTTGGCCAGCCAGATCACCAGATCTCTCTCCCATCGAGCATGTCTGGGATATGATGGGAAGGGGACGGCATCCGGTAGGGAATGTTGATGACTTAATCCGACAATTGGAGCAAATTTGGCAAGAAATACCGCAGGAGACCATCGGTAGCATAATCGGTCTATGCCACGCCGTGTGGCAGCTTGCATCCAGGCTAGAGGCGGGTCAACACCTTATTGAGCTCGTTACTGTAACTCTGAAATAAATCATTCAATTATTCTGAAATTTTAATCATTTTCTATTCTGTACATAATTTTCCTATCCACCAATTTTTGTCTCCAGCGGACAACTCCTTCTTGGTGCGTCTATTTTTTTTTGTTATAGAGTGTATATATAATTCTCTTACGTGGTATGTCGACCAACTGGTATAGTGGTTAAGGTGTTAGCATCTAGATCGGAAGGTTCCTGGTTCGAATCCGGGTCCGGGCTTAGATGTTTGTAAGCGTATGGTGTAGAGGCGGCTGGTGCACCGTAAATCTGTCGTGGCCGAAAGTATTCACGTTGGGTTGGTGTGGAAGTTTGGAGAGTGGGGTGCCAGCTCAGGTGTTTCTTCGTCATCTGACCGTGGTTTAAAAATTACGAGGTGTTGTCCTCGGAACTTTCCCTTAAGGGACTGATCCCGGACCGTCGTCAATAGCCCGTTGTGTTGCTCAACTACGACGTTAACTAAAATTACCACTGTTACGTGGCACACAAAAAAAAATCCTTTGTTTGTGAGTCGCAGTTGATTTGTGTTGATCAAAGTAGCTTGCAGACTGAGAGTCTCCGTTGCAATTCGATTATTATAGAACTAAGCAATATGTTTTGCTTCATGTGCTTATGTTTTTATTACTATATTTCTCTTCCTTTTATATCTACACATTTTTGGCTAAACAAGAAAAGGCCAGGCCAAACAACCCAAATGTGTTTTGCTTCTGAAAATCTTTCCAGACGCACAAAGCAAAAGTCTTTAAAAAAAAAATTTTAAAGTTTTTTTTTGTTAAAATGTTTAAAAATGGAAAATTTTATAAATGAGTAATAAAAAATTGTTCATATATGCACAAAACATGGAAAGACCCCAAATATGCAAAATGGTCCCAAATATGCAAAAACATGCAAAACAAATTCGTGTTTTTTTTTGTTGCAAATTGGTAAAAAAGCACTCAATACATATTTATATCAACATTAGGGGTTAAAAAGAAGATATGCAAAATATGCAAAATCCGAGCCCTAGTGATAACACCAAGGCAGAATTATCTCAAAGAACTCAGACATATGAAGTTATTGTGGAGCCTTTTCGAATATTTTTTATTGGGTTTATCAATAGAAAAAAAAGAACACACACACGATAAAAGTAAAAGTTGAAGGATATTTACAAAAATGACATTGGTGTTTGTACTTTTGAAGATGAATTTGACATTTTTTAATTTTTCTAAAAGAAAACGAGGACACCATAAAAACCACACCAGACACATCTATCGAACCGCCAAAGAAAAATCTAGAAAATATCCGAATGTTGAAACATTATTGAAAATTTTTTTAACAACTCCCTTATCTAATGCAACACGAGAAAGATCATTTCCTGTTTTAAAGCATGTAAAAAATTATTTAAGGAGTTCTATGGGAGAAGAAAGATTAATAAATGCGGCCATTCTGTATATACACTGTTGGCCACTGTAAATGGAACACACTCAAAGAAGCATGCAAATAATATGAATTTTACAACATGCATTAGCGGAGGTGAGATATGCAAATAATTAGAATTTCAGCGCAGACGCACATCACGCATGCCTGTGGCGCCACTTCAAAGCGCTATTTAAGGCTTGGAGATTTCCACGATTTCAAGTATGGCAATTCTGTTTTTCTTGTGGTTTTTTCAAAAAAAACCCGATCCATTATGCCTCGTAGAAAACAGCGATCATCTTTTGATCAAGTATCCGAGTTCGACAGAGGAAGGATAGCGGCTTACCTAGATTGTGGATTATCTTTCAGCGAAATCGGTAGTCGTGTTGGACGAAACCAAACAACTGTAATGCGGATATGTGATCGTTGGATGCAGGAGGGTACGACGGACCGACGTGTTCCATCGCATCCACCTCAGTGCACCACTTCACGTGATGACAGGCATATTGTGCGTATGGCAGTGACGGATTGCTCAGCCACATCACGAACCATAGCACAGCACATTCAGTCTGTAACGCATCATCCAGTGTCTGCGCGTACCATTCGACGCCGTTTACAGCAGAGGGGTCTGTCCGCAACACGTCCATTGCTTCGTCTACCCTTGCTGCAGAACCACAGATGTCTCCGCCGCCAATGGTGCGATGAAAGAAGGATGTGGACGGCAGAATGGAATGAAATTGTCTTTACTGACGAGTCATGCTTTTGTCTGCAACACCACGATGGTCGGATTCGAGTCTGGAGACACCGTGGAGAGAGGATGCTGAACAGCTGCGTTATGCACCGCCACACTTGTCCTGCACCGGGTATTATGGTATGGGGCGGTATTGGATATCACTATCGCACTCCTCGAGTACGCATTGCTGGTACTTTAAACAGCCAGCGCTACATCTCCGAGGTGTTGGAGCCAGTTGTCCTTCCTTACCTTCAGGGCTTGCCCACAGCCATATTTCAACAGGATAATGCGCGACCACACGTGGCACGCATTGTCCACGGGTTTTTCGGCAATCGCCAGATTGAATTGCTTCCCTGGCCAGTTCGCTCTCCGGATCTTTCGCCGATAGAAAACATGTGGTCCATGGTTGCTCAACGATTGACCCAGATTACATCCCCAGCTCAACTTTGGCAACGTGTGGAAGCTGCTTGGTCTGCTGTACCCCAAGAACACGTCCAAAGTCTCTTTGAATCAATGCCGAGGCGTGTGGCAGCGGTTATCTCCAACAACGGCTAATCTGGATACTGATTTTGGCAGGAACCACACTTCACAGAAGTCTATAAATATAATTATTGGATACTTGGTCAACATGTTATCTACAAAATAAATTTTGTTGTGATATCTCTTGTCTTTCTTGGTGTTGCAATTTGGGTGGCCAGCAGTGTAGTTTGTTTTCAAAGTTTAAGAAAGCTTCATTATTTCATGTGTTTATAAGTAATGATAATTGTAGCACGATGTGTAAAAAGAAAAGAGATAAAATAACAAACACATGTGTGCAAGTTAAACAATGAGAAAACTGTATGTCTATCGCTAGGGGCCGCAATAGGTTGGTTGGCACGTGGGAAGTGGTGCCCGTTAAATATGTCGTCGCCACAAATGTCTTCTCGTTGGTGTTGACCTCGTCATTCGATCGTAATTCAAAATTACGTGGTGTCGCCCTTCTGACGTTTCCCTTCCGGTTTGATCCCTGACGTCAATAGCCCGTTGTGTTGCTCCAGTGCGGATGCTTATTCAACTACATACCTATCTAACACGAGAACTCTTTCAGTAGAAAGTCTACTCCTGTCTGTTGCCATAGAAACGAGACAGCCTATTTTGTAAGGGCATTTTGGAGGCATTCCATATCATCACAATGAAGCACTTCGAGACAATTTATTATCCTGTACCGCGAGATATGAGGACAGTACAGTCCGGCTCTGGTAGCTGAGTCACGCGGTTTTGAACGAGTTCAATCTTTAAATTAGGTGACAGGCTTTAAAAATAAACAAAGCGGGGATGAGGATTACCATTCATGCTTTTGCGGAATGCAGCCTCCTACGCTTTTCAAAAAGCAACTGCCCCAAGTCCGACTGCCTTCTGCCGACCAACCGGTATAGTGGTTAAGGTGTTAGCCTCTAGATCGGAAGGTTCCTGGTTCGAATCCGGGTCCGGGCATGGATGTTTGTAAGCGTAGGGTGTAGAGGTGGCTGGTGCACCTTAAATCTGTCCTCATGTTAGGTTAGTGTGGAAGTTTTGAGAGTGGGGTGCCAGCTCAAGTGTTGATTCGTCATCTGAACGTGGTTCAAAATTACGAGGCGTTGTCCTCGGATATAAGGGACTGATCCCGGACTGTCGTCAATAGCCCGTTGTGTTGCTCTAGTACGACGTTAACTAAAAAATTACCAAATTAATTACCGACTGCCTTCTAGGGATGCGACATCTACAACAAAACATCGATGTTCAACATTAAAACATCGATGTTGATAAAACGTCGCTCAAAAACCATCGATATTTTTAAACATAGGAGTATTTAAACTCTCCCCTCCCCCCCCAACTGGTTTAGCAACCTCAAACATTAATGTTCGCCCGGGGGAGGATTTAATTTGTCATTTGCAGCGTTTATTAATTTATAAGTAAGACTTTTTTAACTGTCAAAACACACAAAGTCAAAAAAGTTAATAAGAACATTTGCAATTTCTTTATTTCAAATTGAATAATATAAAGGAAAACAGTATTTGCAACAATTTGACATACGTTTTGCTAACTATACTTAAGAATAATTAGGTAAGTACATAACACACTAATTGTTGTTAGTTATTATTAATTATTTACCCCAATATTTGTTATTTACGGTTTGTAAAAAAAGAAGTTTGTTAACTATCTCCACCTTAAGCCAACTTTTTTTTCACTAACTATCCCACCCGTTAGGGAAAAAACTCTTTCTGATGGGACAGATGTCGCCATCACTGACAAAAACTTAGTTACACGTTTATTTTTCTTAATTTTTACTATGATGTTTTTCTTATTCATAAATAAAACAACGACAACGTAAAAACATCAACAATGTTAAAAATCCATGTTAAACAAACATCGGCTCTAATAAATCGATGGTAAATACATGAATGGGTTTTATAAAACATCGCTATTTTTAAATAAATCGAAGTCGCATCCCTATTTTTAAGACCCTTCACCCTTGGTCACTTTGGTCTAAAAGCATGTTCAATTTACTGATTATAAAAATTGTGCTACTTGGTTATATTTTTATTTTTATAATGGTACTTTTTCATTTAAAAATAAAACATCGACAAGTATAAACATCTATGTTAAAAAACATCGGCTCCTATACATCAATGATTTTATAAAACATCGATATTTTGAAAACATCGACATCGATTTCGCATCCCTACTTTCTTCTCGTCAGAGCTCCAGTTTACCCGCCGTCACCCCCACCCATTCACCGTCCCATCGTCAAAGTCACCTACACCTCATCCGACTCATCCCTACTCAAAATGAAATGCGCTGGACCTGTTTCTATAGTGACCGTTCAGTAACTCTTCCTTCTCATAGGGCGTTGATTCCGGACCGCCACCAATAGCCCGTTGTGTGGCTTGTAGAGTGACGGAGGGTCCGGGACTCAAAATTCTAAAATCGTCCAATTTAAAAAAGTTTTTGTTCTTAAATTTTTTTCTGTAGGTATACATTGTACTTTGCAATTATAATAACTATTTTACAATTTCAAAACTTTAATTTTTTTTTATTAAAATTAAAAAATGTCAAAATTTTGAAGTTGGGCAAAATGGATATGTCTTAAAATATTTCATAACAAATCACTTCATTTTTACACTAATTAACTTCGATGGCCCGGTGCACACATCCGGATTTTCAACGTGCGGTGCCGCTGCGGCACCGAAGCCCAACTATGCACACATAACCGTGAAATAACCGTACTCATTTCGCTCCATTTGCGATAAATATTCTATCGAAGAAAACGTGTTTTTTTCGCTTACTTGGTGTCAAAAAAGTATATTTTGAAATAAAATAGACGTTACTGGATACAACCATTTATTAATTATTATTTATATTCCATTTATTTATGAAAACAAGGTACTTCAGAACGGAGACGCGTGTGTGGCGAGCTGCATCGCCGTGGGGAACTGCGGTACATATTGCACGCAAGTTGAATGTGCGTCGCCGGAAGCATGTGTGCACTACTCCATTGGATCTAATGTATCTCAGACCGCACTTGTGTTGCGGCACTTTGAAAAACCGGATGTGGGCACCGGGCCTAAAAGTTCATACTAGAAATTGTCTACGTGATTAAAACAATTAGAAAAAATTAAAAAATATATTTTGTTCATAAACTACATACAACACTTAGTATACAAAGTTCGAAAAATTATAGAAAAAAAACCCCATTTATTTGCATAATTGCTGAAGACAAATTAAAGAAATATATTTGAAAAGTAAATGTAGAAAATTGAGTTCATCTATGTTAAGTAATTTTTAATATATCGATTTTCACTATTGGAATCTCATTTAACACAAAAGGAGAAAACGAGTGTTCAAAATTATGAAGGTTCGTTTGATTTGCAGCTGTCATGTTTAGGAAAGGTTGAAATATTTGCGGTTTTACTGATGGTAGAAAAAAAAATTGAGGTGTATCATTTCATTCAGAAATATCCATATTAACTTTTAAGATTATAAAAAAATTCATTATTTTTTCAAATTTTGAAACGGGGTATGGTATTTGGAATCCATATTTTTTAAAAACTTCGGTTCATCATCCAACAGGTAGAAGGGCCCGTTACCCAACTTAGTACTGGAGGTCCAGGGTGCAGAGGGGGTTGTTGAAAGATGACAATAAACGTCATATGCAGTCCTTTTTCTTAGTTTGAATCGGTTTCGCAGCATCAAACAAAAATCAAATCTGAAACAGTCAGAGCTAACCCTGTTTATTTCTCTCCAACTGATCTTTCCGATTAAGCCACGAAACAAAGAACCCAAGCGAATGTCGAGCGAAAGTTGCGAAGGGGAAGCGTAACAGCAACAGGTGAACAAACGACACAACCAGAAGTGTTGTTTTCGGATGGATTTTTGGAGGACAGCTGGTTTTGGGGAAATACATTGGCAGTACGCACGGTCTCACGTACCTGGTGTTGATTGTGATTGGTTTCTTTTCTTGCTTTGTGTGTTTCGTTCTTTGGGAATCGTTGCTTCTCTGGTTCTATGGACTTGGAACTAATCGATGATCTGATACAGTTAGTAATCTAATAACTCCACACGTGGCTTGGTGTGGATTGGTAATTGGTAATTTTTTAATTAACGTCGAACTAGAGCAACACATCGAGCTATTGCCGACGGTCCAGGGTCAATCCTCAAAGGGAAAGATTCGAGGACAACACCACGTCATTTTAAACCCCCGTCAGATGACGAGGCAGCATCTGAGCTGGCAACCCACTCTCAAAACTTCCCTACCCAACCAACGTGAGGACTTTTGGCCACGGCAGATTTAAGGTACACCATCCGCCTCTACACAATACTCTCACAAACATCCATGCACTGACCCTGATTCGAACCAGGAACCTTCCGATCCAGAGGCTAACACCTTAACCACCAGACCGGAGGGTCGATTCGCTCTTGTTGGACCTGATCGATGAATTGCCCGTTACTCTTCCAACCGGGCTACGGCGGCCCTCTCTGATCAGCAAGTCGGGTAAACCTATCCGAAGGATCAGGGAAAATCATTCGCCCAGTTCTATCTGGATGGTGGGTATGGGAAACCTGTTCAGGGACCTTATCTAGCCTACGGGGTGGTTAAACCAGTCCCAAGAGACGTACCTAGTCTGGAAGCCTGATAAAAGTATTTTAGGTCCGTATTTGGCCCGTTAAACCTGTTTAAACCCGTACTTCGGTTTCCTAAGAAAGCGTAGCCGTGATCTAGCGGCCGTGATGTAACTGTGGGTGACATCACTAAAACGTTGTTTATACTAACAAATGGTGTTGGTTTCCTAGAAAGCGTTGTTTGTGAGCGTAACGAAAATGATCGGAGCCGCCATTTCCATGACTGTCGTCATTGCGGTCGCAAACAGTTGGGGAACGTTTTTGCTCTTGTAGCGGCAAAATTTCATTTCCTGCGCCAAACGATTCGAGAGGAGGGGAGCAAAACAAATAAACATTTTTGACTGCCATTGATTAGTTCGTTTTTGTAAAATCGGGATCGTTAAACACAAAAAAAAATTTCAACGGATTTGGAATCTGCGGAAAATTTGACACCAGATTGATACCTTAAATGTGATTTTCTTTAAATAAATAATTAATTATTTAATAAATAATTAAACAATCAAATGGTAAATAATTGAATAATAAAACTGTTTTTGGTATCGATGTGGCGTAGAATTTTACGCTGATTTGAAATCCGTTGAAATTTTTACTCTATCTTCAATGATCCCGAAGTTAGAAACTTTTGACAAGAGAATAAAAAAGCCACTTTGTTTTGTGTCACGAATAAAATAAACCACGACAGCCGTCTGTGTTGCCCGTTCTCCAATGTATTCTGTCCGTCTATGTTGACACCTCTGGAGTGTGTTTAGACGGCCGCCTATTTATGCCAGCGGCATCATGACGTATCACGGCTGTTAGATAACGGCTCCACTTTCTTAGGAAACCGAAGCTTTATGGGCCGGGGAAATCTGTCCGAATGACTGTACCTGGACTGTCAACTTAAAAGTATTAGTAGGACCTTATCTGGTCTACGAGCCTGATAAAAAATATCTGGAAGGTCGTATCTGAGTCGCGGACATGTCCTGGGGATTGTATTTCGTCTGTGGGGTGGGAAAACCTGCCTAGAGAACCGTATCTGATGCAGGGCCCGGGAAACCTATTCTATAATTTTAGTGTCTTTCTGAATAGAAAATATTAAACATAAGTTAAAAATCGAACTCATTGCAAAAATTTGTTGAACCAATACACACTAGAAAATGTAACGCTTTTTTTGTATTTAATTTTTTAAATATTATTGAAGATTAAAATATAAGGTTTTCATTAAGTGCCTTACTATACATAAATGCTAGCTGAATTACAAGGCGCTGGATTAGAATATTTCTGATATTATACTAATGAGTAATGCAACTTTTTTGTTGCTGTAAAAATGAGAAAAGTTGCATTTATTATTCCCTGAAGTTGCATTTATGGAAATAAAGTTTCATTGATTTTTGATACACTAAATTCTAAAATAAATTATTCGTAAAAAATGAAAAAATTCTAAATTTATTGACAATTTTAGTCGTGTACAGCAGTATTATAATACATTCTTAAATACAGAAAAACGTTTAATGGCCGATTCATGGCCAGTCATTTCTTTTACATTGAGAAATTGCGCCAACCGCAGTCATATAATGTGCGCTGTATCAGATAGCAGAAGCGCAAAATCCTTTCGCTCAACATTCAGAGATTTTAAAACGTCATATCTACAAGGCGAACCACATATTGATGATCGACACTCACCTCGCAAACTCTGCAGTCGATTATGCAAATTTCATCTGGATTATCAAGAATGTCAACGAATGTGTTAAAAGTACTTCTTGCCATTTATTTCCCTTTCGTCTGTTAGGACGAACACCTTCTTTCCACGAACTTCTTGTTTGATCCGCAATACATCGGCGTTCGCGACATCAGACACACGTGATCGAAGGGTTGGTTCAGAGGGCAAAAAATGAAATAGTAATTTTATATAAATTAATTTTAAACTAAATTTTAAAAAGTTGCAGCTGGTTGCATTTATGCAAAAAGTTGCATTTATGTTGCGATTATAACTCACTTACAATACACCCCGTGTAGGAGCAATTTTGGTTTTAGTACTTTACATGCAGCGTAGAACGCGTGAAAAAAAGTTGCATTTGTTGCAAAAAGTTGCCTTAGTTATCACTAGCTGAATAACTCGGCTTTGCTCGGGTTTCAAATAGGACCGCAAAATTTCCCTGTGTTAACTTAAATACACAAACTCTGTAGAACGTGTTTCCTTGTACTTGTCCATCTATTGCGGAAAAACAAACTTTAGATTTAAAATGGGGCTTCTAGAGGCACTTTTAGGACTACCTGTGTGTCAATGTTCATGGCTACGGATGGGTTTGTAGAAAGGAAAGAAATAGCCTATGTTTTCTGCAGTGTTCTAAAGTATAAGTATACCAAATTGGGTGTGGATGGGGCAAACGGTGTAGACTTGTAAAGAGAATACACACATGCTTTTTTAGATGTCAATAGATTTTTTGTATTATCTTTTAGGATGAGGTCGTGAGTTTAGCTTCATTTTTCTTTTTGGTTTCAGCGAATTTTCCATTCCATGTTTAATTCTTTTATAACGGAGTAAGACTTTTAATGATAATACTATATTTCTGTGTTCAAGATTCTTTGCTTCTTGATCAGCAACTTCATTTCCATCAATTCCAATGCTAACAGGTTAAGGGGGTCCGGGACACAATGAAATTTTTTTTTATTAATTAATTTAGAATTTAGAATTTTTTTGTACTGATTACCCATTTAACTAATAAGCAAAATCACAACAAAAAATTTTTTCAAAAGCTTTTTAAAAATTTTAAATTAAAATTTTTTGAAAAAAAGAGGGGTCATTTTAAATTGCTAAAACTCAAAATATTCTGGATTAATTTTCAAAATTCTTGCAGTAAATTATTCACAAATTTATAAACTTTAATTTTGATTCAGCAATTAAAAAAATATTAATTTAATAAAAAATAAAAAATATTCGAATGAAAAATTTTGAAATTTTAAGGTACTTTTTTTTAAAAAAGTCATATTTTTAAAAGTAAATATTTGTTTTAAATTTGATTAATCAAAATTAAAGTATAATGTTTGAAAAAGATATATTCCAAATTTCAACCCTTAAACTTTATCGGTTTTCGACTGATAGCAATTTGAACACAGGAAATCTTGAAAACAAGTATCATGGAGATAATCGCATTTAAAGTTTTAAAGACAGATGTTGTTGCCATGACAACTGTCAAGAGTGTTAGATTTTCAAAACAACGCACTACAAAAATTATTATACCTCTAGTTCTAATTAAGATAGAGACATAATTTAGACTTCATTTTAAACAGAAAAACACAGAGAATTTCTTAAAAAAATAAAAAAATCTGAAAAAATTTGACGGTTTTTGTGTCTCGGACCCCTATAAAACCAATTATTAAAAGTTACAAAATATATTTCATATTTCGATGGTAGAAGTCACACAGTGGATACAGGTATTTATTAAACAAGAGAACAGTGCAATGTTAGTGAGTGTTGCATAATAAAGGACTGCCTTTTAAAAAGAAACTGACGTTTAATGCTTTGTGTCAAAAGCATTCAATGACCAAGGACAAGTGCCAAAAAGACAACGGATCCTAAGCAGTTTTGAAAATTGATTGAAATAGGGCATACGGTCATGTTGCATCACAAGTAACAAGATGGCTTTCACTGTTTCCCAGACCTTGAGTGCTTTGCTCAAAACGGGTTAACTCTAAATGTACGTTTCACATATCTGATTTAAAAAAATTTGAAGAGATGATTTGAAAGCTTGCTTTTTGAAAACGATTTTAGCACTTCGTCTGAACCAACAAAAATTTTCAAAATTTCGAATTCATATATGATTGCTAAATATAATTTGCAATTAAATATTATATTATTACGCTGCAGAATCATTGCTAAAGTTCGTTTGTTTTGTTAATTTAGAGTTGCGTCGATGACAACACGTACTGTTGGTTTATGTTCGGAATGTAAATAGTTTTGACTAAAAATAATTGCTTAATAGCAGCGTTTTGTTGCATTTTCTTTCGCAATTCTTTTTTAAACCTTGAGAATCCGATGCGCTGATCAACACAACATTGAGTGAATTGGTCAATTCCAATCAGATTATACGCTAAAACGGAAATAAACTTCATTTTAAGGGCAAGCCCGATCTGTGTACAGCTCTTGGATTTGAACAGCAGCTGTAAGATCTTTGCAGAAAGTCTGGTTTGTTTACTCTTAAAATTCCTTCTCGTAGAATCAACTGATTCTACTTTCCAGCTATAAAAATTAGTGAACACGTTCGTTTTGCGTTTAGGCGATCAGTTAACGGTTGAGTAGTTACGCAAAACAACTGATGCCTCATCAAAACATTTCGTTCCACAACAATGGCAGTTTGGTAATTGCTCAATGAGGTCAGAACCGGAAACCAAAATGGTGGAATACTGGTTATCGCCGAGTCGCGTTAAAAGCGAGATAAAAGCCATTCATCCTTGAAAAGCAAAAGGAAAAATAGTTTAAGAAAAACGCTCAACCTCTTTTCCAGGAACGTGGGCGGGAAGAGTGCGTTCGATTCCAAGTGTTCGAATGAAATGGTGCAAGGAAAGGACGTAAAAATAAAATATGAAACTATCGCCCGCGCCTAGCACTTGACACCTCTTATCTTTTCTCCAGTTGGAAGTAAGACCAAAAAAAAAAATGATGGAACGAAATCAAAATTAGAAAAATACAGTCGATTCTTTTTAGCAGTCAGACGCGAATCAACGTAAACTTTTTGAACGTAGCGAAGGTATGATACTTATTTTTAATTAAATTCGCACTAGCAATTGGTAGTTTTTAATTAACGTCGTACTAGAGCAACAGGACGGGCTATTCACGACGGTCCGGGATCAGTCCCTTAAGGGAGAGATCCGATTAAAATAGTTCGCCCGAACAGGGACTCGAACCCTTTACCGTTTGGTTAAAAGCCAAAAGCTCTACCGACTGAGCTATCCAGGCTCACTTAATATAGAGGAGAAAAATGCATCATCGGCTAAGATACAGTAACTAAACCTGCATCCGGTAGTTGTAATTTTTAACGTCGTACTAGAGCAACACAATGGGCTATTGACGACCCCCTTAGAGAAAGATCCGAGGACAACACCCTATCATTTTGAACAAAAGTCAGATGATCAGAAAAAAACCTGAGCTGGCACACCACTCTCTAACCCAACGGGAGGACTTGATCGGCCACAACAGATTTAAGGTGCACCAGCTGCCTCTCCACCATACGCTTACAAACATCCATGCACTGACACGGATTCGAACCAGGAACCTTCCACCTTAACCACCTGACCGGTTGGTTGAAATTCGCACTGGAACAACAAAACCTCGTCATATTGGACCACGGCCAGATGACGAGGACAAAACCTGAGATGGCACCCCGCTCTCTATACTTCCACGCCAAGTCAATGTGAGGACATTTGAAGCTGTGATGACAGATTTAACGTTCACTACCCCCTTCGGATGTACTCTACCTCGCAACACTCCTAGTTGCTAATCCGTTGCTCTTCCAACCATGGCCCTTGAAAGTAGCGATAGGTATTTTAATCAACGTCGTATTTGAGCCACACAATAAGTTGTTGACGACGGTCCGGGATCAAGGGAAAGATCCGAGGACAACACCACGTCATTTTGAACCACGGTCAGATGACGAGAACAAAATCTGAGACGGCACTCCACTATTGAGGGTAGCGAAATTTTCGATTAGTGCTGTATTGCTTTTACCACACAACACCCTCAATGACCACACCTGTTGGACGAAAGAATCCATATATCTTTCCTTGAAATAGAATCTCCTGATTTAAGATACTATTGCTGGGTTCCTTGGAAGTGAATCAATGGTCTGGTGGTTAAGATGTCAGCCTCTAGAATGGAAGGTTCCTGATTCGAATCCGAGTCAGTGCATGGATGTTTGCAAGCGTATGGTGTAGAGGCGGCTGGTGCACCTTAAATCAGACGTGGCCGAAAGTTCTCATGTTGGGTGGGTGTGGAAGGTTGGAGTGTGGATTGCCAGCCCAGCCTCGTCATCTGACCGTGATTCAAAATAACATGGTGTTGTCCTCGGATTTTTCCCGTAGTAGATTGATCCTGGACCGTCGTCCATAGCCGTTGTGTTTCTCTGGTACGACGTTAATCAAAAATCACCAATTTTGGAAGTTTTTTCTTTTCTTATGGCGGGCACATTTGACCTAAGTCATTAGCCACTACAAGGCCGGAAGTGATGGCCACTTGTTCAATTTTGGAAGTAAAAATTACAATTATTACTTCCCAATTACCACTATTGGAAGTGAATCTTTTGGAAGGATTCATTGCTTTTTTTTTTTGCCGACCAACCGGTATAGTGGTTAAGGTGTTAGCCTCTAAATCGGAAGGTTCCTGGTTCGAATCCAGGTTCGGGCATGGATGTTTGTAAGCGTATGGTGTGGAGGCGGCTGGTGCACCTTAAATCTGTCGTGGCCGAAAGTCCTCACGTTGGGTTGGCGTGGAAGTTTGGTGAGTGGGGTGCCAGCTCAGGTGTTGCTTTGTCATCTGACCGTGGTTCAAAATGACGAGGTGTTGTCCTCGAATCTTTCCCTTTAGGGATTGATCCCGGACCGTCGTCAATAGCCCGTTGTGTTGCTCTAGTACGACGTTAACTAAAAATTACCATTACCTTGTGTCGCGTTGTAAATTCAATAAATGGCAATAGACGCGCCAAAGAAAATCGAGATTCAACTCACAGGTAACTTTCCTCTATTCAACAGAATCAGGTTCCCCTTGACCACAGACCTATTTCAAGGTGCTGACCTTTCTTGCGTACACCAAATTGCACCCGGTGTCTGCGCAAAGCGTCGGATTAGATGTTCGCAACCGCCCGTTTCGTTTCTTCTTTCAAGGCATTCAAGTTCGAAACGCCACTAACATACGCAACGGACTCGACGCACCCCACAGCCAATGGCCTTGACCCTGTCTTCAGTCGGCCTTGCCCTCGGCAAGAACTCCCTGATAGCCCTCTTGTTACTGAGGGTAGGTGGGTATTTAAGTAACGTCGCACTGGATCAACACAACGGGTTATTGACGACGATCCTGTATCAAAGCCCAAAGGGAAATTAAATTCATAATTTTTTAGTTAACGTCATACTAGAAGCAACACAACGGTCTTTGACGACGGTCCGGGATCTATCCCCTAAGGGAAAGATTCGAGGACAAAACCTCGTCATTTTGAACCGCAGCCTGATAAGGAGGTAGCACCTGAGCTGGCACCCCACTCTTCGAACTTCCATACCACGTCTAAGTGACTACATTTGAGACCACGGAGGATTTAACGTGCACAAGCCCCCATGTACACGACAAGCTTTGGATGGATTCGATCTCGCTCATGACTCAAAAGCTGGCGTAGAATTTGCTGTACCGAACGGTGAATGTGCGGCGTACTGAATCCTGCATGAAAAGGATTTAATCCAAAGATTGCTAGGGGACCGTCGTGGCTCAGTATGCCAGGGGTGAAAACAGTCAAAATGTAAAAAAGAGGAAAATATACGCAGCGTTATTTGAACTACAAAGATAGCTGAATAGGAATACTATATTTGTGTACTAATGTGTATTCAGAACATTGGTGCAGCCAGAAGGGGGGGGGGAGAGTTTGGTAAATTTTTGTCTGATAAAACACTATAAAGTCCACTAAAAAAATATAATTTGTCTTTGGAAGTAGGGAGGCTAACCCATAACCTCCCATGGCTGCGCCACTAGTACAGAATATGTGTTTATGATAAACATGTATTTTTGCCTATTATTTAGATTAAAAGCTCTACAAAGTCAACTATAAACAATGAAATTTGTCTTTGGAAAAGGGGAAGGGGGCACATTACGCCTAAACTCAAATTTTGTAAAAGAGAAAAAATATCTTGCCAACTCTGTAAACAGTATAAATAAGTTGCATTAAGTTATTTTTATGAATATTTTTGAACATCTCACCAATGGTGAGATTTTTTTTGTAAGATTTGCAATTTTCCCAAAACCTGGATACAAAAATGAAATTAACAGGAAACAAAAATCATATGTTACAAAAGAACAAATAAATAAATACTATTTTTATTAAATAGCATAAATTTTATATGAAAAAAATAAGCAGACACCATAAATAAAAATGGTACAGCTTAAGTCTACATTTACAGCAGTGGCAACGGACTTGGCTCTTTTTTGGCGCACTTCTAGCAGCGAGTCATGACGGGTTAAGGTAACACATATGCATAACGGTTATTGTGGATTTTAATACAACCTGGGCAAGTGGAAAGTTTAAAAATTTCATTTCGAATAATCCAGAAAGTTCTTTCAAATTCCGTTAAACTGCGTTTGATTTCATTGGTTCATTTGAAATAATTATTTCCTTGGCGACTTAAGTGCGCCAAGGGCAGGCCGTTGCCACCACTATAAACCAGGCCTCGAAACATATTTTTTAATACATGTGCACAAGGTGCACCTAAGTTTTTAAATTAGGTGCACAGGTTATATTTTAGGTGCATATTTGAAAAAACGTAATATAAGAGCATTGATATAATGTAAACTACTTTATTAGTTGGGTATGTTTAGATAGGTTAGTAGCAGATAGTAAATAAAAATATTTAAACATCTAAATTCTCCGGCGCAACGCAGTCGTTTCAACAGAGCCACCTGGAAAATGTTTCGATCATCGGAAAGTTCTGGTGGCACGGGGTACAAGTAAACCTTCCTCTTGTATAAACCCGTTACGGCCCAGCGATTTATTTTTCTCATAGTGTGTATTTATGAATTTTAATTACGTTCCCTTAGAGCGAGAGAGGTCGATACCAATAGTTTGTTAAAGCATCAAAATAACATAAACGTTCCCTCCCCTTTTTAACGTTAGGTGCACGGCATGCACCTATCTGGAAAAAATTAGATGCACAATTTTATTTTCATGTGCACAGTGCACCTGGGTATTTCGAGCCCTGCTATAAACGTAGACTGAAGCTATACCCCTGTGGTAAAAAAAATATAACTTAATTCAGTTTAAATTTACAACCTATTTTTGAATATAAAATATCTTTTTTTTCCCAAAATCTCTAATATCACTATATTTTCCCGTAAATATTCTTATTTTCTAATTAAATCAACTTTAAATCAAATAAAACTTAAATAATAACTCGTATTATCCACGAAACAAAAAAAAAATTCAACTTATTAAAACAATCATAAATATTGCCCTTAAAAGAAGCATCATTTTGAAAATTTCCGTTGCAAAATATAGCTGCAGTCTAAGTTTAAAACGGTTGGCACCGCCTTGGTGCACTTCTAAGTCGCCAAAGAAAAGTTTTAACGGATTTTGAAAGTACTTTCTAGAGTATTCAAAATGAAAATTTGAACTTTCCGCTTGCCGGAGGTTGCCATAAAAGACAGAATAACCGAGCATCTTATTTTCTAGTTGAAAGAAAAATCACATTAAAAGATGATCAACTTAAAATATTTCGTTTATAGCTTTTCCGCCGCATTATGACGTTTCACGGCTGCTAGATAACAGCTCCGCTTTTTTAGGAAACCGTAGCTTTACCTACGAAATATACAACGTACGTACGCTAACTAGTTCAAAATCCAAGTTCTCCAGGTTTGCCATTAAACTAATAAACTTCTCACAAAGGATTCTTTTCAAAAAGGAATTTGCAAGACTTATCAGCTTGCAAAATTTAGGAGTGCAACGTTGGGGATATGTTTCATTTGGCGCATTTTACATTTATAAAGGACAAAAAAAGGATAAAAGTCGGAATTTTTTCGTAAAAAATGATAAAAATCGGCCATTTTCTCAAAAATTTACGAAATGTCGGAAATACCTACAAAAGTCGAAAAAATCTCATCCCTGAAGTAAGGACATATTCACACTTTCATTATTACTTCTTTTTTTTCACTTATTCTTTGGCTGTAATTCCATGATATAATTTAATTCTTTAGAAAAAATTGTAAAAAAAGCGAAAATTCTCGAAAGAAAAAAAAAGCGGAAGATTTTCACCCCTTATATGTGCACTGCTCTAGCAACCTTCGAATCCAGTCAAACACTGTCGTGTACAAAGAGCGCTGGTGGACGTGAAATCCGTTGTGGCCTGAAATGTCCTCACGTTGGGTTGGTGTGGACGTTTGGAGAGTGGGGTACCATCTCAGGTGTCGCCTCGTCATCTGAGCGTTGTTCAAAATAACTCGGTGTTGTCCTCGGATCTTTCCCTTAGGGGATTGATCCCGGACCGTCGTCAATAGCCCGTTGTGTTGCTCTAGTACCACGTTAACTAATAACCAATTTGCTTCGAAAGAGTGGGTTATTCTGTGGTCATCTTACATATTTAACGGCTGTTTAAAACAAGTCTCATTCACCCTTCAATCTATTTTTGGTGTTCTCAATGAGTGAAGAAAAACAACTGCGCAATCGAAACCCCGCTCTGTCAACTTATGGAACTTCCTAAACGAATCGCGTAATAGGATCGGGAATGAGAGGTCACACGGAGTAAACATCGAACAAAAAGTCTCGTTCTGATTACCACCCTTTTAATGCACAACCAATAGCGTAGCCTGGTAGACATTTCAAAGGGGGTGGGGCACAAATTTGAAAATTCAATAGCTATGCCAATTGAGGACAGGTGTTTGGGATGCATTTCTGACAAGCTTAAGGTGGGGGTGGTAGTGTTTCTGCCGTGGAACGTGTTTCCTGTACATACTCCTGACCGTGGTTCAAAATTACGAGGCGTTGTCCTCGGATCTTTCCCTTATGGGACTGATCCCGGACCGTCGTCAATAGCCCGTTGTGTTGCTCTAGTACGACGTTAACTAAAAAATTATCAAAATTACCTGTACATACTCTGAACATGACGTCACTTGTTTTCGAATGTCAGCACCCGTCGCCAATAGAAATTCCAAAAAATAAATCCCGAATCGATACATGATAGCTTATTATTAACGCCGCACAAGAACAACACAACGGGCTGTTGACTACGGTAATTGGTAATTTTAGTTAACGTCGTACTAGAGCAACACAACGGGCTATTGACGACGGTCCGGGATCAGTCCCTTAAGGGAAAGATCCGAGGACAACACTTCGTAATTTTGAACCACGGTCAGATGACGAAGCAACACCTGAGCTGGCACCCCACTCTCCAAACTTCCACGCCAACCCAACGTGAGGACTTTCGGCCACGACAGATTTAAGGTGCACCAGCCGCCTCTACACCATACGTTTACAAACATCCATGCCCGGACCCGGATTCGAACCAGGAACCTTCCGATCTAGAGGCTAACACCTTAACCACTATACCGGTTGGTCGGCGCTGTTGACTACGGTGCGGGTAATTTGGTAATGGTAATTTTTAATTAACGTTGTACTAGAGTAACACAACGGGGTATTGACGATGGTCCGGGATCAGTCCCTTAAGGGAAAGATCCGAGGACAATGCCTCGTAATTTTGAACCAAGGTCAGATGACGAAGCAACACCTGAGTTGGCACCCCACTCTCCAAACTTCCACGCCAACCCAACGTGAGGACTTTCGGCCACGACAGATTTAAGGTGCACCAGCCGCCTCTACACCATACGTTTACAAACATCCATGCCCGGACCCGGATTCGAACCAGGAACCTTCCGATCTAGAGGCTAACACCTTAACCACTATACCGGTTGGTCGGCGCTGTTGACTACGGTGCGGGTAATTTGGTAATGGTAATTTTTAATTAACGTTGTACTAGAGTAACACAACGGGGTATTGACGATGGTCCGGGATCAGTCCCTTAAGGGAAAGATCCGAGGACAATGCCTCGTAATTTTGAACCAAGGTCAGATGACGAAGCAACACCTGAGTTGGCACCCCACTCTCCAAACTTCCACGCCAACCCAACGTGAGGACTTTCGGCCACGACAGATTTAAGGTGCACCAGCCGCCTCTACACCATACGTTTACAAACATCCATGCCCGGACCCGGATTCGAACCAGGAACCTTCCGATCTAGAGGCTAACACCTTAACCACTATACCGGTTGGTCGGCGCTGTTGACTACGGTGCGGGTAATTTGGTAATGGTAATTTTTAATTAACGTTGTACTAGAGTAACACAACGGGGTATTGACGATGGTCCGGGATCAGTCCCTTAAGGGAAAGATCCGAGGACAATGCCTCGTAATTTTGAACCAAGGTCAGATGACGAAGCAACACCTGAGTTGGCACCCCACTCTCCAAACTTCCACACCAACCCAACGTGAGATCTCAATCCGGTATTCATTCGTTGGAATTTGTATTTGCTACGAGCTGTAAAACACCCCAAGTGTATGACGTCACGGTCTATATTCGTTCTCTATCACCTTCAGAAGAATCAAGCCGACCAACGGGTATAGTGGTTAAGGTGTTAGCCTTTAGATCGGAAGGTTCCTGGTTCGAATCCTGGCATGGATGTTTGTAAACGTATGGTGTAGAGGCGGCTGGTGCACCTTAAATCTGTCGTGGCCGAAAGTCCTCACGTTGGGTTGGCGTGGAAGTTTGGAGAGTGGGGTGCCAGCTCGGGTGTTGCTTCGTCATCTGACCGTGGTTCAAAATTACGAGGTGTTGTCCTCGAATCTTTCCCTTAAGGGACTGATTCTGGACCGTCGTCAATAGCCCGTTGTGTTGCTCTAGTACGACGTTAACTAAAATTACCATTACCATCAGAAGAATCAAATTGAAGTTTCTAGTCTAATGATAATTGTTTTCCTTAGTGTAATATCAGTACTAAAGTCTCGATATTCTTGATGTAAACTATTACGAAAGAAGATATTTTTAATTAACGTCAATCTGGAGCAACACAAGGGATTATTGACGACGGTCCGGGATCAATCCCGACGAGAAAGATCTGAGGACAACGCGTGATTTTGAACCACGGTCAGATGACGAGGCAACACCTGAGCTGGCACCCCACTCTCCAAGTTTCCACACCGTGAAGACATTTGAAGTCACGACGGAGTTAACGTGCACCAGCCCCTTTTGTACGAGAGTCTGGCTGGATCCAAAGCTCTATCAACCACGGCCCTTTAACGAAAGAAATGGTACCCCTAAAATATAACAAGGCCAAAATGACCAGGCAACATTGTAAAATATTACAAGGCAACATTTTTTCAGGTGGATAACCATTGAACAGTGAAAATTCAAATGATATAAAATTGAGTATGTTATATTATATACCAGTTTTTCCTACAAAACTATTTCCATCGTCTATTCATTAGTGCAAATATTTTTCCTCGAATAAAACAATGGGCTATTATTATTACTTCTGTAGCCATTAGTGCTGGTAAACTCAGTACGCCCATTAAAATCTAGACACACACACACACACACACACACATGTGAATCAAGATTAAAATCCTTAATAAAAAAATGTTAAGTTACCAACATTCTTTTTTTATTTCCTTAGATACAAAATTAATACGCTAAAGCATAAAGTAAGCTAATGAAATATGAAAGACGTTAAAAATCTTAACGTAAAGAACTAGATGTTAAAAAAATTCTAAATTGTGATTTAAATAACTATATATTTTCTTAATATTAAATCTCTAAATCAGTCGGAATTAGCAGAAACATTAGTAGCAAGTGCACATGCCAAACAGTAGTGGTTACAGTAAATAGAATATTACACCCAACTACACAAGATAAAATGAACCATTTTGCTGATGGATTGATTGCATTGCAAAATCGCACGCCGGCAAGGAGTGACACAAGTCAAAAAATAAAAATGTTGATGTTGTCATTGAAAAATATGCATGAGGTACTCCAGCGTGTTAAATTACTATTCCATAGAATATAATAGAATTTACCCCCATAGATACTTACCTAAAATTTAAAAGAAGCTTATACTATTTCAAAATAAGTTTTATAGTATCCTTTAAGTAGGCGTTTCTCAAATTCTGCAGTTTTTTGAGCTGTGTCACTTTTTTTTGCGGAGGTGCGATATGTTAACCGTTTTTATTTTTACTAAATTTTAAGGTGCATTTCTGTTTATTGTCTGGCATAACTATAGTACATACCGGCGCCAACTTGGTGACCTTTCATGTAAAAGGATGGCATGTTGCCAATTTTGACCAGTCAAGTAAGATTTGGAAACAAGGATTCAGACGATGATTAAAAGGTAATGATAATTTTAGTTAACGTCGTACTAGATCAGCACAACGATAATTAAAAGGAAATTCCTTTTCGTTAACTTACGGTAAACTATCCAAAAGTCGCCAAAATTTTCAAAATTGCCTAATTTTTGAAATCAGTTTTTGAGATGATTTTGATTAGAGTTGCCAAGGTTGAAAGAGTAGCAAAAACTCGCCTTTAGTCGGCAGCCCTGTTAAAAGTAAAAAAGTCTATTGATGGACTTACAATGATCTCTTTAACATATTGATCTATAATACATAGGAAGATAACAGAGAAAATATCCTTGGGGTACTTTGCGTACACATTAAACTGAATATGATGGCAAGCGGTTGGAGCCTGAAAAGTGCACATGGTTCTCTTTAATTAGTTTATCAAATTTAAAGTTTACATCAGTGAAAATATTAATCTACTGTAGACAACACACCCCAATTCTACATATTTAAAACTTTCTTTGAAAACTAAATTGCTTGGTAAATATTCCATGTGCGAATTATTTGCAAGGGTTGAGCCTGAGTTAGTTTAAAAAGTTCAACCGCCTATTTTGTTTCTATTTGTAGTTTCACGTAATTTTAGAGATATTCTTAGATTAATGCATAATCTGTAATAATTTCTCCTGTCCTTTCAAATGCAATATACTGAGGAGTTACAGTACATCGTTCAGCACAAGTTTTTCCACCTATAGTTAGTATTGAAAACAAAATATTTTATTGGGGATGTTCACGATAAGTTTCAACAAGCAATAGAAAATGAAAAACTCTCAAGCTGAAATCAAGTAAAAATGGTAGATTCATTTTTGTAAATTTTCAAGCCCACATTTGTGAAAATGACCATTAGATCCAGTTGAATCACATTTTTAATCTAAACAGCAAATATTGTGCTAACTTTTCAGAAACATGGTGATAAATAAGTCAGTTGAAAAGTAATGCCTCAAATCATACAATACGAGCTTACAAAAAAATCTTATTTTGAACGCTGTGCACATAGGTGGGGAACAAGACACTTTTCAAAACATTTTCAGTTAAGCTTTATTTGTACATGAAAAAATACTATAAATTTATAACATACAATGTAGATGGTTTAAAAAGTAATGAATACACCTTCGTAACTTCAGAAATCATATTTCGAAATCATTTGGATTTTCTTTTATATATTTCAGTCCATCAGAAATGCATTCCGACTTCCCAGCAATGAGGAATAATATTTGATGTTCTTTCACAGAAGATATAGAATCTATGCACCAGATTTCAGACCCATTTTTTGACTCAGATTAATTTTATCACCAAGACTCAAGGCCATTCCCTGAAATAAAGAAGTTTCAAGCATAAGAAAACACGAATCGATCTTTTAATATATTAATCTCAAATCTATGTTTAAATAATTTAAAAAACTTGAATTGATCTTTTAAAATCATATTGATCTCTAATCTATGTTCAAACAATTAAAAAAAAACATGAATAGATATTTTAAAATCATATTGTAATTTCCAATCTATATTCAAATAATTAAAAAAAATTCGATCTTTTGAAATCATTGATCTCAAATTGATCCATATTAGAATAATTAAAAAAACCTTCAGGATATTCATTCAGTAAATAAAACAAATAAGAAACCATGTCTAGTAAAAAAGGCATGATTAAAAGGAAACAAAAAAAGTTAATGCAATGACTAGCAACTGAGCAAGAATAATTTTTTTTTTGTAAAAATAACTAGTCTAAATTAAAAATTCATGCTTTTCTATCATTTTTAAGGAATAGATCAATGCATTTTTAGATATTTCCTCGTACTAAAGCATTAATGAATTTATTGTAATGCATATTTTGGAAAGAGGGCTGTGGTTAAAGAAACATCACCCCATATAAGATATTCAACTAGTTACCACTGTCCCAGCCTAAGCCATTTGGTGTATCGCCACATAATTTTGAACCACAATCAGATAACGAGGCAACACCTGAGCTGGAACCCCACTCTCCACACACCAACCCAATGTGAGGACTTTGTATATCTATTGCTTTGTATATTTTTTACTTTTCTTTATTTGCTTTAAAAAATAAAATTGTGAATTACATGAATGAAAGTGAGGCTCATTTTCACTTTATGCTCATCACTACCCTTTTTGTAAGAATGAATTTTTTTTGTTGCAATTTCACATATTTTGTCATATTAGGTATATATATTTCAGGTCACATTTTTGCATATCGATCCGAGCTCCAGTGGATTGGATTTGCGGCATTGAGTCCTCTTGGGACATATGCAAAACTCAAGATAAAAAAATAAGATATATAATCTATTACTAAAACCGAGCTCTAGTGATAACTGGCTGTGTTTAAACCTTTTTTCAACACTATCTGTCAACTTGTCTTACTTTCGCAAGCTGTTGTTATAGGATCAATACTGTTAAAACAATATTATTGAAAAACTTAATTTTTGATCAACACAGGTAAAACAATTGAGCTTTGTATAGCAATGGTTTACTACTCAATGTTACTTCCATGGCAATTTCGAACATAATAATTATTGATCTTTCGTACCTTGTTTCAATTGTAGCATCACGCAACCAACAAAACAATTCGAAACTCCGCCTACTCGTGACTCCACACAACCAATCAAAACAATTCGAAACTCCGCCTACTCGTGACACCACACAACCAATCAAAACTTTAACAGCCGCAGAATCTAACATTCTATATAATAAGATGGTATAATGCAATTACTGTGTTTTTGTATTAATGTATACATGTATAGAAGTAACATGCTTCAACATTCTTGATACACATGCCTCCTCTATGGAATACTCTGTTCATCCCAACCATGCTTATTTAAACTGGTAGTGTCTAACGACAGTAGGCACAGGAGTCTGCGTTAGTGTTAGTTAGGTAAATCTTACCTGGCTTTTAGCTCTAATTCTTATGTGACCAATAACAGGAGCTGAAGGAAGTAGAGGATTCTTTTCAATGCTGACGTTAGCCAGTGCATATTCCCCGAATATTGATCGTGCATACAAGTTGGCTGCCATGAAACCACATTCTCCTGAAAGTGCCTGAAATACAACACATTTTGAGCAACATTCAACAGAGAAAAATTATATTTTTGCAGCTGAAATTTTTATGATTTTATCAATTGCGTGAGATTTTAAAATAATTAAAAAAAAACATAAAGTGAACTTGTGTGAAGCATTAACAAAATTACCTTTTCTGGAGTTAGGCATCTCATGTTGGTGAAATTGATCAGTTGAGAGAGATAATCATACAGATCCACTAAGTTGGTATTCACAGAAACCTTTAAAGAATACAGCAGCGTTTAATAAATATTAACTATCAATAAATGAAAAATAGCGAGTGATAACAGATGCTACTAAGCAATGGAAAATAAAGTCACATTATGTAATATTTATGCATGCCATAAAGAAAACAACTAATATGAAACGAAAGCTTTATATGCCAGTAACTGTAACCTTTAAAGTTGGAATCTAATATTTCTTCAAAATTTTGTAATCTAAAAAGATCACTATACTTCATATCAATACCTCAGTTCCAAAGGGCGAAAAGTCAAAAATTTCGTGATTTGAGTCAATTGTACGAAACGATTGCTAAATACCAAAATGATTAGTTACCAGCTCCGAAGACAAACCACTACAAAATATTCAAATACAGAGTTGTTTTTCTTCGGAACTGGCAACTAATCGTTTCTTACACTTGACTCGAATCACAAAATTGTTATCTCGTTAACCTATGGAACTCAGGTATCGATATCATAGCTACCATCTTGGAAAATAACAAGGCCACTAGGTAAAAAAAATTGTCCTCGTGGCAACCGGGTACAAGCGCTGATACGACAAGAGTCGTAGTTTATAATAGTTTGTAAAATATTTAAACATTATAATGGCTTGCATATAATGTTTTGTTTTTCAAAGACAAAAAATTTGAATTTTTCAGTGATTGGCCTGTTGAAAATTTTATTTGTTTGTGTTCGAGTGAGTCGTAACTGTTCTCTTTCTCTTGAATTGCGATTGTTCAGCCTCAACTTTGGTTTAGAACGTACCGAGGAATGGCAAAGATGCAGAAATTGGTTCGTTGCTCAAGGGTCATTTTTTCCACGTGAGGATACAGCTGCAGGAGACGACAGAAGCCTTGTGACCATGACTATAAAGGATGCCTATCCAAATATTTATGCTGCCATACCAAATAAGAGTGGAACTCTGCAACACAACTCACATTGGTGCCAAAATACTGCCAAAAACAGACACTGCCACCACAAAATCCTTAAAGTGATGGAATTTATCAGCTCCGACATTGATTACATTGCCCTAAAGGCTTTGCAAAGTCACTGCTCTTGAGGATCTTGCTGAGAGAAACAAAGTTTCTCTTGTCAGGGTCATTGTGGCATAGAGGGTAATGAAATGACAGACCCATTAGCAAAACATGGATCTGAAACATCATTTATTGGACTAGAGCCTGTTTTGGGTCTGCCTCACAATGTGGTTAGATGGACTATAAGGGGTTTGCTCCTTGCCTACCACACATGGCTTCAATCTAATGATCAACAACAAACCAAAAAGCTCAATCAGCAATCTCCCTGGGATAGATTGAGGGAACTGCTGAAATTGAGCTGGAAAGAAATCAGGGTAGCTATTGTCCTTCTAACAGGCCACTGTACCCTGAATAGACAATTCAACATTATGGATTATCCATTATGTAGAGGAGGACTCTCTACACGTTCTGTGTGAGTGTGACTAACTCTATCGAACCCTGGGAACTGTCAAACATTCCAATCAGGAACTTGCAGAAATTTATTTCGGCAATTCGTCTTTAGTGGATCAGCAAAGGGTCTTGGTACAATAGACTATCAGTCGGTGTGCTGGCACTCTTTGGAGTCACCCCTTCAACAAATCATAAGGCCGTAAACGTATAACAACTGCTTCAGAAGATGGATATATGGCAATAACATCCCATCGTAACAGGAAGTCTACAGCTCGGCAGTTGCAGTTCAGAGCTAGCAGCAGCCATGGGAAGTGTTGCATTACGGCAAACTGTATACAGAAGGCTTAGTGGAAAAGGCCTTTTTGCCAGAAAGTCACAGGTATGTGTTTCACTGTTGTCAGGAAGCTGTTGCCAAGTGGAGAGATTGGCGAGTGCCAACTGGAGCGGTTGGCGAGTGACAAGCGGGACAACCCAGAGAAGGGTTGCAAAAGATCAGGTGAGAGAGTGTCGAGAAAGACAAGCGGGAGGAGACTGATTGTTTTTTTTCTGGATTCAGTTAATTGGCGCTACTGTCGTTACTTACCAGACAATGGTCTCTTGTTACGTTTTTTAAATGTCATGTATTGTGTCCCTTTTCATGTAATAAATTATCTTGGGACTAAAAACTGCTGGCTTGACTTTTTTATGATTTTGGAAGCAACAGAAAGAACCCAACCAACAACTGTCTTCACAACACAAGAGGGATTGCTTTAATTGGTGCAAATGACATCAGAACTAGAGTCAACACCAATGGACCCATTTTCTTTTTACTGATGAGAGTCAATGTTCAGTTTAACATCCGATTCTAAACGTTTTTACATCTGGAGGTAGTCAGGAATGTGAAACCTTCCTTAGAATATTATGGAATGCCGACTGTTTAGGCAAGTGCAGGTTTAGGGTTGGAATAATGATCGATGGACGTACGCCCCAACACGTTTTTAACAAAGGATCTGTGACCGGCCAAAGATATTAGGATAAGGTCATAGTCGGCAAATTCCTTGAAAATGAAGCCATTGAGTGATACAGTAGCCAGCAAAATGTGATCTGAACCCGACAGAGAACTCATGGGACTACCTTTGAAAAGCAGTTGCACAGATATCCTCCTCCAAGAGATATAAATGCCCTGAAGACTGCATTGTGGAAGGAGTGGAACTTAATTCCCTAAACTGTGGTTATCAACATTATGCATGAAATGTGTACAAGTCAGGGGCGATCAAATTCTATATTAAATTTCTAAACCTTAATTTGTTTCCGAGTTACTCTTTTTTCCCCTCTGAATTCTCATTGTCACATATCATTGCCATTTGTATTGTTTCCTGCTAGTTTTATATCATATGCAGTGTCCTAACATTTTAAAATTTGTATTTATGTGTTTTAAGTCTCATTCCACACAAATTCATAAAATTATAGCTCTCAGTTTCTGAGCAGTCCATAATTCTATGCATGTAAAGATAATATTGGAAATCAGCTAAAAAGATGAAAGCATTTAAAATGAAAGCTTTTAAGATGAAAGCATTCAAGACAAAAGCATTTAACAGTGGCATCAGTTAAAATGGTAGACAGTACAATTTAATTAAACGTCTATTTTTATATATTCTGTGACAGATCCAAAAAAATCAAAGTGTGCACTTACTTTGTTCTCCCACTCGAATTCTGCCCACATCTGACGGAATTCTTGATCTGTGCAGGTGGCTGGAATAATGTAATCCATTATGTCAATGTGGATGTCATTCAGCACAACCACGCTGCGGTCGCTGGCCGATCCACTGATGTCGTACACTGCAATCGGAACAAAACAAGACGCTTGAGAGCATGTAACCTTTACATTTCCATAACAATACTACACAGGCACTTCTTCACAATTTCTATTTACAAATGCACTACATTTTTCAACTCAACTTTTCAAAACAGTCAAGCACCGAGTGATTTTGACTCGCGTGTAGAAAATTTTGCCTCTTTTTAGAATTGAAAAAAAAGGGGGAAAATTCAGACATGTACTCGACAGATTTAATTTATTCCGCTGAATGGTCATTTAGAAATTGAGCTTGCTTTTAAATCAAAATAATAAAATCAATATTTTCAAGAAAAGTATCATAATTGTTTTAATAACTTCGATAGCATTAGTGCTGGAATCTGATCTAACAGTTAGGCCTGAAAAAATGCTTGTTTCCTGTAACGTGAGCAAAAATATTATGATTTGTAGGTTGGAAAAAGTTTTTTTTTGCTAAATATTTTCAGCAAATATGCAAAAGGAAATATTATTGGAGTATTATTGCTCGATTTAAAATTGATCAGTGATGTAAAATACCTTGGTATATTTATTTTTGTGGGTCAATATCCTGGGTATATACCCAAATTGGGTATTTATAATTTTCTTCAGGTTAAACTATTTATTCACCCTTAGAGTTTATTTAGGACATATAATGTCTGAACTGAAAGTATAATAAACAATTATTAATTGATTACGATCGCTGTGACATCCTAATCAATTAATTGTTTCAACAAACATGTTTTTAAAAAAAAAGTCTAAAAAAACCCCTTTAGGGTTGGAATTTTTTAAATTTAATTTTTAGGGTCGGTCGGGTTGCAGGAAACAAACCATTTTTTTTGTTTGGCCTTAGCTCAGTTGTTATTGATAAAACTGTACAGATTCCACTCTGCGTTTAAGCCGATAAGCAAAGAGCTTTATTGCTTCGACGTATTCCAAATAAAAAAAGATAAACGGGAGCTCCAATTTGATAACTTTGTTAATTAGTTTGATTTAGGGGACTCTCTAGAACTTTAGCACCACTGAGTAGTCATACAGACATCAAGAACCCACAACTACGCTACTATGGCAAGCTCGCACCGAGCTCATTTCAGAATTCAATTCATCGAGTTCGACGCCAGATGCATTTGCCGTTGTCGGATCATCAAATAAGGAGGGTTGAACGATGCATGGAATCCTCCGTTTGGTTACACTGCATCCGAGGCTGGTTTTGCTTTTGTATGTGAAAATTTAAAACTAAAAGGGGGATTCCACTTGCTACAAAGCTGGTCATAAGTCTACGCAGTCATTAAACAGGTAGGTCATTAAGTGAGAACCTGCATTCACTTATTTTTAGTTTTGACAGGATATTTCAACTATAATCAAAGCGTGACATATGCTTAAAAAGTTTTCAAGCCATTGCCTAAACCAACAAGTGGCTTCGACAAGACTTCAAAGATGAGACAAATTTCGCTAATTAAGAGGCACCTTGTCATCCAGAATGCTGGCCAAGTTCCAAATGACGGAGATATTGCCATTTTTTTTTATCAAGGCAAGATCACGTTCAGGTCAGATTATCTTAACCTCGTCAGTCCTGGCATCGCCTGTGGGAGACACTAAACAGTACTTTTTAAAAAAAAATTGCCTTGTGAAATAAATTGCTTCTAGATTTGTTTCAATCAATGCTACATGTTGTCAATAAATGGCAGTATTTTATAGCACTCTTATTTTTAGATAGAATATTATTTGTAGCTCATTAACAGTTATATGAAAATGGCATCATCTGAAAGAAGCAAAATTACTCACATGCACATCGGTATAAGTGTTTATATTTTTGACTAGTAATTTATTAAAAATTTTTCTAATGCAGGATTACATACCTTAAATATAGTTCTTTAAAAGGACATAATTACTAAGGAGACACAAGTTTTCTCACAAAAAATAATTTCAAATTTTTTTTCAACATTTTTTTAAATGCATTTCTGCATGTTTAAAAGCAATTAGCACAAAAATTAACAAAATTTAATTTTCAGAGTTGGTCTTGGGACTGAGGAGGTTAAGACAAGATACTTCTTCCATCAAGACATTTTAGTTAATGGTGACATATCTTGTCGAGACAACAACCAGGAGAATCAAAACTTTTACTTTTCTTTCTTGGTGCTTAGAGTTAACCTTCTCAGTCTCACTCTTCCTCAAGCGCATTGATGAAATGCACTTTAGGAGGAGTGACCATACCAATGTTAAATACCAATACCAAACATACCAATGTTGCCAAATATGATTCCATTTTCAGTAGATGCGACTTTAACGCTTGCTTTGATGTTGCAGAAATCATGAGGTGCAAGAATAACAGGAGATGGCTTTTCAACAAGTTTTAAATCACCTAAAGAAAAAGCACAAAACATCTAATTTTTGTATAAAAATTAATTTCTTATTTCTATATCAATATCACAACAAAATCAAATTATCTTGATTAGAGAAACAAATGTAAAAAAGGAAGCTAATTTTAAATGGATATAATTTTCATACTGGTGCTATAATGGGATAAACGTACTAGTGTTTTCATACCTTTAGGTTCACTGCTCCATATACTTAAACATAAATCTAAGCTGCTTCTTTGTAAAAACAATTGCAGAGCTACCACAGCAAAAGCACTCATGCAATAGTTGCATCAGTTCATTGATTAAAAGTATGTGCTAATGAAGTATGAAACAGATGTCGAAGACCTTGCAAAGAAATTAAAAACTAAATATTGGGTCATCCGTAAACTTCTGCACGTTTTCAAATTGAAGTTCGCTTTGTTATTATTATTTTGCTACCGCTGATAAGAAGTGACCTTGATTGAAGCAGATGTTTAAATTTTGTCTTTTCTGTTTACACTGCATAATTAAAGCATAATTTTTGTTTCATTAGTGTTAAGAATGGAGAACCAGGGAAAGTTCATTTTCATCATATTATGCTCTTTTATTTGAAGAAAGGAAAAAATGCTAGTCAGACTGCTTGTAAAATGTGTGCTGTATATGGACATAGTGCTGTTTCTGAGGCCACAGTTCGAAGGTGATTTGTTAAATTTAACCGTTTAAATTTCAGCCTACAAGATGATGTCCGCTTAATATCGAGAGGGGACTGCATCATTACTTCAAAACATTTGACCTGTAACTTAGAATCACAACGAGGTAATGAGAACCAAACATTAGCTGGAACCCCACTCTTCAAACTTCTACCCCCACTGTGAGGACTTCTGAGGCCACAACAGGTTTAACATGCACCCCCCCCCCACATACACAACGGTCTTCGGCCAAACCGAATTCCGAACTCACGAAGCTTCGGCTGCAAATCCATTGCTCTTCGACGGTGCTTCCGCTGTCTCAAAAATAGTAGCAAGGAAATGCATGGGGTAGTTTAGAATTTGCAATTAAATTAAATACGTAAACGTGTTGCATCCTAATTATATCACTTCAATCAACAAAAATTGCAAAATCTATATGCATACCCAAAGTGGCAAGTTCCAGAGTACAGTTCTGAAGAGTGTCAGACGTCTGGTTGACTATGAGGACGTCCAAAACGATGTCGTACTGGTTGACGTGCACGTAGGCTTCAGCGTAGACGGGATCGGAGAAGCCGGTGAGCTGAGTCACTTTGCTCAGCTTCGAGGAACTGAGGTCAGCTGCAGAGTCCTTCTTCAAGACACCGATGGCTTGAGACAAGCTCAGTTCAAACATGTTCTGGAAGAATTCATGGATTTTAAATGAAAATGAGGCAGATTTTTGGTAAAATTAATACACTGTCAAGGCTGCATTAGACAAAGCACTCATGAAATAGCATCATTAATTTAAAAAAAAAAAATAGTAAAACATCTCACTCTATCTTAGTTGCCAATACCTATTTAGTGATTTCTTTACCATTTTCTCACATCCACATCAAGACAGCAAGAAAAATTACTGTTTTTTAAGCGTTACACGTCATTGTACCTTATAAGAGAAGTTGCGATGGTCGCCCATTTGCGAGCAGTTCGCTCTTTCATTCAAAGCCCTGCCCAGTCCACCGTCGTTGCACAAAGGCTGGGAAACGCAGAAAGTTGAGCCAAGCGATGTCTCCAGCCGTAGTCAAAAGGTTAAAAGTCATTGTTTCTATTTTCCTTATTATCATTATCAACTAAAAATTATTATACTTTCTAGAATTTTTGATTGAAAGAAAGTATTTATCCTCAGTCATATAACTGCATATTTGGCTCTTAGTTCATATTTCAGTCATTTTTTATAACTGAATATTTCACACTGTTGTTCTATTTGGTTTCTGAAGAGTTGAAGGTATTTACTGGAAATTTTGCAAAATGGAAAAACCACTTCTTAATAAGCTATTCTTGATGGAAAGAAGAATAGGCAGAAAAGCAGACCTTTTCCAGCCTCACCTGTCACATTTCCTCGCTTTTGGAACAAATTTTAACTACAGCAAGTAGCGACAACAACAAGAGTATTGTATAAATTTATAATTTTTATTTTAAAAGAATGTTTCCTTAGTTGATAGTGATAATAAGTACACAAGTCTCACAATTTTAAAGCTGGCAGACAGGGGAATGCGTTTACCAAAGTGGGTAATATCACCACCTGTGAGCATTGAAGGCTAGGTAGGTATTTAATGTTACACAGATGCAACACAAATACAATGGGCTATTGGTCTGACACACAGTCCATGATCAACATCCAAAGGGAAACGACCGAGGACAACACCACGTAATTTGAACCATGGTCAGATGAAAAGGTGGCACCTGAGCTAGCATCCCACTCGCTCGCCAAACATCCACACTACGGCAACGTGAGGACCTTTTGAGGCCCCAACAGACTCAACGTCCACCAGCCCCCTTTGTTTGGTTGGATTCGAACTCCAACCCTCCGGTTGAGAGTCCGTCACTCTTCCAACCGGGCTACCTCGGCCCCTGAGAGAACCTCAGTGGCAATGCTGGCCTCGGGGAAATTAGAAGGGCATTGAGAAGCAATATACCAGTTGAAATATCGACAGAGAAAAATTCAAACACTAGCAAGGTGACAAAAAAAATATTGAAAAAAAGTTCCCTGATAGTGTCACGAAACATTTCCGGGATTTTACAATTCCTTTAAGAAATGTTGTGATCTGCGATTGGTATTGATATACAGTATACACACAATATTTTTAAACATTTAGGGACAAATGGGGTAAAAGAATAACTCTCCACAAATATATTTTATTTCTCTTCAGATATCTTAATTGTTATTGTAAGGGTAGGAACCCTCAATGGAACTGTCACAATAGCCATTGAAGAAACTGAAGAAAAAATAGAAAATAGTTTTATTATGAACTTGTTTTATACCTGACCCTACATTATCATACTGTGGGAAAATAGTCCCATCCCACATTGTAACTAATCAGACGTTAAATGTAAGCCGCGGAAGCAAGAGCTTCGCGCTTTAACTAACTGAGCTATGACGAGCTCTACTGAATGATTTATAGACGTCAATGTATCTTCCTTTTTGTTTTAACTGTTTTATTTTGTCCCATGTCCCTTTTAAATAATAAAGTGTCTGTATCTTAACTTCCAGATGTCTATATGATCCCATAATACTATACATCGAAATCAAATGCAAATGTACCTAAAACATTCTACAAAAATGTGACTGTAAGATAAAAATATTGATTTAATGCACAAGAAAACCATCATCAGTTGCACCAATTTGGTGTTGTCCAAATCAGAAATCAGATGCACATCCACGTTGCTTTCCTCAAAATAAACAAATGAAATGCAGCCAGTTCTGTTACCACCCTGACAAGTATAAAGAGTTCTGGTTGCAAAAGCAGACACTATTGTGGGCTGTGACAAGAAAATTGTTTGATTGCATTTCTGTCATCATGTTGCGTTAAATGTGGATTTAGTATGGTAACAAGCTTTAGCTAGAAAAAGGAACTTACTGCAAACAGTCGTCCTCGGAGATTCGACGATGCTGTCGATAGAAATAAAACCAATTGGTTGGCATACCTGGCTCATCCTTCTCATTAGTGATTATTTTTATTTTGGCTGGTTTGATCGATATTAATTCTTAATAACAGTGAACAATCTAAAGTTTATGTACAATTTATTTTGTTACAATAAATGACTTTTAAAATTTTAGTTCAAAGTTGTTTTATTTCCAAACTAGCTTTTTGAAATAACACATGCAACTATATAAATATTTTGGTGAAATCCAAAAATTATGAGTCTAACTACACTTATTATGGAGATAATATTTTTCAGGGGGTGCACTGAAAATAATTGTCTTTGACAAGGGGATTTCAGCTAAAAAAAAAAGTTTGGGCCATATATTAAGTGTAGTCATAATTAATTGCTTTTATATAAAAATAAATTTTGGCCAATGTTCAGGTCATTTTTATACTATTAACTAGCCATGCAGTGGCTAGCCCGTGGTTTGCTTTGCAAACCAACACCACAGGCAACGTCGGGATGTAAGGTATTAATCTGGTGTAAAATTTTCCGCAGATTTCAAATCCATCCAAATGAGTTATTTCACGTTCTTTTCTGAGGGGTCACATTGCCCGTGTGGTGGTTTGCTTCGCAAACCAAAAAATATAAATATTTAATTAAAAAATTATTTATTAAAAGAAAATCAAACGTATAAGATATCTGTCTGGTGTCAAATTTTTGCAGATTTCAAATCTGTTGAATCTATTTTTAACGATCCCGATTTTACAAAAAATAACTAAATAATGCCAACCAAAATATTTTTAAATTTCTTTGATTTCTTTTGTTGAAATCATAAGAAGGCTGGAAATGTAATCTGTTTATTTTTGGAATATGAATATTAGCGTGACGTCACATTCTCTTGCAAAAATATAAAAGATATTCAATTTGAAATTTTTATTTATTTAAAGAAAGTCTTAGTATCGAATATTTAGGTATCGATATAATGCGATTTTTTCCCGCAGATTTCAAATCCGTTGAAATTTTTACTCTATCTTTAATGGTCTAGGAGCAAGAAAAAAAGAACTACTTAACTAAAGTTAAAACTTTCTTTTTTTAATTGTCTGCTGGAAAATCATTCCTCTGCGCAAAATGAAAACGGAAACGAAGAAAATAAATTTAGAATCTGTCATATCTTTATGCTGTAGCCATTCCAAAGAAACAATAATAATTGAATTTCATTAAATTAATTTTAAAATGTTCTAGATTAAATTTTAAAATTCGACTCGACACTAAAATTGCAAAAAATTCGGACTACCTGTGTGCCAAATCCCATTACTGTAAGTGCCATAGATTCATCAGGACTTTGAGTGCAAGAAACAGACAAACACTTCCTTTTATAATATTAGAGATATAAGCTAGTGATTAAGAACCATATTTGTTATGCTGCAATTTATCCTCACCTCAGTTCCCGAAGCATCACCTTTAGCAGTGAGTTGACTGAAAGTAATTGGATCATCTGTTTGAATCATAATGCTTGTTTTTTCTTTAGCCTAAATAAAAAAAAAAAACATAAGTTATTAGAGATCTGTATCTAATGAATCTCTCACATAAAACACCAACACTGAACACACAGAAAAAGTAGCAATTTGAAGTAACATTATGTGGAAAGTCTAAAATTTTTTTTTTACCATAAAAATGAAACATGTACCATGTTTTATAACTTTATTTTTCAAACAAATGTTAAGACCTACTCTTTAGTAATGAGCATTCACTTCCAAGAGATTAAATGAAATTGATTTATGGGAAACAAAATTAAAATTGAATGCAAAAATATTTCTAATTATTTTCTAAGGGAATAGTAATACAGAATTTTTTTTCCAGTATGAAACAAAAGGAACATGCTACGCCAGCAACTTTACATCTTCATAGACGCAGGTTACAAATCACACAAATTTTAGATTTCGTCATTAATGACAGTTCATTGAATGAAATAAAGGTATTAGACATCAATAGCAATACTAAAATGGGTAAAGATGAATGAAAAGCAAATTAACAAATCGGACAAACTGGGGTAAAATTCCAGGACCTTTTGATGACTCACTTCAGGGTTTGAAATTAATGGTCGTTACTTATATTTTACACTTACAAATTTTGTTATGACCATTGCATTTTGTGTTGGTTGGGTTTTATGGTGCGAGAGTCATATTTGGCCATTTTGTGGCAAACAAAGTTAAGTATAAGGACTTCCAAACATAAGGAAATTTTTTACTGACAAGAGAGAAATACACATGGGAGAATCAACCAGTGCCATTGACAGTTTATCAGCTGAGCGAATGATAACGAACATTTTCGAAATCATTGGTGGTCTGCTGGTCTGAGACCATTAAAAGTACGTCCGGACCAGGAGATTAAAAATCTTGGTGGTCCGCAGGACCATTAGCTAAAATGGCAAAATTTATTTCGGTCAAATGACCGAGAATTTGGAAGTTCGTATCAGAGTATGCTGGAGTCGTTTCTGGTTTCTGCCTTCAAATTGCAGACTCAATAATCGGTGCCTGTCGAATCAACGAGCGTTGACGACCACCAGGTCATAAAAGAAAGTATGCTAGGGAGCATTTCCGCTCTCGTTATCGGCGTGAGGGGAACGCGTTTACTTGACCACAAGGTTTTTCACTGTTCTTTTACGATGGCCTGCACGTCCAATTTCTGAGGGTGGGGAATTTAGAATTCCTAAGAGACTTGAAGTTAATAAAAAATATATCTACAATGCAACAAAATTTTCATTCGTCAAAGAAACAATTTCGCTCAATGATGTCAAGTGGAAATTTTGTTCCTTGAATTAACACACTATTAACTAAATTCCTTTATTTATTTGAGGAGTGGACCAGTGTATTTTCGTATACACTGGTCCCTGGGACCAGTCACTTTTTCTGCTGAGCCACACCAATTTTTGGATCCATGCATCATTTTTAATGCTAAACTTTCATGAACATTTTTACTTCTCTACAAATTCTGACCACTTATACTTTCTCTTAACAGAATTTAACAGTCACTCTATATTGACACAAAGTTCAAGACCTAGTCATTTGCGATTTTATACAGACACAAAACCAAATTTGTGATTGCACCAATATAGAGTTTTAGGTTGGTTGTCTCTAGGTTTTACAACACGAGGGCTGCGTTTGGCCAAGTTGCACCAAACACAAGACAAGGAGTATAAAACACCGTGAAAAGGGAGCAAGAAGAGATAAGGCAAAATAATGGGTCGCAATTTAGAATCATGTCAACTAATTTACACAGACAGATCTCGCATATGGAATGAATTTCATACCTGCCACTAGGCTGTCAAGCGAATTAATTGGCCAATAAGCAAGGAGCTTTGTAATTTTTAAAATGAATAAAGAAAGTGTCCAAAGGAACAGTGTTGACAACTTATTTGTTTTGGGTGACTATCCAGTACTTAAACTCCCCTAGTAATCATAACCAGAAATGACAGATGCAAGGTTAGTGACGCACGCTGATCACCAATGGAACATTCCGGCATTCGAGTTCGATGCCCACCTCATTGGCTGGTTGTATTTGGGTCTAATTGGGCAAGGGCAAATTCGTCATGTCCTGCAATGCCATAATTCACGAACAGCAGTGACTAGTTTAGTTATTTGAGAATCTAACTGAGAATTTACTGCTTTAAATTTCAATTGGATCACAATGGAGAAAAAAGCAATAAGTAATAAAATATTTTCCAGAAATAATAAATACACTAATGTGCAAAAGTTAAGGATGATTGGTTTTAAAGCGCAAGGGTCGTGTTTGGTTGAACTGCACCAAACGCAAGGCAACAACGAGAGGGGGTTAAAAAAGCAGATGGGTAGAAATGCCAGGGTAAAAAAGAAGGGAGGAAAGATCACACTGACATCTTAGAGTTGTGATGCCGGTACACACCTAAACGAGGTATGCCGGCAGAAGGTACATTTAATTAACATCACACTGGAGCAATGCAACGGACTGTTGGCGACGGCCTCCGTAGGGAAGGATCCGAGGACAGCGCCACAATTTTGAACCTTGGTAAGATAACGAGGTCACAACTGAGCAGGCACCCCACTCTCCTAACTTTCACACCATGCTGAGGTGAGGTCTTTTGAGGACACAACAGATTTAACATGCACCAGACCACTTTGTACACAATGGTCTGGTTGGACTCGAACTCGCAACTCTCTGGATGCCAGTCTGTTGCTATTCCTTCTGGACTACTGCTGCCAAGTTGGTGTTGGTAGCTGACCATGAAATCCTTCATGCGATTATTGCACTGCAATGCATCTGGGTGCCAGAATTGGCCCTAATTTTGATGGATGATTCAAAAACGGCCGAGTCATGTACAAGAAAGGGCATTTCAAGCACTGGTTTTTAAATAAATAGGGAGGTTAAGAGATCATCAACTGCACCATCATAGATGACGGAAAAACCATATTTTAAGCTAGAAATAGATATTTTTGAATTCCAACTCCAGATAGGTTTCTGTGTCGGGCAAAATACCATTCAGTTTGTATGTTAACTAACAACAGTTCCTAATTAAACAAATCCTCCATGAAGACAAAACACAACGGCATGTTAAGCTTTCGAATAATTTTTTTAAACCCAAATCCACGAACCTTGAGATTTTCTTGTTCCTCTTCATGTTTAGCAGCCAACATGGCAGCGAGAGATTTTCTGCATTCATCGTTGAAGATGTTGATCATCAAGGGAGAACGGTCGGCCAGCACTTTTAGACTCAGAGCGATTCTTTCCATGTCGTCATCATTGATATTCTGAAAAAATCAAAAGGATAAAAATATGTTATTTACACGTAAAGGAGAATTTCGAATTGAACTGTCTGAAATTTTTATCTTTAAAAAGGAACATTTTATAGGACATCTGAGCAGTCCAAACCAGTTCTATTGTTGAAATAAAATCACTTTTAGAAACTTTTTATTACTATTTATACAAGGGTTCCAAAGTATGTGTCACGGCACCCTGGGGTGCAGTGTAGAGATTAGGGGTGCCGCAATGTGCCATGAAGCACTTGCTGTTTTAAGGAGCAAATATTGTTAAAAAAATAATGTAATAACGTAAAAGTAATGCGAGTAGCCATATCAGTAGCACATCGCAAGTAGCTGTATCTTAATTCCACGATTTGAACGACTGTGCAGTGAGCAGCAGGCTCACCCGTCGCACTGAACACACACATATACGTACCTCCAAGAGCATGTTGAAGGTCATTTTAATTGTTTTCTTTAAATTTTCATCTACACCTATGTTTTTCTATTAAGTACAAATAAAGTATTTGTGTGAATTTTAAATATGAGTTGTATTAATTATATCTACGTTCTTACCACTTACTTCTCTAATTTCTTCTTCAAAGTCATGCAAATTCGAAATATATATACCACAGATAGATATTACATGATGAGTGTGTCGTGAGAAAATTCTAATTCTCTTAAGGGTGCCACTACTTGGATACGTTTGGGAACCCCCGACTTATTCTATTACAATAACTCTTGGATCCAGACAGGACCCAGTGGAATGCAGTTTAGAGTGGTGGTTTAGAAGAAGTTTATTCGTTAGATTAGATGAAGGTTGAAACATAAATACAGCACATCCGCAACTGGGGTCTTTAGCTTGGATAATGGTATATTCTCTAAGTTTATGGGTCGGCGCTGAAAGCAATGGTAGGGAAAACCATCCAGTAATCACCATTCATGCTTTGGCATATGCCCCCCCCCCAAAAAAAAAAACAGGTCACACATTTTTATGAAATTTAATTACCCTAGGTTGACAAGGTCCATTGAGAATGGCATTGGCAGTGAAACAGTTTAAATTGTGCAAGATCTATTCCATTTCAAAAGTTTAACTTTGAATTTTTGACAAGGGTATCAATTACTTTCACAGGTCATACCTGTATAAATAATTTGCGAGTATTATTTTTGTCATGACCCACACAACAATACAAAACTTTAGTTGACTGTAACTATATTTATTGATAGTGAGTCTAATTGCTGTACTATCCTAACCACAGAGAATAACTGTACTATCTTCAGTTAAAAAAGTGGTTCTTTGCAAGGAAAGCTGGCGATATCAAATCGCGTCGAGCGATCAGTCACAACTAAGCAATAGGCAACATTCTTAGCATTCCAAGTACAAGAAGAGTAACGCTAATATTAAAGAGTGGTTCAAATTACTGTCATGGAAATACGAAAGGCATGTACAATTTTTAAAAAACAAACTATCATAAATTGTAAAAAAATTAATTAAAAGCGAAGATAAATATAATTTGAATATGAATTAAAATTATACCTCTTTTTCGTCAGGTCGGCAAAAAATTCAATGAATCTTTTGGTGTGCTGAATAATTCTAATAATTAAGTTTTGTATGCCATGAAATGGAAAATGTTGAAAATCACTGCCCTAGGAGTAAAACAATGAACTTATGACTTATTTTGGGGGTGACTCGGAAGAGTGCCAGCACTGCAACTAGTAGTCTATTGTACCGAGACCCCTGCCGATCCACTAAAGACCGATTGCCGAAATAAATTTCAGCATGTACCTGATTGGAATGTTGCCCAGTACACAGGGTTTGATACAATGGTATCCCAGATATTCAAGTCGTCGTGCTGAGTAAAAATCACAGTCACACACATATCTTCTACCATCTAACAACCTCTACATACTACATACTGGGTCATCTATAACAGTGCTCCCCAACCTTTTTATCACTGCGGACCGGTTCAACGTTTGATAATTTTGATGGGGCACGTTAGGGGGGGGGGCGTTGAGTGTTTATATTTTAGATTGCTTTGATTTAATAATTTTAATTTAATTATACTTAAACATGCCTTCAAAATAAAACACAGTTACACCAAAGAATGAATATAAAGTTATTTAACATTTTAATTCACTAAAACGCTAAATCAACGAGAACCCTGAGCTTATTTCTTTGCAACAAGATGGTTTCATCTGGGGGTGATAGACAATGACACCTGAAGTGTGTTGCATATGTCCAGTTTATTCCGTTCATTTGGTTGCTGTCACTGCAGAAAACCCCGCTTCACACAGATAGGTTGTCGGAAATGGCAATAGGAATTTAAGTGCTGTGGTGGCAATCTCATGGTATTCCGCCATGACTTTAATCCAGAACACCTGCAGAATTGTTGTCTCGTCGTAGTTTTAAGTCCGCCTTCATTTGCAATCTCCAGCAGTAGATCTTCTTGCACAGACATGCTAGATTCGCCTGATTTGTTGACAAATGGGTTGCGGATCCATTCCTTACTAGTTCGTGGGTCTTTAGTGGTTGGGAAGTAGCGCTCAAACTCTTTTAAAAGCAAAGACAGGTGATCGTGCACCAACTGGGAGAATGAATGTTTAGGCTCAGTCTTGCTTAAAATCCCCACTATGTCTGAAACATGTCCAAAAGGCCTCTGTTCGCGGGCCATCCCCACAACTTCAGTTGGGCTTTAAATGCAGCTACTTCGTCTGCCAACTTGAAAACAGTTGTCAAAATTGGAAAATAGAGACATACAGAATTCAGAAATCAAAATTGAAGCTCTAGTAACAGAACAAATTTCAAGTTCTGATTTACCGCCTCCTAATTTGAGTGGACATTTCATAGATAAAAACTGCACAAACAAGAGATAAATACACCACAGTAAATAAAATGGAAATAATTTAATGTTCCTTGGGCGGACCGGTACCATTTGATCCACGGACCAGTACCGGGGGTTGGGGACCACTGATTTATAACACCCCTAAGGTTGAGGTGTCTATTCAGTGGCCAGTCAAAAGGCCACTAGCTACCCTGATTTCTTTCCTGCTCAATTTCAGCAGTTCCCTTGATCTATCCCAGGGAGATTGATGATTAGATTGAAGCCATGTATGGCAGGACTCGGTGAGGAGCAAACCTTTGATAGTCCCTCTAACCACACTGTAAGGTAGACCCAAAACAGGCTCTGGTCAAATAAATAAACAATGAACTTACTTTAGCAGCAAGTCCAGACTTGCCAAGATGAATGATGGAAGTCATTATGAGCATAGACTCGGCTATAAAAGACTGAGGGGAAAAGAGAGAAAGATCTATAAGTAGGTAACAAAAGCACTCAAGGAAAATAATAAAAACTGTGGCTTCCAGATATCCCTTACATTTTGTTTCTTTGGATCATGAACTAAAGTGAGATAACGAAGTGCCAATTTTGCCAGAGTGGAGGCCAGAGCAGCTCCGATGAAATAATCACCTTCCATTAAATAACCTCTCAGAGGAGGTTTCTTTTCACCTGAAAGAGAAAAATATGAAAAATGTGTTGCAAATACAATTATAAAAAGCCCTTGCAAAATAGCAGTAATGTAATACCTTAAAAGTAATATTCATACAGTAAACTCTTGATTATCCACGGAACCGAGTGGCATGGCAACCCTGGATGAGTGAATTCCGCAGATAATACGAAAAATGGCACAAATCAACACGAAAACGAGTTTGAACAATTTTTATTTACAGTAGTGTGCCTATACATACAAGTATGAATTAATAATTTAAAAGTTTTAATTAATAATTATAACTTTTATGTGTGAATGACTTTATGAATTATAAGTTAAAAGATTTATGAATTTAAAAGTTTATTTACTTATTCACAAAAAGAAAATCAGTCTATTGTTTTTGTGTTAAAACACCTTTTTTTTTTTAGACTAAACTTTTTTCATTAACATTTTGTCACAAAGTGATTGCTAATAAGCTACAAAGTGGATAATCGAGAATTTATTGTATTTGCCAAAAAAGTGAAATATTACGGAAAATATTATTTTGGCAAATAAGTTGTTGCCATCATGGTGAAAAAACAGGGACGATTAGTTTATGTACAATAACCGGGTTAGAAATTTGGAGCAGAAAGTCGGGTGACAGTTGTATCTCAATGAAATTCTTTTATCATTTTAAAGACATTAAGGAGTTTCTAAGAATTAATTAAAGGCATTTCTAAAAATGTTAAGGTTTGTGTCTTGATAACGAAAGCTTGGCTGGGGTTGCTTGGCAGGAGGGTCATATTTGGCCAACCGGCACAAAACCTAAGATAGACTATGTCAAACTGCACACAAGATAGTGACAGAGAAGAGAAATACAGAGTAATTTACAGTAATCAAAAATGCACTGCCTACAACTTGCAGGTTGCCAGCATAGAGGGTAAACCCACTGAGTCACAATGAATCTAGATAATGACTCACAAACAATATTCTACTACTATAAAAAATTAGGCCACAAAATCGATGACTGGGTCTTAAAACTGGACTGTCAAAATAAAATTTACAAGTTCAAAATATAACTACAAATTTTGAACACAGTTACAAATTGAAAAAATTAGGCTATTTTTCTCTTTTACAGTAATTATTAAAACTTATAATTCTTTTACAGTGTTCACTAAAACTAATAATCAGTGTTCAAAATATAACTAACCACTAATTTTGAACACTATTACAAAGGAAAAAATTAGGCTGTTTTTCTTTTACAGTATTTACTAAAATGTCTTGAATTTTGTAAACTTGGATTAATGATTTAAGTATTATTTCACTGTGACATAAAATACTAATCTACTAATGACAGTATCATCCAGTTAGAAATGTTTAAGATATGAAAACTAATAATTCTTAATTGCATTGAAATGCATTAATCTTTAAGATTAGTAAACTAGATTTTATGAAATGAGAGTCTTGTAGTAAAGAAATGTGTAACTATACACAAGATATAATATAAAATGAAATAAATATTTTTTTTTAAAGGCATACACTACACATTGTTTAATCGTTATAATGTAAAATTATCAGTTATCTATGCCACAAAAGTTTGAAATATAACCAGCTTCTACTTACGATCACAGAAGGCTGTAACATAGATATGAAATTAAATGACACCAAATCATTTCTGAAATTCTAATCTAACTGCCTTATCACTAGAGACCGGATTCCCATGCAATTGCATATTTGGTTTAACACCACATACGAGTCAGGAGATCAATTTTCTATCCAAATCATGCTTCAATGATACCATAGGTGAAATTATATATTGCATATTTGAGGGGTTAATTCATGAAATTGCATAAATGGTTATTGCATATTTCACCCAAAATATCAATATTTGAAATATTATAGCACTTTTTTTACAATGCAATATAGAGCATCTTGGGACGAGACTGAATTTATCTTTAACAGAATAGAATTTGGAAATTGTACCGCACACACACAAAAATGAATTATAGGAATAAACCAAACGATCACATCTCCGGTTGACTAATTATTATTACGTAACAAATGAAATATGCAAATGAAAAGAAAAGAACATCGCATAAAAACCCAATCAATTATTGGTATCTCATAAAGATGTATAACCACGGTCACATAGACTAAACAAGCAATAAACTAATAAAGAATCTGTTCTAAGGGCGCCTCAGTGTGCGAAAACAACTACGTTACTTTCGGAGGAAGAATTTAAAAAAAATGAAGAAAATTAACACATGGGGATAAACATTCAGGCTCCAAAGCTGATTAGGCCGCAAAGACAGGAAGTTATTCGATGAATATAAAAAGAAAAGGATGTAAAATCACAAAACAGCAATCCATTCATTTTTAATTTAATTCAGTTGTGCTTTGCCAGCTGTTCAGAAATATAACTAAAATTTCACAATATTTTCCGTTCGAAGTAAAAGGGTGCCTGAAGGATTTAAATAAAAATATAACAAAGAAATTTTTATGTACGACGGTCAGATCGTATATTGCCTACCTTGTGGCAAAACTATAACATGTGAGAGGAAATCTCAACTAGAACATATTAAAACTGGTAAGTTATTTCTTTTCATTGTCTTTATAGAAGTGAATTGAGAATTTCAATCACATGTACACACACATACAAATATGCAGGTGCAAATAAACTTGACCCTCGAGTAATACAGCTTCACCTACTATGTGTTCATCCAAAAATTAAATGAAAGGAAGACAAAAGCTCCCTCATATTATCATATAAATTATAGAACACTGTTTTTCTTTACATGGTGTAACTCAGGGCTCAAAATACCTGGGTGCACAGGTGCACCTGAAAATAAAATTGTGCACCTAATTTTTTCCCTCTAGGTGCACGCAGTGCATCTATCGTTGAAAAAAAGCGATGGAAATGTATTACATGTTATTTTGATGCAAAATATTAGTATCGACCTCTCTTGCTCTTAAGGAACGTAATTAAAATTCCTATACACACTATGCGAAAACTTTAATCCAATAATGCCATGTTGCAATGAAGGAAAAATACAAAAAGAAGGATGGACACTAAACCTTATGGGTAAAGATCTGTCTAAAACGTAGACATTTCTGATTGCTCACCAATGTCTGATGATGACTGAATATTTGTAAGTAATAATTTCGCAGATAAAAAATGTTTTAAATATTTTTATTTACTATCTACTTGTAACATATCCAAACATACCCAACTAATAAAGTAGTTTACATAACATAAAGGCTCGTATATTATGTTTTTTTTTAATATACATCTAAAATATAATCTGTGCGCCTAATTTAAAAACGTAGGTGCGCAATGTGCACCTGTAATAAAAAATCTATTTCAAGGCCTGGTGTAACTCCAGTGTTCGAGAGGCCCAAGTGTACATACCTTTAAAATTTACAATCAAATTTAGGCTTGATTAAGTTCCTGCATTGATTTAAATTGTTCTTTGTAGGAGCACATTGTTCTGCCGAACAAAGATTTTCTAAGCGTCAAGTTTTGCTTAGTCAATCACAATTTCAATCACTTCAAAGCAGGAAGACAGTTTTTGCGAAGATTTATGTCTGGCATTAATTTTGGCTGACATTCCTTTCTTTAAACTGAAGAATTCCGTCCTCAATGAATTTCTTTCGAAATACACTATACATATTTTACTGCATATTTTGTCATTTTTTACTGCATATTTTAGCATTTTTAACTACATATTTTAGGGTATATTTTGGCAATTTTTACTGCATAAAAATCCAGTCAATACTTATCACACATTGGAAATGATAGGTATGCAATGGTAGGTAAAGATAACAGAAATACATAAACTTACCCTGTGCTACAAAATTATAAAAACTCGTTAAGAAGTTATATTCATACATATTTTGTTAAAACGAAGTCCTTTGAGTGATGATTCACAATTTGTTTTAAAAACTGGTTTACCTTTTGCTGTAGTGGGAGCACTGCTGAAAGCACTCTGTGTGGCATAGGTGCCGTCAGCGGTGACAAGTTTCTGAACAGGAGCAGTCATGGCAGAATCAGTATCATTCTCTTCTTTACCTTCGCCAGACGCCTTTTTCATTTCATCATCGACAATCGGAATCTGAGGAAAATTTCTATGTTAGTTGTCAAAACAATTCATGATAACCTCATAAATCCATCTATTGAAAACCCTCTGAATTGGTTTCTATTCTATAGTAGCCACTGCGTGGCTACTGGCTAGCCCGTGATGTTAATTATTAAGCTGGTGTAAAATTTTCTGCAGATTTCAAATCCATTGAAATACTATCTATCTCTCTATATATAGCAGGGCTCGAAATACCCGGGTGCACGTGAAAATAAAATTGTGCACCTAATTTTTTCCCGCTAGGCGCACCTGTGCACCAAATTTAAAAACTTAGGTGCACCTTGTGCACCTGTATTAAAAAATATATTTCGAGGCCTGATATATAGTATATATATATATATATATATATATATATATATATTACTATTATTTCAAAATATTACTCTATATTTAATGGTCTAGGAGATAGAAAAAAGAAGTGTGACTATAATTAAAAGATTTATTGTCTGACTGGATAAACATTTCTCCAGGCAAAATCAAAGTGGAAACGAAAAAAATAATTTTCTCCACGTTCTGCAGATGAAAAAAACTTGGCATGATTCCAAACCCTGACTGCAAGGTCACATGTGCAGAAAGAGTTCTCCGTGTTTGAAAAACCAAGGAGAATAAAACTATGAAATTCATTTTAGAAACTTCTATATGAATTTTAAAATTCGCAGTGACCCAAAAATTGCAAAAAATTGGGACTACCTGTGTGCCAAATCTCATTGCTGTAAGTGCCATAGAATCGCCAGGATTTTGCGGCCCCAAACAAACACTTTCTTTTATAATTGTAGAGATTGTGTGTCAACGATGTTCAAGTGGTGCACCGTATGGATTGTGAAATGGTATAAAACGTGCACAACAGGCACAGGCCTTATTTTCAGATCTATCAATTGGAATTAACATAAACATTGGAAATAAATCAAAAATATGTTATTTTAATCTTTTAGTTTTGATTTAATTTCTGAAATTCAGCTATTTAGAGGTTTTATTTTTTATTTTTTTATACAATTTTCATTATCATAGGCATATTTTATCAATTTTAATGTAGGTTTGTCACAGTCAGTAACCTAAAAACTATGGCCAATATAGTCTGCAAGTATGAGCTTTTGCGTAAAAAAAATACAGCAGGATCTAGTATTTTGGTAACGTGTTTTGTAATTTGCCCTGTTACTAAAATGCAATTTCAATGTCGCTTGGTAAATTAATGCCAATCACTAGCAAATAGTGATACATTTAATTAGTTTGTACCCCCTCCAATGTTCTCTCTTTGGTAATATGCTAGCATTTACACTGCAAAAACCTCTCGTACATAAAGTATTTGAGTGAAAATAAATTTATCTCCAGACTTAACAGGGCATTGTATTACATAATTAATTTCCCTTTATTATTATGCTCTATAACTGTGCTTAAATGAAACAGACAAAGAAATTAAAAGCACACTCACCTCTCCCAGGCATTGTCGGAATTCAGTCATCACACTGTGAATGTCTTCGACTGTTTCACAATATTCTCCAAGAATCCACAAAGCACTGCGATGAATTCTACAGTAGGAATACAGCAGTTAATCCATCATTTTACTTATATGCACCAATGTACAAAAGATTTCAAACACAAAAAACACATTTCTGTGTTAGAATCCAATAATGAAATAAATTAAAACTGATAAAAAGTAGTGAGGGAAACAAGTATAATTTCACCTTGCAACCTAGTCTTTTCTGAATGACTTTTAACCAGAAATTAACAAATTTTCCCCTTTTATATGCAATAGATTAGTCATTAAGTGTTTTATAGTAAAAACAATACTACACAGTCCAGTCACATTAATGTGACCACCACCTACTTTCGACATCATCGTGAAATAACCAATCACAAAAGGCAGGTGGCAGCACATTGTTGTGGAGTGTATATAAGGGATGTCCTAGGGCATTGGAAAGCATTTCAATCGTGAACAACTAACCGCCCACATGAACCAAGGGGCTACCAAGAGTGTATCCTCAACAATGGTCCAGCGAACGTTGCAACGCATGGGCCTCCGCAGCAGACGCCTGATTAATGCACCTATGCTGACTGCAGTTCATCGGCGACGAAGGCTGGAATGTGCATGGCAGTACCGCAACAGGAACACAGAGTGGCTTTTTCCCATGAATCAGTTTATGCTCCATCGGACAGATGGATGTTGGCGTATACAGGGTGGCAACAAAATTCTTGAAAAAAAGTTCCCTGATATTTCCATGATTTCCCTGATAGTCTCACAATAATTTCCATGATTTAACAGTTCCCATAAGAAATGTTGTAATCTGTGATTGATATCGATATACAGTATCCACACAACACTGTTTTTAAATATTTAAGGTCAGAGGGTGTAAAAGGATAATTCTACACAAATATTTTGTATTTTTTTATTGTAAGGGTTGGAACCTTAATAGAACAACTCTTAAATTGCAATTGAAAAAAAAATGGAGAAAAAATTCTAAATATTTTGATTATGAACATTTTACACCTGACCCTACATTATCATACTATTCATTAAAACCAAATGCAAATATACATAAAAAATTCTACAAAAATGTAATTGCAAACCAAAATAACAAATTTAATACACAAAAAACATCATAAGTTACACAAATTTCTAATTGTATACCACCAGTTGTATCACTAGCCTCAAGGCGACAAAACGCTGCAGCCGCGTAAAAAACGGCGGTGGCGGTTTTCTCGGTGTTTAAAAATTAGACGCCACGGTTCTTTATTCGAATTACAATTTCGGCGAATACGATTTATTCGATTCTCAAAAGTACTCGTAATAGTGCATCTCTTTATAGGACAAACGATAATAGTAGCCGCTTAAGCTGTCAAAATTTCCCTGATTTTTTGTAAAATTTGGAAATTTTCCCTGAGATTTCCCTGATTTTTCCAGAATTAAAAAGTTCCCTGAGAATTCCCTGATTTCCCGGTTTTCCAGGTTCTGTTACCACCCTGGTATACGACGCGAAACGTCTGAAAGCAAACACCCTGCAACAATTGCCATGGATCCTCAACCACGTAATCTAGTGCAGCTGGCCACGGCACTGGAGTCGGCATGGCTCAACATCCCAGTGAACACCTTCAGAAGCCTAATTGACTCTCTCCCTGCACGTCTTACAGTGGTTCGCTCTGTCAACGGTGGTTATTCTGGCTTTTGACAGGTGGTCACATTAATGTGACTGGACTGTGTATATTACTCAAAAATATCACACTAAATCGATAATACCTGAAGCGAAAACAATTTTTATTTGTGAATCAAAGTGAGACATCAGTTTCGGTTTCTAACATTCTCGTTACGAGTTTCTAAAATCAACATCAGCAGTACATGGAAGCGACACTGTGGGATATTGGCGTCGGCCCGGGATCAAACCCGAAGGAAAAGAGCCGAGGACAACACCATGTAATTTTGAATCACGATCAGATGACAAGGTTAACCCTGAGCAGGCACCCCACTCTACAAACTTCCACACCATGCCAACATGAGGAAATTTGAGGCAAATGTAGAAATGACAAGAATAGAAACAATTTAGTTTTGGGATTCTTTTTAAATTAGGGCTACAAAAGACTTGTCTCTATATACAAAAGAAACAATGAATTGAGTTGACTTTTGCTTCTCACTTTCAGTCCAATCTCGGCATTCCAGTAGGAATTTGTAATTAATTTTAACACAGGAGCAAAACAACTGCTATTGATGTCGGTCCGGGATCAATCCCTTAAGGGAAAGATTCGAGTACAACACCATGCCAGTTTGAACCACAGTCAGATGACGAAGCAACACCTGAGCTGGCACCCCACTCTCCAAACTTCCACATTATGCCAACGTGAGGGCATACGAAATCATGACAGATTTAACACGCACCAGCCTCCTCTGCACACGGCGGTCTTTGGTCGGATTCGAACTGCCGATATTGGCATCCAGGAGTTACCAACATCATGCTACTGAAAACCAGACTATGTTAATATTTTAATACACTTACTTGGATGCTTTTATAGTAGAAAACACCTCCAAAAGTTTGGTTAGGATCAACGTCCTCAACTGCTCGAAGCGTTGCATGGCCTCTCGAACGAAAGCAAGGACGTCTGCAGCTGCTTGCTCGTTGTTATCCGACAAGAATTCCAAAAGCTGGGAAAAAAAGGGATGTCGTTTAACAAAGAAAGAAAATTTCACTGGAGAAAGGATGTCAATTTGATGAGCAATGAACGGAAAAAAAGCCGGGCAAACAACTTTAACATCATTGATGACTCTGTTGAGAAATCAAAACAGGGGTGCTTTTGAAGTACTCACCACTGGAATAATTGTGGGTGCAACGTCTGGAAATTTCACGCAACAGGAATGCAGTGTTCGGACTAAGAGCTGCCTGTATTTGCCAGTGTCTTCGTGCTCGACAGTGTTGTGGGTTTTGGTGACTTCTTTTTTCAAAACTAAAACCATCTGGAAAACAAATTTTTGTTTAAAAAAAAAAAAAAAAAAAAAAAACATTCGTTTTGCAAACACTTATTAATTATGAGGGAATAATGTAAACATCAGTATGAAAATTAAGTTAATTTTAAATTACATTATAGCATTATAGTATACAAAAGCCTTTAGGTTTAAATACAAACAATTTTAAGTGTAAAAAATCCGAAGGCAACGTCTTGTAATTTTAAATTATGGTTAGATGATGAGGTCTGAGATCTGACCCTGCACCCCACTTTCCTAACTTCCACTAGACCATGCCAACATGAGAACGTCTGAGACAATGACAGATATAACGAGCACCATAACCATTTCTCTACCAACAGGGTTTGTAGAGAAAAAATTGCTGACGACTCTAAACTGGAAAGAATTAGACAAGGCGAGAAAATTGCTTTGGCCCTCCTGGATCTAGACAAATTACCTATTTATCTAGACCCAGGGATGTATTAAATGTAGATGCCTAAAAGGCTTGAATCTCCCTCCCCCCAAAAAAATAAAAATGGTATTTATGTTATAAAACAATTAATGCACGCAAACCAGTTCCAATCACCATTACATTGGAGTTTTGTCAGTTGAACAAATTGTAACACTCCTAAAGGCGGCTTCTCTGATCAAGTTGACATATTCAAGAATTCCTTAATTGGAGATCATGAAACTCCTTTCAAGTGATCAACTGTCCATAACTAACCCTAGAAGTACTATTAGAGCACTCCATTTGACATTACATTGGTCGTAAAGTTCTGGGCACTTGACATAAACCCTTTTCATCTGACGTTACACTGACATTACGATCTCCTAAACCTCAAGTCCCTTGAGAACACTCAAGATTCCATCGACAGGTGGTTTTCAGCCGAAAGGGGCCGGAAAGATGCTGGAATATCCCAGAGACCATCGAAACCTGAGAGAGCGAGGACACGCTCGCTAACCTCTACCGAACCCTTCTTGTCCCAAAATATCTGTCATTTTGCTGTACATATCTGTAAAGCTGTAGGATGTTAGAATAAATGTTGTAGTGGTGAAACCCAAAGATATTGTTCTTTTACGCTGCCCTTTCTGTCATCACTCTATTTCATCCTGCACAAAATAAAACACGAGAGAAGACTGGACCAGCACCAAAATTATTTTGCGGATACCCACTCGGTTTAAGGTGCAGCAATTTAAAGTTATCTCGAGAGCAAGCAACGCATACCTCTTCAACATTTCTCGAGGATATGAGATCCAAAGCCAAGTTTAAAGTCTTCCGTCTCACTTCCAAATCAGATGCAGCTAACACTCTTAGTATGTCCATTACAAGATCCTGAAAATTAAATAAATTATTATGGGGTTAACTTCTACATACTGAGGAATGACTATTATTCATTTTATAAATATGAAACAGACTGAGTTTGAGTTCATGACACAAACTATAAGACACTACAAAGGTAAGTATTTAATTACGTCACACTGCAGCAACACACAGAGATATCGGCAACAGACGAAGCCCCAAAGGGATAGATTTGAAGACAACACCAGGTCATTTTGCACCACGGTCAGAGATTACGAGGTAGCACCTGAGCTGGCGCACCACTCTCCAAACATCCACACCACACCAACGTGAGGTCATAATAGATTTAACATGCAACAGCCCCTTTTGTACACTAGAGATGCGATGTCGATGTTTTCAAAACATAGATGTATTGGAGCCGATGTTTTTTTAACATTGATGTTTATACTTGTCAATGTTTTATTTTTAAATGAAAAAGTACCATTATAATATTAAAAAAATAATCAAGTAACACAATTTTCACAGTCAGTAAATTGAATATACTTTTAGACCTAAGTGGTCAAAGGTGTCTTCAAAACATCGATGTTTTATAATAACATTGATGTATTTACCATTGATATATTGGAGCCGATGTTTGTTTGTCATCAAGTTTTAATACTGTGTCACTGTTTTTACATTGTCGATATTTTATTTTTGAACAACAAAAAAACCAACTCCATAGTAAAAATTAAGAAAAATAACCGTGCAAACTAAGTATTTGTCAGCAATGGCAACATCTGTTGCATCAGAAAGAGTTTTTCCCTAACGTGTAGGATAGTTAGTGAAAAAAGAAGTCAAGGGGAAAAAGTTTACCAACTTTATTGGTAAACTTTAATTAACAAACATTGGTTTATATAATAATTATAGGCTTCAATATATTTTAATTACAGTAAATAAAAAATAAGTTTCTAGTATTTCCCCACCCCCATAAGTTGATAAATAATTAATAATAACTAACAATAACTATTATTATGTACCTACCTAATTATGCTTATAGTCAATAATATAATTATACTTTGTCAAATTGGTGTAAATATTATTTTCTTTTATATTACAAGGGGCTCCACTAGCCAAACCCTGAAAATTTGTACGTCGTTTGCTCACTCGCATTAAAAATTTCGCTCTTTCAACTTTGTCACTGTGGTGAGATCCACATCCTTTAAGGGTTATTGTCGAGGGAAACCCATGTGAAAGGATTTCATTGAAGCAGGCCGCTTCTTTGTGGACAATCTCTGGGATTCCACGCTATTCACCTCCGTAGGGAGTTTCTTGTGGGCCATTATTAACACATTATTCAATTAACAAACCATGTTAATTTTGTAATTTTCTTATTCGTACTTTCTCGGGAAATCGTCCAAGAATCGAGGGAAAATAACCAATTTTCAATTCTGCAGTGTCTGCTGTAACATTTTTTTAATATAGAGATTCAATTTGAAAATAAAAGATTTGTTAATAGTACTCATTCATTTTTTGACTTTGTTTAGACAGTTAAAAAGAGACTTAGTTATAAATTAATAAACACTGCAACTGACAAATTAAAAATCCCACTCCCCTGGCAAACATTAATGTTTGAGGTTGCTAAACCAGTTTTAAGAAATGGGGGAAAGGTTTAAATACACTGATGTTTAGAAACATCAATGGTTTTTGGGCGACGTATAGTAAACATCAATGTTTTGCTGTCGATCTTGCATCCCTTTTGTACACGATGGTCTTAGGTGGGACTTGAACTCACAACCCTCCAGTCACTCTTCTGACTGGGCCACAATGGCCTTCATTACTCGGAATGTAACAAATAGAGGTATTACGTAATTAAAGTACTGATAAGAAACAGCATTAATGCTAGTGTAACAATAGAGGTATTACGTAATTAAAGTACTGATAAGAAACAGCATTAATGCTAGTGTAAGTGGCAACAAAATCCTTGAAAAAAGTTCCCTAATTTCCCCAATAGTGACACAAAAATTTCCCTGATTTTAAAATTCCCTGAACAAATGTGATCGTAATTGGTATCGATATACAGTATTCACACAATTCTAAACACATATTTTCTATTTTTTCTCTTTAGATATTTTAATTGATATTGTAAGGGTTGGAACCTTTAATTTAACTCTTGCAACAACAATTGAAAAACTGGAGAAAAAATACAAAATTTTTTGACTATTTTCTTACATTATCATACTATACATTGAAATCAAATGCAAATATACATTAAAAAATTCTACAAAAATGTAATTGCAGGCAAAAAATATTAATTTAATGCACAAAAAAACATTAGTAGTTACACAAATTTCAAATTGTGTACCACAATTTCAGACATCCACTAGCTTTAATTATAGACCAAAACATTTTATTTTAAGACAGCATACTTTAAACAGTTCTAAATTCTAATTTCAGAAATTAACAAACTAACTTTAGAAGCATAGCTCAGAAAATAATGATTACATCATTAAATATTGTAAAAATATTAAAAATTAACATTATACATAAATAGTATATTAATATTAGACATTGACAAACTAACTTTAGAAGCAGATCTCTGAAAAATGATTACATCACCTGTAATACTCGCTCATGAGCAGGCGCTTCTTTCAAAGCAATCAAACGGTCTAAGACAATAAGCTTGACATTGTTATCACTTTCTTTGACAATCAACTCAATGTAACAACTTGCTGCAGCCTAAAAAATGAAAAAAATCATAATCAACATCTTTCAAACATTTTATTATTTCATAAGGTTAAAGCACAATCACAATACAAGAGATGGATTATAACATACAAAAGAAAAACCAGACTATAAAGTAGATAAAAAAATTAATAAAACACACACCAAGAAACAAAGAAAAGGCCGAATTCATTGTCCTAAAAGTTCATTCCTCTCGATAGACATAGGTTTCAATAAAATAAAATTAGTGGCAAACTATTCATTTACTAAAAGGATTGCAAGTTGCATACGTCAGAGTCAAATTTGACTGGATCGGAGACCGAACAAGTTTTGAAGAAAACATTTTCCTGTGAACTGAAACAAATCATAAGAGCTATGAAAAAACTATGATAAATTTATAAAATTTATGATATGGTTAAAAAAATAGAATGCAATTTTATTGAATAGATACATAAAGCATTTTAATAAAACAAAATTAATTTGAAAATAATCATCTAGGCTGACGATGGAAACGGATTGCGCATGGCATATAAAAAGCAAAGTGAAATTTAGGAAACGTTCACATTAGTCATTTCACTGTCCGTTTGGAGAGGCTAGCGAGATCCCGCCATTAAAATATTTTATTTTATTCCTGTAATTAAAATTTCCATATTTGCGACATTGAAGAGCGAGACCTCGCTATCCTCGCCAAACACGCCTCATGTGAATGGTGCTTTAAACACAATCAGCCGTTGAGTATTTGTCACCTGGATACAAAGAGAAAAAAAATTATAAAACACAGAAAAATTACTTTTGTTTTCAGTATGCGGCCAAATACGATGCGAGTCCGAAAATTTCAGTTTTTAAATAACTTTTTTCGATTTGTGAAATTCTTTGTTCTCCTGGTTGTCTAGCCCTCTGGTTTACTCTTTCGTGATCTTTTTCTCCAATGTTTTTGTCAATCGATCAGGTTGGGTTTTTTCCCCGGGAACTGTTACCCGATTGCTTCCACTTTTAAAAACAGTATCACCCCCGAAAATCTTCAAAAATTTTCTTTATTCGACTGGACTGGACAATCACTTCCGGAGTGCCTACTGCAAAGCAGCTTAACTCCCGTCATCAGGTGTGTGTGACATAAAACTGAATTGCATAATTTAAGAGAGAAATTTAAAAGAAAAAATGATTTAAATAGGCTGATAAAAATTTTATAAGGAATTAAGAGCATAAAAAAAGCTAGATATAAAAAAAATTGCAACACATAGGAAAGCCACTCAGCTAAAAGTATATAAAAATAAATTATCTTTATATTGTTTTTGATTCACCTACAAATTTAAAAATTCCCCTTTTCCCACACTTACAATAACTTTTTAAAACATTGCACTCACGGGTAGCTGAAAAAATAATTACTTAACATTTGATGATCGTATTCTAGTTTGTCTAGCAGGGCAGCTATATTGTGCACTGCGAAAGACACTTGCATTGCAAGTCCAAAACAGACTGATTTTCATGGGTTTAAAGTGTATTACATGCTCATCAAGAGTCGATATGACAATTTGTAATATATCGCCTATCAAGGGTTGACATTCAAGCAGGCCAATTCCAATATCATCGCCAACGTCATACTCGTAAGCACTTTTATCGCTGATCAACCGCTAAAAAGAGGTAGGAAATATTGCAAAAAAAATATCCTCATTTGAAAACTGAATTTTGTTTTTAAAGGACTCCAAGAAATGGAAGGTCAAAATAAGCACTTTCTAGGACCCGTGGGAACCCTGGTCTTCGGTAGGATTCGAACTCGCAACCTTCCAGTCAACAAAAATGAGAAACATACGCGAGTTTACAGGTAGAGTAGTTCACTGCTACTATACTTTAATTTTATTAACTACATTAAAACAATAGTTACTTTAATAGCTGTCGGAGCACTGGACAGCGTGACCAATGTACCAGCTGCTTCGTATCGAACGGAGGGGCTGCTGGAGTTCAGCAGGTTGTAGATGCAGCGAATGAATCGAGACCTCTCCGAAGGATTCCCGTGACACACCTGTGATTGGAAAACAAAACATTTACACAGGAAATAAACAATATAAATGAGTTCTTAAGTTTCTATGCACCAAAATGCTCTCAGTTTGGGCTGAGACACTAACAAATTGCACTTTGAGGGTATTTAATGTAACTTGGAGACATTTTAATTCTTTGTTGTCTTTCTTTGATTCTTGTTGATTTTTTAATTAATAAACCACTTTTTCCAAAAGAGTTCCAGGTCTTAAAACAATACTTACAGGTGCAAATTCTCATAACCACAATCAGGGTGTCTACTAAATTCCTGTTGGTCCATTTAGAGGACTTTCTAAAATAAATGCATGATTTGATTTCACATGATTATGTGGGTCAGTTTAGATGCAATTATACTTTAAAATCACACTTTTGTTTCATTGCATACAGTCTGATCTCGAGAAAAGAGGACTCTTGTATCAAATTTCAGCTTTAATATAAGCTGTTTTCTAAATAAAAATTTTAAAATAAAGACAAACCATAAATATGTCAAAGTAGATGAACATTAAACAAATACTCTATATTATGTTCATTATTTTTGTTTTCTGAATACTTGAAATTTTAGTAAAAATTGAAGAAAAAATCAACTATTACTTTAAAAACATTTCGGAACGTAATTTTTTTTTATTTCATGCATCAAATGAAGTTGGTAAAAAATTATATATCAATTTGTCTGTTTAAAAAAACTGTGTCTGAATGTGGTTGGATTGGGGGAGTTACGCTATTCTCATTTTCTTTTCAGTTTGCATAATTTCTTTGTCTAATTGTTCAATTTCATCACTTGCAATTTTTTTCCCCCCATTTGTAGCTCCTGTTCAGCTGCAGCCACCTTTTGTTTTCGCCTTAAAAAATTGATAAAGTTTTGGACCAGTTTTCCGTTTTTGGCATCAGTAGACACCTGGTCAAAACAATACTTATGGGTGCAAAATGTCATAACCACTATTCTCAAACCATATTTCTCATAAACTGCAATCACAAGGGAAAAATACTTTGAAATGAAAATCCCCAAAAGTCTAACCTTATAGATGAGTTCCACTATGACCAACTGCAGAATGTCACCAAAGGAGTGCACCTGGTCGATGCACGAGCTCAGGTAGTTGAGGGCCCGCTCTTGATCCACGTGGATCAGCATCATGAATGCATTTCTTTTGCATGACATGTCTTGCTCGGTCTCTAGGAAGTTGGCCACCAGTTCGGGAGCATCGGGAATGAGGAACTCGAAGTTTCTGAGCGAAATGAAACAAAAAATGACTATAGGACTGCAAATTCTAACAGCAAATCAAATTTCCAGGAAAAGCTTCCTTCCAGTTTGGTACTAGATGAATTTTTTAAAAGAATTTTCACAATCATATTTACTTTCCCCTTTTTGTATGTGGGATACTGTCTCGTCACCCAGTGAAAGCAGGTGTTACTGAGACAAAAACACACTTGCCTACTGGGGATACGACATCGAGAACAAAACATGGATGTTCAATATTTATACATCGATGTTCAATACAGGGTGTCAAGATTTAAATCAATGATTAAAATCATGATTTTAATCAAATGATTTGTTTAAATCAATGATTTAAATCACAACTAATCACACATTTTTGTAACCAAGTAAATGCACCACAGAATAATCACAGAAGTGGTCAAATGCTTTAATTTTTCTGCACTCATGGTGATTTCAGCACTAATGGCTATACCCAGCTCAGAGGGAACTGGGTCAATTACTGCATATTATAAAAGATTGCAACAGCCAGATGTAACTTATTAGAATATACTATATACTGGAAACCGTAATGTAAATACACATGACCTCATAAATCTAAATACCAGGAAGAATAATGTAATAAACATTTCTAATTAACAGCACACATAATATAAACACTTAAAGGAAGTATGCAACAGAAGGATTCAAAATTATAAACTAAAGGGGTGGCTGATTTCATTAGCTAAAAAAACATACAAGTAGGAAGTAAAGTTTTTTTGAAGCATTTGTCAGTTAGCTTATTCTTGTGGTGTGCAATAGAGATTAAAGAGTAGAGATATACATTTTCACACACACAGCCATTAAAATGTCAGCAGGAAGAAAGATCCAATATGAATTAAAAGTAAGTGAAAATTCATTTATTATTGCTGCTCGGCAGTTTTATTATTCAAATTTACTGTAGTCTGATTATTTCCCTGTCCTCTATTCTACTTCTCACACTATAGTTTAGGTCTGTCACTTACACTTACTGATAAATTTGTTAACATGATGATGTAATTTACTCAAGAAAAACTATGCAGGATGTTAACTTGTGTTTTAAAGTTAAACAAATGTTAAGTAAATATTGATTTACCATGTCACAAACTCAATTTTTTATTTAACAAATTTATATACAATTATTGTAAAAACAGTGTATAGGGCCTACAGAAATTTAAATAAAAAAAAATCTGATTTAAATAAAAAAAAAAAAATCCGATTTATTGATTTAAAAAAAAAAAAAAAAAAAAACGATTTTTTTACACCTTGGTTTAATATTAAAACATCAATGTTCAATATTAAAAGATGGATGTTAATAATACATCGCCCCAAAACTATTGATGTTTTTAAACATCAATGTATTTAAACTTTTTTTCTTTCATTTTTTAAAACTGGTTTAGTAACCTCTAACATTAATGTTAGCTCAGGGGAAAGATTTAATTTGTCAATTGCTGTGTTTATTAATTTATAACTAAGATTTTTTTAAACTGTCAAAACAAAGTAAAAGAATTAATATGAACAGTTAATAAATCTTGTTTTCAAATTGAATAGCACAAAAGAAAACAATACTTACAACTATTTGAAATAGGTACTACTACTACCTATATATAAGTATAAGTAGATAGGTACATAACAATATTTATTGTTAGTTATTATTAATTATTTATCAACTTATGGGGAAAACAAACTTAATTTTTATGTCCTGCAAAATAAAAATTTTCGGACCTATAATTATTATAAGCCTTAATATTTGTTATTTACAGTTAGGAAAAAAAAACAAGTTTGTTAACTTTCTCCCCCTTAAGCCGACTCCTTTTTTCACTAACTGTCCCACCAGTTAGAGGAAAAGCTCTTTCTGATCACTAACAAATACTTATAGCAATTATTTTTAAAATTTTTACAGTGGTACTTTATCATTCAAAAATAAAACACTGACAATGTAAAAACAAGGATGTTAAATAAACATGAGCTCCAATAAGTTGATGGTAAATAAATCTGTGTTTTTTTATAAAACATCAATGTTTTGAAAATATTGACATCGATGTCGCATCCCTATCCTCCTCAGACCCTTCGCCCTTGGCCACTTTGGTCTACAAGTATGTTCAATTTACCGATTATAAAAATTATGCAACTTAGTTATTTAAAAATTTTTCTTATAATGGTACTTTTCTCATTTAAACATAAAAACATCAGCAAGTATAAACATCGATGTTAAAAAAACACTGGCTCCAAAACATCCATGTTGCATCCCTATTGCCTACTCGAGACACTTCTGCATGACTCACTCATTAATGGCAGAGCTTCCAGCCAAATTGTCGAGAAGAAACAAGAACAGGACTGATGATCATGAGAAAGACTTAGCTAATATTAATTGTTCTAAATTTAAATTAGTGTCTATATTTACTGAGTTATGGTCATTGTCACACATGTACAGGGTGACCCACTTTTGGCCATGAATTTAAGTGGCATTTAGTTTAAACAAATTTTGTGTTCAGTGGTACCTCTAACAAATGTACGTGGAATGGATATTAAATAAAATAAATTACACTGCACATAAGATACAGGTCAACATATTTCTTATTTGTACGTTTTCTACATGGATGAGCCCACTAATGCTGCAGAACAAAGCATTTTTGTACAAATTTCACTCTATACAATAGGAATTATATTCTTATGCTACCAATAGTTCAGACAATTTGTTCTAAGCTTCTTTGATTTCTCTGATCACTTCATTTATTGCTCATCCATGAAAAACTCTCAGTATGGGCATTTGATAGTGGCTGATTTAGGGTTTTATGATACAATAGTCATATTTGACCAAACAAAAGACAATGTCAAGTAATTGTGAAAAGAAAGGAGAGAAAGATCACTCAGGCATCCTGGGGTTTGCGACAACCCATGCTCACCTGAGGGAAAGAATAGGTCACTAAAGTACCTTAGGCTCGTGAAGTTCGTACACACCTGATGATGGGCCATTTGGCCATAAGGAGATGACCATTTGAACCTGGGATACTTAATGCACAACCTAAAATTTTACTAAGCATCGTCTCAGCAATTGGTTTGTTGAATTCCTGAATGTATGGAACCAATTTTGTTTTCTGTTTACAATCCAGAAACGAATATTCCCCTATGAAGTATGTTAAATTTTCTTCGTATTATACTGCAATTACTTGGTCATGCTGTTAAAGATAGGTATTTTAATAAACGCAACACAACGGGTTATTGGTGACGACCCAGAATCAATCCTAAAGGGAAGATCTGAGGACAACACCAAGTAATTTTGAACCCCGGTCAGATGGCGAGGTAAAACCTGAGGTGACACCCCACTCTCCAAACTTCCACACCACCACAACGTAAAGACATTTGAAGCCACGACAAATGTAACGTGCACCAGCCCCCCTTTGTACTTGATGGTCTATGGTTGGATTTGAACTCACAGCTCCCGGTTGCTGATTGGCTCCTCTTCCAACCGGACTATTGCGGCTACACACTGTGTTAAAGGAAAATAGTGCATTTTCATTATGAATGAGAGAAGACTAACTTGTAGATTGTGAAGATGGCGAGAACTGCATTTCGTCTGACGTACGAGTGACGATGTTCCAGGCAAGTTCGTATGGTTGGCATCAACGGCTCCAAGAGCTCAGGCTCTTTCAGCTTGCACAAGAATCTTAAAGTGGAGCCACGAAGAAATTCGTTCGGATGTTGCAGATCCTTGAAAAGAAATAGATATATAAAACACAATTCAAACAGGGATCCTGATCGACATTAAAAAAAAATCACTGGATTTTACAGATTTTCCTGAAAAATTCTTAATTGGCAATTGCAAATAGCACATATTAATTTGCAAATGAAACATACACAGTAACAGAACAGTTTTATGGTCTCATTTGTACAAGTGCCCAAGTAAAAAATAGCAGTCGGGTTTATGAAACAAGAGAGGTATTGCTTTGTTGACTGCTTAATATGCTACATAGCCATCGGATAATAACAACGAATCAGTTGTCAGCCAGTGCTTACAACAGCACCTCCGCAAAAGGAGACAAGAGCCATACATGGCAGTTTTAATTCGCAGAAAATATACCTTTTATTTTTCCATCAGTAAATTGTCAGTCTCAACAATTACTAAAACTTTTTTTGAGGATGAGGTATACATTTTAATTAACGTCACACTGGAGCAGTACAATAGACAATTAGTGACGATTCACGATCAGACCCTAAGGGAAAGAACCGTGGACAACACCAAGTAATTATCAACCACGGTCAGATGACGAGGTCATGCCTTAATTGGCACTCTATGCAAACATTTGAGGGCATGACAGATTTGACCCCTTGGTACACGAAAGTCTTCGGTTGGATTCGAACTTGTGACCCTCTGACTGCTGCCCCGTCATTTTACTCGTACCTCCAATTCCAACCAAAGAGCACTCGTTGATCATACGTAAATATTCTCTCGTACTGAGGTTCGATATTGTTTACAGCTAGCTTGATAAGTGCTCTAACATTTTAAGGCCTTAAGGATTTTACAATTGAAGAATTTCTTTGTTTTTTGTCACTTCACAAATACAATATATAACTTTTAACAGTTTTAATATATTTTAAGTAACTTTTAGATTTTAGCATCAAAATTTTTAATTAAAAAAATTTACCATTTCAATTTTATCGTTAAAGTTTCAGTTTACAAGATTGCTAAAATATGTAAAGTTTAATTTTTTTTTTTTTGCATTTTGTCAATTTTACAGATGTCCCTGACTCCAATTTCAAATGCATATCTAAGGACAAAATGCCCGTGATTCGTTAATTATATTTATATTCTAATCGAATCTTCTGGGTACCAGTTTTAAAGGCTCAAACAATCATTTCATTCCAACAGCAACATTTGACTGCTAAATTGCCATCTCTGTTGCAGTAGGAATTTCAGGAAACTTAATTGGTGAAGACATGTAAAACTGTTTAGAAGCAATATATGAAACTGGAAATTACATCTCTGATGCTAAGAGTAAATATAGAAATAAATAATATTCATCACTCACTTTTCTATATGCATCACACACTAAAATCATTTCCTGCATAAGTTTCCCATCTGGAGTTGTTTTGGGTACAATCTCCCAAAATATGAGGAGCAACTTCTTGATTGTGTGATCCTGTAGAGGCAACACAAATCGGATGATGGTCATCAGAATGGTAGGGAATTTTTCTCCATTGAGAATCAAGTGAATTGTTTTCTTTAAAGCCTCAATCTTTACTTTTATTTCGCCCCTTTCTGAAAACATTTTATTCAGCTTCAATATAATTTATACGTAAATAATTAAAATGCGTGGAAAAACACGCAACAGTCAGCAAACTTGCACAATGAAGTAGTTCAGAAAATCCAATTTAATATTCACCTAAATCCGTCTTGAGCTGCATTTCGTTGGGCTGCTCCGTATCGCTCGGAGCGCTGATCAAAGTGTAGCATATTTGCTCTGCCGCACTCATCTTTCTGGGAGACAGGAAAAAGAAATAGTCATTAAAAGAGAACGCAACACAGATTTCATGTTTAAACACATACAGATATGTGGGTGTCAATTCTCATATCTATATGGAGATGTCAACTGGTTCAATGAATAACACACAAAAGGCAGGTAAAAAAGATCCTTCATAAAAATTTAACTAAACATAATATGCTGACGGGTCATTCTATGCTAAAAGGGAAAAACTTGAAAAATAAAATAATAATATAGATATATTTTACATAACTTTGGGTTTAAAAAAAGTATGAAGTTCTTTGGTAGGTACTGTACCGTCATGTAAGAATTAGACGGACAGCTGATTTAAAATTAAACTATTGATTTAGATAATTAAAATATTTACAAGTTAAAAGTTAGGGCACAGTCATCAACAATCAAAAACATGCCTGGAGCCAATGAAACAATGGCTCTTCACAAAACAGAGACATCTGTCTCTCGTCGAATTCTGAATCAGTCTCCTTCGCAAATCCTCGTTCTCTTGGGTCCGCAGAACCGCAGCTGCGAACAGGAGGGGGTTGAGTTGGCAAGAGATGTTTATGTCCTCAACAGAACTCAAGACACCCCCACACAGATGCAAAAACCGTCTGTAATGCCGACTTGAGTTCCCAAAAGCTAATCTCCATTCCAGACATGGGATTAGGGAACCAACGGAACTCCAGCTGTGTCGATGGGAAAATCGTTCCTGAAAACGCACAGAACGATTTATCGCATTTCTGAACTCAATTGCCAGACACAAGGGGTGGACCAACGGAACGCCAGGCCGCTGATGAGAAATACTATCTTTCGGTATTTTGTCAAAAACACATGTGCAAACTCTGAAGTTGATGCACATTCCAGCGTCCACGTGTTAGAGAAAAAGGGTCGGCTAGTACCATATGGTACAGTACTAACTTGTTTTTAGAATTTAAAATAATTTTAGTTAGATTTTAGAATTAAAAAAATGAAATTTTATGTAAGTTACTTAAAATTTTTTTTTTATTAAAATTAATTGATGAATGACAGTTTAAAAAAAATGCATTACTACAGTTATGAAAGGCTCTAGAAAGGAATGAAGATACTTTTCAAACTATATCGTTTTGAGCAGAACAAAATTTTATTCCAATATCCATGACCATTTTCTGTTATTTCTCTTTTCTATTAGTAAGTTACTACATTGAATTTAATTCTGTGAACTTAAAAATATCAGTAAATTAATAACATTCCAATCAAAGTTAGCTTTTTATTAGTTTGTTGAACAATTGAAGTACCTATTTTGTTTTCCATTATTCTTTGCTTATATATTTACACTTCAAGATCAGTATATTCGTCTAAATGTAACGTAAGTTGCAGTGGAATTGCAATGACTTGTCTACCAGCATAGCATCTAATCTCAAAATAAAAAGGTTTACCATTTATTCTAATAACTCAATCTTCCGTGCTTTTTGAATTAGCAGTTGGAACACATAGTACGACTGACAGAAAACAATAATTTAATTTGAACCATAGCCACTTAACTAATTTTCATGCACAGACTGATGTCGCTATAACTATGTACATAAGGCACGAGTAAGTCTTAAACACATAATTGTCTAAAAAATTATGTCTATAACTGTGTGTCGTATTGAAATTGTACATTCACTATTAGAAAAGCAACTTGTCTCTGGGCTCCTGATGAAGGCCAAGATAAGAAAGAACACATTTTGTACCGCACTGAGGGAGATTGAATACAGCCTGTGAAAGTATTTGTTTGGGATTTATCACGATCAGGCCTTATCGATAATAGAGAAGTGATTGATGAGACAGTAATATTCAAATGAGAGGGTTGAAATGATGTGGGTCTTATGCATATGTATACATAGCTCAATTTATAGTGTCATTTGTACCTGATCGTTACAGGATAGGGCTGCCAGTCAAAGCACTTGTATTAGTAACAAAAACAGCTGTGGTATTAATAGCATAAAGTTTTAGAATTTGTAGCAAAAAATCTCCCTTTCAACCCTGTTTTAGTAACAATTTCCGTTGCTTAGAAATAGGCTAATACACAAAATGTGTAAATCAAGTATGAAAGAGATGCTGAAGATTTCTTCAAGAAAATCAAATTCTAAAACTAAATAGTTTCTTAATGAGACCTTTTTTGACAATCTAGCTACCAGATTCAATTCTTTTTTCCTTTCGACCTGTCATTGATAACATAAACCATAACTTCAAAATTGATTATTGTTTAGAAAAATTTTCTGAAAAAAAAATGTGAAACTCTTCCCCAGTTTGCTGAGGATAAAAAAAATTAGCTAAATTTTCAAGAAAAAGTGCCAAAAATTATTTAAAAAAAAAAAAGGGAGGTTTTGAGAGTTTAAGATACCCTTAGTTGCCACAGTTGAAAAATTGCAGCAGGAAAGTTGCCACTGACAGCCCTACCTGGAGTTTCCAAATGTGTCAGTTATGTGGTGATGCAGGAAAAGAGTGAAACAAATGTATGCTTACACTGTGTTTATAGTTTCCAGTAAGGGCAATAGATGAGCAAAATATAATTTCTAATACATTTTATTTTAGACTAAACTTGAATTGAAATTTAGTCTCAAAGGCTTGGATTTTTCTTCTCACATTTTTTAAAATACACACTATTATAAAAACTAAATCGGCCAATATATAACACAACCTGTCTCAAACCTTAAAATATTTAGATCAGAAGGTAGGATTGATAACCTGATAAATAAAGGATAAAATAATCAGTTTTAATTTGTCAATCTTACCTTGCACTCTGAGTACAGAAAAAAAGAAATATGTATGATAATGGCAACTTAACAAGTATCAAAATTTCTGATGGATTAAAAATTAACATTGATCCAAATACTCCCAACAATGCTTTGCTCTTTATGATGGTAAATCCTAGTAAACAAGTGCATTTGTTAAAGTTGGTGTCTTATCAGCAATGCTAACTATTACCATTTGGCATCAGTGAAACAAATTGTACACCAAGGTTGCACTAACAACTTGGAATTTACTAATAATTTCTGCTTATCTGTACTCAACAATGGTATAGTTTAAAGTAGTTTTTGAATAAAAACAAAAATAATACACAAAGCTCTAAGTTTACTATCTTATTGTTTGACCTCAAGGATCAACAAACTTTACATTATTAGCCCCAGTTGCAACTTTCCCATTTAAACAATTATACTGCAAAAATACCTTTTCAATCAGAACAGCAGAATGTTATTTTACAAGTGCTTACAGCATGTGGTTCAGGAAAAAGATGACCTTTGTTTTTCAATCCAAATAATTACTATAGTTATCAATTCAAAAGCACATAAAATAATAGCATTGACCTTAAAACAGTATAATTTTTGTGGTAAATTGTGTGTCAATCAAATATAATTCAGTTTATACATTATTGCTCGATAACTGACATCACACCTCATAGATCATGAAAAATCCTCATTTTTACTTACTCTTTCATTGCATCATCCATAATAAATCTATAAAATTAATGAGAAAAACAATTTAAATGTGTTTGCAACTAAAGAAAAATTTGTCCTTCAATAATGCATTAAATGGTTGAATGTATAAAAAGAAAACAAAGTAATAATGTTTTTGTCTGGAAAATACAGATAATTTTACTTTACTAACACTTTTCTTTGGAATATCAGATAGTATTTTTTAAGTCTGCTACCTCCATAACTACACTATAACATAGCTATTAGTGATAGTAATCCTCAAAAATGTTCACTTTTTTTTAAAATATAAAACAGGCATTGATAGTGATGTATATAAAGTCATAGTATAGTGACAATACACTTTTTACTTGTCATAAAATGTTAAAATCTTGAACCGATTCACTGGTTTCTCTTCGTGATTTTGTTCGTCTATGAGAATGAAATACAATTGCAAAGCTACTTTTTAGTGCACGTTAAGTTTGGTGTACACGTTTGTTGGTCTATCTGTCATATATACGATACACTGGATAAACATTCAGATATTTATATCAATTACCAAGTAAGGTGGAGCACCCAATGCCGGTAATCGAATAACGGATATGATCATCCTAAGGTACCATTCGAACGCATTTTTCATACCTTTATGGAAAAGAAATTCCTCGTTGTTCTTGCAAAAATACAAGAAATGGGAAAAATCTTATAAGAAAACTTAATATTATATCTGACAAACGTAAACAATAGAAAATAGAGTATTGGAGATAGCTTCATTCCTACAAAAAAAAAAGCTTTCATAGATCAAAACAGACTGTCTTTACCTGTCTTAATTCATGCACTGGAAGATCATTAATTGGTTTTTATAAAGTATTTTATAAAATGCGAATCACTCACCTATGCTTACGTTTACGTAAAGATGTTGTCAGTTTACTAGCTCGCTTGTTGAATTGTTTCCCTCCTGCTCCTACTGACTTTTGTGATTTTACCAATGTGACAAAATATATTTTTAATTAAAAGAGTTGTTGTTCAGAATCTAAAAATTCTCAGTGGCTCGGTCGAAAGTTTTTTTGACTTCATTTGTTCCAATTGTAAAATATTTAGAATATTATCAAAAGACTGTAGTGGAGTGTTTGGATGCAATAGGTGAATAAAGCGAGGTAAAATGTAAGTCCATATATAGAGCATAAAACTACATTACATCCAATCGCCAATTTCGTTTCTGCCTGAATAAAGAGAAGCGGCTCAATCCCATGATAGTACTTTACGCAAGTCCAACTTGATTGGCTAGTTTCACGGGCTTGGCTTCACTTGGATATCTCGCCAATCTGATTGTTGCAGTAACCATTTTATTTTGAATATGCGCGTTGTTTCGTAGAAATACAATACATACACTAGCGCCTCAGCGTACAGCGTAAGTGTCCGACAAGTTGACTCTGATTTGCTCCTCATATATATGTTGTATGGTGGTTGTAAGTAGTATTTCTTGCCAACTTATATTAAGGGTACTTATACTTTAAAGAGCTTCTTTTCGCGAAGCAACGATGGCCTAATGGCTAAAGTTACCCACCTTCAAATTAGAGTCGGCAGCGGAGGATGATTTCCCACGTTCGAACCCAGCTGTCGGAAAAATTTTTAGATCCTCCAAATTATTTTTAAAAAATTCCAATTTAATTCCTTTTCATTCTAATTTACTTTTCCTAATTTTTAATGCCCTTTTCATATTTTTCCAAGCTTCCGTTGATTTTACATAAATAATCTAAGAACCACTCCTGAACTCACTACCAGCTGATATTTTCCCGCCCCTCTGCCGTCCCCTTTGTTTTAGGATGTTGGTGTCGTATCCACCGTTGGCTTAGGACCATTCTGATGTAACAAAAATCATACATAAAACACTAACTTATATAATTATTAACTTATATAATAAAAGGATACAATTTTCGGCTCCCACCTCTACCCACCCATAGCCATGGATCTGAAAAGAAAAGAAGAAAGCAGAAAGGAAGAGATAAATCGCCAACAACTATAAACCTTATTGACATACGTATCTAGGTCATGTGATCCGATTAGCCAATCAAGTTGGACTTGCGTAAAGTACTATCATGGGATTGAGGCGCCTGTGAATAAAGCATTCAAATACATCAGTTTGTTTTGTGATTTCGGAAACAAAAAAAGGGGTAAGGGTACAAAATGAATCTTTTATTGGTACAGCTACACTCTACGTTTATGAGTGATGGCAACGGCTTGGCGATTTTTTTTGGCGCACTTCTAGTAGCGAGTTACGATAAATTAAGGCAACCCATCTTTCGTTGCTGTTGTTGTGGTTTTCACGGCAACCTCGGCAAACGGAAACTATCAATTTTCATTTTGAATATTCTAGAAAGTTCTTCCAAAATCCGGTAAAATCGTTTGATTTCATTGATTTGTTTATAATTTTTTCTTTCCTCCCATTGGTTATTTTGTTTTTAAAATATCCTTTTATTGCATTGGTCCTTTTAAATCGTTTTCTGTGATACCATTGGTCCATTTATTTGTATTTTGACAGTTGTGGAATTTTTATTTTGTTATAATAGTTTTCACGACAGGATTAAGAGTTTTGTTTTTTTGACCATTTTCGTTTTCATTATTTTTTTACGAGAGAATTCTGACGTTATCAGGTATTATTTCTTGCTTTTTTTCTTTTGTAAATCTTTTTCTTTTTCAACATGCTCACTGTATTTAGTGTAATTGATAAGTTTCAGGGTATTCTTACCATTCGTAGCTTAGTTTCTCTGTTGGTACACAAATGTGTTTTGATATGTGATTAAGCTTACTACTTTTTGTGAAATTTTTTTAAATATACTTTTTAAAACGTTCTGAAATGTGCTTAAAAAGTGTGTTGTAAAAAGAAAAAAAATTGTGACAGGAAAAGAGTTAAGAAATAATTCTTTCCTTGGCGACTTTAGAAGTGCGCCAAAAAAAATCGCCAAGCCGTTGCCATCAGTCATAAACGTAGAGTGTAGCTGTACCCTTTTATTTCCCCCTTTTGTTGTTTTCATTGTTTTGGAACAATTGTATTCATGTTTACAAAACGAGTTCACTGCAAACGCAACTCGTTTCTCCTTGAAGAGCATTCAAATACGAAACTATGTTTTCTAACTATGTATGCACAAAATAAACACATAAAATCAATTTTGCTGCGCTGTCTTTTATTATTTAGGAAAACTCAAGAAATGTTTTTTTTTTACACTTTTCTTTTGTTTGATTATGTAAATAAAATCTTACGCATTGAATAGTAATTTGACGTTTAGACGTTGACCCTTTGTATTTTAAGATATTTTAAAGAAACTTGTAGAAGATGTATTTATGCTTTTCTAGAATCGTCAATTTGAACATGAAATTTCCGTTTCAAATAAAAAGAAATAATAAATTTTTTGTATGCCAAAAAAAATACGATTTTTAAGAAAAATTAACATGTTTTGCTGGCGTTAAGGGCACACGGACCACCTCGATAGACTAAATGCATGAATTTTAAGCTCACCATTCGTCAAGCCATATACAATTTAAAAATAACCATATAACTTTTAAAAAAATTTTCCTTGAAAATATACGCATTACATTTTATAATTAACTGTAACAAAATGTATTCCCTTCATAATTTTGTTTTCTGTAGCTACTTACTTTTTAACTGTTTGAAATTTATTTTTTTCACAATATATCCCAGTTTGGTAAATTTTTCTCAAAAACTATTGCAAGTATTGTCTCCAAAATTTTCCTGGCAACAAAAGATATCCCATTTGAAAATAATAAGAAGGATTTTTAATTTTAATCTAATAGAAATAAAATTAGATTAAAAAAAAAATTTCAAAAATAACAGAATTTTTAAAACTTTTTTTAGTGATATTTCCATATGTTCTGCATTTAAATTTAAAATAATAGGTATTTTTATTGAAAACACTTGTTTGAACAAGTGTGTAAAATTTGAAAAGTGTAGCTTCAATAGAATTTAAGAAAAGTGTACCAAAGCATTAAAAAAAAAAAAAAACACATTTTGAGAAAAATGAAAAAATTATAAAAACACTTACTATGCTTAAATTTCACTATTTAAAATTTTCCAGCACCATAATCATTTTGATTCAGCATTTCTGAATCACATTTCTTTTGTTTCAACAGCTTTAACTTCATTCTGGCATTTTTAGATAGCTTCCGGAAAAGTTGTGTCAATCTTCTTCTCAGATGCACTAATTTCGGTCACTGAGTCATCAGCAACATTTACCTTCCTCACAACAGTAAACCGTTTTCCACTAAATTTATGTCTACCAAACAACTTTTTTCTCGCCATTTCAAACAAGCAAAAGGAACTTTTTAATCAATTTATGAAGCTTTATTTTTTACCAAATCATAAAAACACGTGGTTCAATCCCTTAGCTCGGTTCAAAAATACATCACCTGCTCAATGCACATGTCTTGAAAAAGACATGTTAATATTGCAGTAAAAATGAGGCTGAAAACTAGCCGAAACACTGTGCAAGTCAAAACGTACGTACATGTGATTTTACTGGGAGAGGGCTAGGCCAACGGGTGTGTGACAAGCGTTGTTTACATTCGTAAACGTCTGTTTAAATGTGTTTATAGTTTTCAAACCTATACACGTTATACATTTTTGGAATCGTCTTAATTCCCGCTATTTTTTAAGCCCAAAATTTAAAAAAATCGAAAATTTGAGCCAAATTATGTTCCCTGTGTGCCCTTAAAATATTTCAGAACTTTAGAATTGAATTTCCATGGACTGCTATTGAAAGACACGTATATTATATAAAATTGGGATGCGTTTAAAAATTCTCACTCATTCAAAAAGCAAGTTGAGAATATTTTGGAATAAGCTACTCAGAAAATCTTTTGATTCTTGGTCTATCAGAAGTCAAATCGACACAGCCACAAGCAGCTTCCTCTGATTTCCTTAAATTTGGCAATTTTATTGCCTAACTATGTAAGGGAATCTGGAACATTTTAGCTTCCTGCTTGCAACATCCTTTTTAATGTATATAAATCTTAAATTCTAACCAATATTTTATGATTACGGATATAAAAAGTGCACATAGATTGTTATCTAATCGTCCAGTTAAGGTCATGTTATATCTTTCGTATGACATATTACACGAATGTGAATGATCTTTTTAGTATAAAGTTAGTTCAATTTGGCCTCTGAACTTGAATATAAGGAAATGTGCATTTTTCTAAATGCAAATTAAATGTCGTTGCTGCTGTTACCACTCGAAGTTTCCTGTTGAAACAGTCGCTGAAAAATATTTGAAATAAATGCCTTTCAAAAATAGCAATTTGAGGAATCTGATATAAAATAGCTAATAACACTGTGATAAGTATTCGTGTTTTTATAGTTTCTTAAATCATCTTACTAGAACTGGATTTAAAAGAAAATGTTGCTTTTTTTTGTTGATGAAATCTTTTACAACCTCCACTTACGTTTATAACAAGAAAACTTTATACCTCTAATTATATTGAACTACCACTGCGCATACAGGGTGTTTCAGTGAACCGTTTCAGAACTTCTAAGAGGGGTAGGGTACATCCTGACAACTCGAAATCATATAGCAATGGGGGGGGGGGGTCGGAAATGCTTTCCTGAAGCGGTGTTGTACACAGAAGCACCGTAAAGAAAAGAGACCGTAAGTGAGAAATCGTTTTAATAATACATGAAAAGAAGCAAAAGGTACATGGATTAAAGTAAGTGTTAGAAGTTTCTTCCACGGGCTACAATGCACGCCTCGTATCTCCGACGCATGGACATCCGAACATTCTGGAATACTCCAGGCATATCTCGAATTTCCCCGGCAGCTACTGCAATTCTTGCAACCAGCTCCTCAACATTGTCAACAGGGGTGTCATAAACTAGCGATTTCAGATGACCCCAGAAATAAAAATCAAGACATGATAGGTAGGGTGACCGAGCAGGCCAACGCACGGGACCACCACGTCCGATCCACTGCTGACCAAATGTGACATCCAGGTAGTTACGAACATCTCCGCTATAATAGGCAGGGGCTCCATCGTGTTGGAACCACATTGTCTGTTGCGTCGATGCAGAAATCTGTTCATCTCTCAAAAGTTGTGGCAATACTTGCTGCAGAAAGAGCAAGTAGTTAGGTTCGGTTAGACGAGACGGTAACAGGTAAGGTCCGATGAGGTGATCTCCCATAATACCGGCCCATACATTGACCGAAAATCGAATCTGTGCTGCACGACGTCGTATTGCATGCGGGTTCTCGACCGCCCAGATATGGTTGTTATGTGTGGTGAAAATTCCTTTCCTTTTGTGAAGGATGCCTCATCGAAAAACAACGCTTCAGCAGGAAAAAGGGGATTTGTAGCACATTTTCCAAGGTACCACTGTGCGAAAGCAATACGAGGTGCATAATCCTCCGGTTGCTGTGTCTGGACACGCTGCACGTGAAACGGATACATGTCTTCTCGGAGAATCCTCCTGACGCTGCAATGGGAAACCCCGACTGCGTTTGCTACACTTCGTGTACTCGTTCTTGGATTCCCCTGTACATGCTGCAGCACATTCTGTTCGACGTCTGTAGTCCGTGCTGTTCTTACCCTGTCCCTGTCAGCTCTTTCTAATGAACCTGTCTCAGCTAACCTCTGGTGCAGTCTTGCAAAGAAATTATGACTGGGGATACGCCTCGTCGGATATCGTTCCGCGTACAAACGCTGTGCGGCTGGCCCACTACAATTTGCAGCCCCGTACGCCAAATGCATATCGGCTAACTCTGCGATCGTGTAATCATCCATAATACTAACTTGGCGTTCTTGTGCGAAATGAAGATTCCCTACACTAAAGCTCGGGATTTTCTCACAACGCCATCTAGCGCGTCAGGAGAGCATTTCTGACTGCCCATTGGTATATGATTTTGGTTCGTCAGGATGTATCCTACCCCTCTTAGAAGTTCTGAAACGGTTCATTGAAACACCCTGTATAATACTGCGTCTGCTCTGAAATGCTAGCAATTTGCATATCCTATCGCGATATACGCATGGTGCAAATTTCCCGCGGTTTGAATGCTTCCTTCGTGGAGATGCATTTTGGATGGCCAGCAGTGTATTAAATGACATGCTCACTCTGGAATAGGACAGTGTCACTGCAGTGTGTTTTATTTTCATGTGTTTGGTCCACCCCATTTACAAGCAAACCAGTGTACAGCTCTGCCACTACGCTAATGTGAGGACATTTGAGGCCACGGCAGATTTAACGTGCACCAACTACTTTTGTACACAACGGTCTTTGGCTTGATTCTAACCATAACCTTCATCCTTTCGAGAAATGTTTTCAACTATGCTACAGTGAAACTTCGGTTAACTGTCAGGGTCGGGACAAGGACGGTTAATCGAATAGACGGATAACAGAAAATCCTTAAACAACAGCCCACCCCATCCATTGCATATGAATGAATGACAAAAAATACACATTTAAGAACTGGAAATACACTGCACATTTGTACATTCACTATATGGATATGGACACTGTATGTTTTTTAGAAAAGGGCTTTATTATTCTATTTAAAAACAGGCCTTTTAGTTGTATGACAGCTGAAACACGTCGGAGCATACTTTCCACAAGTTCTCCGTAAGTGTGGGCAGGAATAGCTCGTCATGCCTCTTACAAGCCTGTGAGAAGATGGGGGTACATGGCGGTGTCGTACTGGTCACTCCAGTTTATCCCACAAACGCTCGGTCGGATTGAGATCGGGGCTCTGAACAGGCCAGTCAAGCCAATTCGCCTCATTTTCAGGAAGTCAGTCCAGCACGAGTTTTGCAGTATGACACGGAGCTCGATCCTGTTGGAAGAAACAACCACCATCGCTGTAGTATTGCCATAGTGTAGGCAAGGCCGAATGATCCAAACGGCCATGGTACCAGGTACATCGTGGAGTAGTGATAAAAGGACCTCTTGTTTCACCAGTCGCCTGGCCGGCTGAAATCGTTCCTTGTCGGACAATGGCCAGCCCCTCTGTTGGAATATAACTAAAAAGGCAGGGGAGCTCCCATCTTGGAGTTTTGAGGCGGTGGAAAACTGCCCAAGGGTTTTTCCCACGGACTGGAGCTTCGAGGCTTGGAGCGGAGAGTGCTGGGTCAGCGAAGAGCGGATTCTCTGACAGACTCGAGAAGAGTTTGGTCGTTGTTTCGAGGGCGTACTAGCGACGCCCTAGATTTCGGGAGTTAAGTCTCCGGTGGAGACTCTTTTATGTTTTAAAATTGTCTGTTCAACAGACCAGCACTGTATATAATACATAACCGAGAAATAAAAGAATATTTGTTTTTTATACAATGTTCAGATTTCTTAAAATATCCTTCCTGCCAAAACTTATACACCCCAGTTGTTCAACATTGTTATAACTGGAGGCAGCGGTATTGGATTATTAGCTCGAGTTAATGAGCTACGAACCTGGTCAGGATCGACCATTGCTTGAGAACTTTAAGTCTGAAATCCCGTCTATTACGACAGGGGACACGAGTGACGGTTCCGGAAGCTGAATTGCCGGACATCATCAGTGGACCGATATCCCGTCTATTACGACGAGGGATACGAGAGACGGTTCCGGAAGCTGAATTGCCGGACAACAACAGTTGACCGAAATCCCGTCTATTACGACGAGGGATACGAGTAATCGCTTCGGAAGCTGAATTGCTGACTTTAGTGGTGGACCAAAATATCGTCGGAGGGATACGATCGACGGGTTCCGGAAGCCCAGAGAAAAACCACCTCGACCCCGAAAAAGGAGCCCTGCTGTCCGGACGGAAGAGAGAGGTGAGTCCTATTTTGGAAAACTTCGTTCCGAGAGGCAGTTAGTTAGGGTATAAAATTGGGTTGGTTATTGGTCGGTCATTCTGGTATGAAATATACTTAGTTCTTAAGAATTTTGTTTTTATGTGTTGGGGTTGTATAAGTGCATAAGGTTATTTGTGTTTGTTTTATGGTTATTTATAGTGTGTCTTTATATTGTACCCCTTTGACTCAGTTGGAATCTCTGTAGTGGTTGTGAAACGTTGGTGTTTACTATTTTTTTCCTGTTACACCAGAATAGAATTTTAATAGATTTAATTTTGGTTTATTCAAGAAGCCATGTCGTCTTTCATAAAACGCCTAAACAGGCAGAGGAAAAACACGTTAAAGCAGTTAGCCGCGGAATTTGAGGTTGAGGTGTCTGACTCAGACCTAGTGAAAAACATAATCAAAGATATTCTGGAGGCACCAGATTTCACGGAGGAAACCGCGGAGTGTTTCTTAGACAGAATAATGGAGGAGATTGAACAGGAAAGATAGGATAGTTAGAGAAAAACGGGAGTTTGAATTAGCAAAATTGCGAATGAAACATAAGACCGTCCAGCATCTGAAAAGCCCTGTGGCTCTAAATGTCGTAGTCACGCAGAGCCAAACAAAAACAAGGGTAGATAATTCCGGCGCGAGCCATAGGAACGAGACCCCCGTAGTCAAAACCCCGAAGGCGGTAGAGGAAGACGAAAAACCCCTCGTAATTGACGAAAGCGATCGTTTATTTTTGCTTTTAACATTACCAGATGAAGAGACTGGCTTATCTCAGATCTCTTCAGCTGTGTTCGAAGCCGCACAAAGGAACTGCGAGTCTCTCGCTGCGCTATGGACTCGGAGTGCAAAGAATAGAGAAAGTGAGTTTCAAGTTGTAAAAAGGAAATTGTGGTATGACAAGAATGCGGTTACGAGAAATTTTAAAGTGGGGGATCAGGTCTTAGTTTTAGCTACATCTAAGCCAAATAAAATGGCAGTAAACTGGATGGGGCCTGGTAAAATTACGAGTAAATTTTCGGACACAAATTATTTGATAGACTTGCCCGAAAAACGTGACAAGAGCACGATTTATCACGTTAACTTAACAAAACCCTATCACAGCAGGTCCGAGTGTGTTAATCTGATTATCGATGAAGGGCACGAAGAGGTAGAGCATGAAGCAGAGATTCCCTATCCGCTACAAGACCCCACTCATTTCGATTTGCAAGAAATTGTAATAGAGAGCCGACTCGACGAGCGCGCGTCTGATATCCAGATCGAAAGATTCGGGGAAATGCTAAAAACTCATAGAAAGGTGTTCTCTTCGGACCCGGGTAATACCGCATTGATAAAAATGGACATCGAACTGACCAGTGAGGTTCCGGTGCGCACCAGGCCATATCGCATGTCTCCTAGACAAGTAAACATCTTGCGAAATGAGATTCAGAGACTGTTGGCTCTGGGGGTGATCGAGGTAGGTCAATCGGATTATGCCTCTCCAATGATCTTAGTAGAGTGCCCAGGTAGGGATCCTAGACCATGTGTGGATTATCGAAAGCTAAACGCAATCACCCGAACCCAATTTTTCCCCTTGCCTCATATCGAAGAAGTAGTGGAAAAAGTAAGTGCCGCCCCTTTCATCACCGTCATGGATTTGACAAAGGGATACTTTCAAATACCTCTTACTGAAAGAGCGCAAAGATATGCAGCATTCGTGACGCCTTTTGGGATGTTTATCCCAAAGAAAATGATGTTTGGCCTGGTTAATGCCTCCTTTTATTTCTGCAAATTGATGGCCCAGGTGTTAGGTGGACTGGAAAAATTTGCGGCCCCTTATATAGACGATATCGCGGTATTTTTCCCAACTTGGGAAGAACACCTTAAGGATGTTGGCAGGGTATTGCGCAAATTGGAAGAAGCTAATTTAACGGTCAAACCGGCCAAGTGCCGTTTTGCACAGGACCATGTCAAGTTTCTGGGGCATGAAGTTGGATCCGGGAAAAGGTCGCCACACGAGGCGAAAATTAAGGCGATCCAAGAATTTTCCACCCCTACGACTAAAACCCAAATTCGGTCATTTTTAGGTGTGGTGGGCTATTACTCCAGATATATCCCGAATTACTCGGTTATTGCCGCTCCTTTGACAAGTGCTTTGAAAGGAAGGGTGGCAAAAGAAAAGGTGATTTGGACAGACGAATGCGATCAGGCATTTAAGAACCTAAAATCGAAGCTTGTCCAAAATTCGGTATTATATGCTCCGGATTATACTAAGGAATTTCTAGTACAAACGGATGCGAGCGCAACAGGTGCGGGAATTGTACTGTCCCAGAACCTAGAAGGGAAGGAGCACCCTATTTTGTTTTTGAGTAAAAAATTCTCGAGAGCAGAGCAGAACTACAGTACAGTGGAGCGAGAGTTGGCTGCTATTGTATATGGATTAAAAAAATTAAATTACTATTTGGACGGACAAAAATTTAAAATTGAAACGGACCACAACCCACTGACTTTCCTAAATAAAATGATTGAGAGCAATTCGCGGCTGACCCGATGGGCTCTATGTTTGCAGCAATACAATTTCACAATTGTTCACAGAGCCGGGAAAAACAACGGAAATGCCGATGGTCTGAGTAGACAGCCTCCTTAAAAAAATTTTGATGAAATTATAATGGGTTAGTGTATAAGATGAATTTTAATTTGTGTAAATTTTTGTTTTGTGTCAGTTAATGTTTGTTTTTGTTTTCAGAGAATGGCTTTGTAAAGCCAATGTAAATATATTTTCTTGGGTTAGCATTCTGTGCAGAGTGATTTGTTTCAAATGTAGATAAACTTAAGTAATTAATCTCTGCATCGGATTGATAAAACCCTTTACCGAAAAGTAGGAGAGCAGAGTTATTTAGCTGTCTCGTGGAGTGTTAGAGTTTTAGTTTAACTGGTTTGAGCCTAAAACTATTTCCTAGAGAGATTCCTATAATGAGCAGAAATGGGTCTTTTGTTAAAGAATTAGTTAAATTTCCTATTGCTATGTGATAGTGTATCATTATTGTAAAGGAACTGTGGGGAATTTAAGGATCTGCCTCTCGGACGAATTTTCTGGATAGGCTCACTTGTAACTTGCTTGAATTTCCTCGTCATAACAAGGAAATTTTTTTATGGGGGAAGGGCTGTGGCGTAGTGATAAAAGGACCTCTTGTTTCACCAGTCGCCTGGCCTACTGAAATCGTTCCTTGTCGGACAATGGCCAGCCCCTCTGTTGGAATATAACTAAAAAGGCAGGGGAGCTCCCCTCTTGGAGTTTTGAGGCGGTGGAAAACTGCCCAAGGGTTTTTCCCACGGACTGGAGCTTCGAGGCTTGGAGCGGAGAGTGCTGGGTCAGCGAAGAGCGGGTTCTCTGACAGACTCGAGAAGAGTTTGGACGTTGTTTCGAGGGCGTACTAGCGACGCCCTAGATTTCGGGAGTTAAGTCTCCGGTGGAGACTTTTTTATGTTTTAAAATGGTCTGTTCAACAGACCAGCACTGTATATAATACATAACCGAGAAATAAAAGAATATTTGTTTTTTATACAATGTTCAGATTTCTTAAAATATCCTTCCTGCCAAAACTTATACACCCCAGTTGTTCAACATTGTTACAACATAAAGCAATGGGCCGAGTCCTAACCAGGAGAAACAATCCCACACTACAATGCATCCTACTTCGAATTTCTGCAGTGTCCAAATACTTTTGTCCATAGAGTGCACATGCATTTTATTTTACAGAAACAAACACTGTTGTTTGTAAAAAATGCAACACCATGAAGGAATCATCCGAATGAAATGAAATTTGCTGCAAATGTCAATTATAGGATGTTATGCAAAGTAGTAAAGTTTCAGAGACACCACGCATGCGTGGTGTGAGCAGCGCTCTCGGAACCGATGCTAAAAGCGTAAAAATAGAGGGCTGTAGCGAGACGTTGAAAATAGTGCGTGGTTATTTTTTAGTGGCGTATATTTAGTGAGACCTAAGTATGCCTCCACGACGAAATAGGGTGAAATTTCAAAAACTTACGGAGTTTGAACGGGGAGAATCATCGGCCTTCGTGAAGGAGGATTTTCCTATCGTGGAATAGCAGCTCGTGTGCAGCGGAACAGTTCCACAGTGATGCGAGTTTGGAAGCAGTAGACCGACGAGCACCGGACAACTCGAAAAACTGGGAGTGGTAGACGGAAGGTGACGTCAGCGCGCGATGATAGACACCTGGTCCACATGGCGGTGAATGACCGTACAGCTTCCTCCAGGAAGTTGGCAGCACATTGGTCTACTGCTACAGATATACTAATGTCGGTTTCGTCAATTCGCCGACTTCTGCTGCACCGTGGACTGCGTGCAAGGATTCCTTTATACAGGATCCCCCTCACGCCAAACCATCGACGGCTGCGTCTGCAATGGGCTCATGAGCACAGAACCTGTCGTGCTGATTGGCAACAAGTTGCCTTTTCTGACGAATCCCGCTTTAATTTGTGGAAACATGATGGCCGTATTCGTGTTAGACGCTATGCCGGTGAACGCTGCCTTCCAGAGTGCGTTATCGAACGTCATAGTGGCCGAACACCCGGAGTTATGGTCTGGGGTGCGATTTCGTATCATGGACGATCTCAGCTGCTACGAATTGAGGGTAATCTGAATAGCAAGAAGTACGCCCGTGAAGTGCAAGAGCCCGAAGTCGTTCCCTTCCTTCAAGGCATCCCTGGAGCTATCTTTCAACAGGATAATGCACGCCCACGTGTTCCAAGGAATGTTCCAGACTTCTTTTCAGCCTAACACATGCAACTTCTTTCTTGGCCTGCTTATTCGCCGGATATGTCGCCTATTGAGCACGTGTGGGATTTTGTGGGTCGGCGTCTCGCTTGTGATCCGCTTCCTACAGCTTCAAAAGACGAACTTTGGGTGCGCATACAAACAATATGGAATTCTCTTCCACAAGCAGACATTCAACATCTGTTTCACTCCATGCCACGTCGTATAGCAGTACTTATTGCAGCGCGTGGTGGCTACACCAAATACTGATTTCGGACACAATATATATATATTTTTTTGCTTTGAAAATTTATTCATTTATTTGTACTAATACAAGCCGTTTGTGTATTAAATTTCAGTTAATTTTTATGACTCCTTCATGGTGTTGCATTTTTTACAAACAGCAGCGTACAATTTACATTATGTATAGTATAGTACATACGTACTTAATGTTACATGAACTTATGCTCTAGACCAGTGCTTCCCAAACTTAGTTTGTCCATGAACCCCTTCTTATAGCAAAAACCTGACCATGAACCCTGAAGTAAAATAACTCTACATAACTGCATAGTAGAAAAATTACAAATTTAACTTTCATTTCTTGAGTGGTACTTATTTATTGAAATATAAATTTTGTAAATTTTTTTATTGTAGTATTTATTAAAATTATTATTTATTGAAAGTAGTAGTATTTACTAAAATACTACTACTACTCTAGTACATACAGTGTGTATCGAAATGATAGGTCCACCAGTAAAAACGAAAGTTATGTTCGGAAAAAAGTTTTATTGTGTACAAAGTACTATTTTATAAACTACATTAGTTCATACAATGAAAAAATAATGCAAAAATAATATACAAATCATAGGAATTTTAAGAAAAACAAAAATTATGTGAAACAGCTGTTTCAAAAAGATAGGTCTACTGAACTAAACATCAAATTAGTGTTCAATTAATAAGAAATTTTCCCACCGTTTTTCAGAATGAGCTCATTAAATCCTATTCGGCAGGGTTTCTAGAAGTTTTTGCAAAGAGTTTGTCTCGATTTTTGCCTATTCGGAGGAAATAGCTTTTTTCAAGTCTGTGGTACAGTTGCACTGCCTTCCCCTGTATACACTGCCCGCGAGTATGCCCCTCATGTTTTCTACCGGATTCAGGTCGGGGCTGCAAGGTGGCCAATCGAATATATGTACACCATTATCCAAAAACCATTCAAAAGTGGATTTTGCAGTTTGCACTGGAGCATTGTTCCGTTGGAACATGAAGAAAGGGCCTCCAATGTGCTCTGATTGTGGAATGAAATATTGTTCAAGCAGCTATTGATAGCCTGTAGCCTTCAAACGATTGTCTACAAATGCTATATCTGTTTTTCCTGCACGTCTGGATCCGGTCCGTACCATAACGGAACCACCACCAGCTTGCCTCTTCGAGAATAACTCTCTATAGTTACGCAGATAGTGTCAGTAATATTGACAGCCATCTGGACCATCCAGGTTGAATTTTTTTTCCCTCACTGAATATCACTCGATGCCAATTTTATTTCCGGGACATCACTTACTGAGCGAATTTCAATAACTTTTATCTGTGCTTTTAGTCAGTTTCGCGGAGACGCTTTCCTCTTAAGTAAACTAAATTGCCGATCTTCTTTACCACTCTATGGACCGTAGGTTTTGATGTTGGAGGGTTTTTGTTGGCTGGCCAAAGTGGATAAGCTCATATTTCCAAATTTTAACTCCTTTATGATAGCCCTTCTTTGTCGGGGTGTCACTTTTGATGGCCACCCAGATGATTTTTTATTGCCATAAGAACTTCTAAGTCACAAAAAATTATTTACAGCATTATGCGATCTGTTTAAAAGTTTAGCTATTTCTCTATTCGATTTTCCACACTTCTCAAATGCATCAATTTTCCTCTACTCAACCAGTGAAGGACTTCAACGACGACCCATTTCGTATGATTACAACGTGATGTTCTAATCTGTTTAAATACCCCCCAGCAGCCAGAGTAATCCCGCAGTAAGACTAAACTATGATATTTATGCAAATTTTGAGGAAATAAACGTTTTAGTGTAAAGATTAACAAAGGCGGACCTATATTTTGGAAACGGTCTCAAAAAGAAAATTTGCATAATATAAGAATAAATTATTTATTTTTAACAAATTGCTTCCTAAATAGTTATAACGATTATTGTATAAGTATCTCTTCCAAAAAAGTGATTATTATTCTCAATTAAGTGTCGAAACATTGAAAAATGAGTGTGGACCTATCATTTCGATACACACTGTAGTAGTAGTAAATAAATAGAGCATCAGTAGTATTTTAGTAAATACTACTACTACTATTATATATTTACTAAAGTACTAGCAAGTAGTATTTATTGAAATTATAACTTTTGTTTTTAAATACAAATACAAATTTTTTTTCAATGTGATGGGTGAATCTGATGGGTTAATATGAGATTATTTACGTTAGGCTCCACGAGCACTAATTTCCTGTCGGTTTCTTTTTTTCGTGATAGCTGCACTAAATCCACGTTCAACTAAATACACTCAATAACAAAAAAAAAAAAAAAAAGACGCACCAAGAAGGAATCATCCGATTGCTTTGAAATTTCGTATGCAAAAATGTTTTGACCAAGTATGCAAATGATTAAAATTTGGTGTCCAATGAATGAATAGTGCGATCTCCTGCGCATCCAGCAGATGTATATAAGGAGTTGTTCTTGAACTGTTGTTAAAAATTTCTGCTGCATTGCTATTTAGGATACCTTTCAACGTCTGAAAAAATGCCTCGCCTCAGGATTCGAGCTCATTACGAGCAACTTTCAGAGTTTGAAAGAGGTCGTATCATTGGATTGAAAGAGGCAGGTTGGGCAAATCGGAGAATCGCTCGTCATGTGAGTCGAAGCGAGGCGGCGTTTAGAAGATGCTGGCAAAAGTGGGTGGACATTGGCAGATTTCAGCGTCATGATGGTAGCGGTCGACGTAGGGCTACAACAGATTGCGAGGACAGAGTGATTGTCAGATCAGCTGTCACAACGCCTGATTCATCGCTATCAACCATCAGTCGTGCGACCCACACACGAGTGTCCACCATGACCATTCACAGACGGCAAAGAGAGCGAAATCTACGCTCGTACCGACCGTTACGCCACCTGCCACTCACGCCTGCACACTGTCGAGCCAGATTACAATGGTGCTTGGCTCGATCAGGCTGGAATGATGCTGACTGGGGACGTATAGTCTTTAGCGACGAATCCCGCTTCCAACTGTGTCCTGACGATCATCGAAGACGTGTCTGGAGACGCCCAGGGCAGCGTGCCGATCCTGCTTTCACAATTGCACGCCACACGGGCCCTCAACAAGGAGTTATGGTCAGGGGTGCCCTTTCCCTTGATAGCCGGACCCCTTTGGTCGTCATTAGAGGTACACTTACTGCACAGCGGTACGTTGACGACATTCTGAGACCTGTTTTGCTACCGTTCCTTTCGCAGTACCCTGGGCTTATTTTTGAGCAAGACGATGTCAGACCACATACGGCACGTGTTGCTAAAAACTGTCTTCAAGCTTGTCAGAGTATTTTCTTGGCCAGCCAGATCACCAGATCTCTCTCCCATCGAGCATGTCTGGGATATGATGGGAAGGCGACTGCATCCGGTAGGGAATGTTGTTGACGTAGTCCGACAATTGGAGCAAATTTAGCAAGAAATACCGCAGGAGACCATCCGGGAGCTGTATCGGTCTATGCCACGCCGTGTGGCAGCTTGCATCCAGGCTAGAGGCGGGTCAACACCTTATTGAGCTCGTTACTGTAACTCTGAAATAAATAATTCAATTGTTCTGAAATTTTAATCATTTTCTATTCTGTACATAATTTTCCTATCCACCAATTTTTGTTTCCATCGGACAACTCCTTCTTGGTGTGTCGATTTTTTTTTATTATAGAGTGTATATAGATCAATAGATCAACATCATTGTTGGCATTTCGGAAAGGTTTCGAAAACTGTTTTGATTATGTAGACAAATCGCAATTTAATTTTCCATTGTCTGTGTCATGCCTTCTTAAAACATTTTTTTTTATATTCAACCATTGCTTTGTTTTCTTTCAATCAATATGCAAACGAGTTTTGTTTTTCTGTTTTTCCAAAACGCGTACAAGAAATGTAATCGAGAATTTTTTTTGAATTCAACAGGTTTTTAGAGTCAACCATTATATGTATATTAAGCTTTGTGTGACAAAAAAGTAGAGCAACTTTAAAATATATTCTTCACTTTTAATTAAGACAACAATACATACTTATTTTTTATACATCTTGTGACAAATACACGTGGGAGCATGCAGGGAAAAAAGAGACAGAAATGAGATTTACTCCAGTGTAGCTTAAACATTTCAACGCATTTTTATTTTCTCTGCATGAAACAAGAAGTCTAAAGAGTGTTACAGAATTAAATAAGCTCTCTTCATAAACCTTTCTTCTCACTATGAAAAAGATAGAATCTTTATTAAAGCAAAATATTTTTTATGTGCGCACGTTTGCTTTTCAAAAGAATGGAAGTCGGGTTAATTAAAACTATATGTGTGTTGAGCAATTGACGCAATGATTTTTTTTGGGTAAAACAGAAATATTGAGTTTTAAAGTCTGGATGACAAAGCGATGAAAGGAAATGGATTTGCCGAGAGCGTTTCCAGAAAAAATAAGGGAATTAATTTGAGATATACTATAGATTTTGAGGCAAACAAACATTTTTTTTGCAGCTTTTTGGCTGTTTTTTATTTCATCGGTTTTTAGGAGCCATCATGGCTCAACTGTATTGACAACTTTCGATTTGTAGGCTACGAGTAGCTAGAGATACTTTACATTCAACCAATCAGATTTAGTCACAGTTTTGAATCACAATCACAGTTTTAAATAATAGATATTCGTCAGTAGCAGTCACAGTTAGAACTGTCACTGTAAAATCACTGTTTATAACATCCCTTGTCGAAAATATTCAATGTATTCAAACAAACACTCCATTCTTAATAATATATGTGTTCTTCTTGCTTGTTCGATTCGAAGGAAATGGATTTGCCGAAAGCGTTTCCAGAAAAAATAAGGGAATTAATTTGAGATATACTATAGATTTTGAGGCAAACAAACATTTTTTTGCAGCTTTTTGGCTTTTTTTTATTTCATCGGTTTTTAGGAGCCGTCATGGCTCAACTGTATTGACAACTTTCGATTTGTAGGCTACGAGTAGCTAGAGATACTTTACATTCAACCAATCAGATTTAGTCACAGTTTTGAATCACAATCACAGTTTTGAATAACAGATATTCGTCAGTAGCAGTCACAGTTAGAACTGTTACTGTAAAATCACTGTTTGTAACATCCCACTTCGAAATTATTCAATGTATTCAAACAAACACTGCATTCTTAATTATATAGATGTGTTGTTCTACTTTCTTGTAAATCATTATTTTTTTGTCAATATTGATGTCTTTTGTCGAATGGTTCTATGTCAGAACATATCCAGGAAGTCGAAATTTAACACGTTAGAACAAAATTTTTTTTCTCAGAATTCTGCATTTTTTTCAAGGATTGGAGTTTTGTTTCGCTGTGCGTTTATGTGTTCCGGTATATTACTTACTGCATATATATTATTCAGGAGTTGGATTTAAACGATTTATTTATTTCCAGCAAAATATTATTAGACATGGATAATTCCTTGGTTGTATATGTATAGTTCCGACCAACTTTCTTTAAATCTCTGGTTTTTTTTTCTTCTCAGAATTCTGCATTTTTTTCAAGGATTGGAGTTTTGTTTCGCTGTGCGTTTATGTGTTCCGGTATATTACTTACTGCATATATATTATTCAGGAGTTGGATTTAAACGATTTATTTATTTCCAGCAAAATATTATTAGACATGGATAATTCCTTGGTTGTATATGTATAGTTCCGACCAACTTTCTTTAAATCTCTGGTTTAATACATAACAGTGTGTAGATTGCTGTCATAAAATAAATGAAATATACACATCAAAATATTTTTAAAGCGTGTAATTTCTTATTTTAAAACAGGTACATTTGAGAAAATAACTTTAAATAAGATAGGTTACGTTAAATTGAAACGGGTAGTCATACGTTGTAGTTCAAATATATTTCAAACTTTTGATACAGTTTTTTATTGAAAGATGATTAAAATCAATTAAATTTCATTTGTGTTTCGTGTTTCATTGGGTGTTATTGAAAGCTGTACTCTTCATAGTCAAGTAACTATATCTATCATTCTAAATAGGTACGTGCTTTCCATTTAGAAACGAATTTCTGTGAATTAAAAAAAAAGTGCAATAAGGGTTCAATTTAAAACTGCATATATGTTGGAAAAAAGGGAATTTTAAAGAAGACTTTGTTGATATTGCAACAGTATCGCAGTTGGTAATTTTGAAGTATTGAAATTTTTTGTCTTAAGTGACAAAAAGTCGGCGTTGCTTGCTCTACTTATTGAAAGCTGTTCGTACCCAACTTAGATACATGTGAATCATTCGTTGAATGTAGGGCGTTTCTTTCTATAAAAGCGTTGTAAAATCAACCCTTCCGTTTATTAAAATATTGTAATCAATTGAGTTTAATTTGTCTACACTAATGACATTTATTTCTATCACAAGCTCCGTTATTCCACATGCCGCTGAATGGAATTTTCAGGAAAAAGTGCGTTTGCTTCAAACTACATTAGTCACGACTGCAGTAAATGTTTAGCCCCTTGGACGAATAGAACGCGGGTTAATATGTAGCCTATCATACTCACAGGTTTCTAAAATATAAGTATACCAAATGTGATGTAGATTGGTCAAAAGGTAGATTTGTATAGAGAACAGACAAACGTCAACTCTGCTTTATATATCTAAAAAGAAGTTCCGTTATTCCACCTGCCGCTGAATGGAATTTTCAAGAAAAATTGTGTCTGCTTAAATTAAATTAGCCACGAATGCCGTAACAATTTAATTTGCCGTCCTCTTATATTGATGATGAAATTCGAAAATATCGCATACTAGGTACAAGAATGGCACTTGTAAAACATATTCATAGAAAAATTAAGTGCCAGACTATCCGCCAAAAATTCGCCATTTTTACTGTAAATGAATGCAAAGGACTATTCGCAGTCACTCGAAATCTCAAAATAAACTTCTGTAGTAGTAACATTAGAAAAAAAAATTCAGCAGAAGTGCGACGAATATGAAATGGAATATATAGATGGATACGTGCGTATGTATATTTGCGTCCGAAGTAAATTGTAGAAGCAATGGAGAAGTTCAAATGGATATTAAAATTTTTTATCCCGTACACTTAAATGATGCTAACATTCTTTTATGAAAAATATTTTCAATATATATATATATATATATATATATTTTGAAAAGTCATCATCAATTATTTTAAAATTTCTTACCTGAATTCAGACCAATCTGTAATGAAAATTGGCACAGATGTAGCCCTAAGAGTGGCTCTCGAAGCACCAATTTTAAAATCAAAAGTTTTTTTCCTGCAATAAACGGACATGGAGAAGGAAACACGTTCTACAGGGTTTGCGTATTTGAGTTAACACAGGGAAATGTCGTGGTCATATTTTAGTTGTTGTGGTCATATTTGAAACCCAAGCAACGCCTTGTGATAATGTGTGGTCATGCTACATAATATTTCACTAGATTTCTCGATCGTTGGGATTGAATCCAAAGAATATAAATGAGGAGAAATTATGTCAGATATGGTCCATAGATGGCGCCATGCTCAAATTTAAGGAAAACGTTTATTTCATTTATCGGTTACTAGCAAAATACACGACCTTACTCGGTTTGAATGGGTTAACTTTAGATTGAAGAAATGATCAAAATATATAATCACATGTCTTTCTTAGAATAAAATAAAAATTTTAACACCTTTCGCCATCTTTATAACTTCTACAACTTACTTTGGATACAAATTTTACGCATACATATCCATTCATGTAATATATTTTACATACACCGCACTCTTGCTGTATGACAAAGCTACAAAAGGACGAAATGTGACACTAAAGTTAATCAACAAAAGACTATTTTGAGGGAGATTTGGAATTCTCTTTCCTAAGTACTTTTCATGATCAACTCGATTAAAATGATGATTTACGGCGAGTGCTCTCACACTCATAGTCAAAAAACATTATTTTTTACTAGTGGCACTCCTGCAACACTCATGCGACACTGTCGAATTTGACAAAGAATTTTTTAATGTTTGAAAAGTTATAGTTTGGATTTTTTAAACATTATTATTCTTTCAATAACGGCATAATTACACTCAAGATTTGCTTTATTCGGACTTACCTACCACTTTAAGTCGAATACTTTGTGGTGCTGTTGCGTTTGATGAAAAGAAAATGGAATTTATAAAGAATATTTAAAACAGAAAACAGTGAAATTCAACAAAATAAAAGTTTCAATAACGGCATTATTCTTTCAATAATGGTATTATTACACTTAAAATTTGCTTTATTTGGACCTACCTACCACTTTAAATCGAATACTTTGTGATGCTGTTGCGTGTGATAAGAAAGAAACACAATTTATTAAAATAATAAATATTTAAAACAGAAACAAAAGAAAGCAGCGAAATAAAACAAAATAAAAGATGTCGGGGAAAAGGAGTTCTAAAGTTATTAATTTGTGTTTCTTTTTTATCTTTTGATTTCACACAGTTGCCACAACTTACAATTAAAAGTGCACAAAATTTAGATGTGCGAAATTAATTCAGATTGAAAGAAACAGAAAATATCACTGCACGCGAGATCAATCAACACGAGTTTCCGTTTCTTCCTGTTCGTTGAAAAAATCGTCTGTCCAAAATATTCGAAAATCACTTTCATTGCGCAAAGAACAAAAATAAGACACGAAATAAATAAAATACCAGAGCTGAAATTCTATAAAATTTATTTTTTGAAGAAGAATTGTTTTTTTAACAGTACTGGTAAAACAATCAAAGTAATCGTAATACTCAATATACATTCCAATTTTTCCAAAACTTCCAAATTATAGTTGATTTAAGTTTCCTTCCTCAGGTGTTTTTTAGCATGAAACTCATTTGAATACAACAATAAAGAAATTTTTATACTGCATTCACTAAACTAATAGTAAATGTATGAAATAAAACACATTGGCTATCAAATATCTGGAATAAAAATTCATGTAATGCCTGCACAAACACAAAATCGAACAGAAAGACGGACTGACAGAATTTGGAAATCAATTTCACTCACTAAATGAAGCTAAGTACTCACTGCATGCAAATTTCCATGGAAATATATTAAACTGTGTGGACGTGTGTATGGGGCACATACAATACAGACAGACACCAAACGAGCAAGAGGAGGATTTGGCATCAGAAGGGTCCAAAACGGATAGAATACTTGAAATGGATCGAAAATATTCAATGTACAAACAAACATTCATTCTTATTTATATGGATAACACCTTAGTGCAAAGGGACTCAGTTAATTAAAAATAAGGGAATTTTAAATAATCTAAACATTAATCTGGAAAAGAAAAACCTTTTTACCCATGAAAAACGAAAATTAAGAGTAAAAGTCTGGTATATTGGTATTAATAATTTCTATCAGAAATGGAACACATGTAAGAAAATTACGATTTGTTTGAATTGTTGCTAAAGTAAGCGGTGGTATTACGATAGATCTTAAACATCAAGCCACTTTACAGAAACGCGTTTACGTAGGAACCACTAAACAAACTATGTTTTTCGATTTTTTTTGCAATTCGAATAAATGTGTTTCGAAATCCAAAAAAAAAAACAATTACTTAACTTCGCCTCCTAAATTCTTTTTATTTCCCCAGCGTTTTAAAAGCCAACACTAAAACGACAAAAACTGCATACGATTCATTTTCAGGAAGATTCTAAATGAGGGTTTTCAGGAAGGATGTTTCGAGGATACAGAGGTTGATAACAACACACTGAATTAGATTCCAATACAATGCATTTCTAAAGAAACGATTGTTCATAACAAAAAGAACACAATAGTAGATAGAAAATTCCTCGGAACCCTAATGAGATTATTGGTGCTGAAATTTTGGGGACACAAAAACGTTTTGGTTCGATGCATCCTTGGGGATCTCTACCTATGTGCTTGGTAAAAAACAATAGGTTATGCAGAGTAGGAGTTGTAAGGTTTTACTCGAATACGTCTCGTTTGTGCACAGTATTTATTTAAGTGTAGAAAATGAAATAAGGATAAATTCAGTAGTCAATTCGACTTTTGCAGAAATTTGAGCTGCTCTTCCGTGTAGACTACTTTCAATTAGGGATGCAACATCGACAGCAAAACATCAACGTTGATAAAATATCGCCCCCATAAACATCGATGTTTTAAAATTCAGTGTATTTAAACTTTTTTACCCATTTCTTAAAATTGGTTTAGCACCTAGTGATGCAACATCGACAGCAAAACATCGATGTTTTGAAACATCGATGTTCAAAATTAAAACATCGATGCTGATAAAATATCGGCCCCAAACTATTGATGTTTTAAAATTCAGTGTATTTAAACTTTTTCCACCATTTCTTAAAACTGGTTTAGCATCTAGTGATGTAACATCGACAGCAAAACATCAATGTTCAAAATTAAAACATCGAATTTGATAATGCATCGCCTCAAAACCATTGATGTTTTTAAAATTCAGTGTATTTAAACTTTTCCATCATTTCATAACACTGGTTTTGAAACTAGTGATGCGACATCGGCTCCAATACATCGATTTTTTTTTTATAGAACATCAATGTTTTGAAAACATCGATGTCGCATCCCTACTTTTCAGACCCTTCACCCTTGGCCACTTGGGTCTAAAGTATGTTCAATTTGCTAAATATAAAAATGATGCTACTTGGTTATTTTTAAAAATTTTACTATGGTGCTTATTGCATTCAAAAATAAAACATCGGCAACGTAAAAACATCGACACGTATAAACATCGATGTTACAAAAACATTGACTCCAATACATCGATGTTAAGTACATCAATGTTTTTTTTAAATGTTTTTTTTTAAAACATCAATGTTTTGAAAACATCGACATCGATGTCGCTTTATACAAACCATAAATAATTGATGTTTTATAAAAAAACATGTCCCATCAAACAAACAATAAATCATCGATGTTTATAGAAAAACATCGATGATTTATTGGAGCCGATGTTTGTTTAACATCGTTGTTTAAAGTTGTACATGTTTCATTTTTTAAAGAAAAAAGTATCATAATTAAAAATTAAGAAAAATAACCGTGCTACTCAGTATTTGTTACTGATGGCGACATTTGTCCCATCAGAAAGAGTGGGATTGTTAGTGAAAAAAGAAGTCAGCTTAAGATGGAGAAAGTTAACAAACTTCTTTTATAACAAATTGTAAATTACAAATATTGGGGCCTATAATAATTATAGGCCCCAATATTTTTGATTTATAGTAAATGAAAAATAAGTTTGTTATGTTTACCCCCACTTAGGTTGATAAATAATTAATAATAACTAACAATAATTATTGTTATGTACCTACCTAATTATCCTATAGTTAGTAGTACCAATGTCAAATTGCTGTAAATATTATTTTATTTTATATTATTCAATTTGAAAATAAAATATTTGTTAATTGTTTTGACTTTGTTATGACGGTTAAAAAAAGTCTTATTTTTTGTAAAATAATAAATACGGCAAATGACAAATAAAATCCCCCCCCCCGGCGAACATTTTTGAGATTCCTGAACCAGTTTTAAGAAACGGGGGGGGGGGAAGAAAAAGTTTAAATACACTGATGCTTAAAAACATCGATGGTTTTTGGGTGATGTATTATTAACATCGATGTTTTAATTTTGAACATCCATGTTTTGCTGTCGATGTCGCATCCCTACTTTCGATGTATTTCTGCTTAACTTTTCGACAAGTTACATTAACTTTTAACGACATGTAAAATTAAAAAAAAAATTCATCAGTCTTCAAACTTTTCACAAACAACACTGCATTTGGTTTCGCTTAGATTGTCTTAAATCGATATAGTGCACCCCAGCAAGAAAAATGACAGCTCAAAAATTAAAAATTTTGATGTTATGTCTTTGAAAAATATGTATGAGGTGCCCCAGCGTGTTATATTACTATTCCATAAAATATAATAGAAGTTACCACCCTAAATACTTACCTAAAATTTGAAAGAAGCTTATGCTATTACAATATAAGTTTAATAGTATCCTTTAAGTTGATGTTTCTCAAATTCTACAATTTTGAGTTGTGTCACTTTTCTTGTCGGGGTGCGATAGCTAGACGTTAAGTTTCTTTTTCGATCCATTTCGACACCGACGCGCTTCATAGTCCAGAGAAAGGCTAGGCCTCCACCTGCGATTTCTAGTCGCGGCGAACCAAAAATCGCAGCAACAATAAATCTACTAGGCGCACACACTGCGACAGGTAAATCGTTGAATTAAAACAGTTTTCCAATGGTTGTCATTGAAACTACTTGTGCGCTCGCTCTTTTGCTTCGGGCGAGAAGTAAACGGAGGAAGCGGCGTTATTGGGTACATCCAATAACAAGTCTAAGATACACTGATATTAAAAGGGCAGTTTTACAAGTTATTTGAAGATTCATGTGTTCAACCTGCGAAGATTTTCCAGTATTGCAGAATGACAAAAAGCAGTTTGAACGAATTGTTGGGTAAGTTAATTTTAATTAAGGTCTTCTATATTAACACACCGGCTATTGACAACGGTCCTGGATCAGTTCCCTAAGGGAAAGATCAGAGAACAACACTAAGTCATTTTGGACGACGACGAATTGTTGGGATAATTGGTTCATTAAAACAATCTTCAATTTCTTTAAAATCTTCTTTACAATTTCTTTAATGAGTAAGGCCCGGTGCAAACACCAGGTTTTTCACCGGGCGGCGCCGCTGCCACAACGCAAGTGCGGTCTCAGATACATTAGATCCAATGGAGTAGCTCACACATGCCTCCGGAGCCGCACGTCCAACTTGCGTGCCATTTGTACCGCAGTTCCCCACGGCGTCGCAGCTCGCCGCACACGCTTCTCCGTTTTGAAGTAACTTGTATAAATAATAATGAATAAATGTGGTTGCATCCAGTAACGTCTATTTTGTTTCAAAATATACTTTATTTACACCAAAAAATCGAAATAAACACGTTTTCTTCGATAGAATATTTATCGCAAATGGCGCGAAAGTAGTACTTGCGTCATTTCACGGTTATGTGTGCAGAGTTGGGCTTCGGTGCCGCAGCGGCGCCGCACGTTCAAAAATCGGATGTGTGCACCGGGCCTAACTCAGTATCAACTACTGTTGATGTATGTCCATCGTCGCCTTTGGTAGATTCCTTGTCAGACATTTTAGACAAGTATTCGCAGCATTTTAAACAGAGACCAGAACAAGACTGCTTCAGAACTGCTACTAAACTATCGAAATTGGGTGCATGTCCATGCATGTTCGTGTTATTCATTAGGTAGGAGCGACAGTGGTGTCGCAGCGAAAATAGGACCTGTTGCAACTGTATAATCGCTGCGATTGTAGAGTCGCAAGTTTGTGCACTTGTATTTGAAACAATGAATTTTATATTTGCGACTGAAAAATAGCGCGACTAAAAATCGCAAGGGGAGGCCTAGTCTTACATTGATTTGAACTTTTCTCAGCGCAGCGGAATGTCCCTATTACCTTCCCTATAGCGAACTCAAGATCACTAACAAGTTTTTGTTCCCTCAGCTATCGATCGTCATCTGACCGTGGATCAAAATTACACGGTGTTTTCCTCGGCTCTTTCCCTTCGGGGTTTGATCCCGGACCGTTACCCATAGCCTATTGTGTTGCTTCAGTGTGACGTTAATTAAAAATAACAGTATCCTCAGCTATCAAATGACTCTTTTTCGCTTTGGTAATTGGTAATTTTTAACTAACGTTGTACTAGAGCAGTGTTTCCCAAACTTTTGACGCTCGTGTACCCCTTCTATAATTTTTGTAACGCTGAGTACCCCTCGTCAAAAATATGGATGCATTTTAATAACAATCAAATTATTATTTTTTCTTTTTTTGTGGCATACACAAAATAATAAGAAAAGAGAAATAAAATTATTCATAATAAAATATAAATAGAAGTTATATTATAAATAACGTTTATTTGGATCCATGAGAAGGATAAAATTGCTTGTGCTGATATAACAAATCGTCATAATTTGGTTCCCTGGTTGTTAATTTTAATCTGAGATGTGGTTCCACGTCCAATTGTCTGTTCCTTTTTTTTCTACTTAATGTCTACAAAAGCTAAAAAAGCAACTTCACATAAATATGAAGTTGGAAAAGGCAACTTCACATAAATATGAAGTTGGAAAAGGCAAGAGGTATTTTAGAACTTCTTCTGTTCAAACCGGATACACAAGTTGCATTTGTAACCAGAATGATGTTAAAGTACTCTCCTTATGTTTATTTTTCAAGAATCCGTCTGAAGCCAATTCCAACAATTGCTCTTCTTCCGCATGCAACAAATCTTCTGGCATGGATGTTGTGTTAATGTTAAACGGATATCGTATCCATTCAATAATTTTGGTTCAATCAGGGAAATAGTTTTTCAAGCCCACTTGCAAACTCTCCAAATGCTGCGTTATGCATTTCAGAGTATCAGCATCAATTTTAGTAGTCGAACGTGTTATAAACTCATGAAGAGAGGAAAACGAGTCTACTTCTCCATTGCTGACTCTCGTTTGCCATAACTTTAGTTTTGCGATGCAAGCGTTCACTTTATCTTGAACGTGAAACAATGAAATTTCTTTGCCCTGTAACGATAAGTTGAAGCAATTTAAAACAGAGAATATATCTGATAAGTATGCTAGTTTACAAAGCCATTTCCAGTCATGTAAACAATTTCTCAACTCAAATCTATCATTAAGAAAACATTGAAGTTCATGTCTAAGTTCAAACAATCGATCTAGAATTTTTCCTCCAGATAGCCAACGAACATCGGTATGATAAAGCAGCTGGGTATGACTACTTCCCATTTCTTCGCATATTTGCGAAACAAGTCGTACATTCAAAGGACGGTTTTTAATGTAGTTAACGATTTTCACGCTTTCATCCAGAACTTTCTGTAGTTCAGCGGGCATCTTACGTGTTGCCAAATCCTCTCTGTGTATGCAACAATGTGTGAATATAACATTTGGGGCAACATTTTGAATTCTTGCAACGAGTCCTTTATTAATTCCGACCATACTTTTTGCTCCATCTGTGCTTATTCCAACACATCTATTCCAATAAATTTTGTTCTCTGGCATAAATTTTTTCATGACATTAAAGATATCTTCTCCTGTTGTGTGACCTAATAAAGGCTGGCAAAATAAAAAGTCGTCATGAATTTCTTGATTTTTTTCGTATCTAGCAAACGTCATAAGATTTTCAAAATTCGCAATATCAGTGGACTCATTGACTTGCAATGCATAATAACGACTTTGAGAAATATCATATAATCAGTCCACCAAACTCCGGTGCAACGCGTACCCCCACCAAACTCTTCCCGTACCCCTGTGGGTTCGCGTACCACACTTTGGGAAACACTGCCCTAAGGCAGTGCTCCCCAACCTTTTTATCGCCACGGACCGGATCAACGTTTGATAATTTTAACGCGGCCCGCGGAGGGGGGGGGAGACATTGATTGTTTATAATTTAGATTGTTTTGATTTAATAATTTTAATTTAATTGTATTTAAATATGCCTTCAAAATAAAATACGTTTACACCAAAAAATGAATATAATGTGACTTTAACATTTTAACTCGCTAGAACTCTAAATCAATGAGAACCCTGAGCTTGCTTCTTTGGAACGAGACGGTTTCATCTGTGGGTAATAGGAGACAATGACACCCGAAGTGTGTTGCTTATGTCCAGTTTATTCCGTCGTTTTGATTTGGTTGCTGTCACTGCAGAAAACCTCGCTTAACACAGATAGGTTGTCGGATATGGCAATAGGGATTTAAGTGCTGTGGTGGCAATCTCAGGGTATTCCGCCATGACTTTAATCCAGAACACCGGCAGAGTTGTTGTCTCGAACGTAGTTTTAAGATCGCATTCATTTGCAATCTCCAGCAGTTGATCTTCTTCTTGCACAGACATGTTAGATTCGCCTGATTTATTGACAAATGGGATGCGGATCCATTCCTTACTAGTTCGTGGGTATTTTGTGGTTTCCCAACCACAAAATATCCACGAAGCGCTCGAACTCTTTTAAAAGCAAAGACAGGTGATCGTGCACCAACTAGGAGAATGAATGTTTAGGCTCAGTCTCGCCTAAAATCCCCGCTAATGTCTGAAACATGTCCAAAATGCCTGTGTTCAGTGTTCACGCGCCGTCCCCACAACTTCAGTTTGGCTTTATATGCAGCTACTTTGTCTGCCAACTTGAAAACAGTTGTCACATTTGTCAAAATTGGAAAATAGAGACATACAGAATTCAGAAATCATAATTGAAGCTCTAGTAACAGAACAAATTTCAAGTTCTGATTTACCGCCTCCTAATTTGAGTGGACATTTCATAGATAAGAACCGCACAAACCCTAGATAAATACACCAAAGTAAATAAAATGGAAATAATTTAATATTCCTTGGGCGGCCCGGTATCATTTGATATACGGACCGGTACCGGTCCGCGGCCCGGGGGTTGGGGACCACTGCCCTAAGGGACTGATCCCGGACCGTCGTTAGTAGCCCGTTGTGTTGCTCCAGTTACGACGTTAATTAAAAATTACCAATTACCTGGGATTTTTGCCTGCGGTACTGATCTCGAATCGTCAACAACAGCCCGTTGAGTCATTCTTAGTGCTACGTTAATTTGAATACGTAACTTCAAAATACAGCATGATATCGATAGCTGTTACCATAAATAAATTGACCGTCAATCGATCGAGAGCTGTGTTGAGATCACGAGTGCAGTTACATGAAAATGGACGGTTGTCCCGAGTTGCCTCTAAGGTAGGTAGGTACTTTAATTAACGTCGTACTGGAGCAACACAACGGGCTATTGACGACGGTACGGGATCAATCCCCTAAGGGTAATGGTAATGGTAATTTTAATTAACGTCCTACTAGAGCAACACAACAGGCTATTGATGACGTTACGTAATAAATCCCCTGAGGGAAAGATCCGAGGACAACACCTCGGTATTTTGAACCACAGTCAGATGACGAAGCAACACCTGAACTGGCACCTACTTTTATTTTCTCTATCCTTGTAACCTGAGAGTCGTCGTAGGTGAAGGTTCTATTCCTTCCTGGGTGTATTTCTCTCTTCCGTGTTAGTAAAACTTTTCTTGTGTGTGTATTGCCCAGTATTGTTTGCTTTGTGTCTAGTGCAAAATGGCCAAATATGGCCCTTGCGCCTTAAAAACTCAACCATCCTTCTAATTTCACGCCAATAGATGTGTAGGTGGCAAACCTACTACGGGTTACCATATTTCAATATAATCGCATAACAAACTAAACAAGAAAAATCGAAGTAGGGTTATTTTGTTCCCGCCAACCTAACAGATATAGAGATTCTGGAAAACTAGGCATAGTAATCTATCGACTATGGCAGTGGCCGGAAAACTCATCAGTCAAAAGAGCCAAAATCAGCGATTAAGATTTCTTTTGAGAGCCAAATTTCTTTAATAATAAACTAGCTACTAACATTAAATAAAACCAGATATTATAAAAATAATAATTTTATTTGTTGACAAAAAAAATATATATGTATTTTTTAATATCAAAATAAAAACATGCCGAAACACGTAGAGGAGAGGAGGGTATTATGGAATACCATTTACATTTCTAAAAATAACTTTACTGGTTGGGTCTATATATAAAAATCCCCAAAATCATCATTACATACTATAACTAATTGGTATGAACTGTCACTTGCAAAAAAATACTATTTATTTCATTGTTATAAAAAAAATTCATTTAAAAAAAGTTTTTAATGGAGGTTAATATGAAATAGTCGGGTAATATGGAATAGGTGGTTTGAACCATTGAAAAACTAATTAGACTTCATTAAACAGTTATTTTTAACTATAAAAACCATATTTTTAAGATTATGTGCAGTTATGTTAGGAGGATAGTTGTTTTTTGAAAACAACATCGCGATCAGATAAAAAAACTTGTCTACTTTATTAAATCTCCTGGCTCTGGCAAAAGATGCATCCATGGGTTTACGGACTGAAAGTTTAGGTTTTCTTTTCATAAAAGCGTAGAACCAATCTTTGCCAACAGTTTCGTCCTTAAATGGATGGGGTATGTTATTGCGAACCGGAACTGGCGTGTCGTGTATTATGGAATACCTAGTATTCCAGCAGGATTCCAGGTTCTCGTGAATAAAACGATTTCTCAATTTACTTTTTATTAGGTTCATTCTTTAAAAAGATTGTTCGCAGGAATATGTAGAGCTATAGAGTGAAAGAACAGCAGCTTTTTTTAATTGATCATATGAATCAGGAATACTATACCAGGTGTTGAAAATTATCATGTATTCCTTCTCCATGTCTTTCTAAGTAGGGATGCGACATCGATAGCAAAACATCGATGTTGATAATACATCGCCCCCAAACTATCGAGGTTTTTAAAATTCAGTGTATTTAAACTTGTTTCCCCTTTTCTTAAAACTGGTTTAGCAACTAGTGATGCGACATCGGCTCCAATACATCGATGTTTTTTTCTAAAACATCAATGTTAAGAAAACATTGACATCGATGTCGCATCCCTACTTTTCAGACCCTTCACTCTTGACCACTTTGTTCTTAAAGTATGTTCAATCGACTGATTATAAAAATGATGCTACTTGGTTATTTTTTTAATTTTTATAACGGTACTTTTTTCATCTAAAAATAAAACATCGACAAGTATAAACATCAATGCTACCAAAACATCGACACCAATACATTGATGTTTTGCAAACATCGACATCGATGTCGCATCCCTATTTCTAAGCAGACTACTTTTTCTGTAAACTAAGATTACATTTTTTTAAATCCAATTTTTCCATATCAGTATTAAGTCGTTCAAATATAGAGCTCCATAATTTCTTTGTTTTATAATTCCAGTAATTGCATTTCACAAGCGCAAATGTTAAAAAAAAGGAAGATTAATTCAATTCTGTACGTAAGCACTGAGAGCTTTTTAAACAAAGGCTAACGTCGCTAGGCTATTTCTGAATTTCTGAAACCTCCGTAGAAAAGTTTCCCTCATATTTAAAATTGTTGTTTTGAAAGACATGGTAATCGATTCGTGGCAGAACCGCACTCAAGTGGCTAAAGAAACGCGATTGGCCAACAACTGTGCTATGGCAATGGAATTAATTGCGATATTTTAATAGAATAAAATATAATTGTGTGCACAAGAAAAACAGCTATGGGAATCTGTTCAATAGCGTAACAAGGAAAGTTTAAAACAGCCTAAGTGGATATTCTTGGTGAATTTTAGTTTTATGCTTCGAATTCTATAGCATGGTGGAAAAAGACAAATAAAGAGCCAAGTAAAAGAGGATTTATAGAAAGTTTTCCTTTTCCCAGGAGTTTTCAGTTGCTTATCCAATAGGTTAACAAGGAACGCAAAGATAAATCGATCGGTGTAACATTATGGGGGACTTCGAAGTTTTTTATTGGTTTAGCTGCGGAAACTCGTAAGTGCATTTTGAAAATTTGACCGAAATGATCTGAAGGTAATTTCAGAAATGAAATTGAGTTGAAGTATAAAAAATTAGTCACACCTATATATATTAAAAACTAAGTATTTTAATGTATGTCTCAGTGGAACAATACAACGGGCTATTGGCGACAGGCCTGAATCAATCCCAATGGGAAATATCAGAGGACAACACCACGGAATTTTGAACCGCGGTCCAATGACGAAGCAGGCACCCCACTCTCCAAACTTCCATACCACGCCAACGTGAGGACATTTAAGGTTACGACGGATTGAACGTACACTAGCCCCCTATGTACACGACGGTCTTTTGTTGGATTCGAACTAGTATTTGTTTGGAGGTGGCGTTTCCCCCTACTGACTTTCATTTAACCTCTTCAAGGTAAAAGTTACAGTTCAAGGCAAATTTATGACTACATTGTATCCAATTTTGATATCAGGATAATTAAAATCTATATCTGGAGCACGAACGAAAAACATAAAGCAAATAAAGTTGAAATAATAATAAAAATATAGTGTCGGAGAGCCGGAAGTGACGTTTCGAGAATGGTAATTCTGAACAATCTCCCAAACCAGTTTTAACCGGTATAGTGGTTAAGGTGTTAACCTCTAGATCGGAAGGTTCCTGGTTAGGATCCGGGTCCAGGCATGGATGTTTGTAAGAGTATGGTGTAGAGGCGGCTGATGCACCTTAAATCTGTTGTGGCCGAAGGCCCTCACGTTGGGTGGGTGTGGAAGTTTGGAGAGTGGGGTGCTAGCTCAAGTGTTCCTTCGTCGTCTGAAAGGGGTTAAAAATAACGAGGTGTTGTCCTCGGATCTTTTCCTTAAGGGACTGATCCCGGACCGTCGTCAATAGCCCGTTGTGTTGTTATAGTATGACGTTAGCTAAAATTATCATTACCATTACTTGGAATTTCAATCAAGTTGGCGTGGTATGGAAGTTTGGGCGTAGGTTACTTTAATTAACGTCGTACTGGAATAACACAATGGGATATTTACAGTCGATCAATCCCTAAGGGAAAGATTCAAGGACAACACCAAGTAATTTTGAACTACGAACAGATGACAAGACAACACCTGAGCTGGCACCCCACTCCAAACTTCCATACCACGCTAACGTGAGGAAATTTGAGGGCACAACAGATTTGACGTGCACCATCCCCCTTTGTTTGTTGGATTCGAACTCGCTGCCCTCCGATTGCTAATCCCCACTGTTTCAACCAGGCCACCAAGCCCCCTTGGCAGTTTACAGAGTGCGGTGCCAACTCAGGTTTAACTACGTCATCTGACCATGGTTCAAAATGACGTGGTGTTGTCCTCGGATCTTTCCCTTAGGGGATTGATCGCAGATCGTCGGTAATAACCCGTTGTGTTTCTTTAGTACGACGTTAACCTCGTTACGACCAGGAACCTTCCGATGCAGAGGCTAATACCTTAACCACTATACCGGTTGGTCGGCGAAACATCGCTGTCTTTGTCGCTCAATGGTGTCCCCGCAACAGAGGCGTCGAGGGCATTGATTTTGCTGTCGCCGCGGGGCGACGCGAAAGAGACGAGAGGTGGTAATGCACCGTGCCAGTGACTTCCTGAAATTGACAGTGACTGAAATTGTCAGCGTAAAAAGCGAAGCGGTTTTCATGTTAGCATCCTTTCATGCGCCATTTGATTCGGAAACGACTTTTGAGCTAACTGTTGCTACCTCGAAAGTGGCCTGGAGGTACAATTCATACCTAACTGGTTCACAATGTCAATTATTCTATTGGAAAATTGTGAATATCTCTAACACATGTAGATTGCATGGCTTTAGGTTATCATTAGGGCAACTTTTTGCAACAACTGCAACTGTTTTTCACACGTTCTACGCTTCATGTAAAGTACTAAAAATGAAATTCCTCCTACATGGGGTGTATTGTAAGTGAGTTATAACAGCAACATAAATGCAACTTTCTACATAAATGCAACTTTTTACAATTTAGCTTAAAATTAATTCATATGAAATTACTATTTCATTTTTTGCCCTCTCAATCAACCCTTCAATCACGTGTGTCTGATCTTGCGAACGCTGAAGTATTGCGGATCAAACAAGAAGTTCATGCATAGAAGGTATTCGTTCTAACAGACGAAAGTGAAATGACAAGAATTACTTTAACACATTGATAGCCACTCTTGATAATCCAGAGGAAACTTGCGTCATCGACTGCAGAGTTTGCGAGGTGAGTGTCGATCATCAATATATAGTTCGCCTTGTAGATGACGTTTTAAAATCTCTGAATGTTGAGCGAAAGGATTTTGCGCTTCTACTATCCGATACAGCACATAATATGACTGCAGCTGTAATCACACTCAAGGTGCTTTATCCGCGATTGCTGCTCCAAGTTACTTGAGTGGTAGACTTGTTTCACAACTGCAGAAAAAGTCCAATGCAACAATGTCAGACAACATCAGTCTCTATTGAGCGCAGTTTTTCAATGTTAAAGAAATTACTGGCCAAGGATTGGCCGTTCAACGACATCAACGTTCTTCTGTATTGAATAATGTACAAATAAATTTCGAATCGTTTCATTTTTTACAAATAATTTAATTTATATTTTAGTGCATCAAAAATAAATGCAACTTTATTTCCGTAAATGCAACTTTAGGGAATGATAAATGCAACTGTTCCCATTTTTACTGCAACAAAAAAGTTGCCCTAGTTATCATTAAAAAGATACAAATAGTATTTTTTCTTCAAAAAATGCGTTTCTTCAAATAATAACGCCGACCTACCTGGTGTTTAAGGTGTTAGCCTCTCGATTGGAGGACCAAAATTCACGGTATTTCAATTATCTTCAATGCGATCATCTAGTTCTAGGTAATCAGAAAATTAACTTACATGTTCCTCACAACTTACGAGGTAGTTTGGAACAGAGATGACTTCTTTTCATCTCCCAATGCCGACATTTCATTTGGAACTGAATGTTTTTCGGGTTTTATGAGATTACTTCTGAGCGCGCGGAGTGACAGAGCGAGTACCAGAGACAGAACGTGTACTCTGTATTTTGATTAAATTTACTTTGGAGCTCCCCTTTTTGAACTTTCTCATAGTTATGTATGAAAGAAGTAGAGAATAGGGTTCACGATTTTCTTTGTCGAAAGCGTTTCGTTGTTATTTCCGTTTAGATTTGTTGAAACTTACAATTTATGATGACAGAATTCATTCAAGTTAGAAAACGATGCAACCATCAATTAGTTAATTCCAATGGATATGATGTGTTTCCATTTCCAAAAGAAATATATCAGATAGGAAGGTTCCTGATTCGTATCCGGGCCAGTGCATGGATGTTTGTGAGCGTATGGTGTTGACCCGGCTGGCGTACCTCAAATCTGAAGTCGCCGAAAGTCCTCGCGTTGGGTTGGTGTGGAAGTTTGGAGAGTGGAGTGCCAGCACAGGTGTTGCCTCTTCATTTGACCGGGGTTCAAAATTATGCGGTGTTGTCCTCAGATCTTTTCCTTAGGGGATTGTTCCCGCATCGTCGTCTATAGACTAGGGATGCGATGTTTTCAAAACATCGATGTTTTTGAAAAAAACATCAATGTATTTAACATTGATGTATTGGAGTCGATGTTTTTACGTTATCGATATTTTATTTTTAAATGAAAAAAGTACCGTTATAAAAATTTAAAATATAACCAAGTAGCATAATTTTCATAATCAGCAAATTGAACATACTTTTAGACCCAAGTGGCCAAGGGTGAAGGGTCTGAAAAGTAGGCATGCGACATCGATGTCTTCAAAACATTGATGTTTTATAAAAACATCGATGTATTGTAGCCGATGTCGCACCTTTAGTTGCTAAACCAGTTGTTTTTATCGATGTTTTTGGGGCGATGTATTATCAACATCGATGTTTTAATTTTGAACATCGATGTTTTGCTGTCGATGTCGCATCCATACTATAGACGGCTGCGTTGCTCTAGAACGACGTTAATTAAAAAGTACCAATTACGAAAGGTAAATGGTATTTTTAATTAACGTCGCACAAGAGCAACACAACGGGCTATTGACGACGATCCGGGATCAATCCCCTAAGGGAAAGATGCAAGGACAACTTCCCGTCATTTTGAACCACGGTCAGATGATCAGATCACACCTTAGATGGCACTCCACTCTCCAAAGTCCCACGCCAACGTAGACATTTGAGGCCACAACAGATTTAACGTGAAACGTCTTTGACTAGAGAGAGTTCCGAACTCGCAGCCCTAGCTATTCCGCTGCCCCACCCGGCTACAGCGGCCCAATTATACCTTAGGGGGAGTGCCGAATTTTTTAAATAGATAATTTAATTTTTATGTGAATTATTGCATTAGAAACGGAAACTATTGCATAACATGGAACAGCTGTTGCTTTTGACGGATATGTTAGCACGCAATAGCGTGATTGGTTCAGACGATTATAGCCAGGCGCGTTGGATTTGTATATTCTTAAGTTCTTAATCAAAAAGGCAACAACGAGAAGATTTAAATAATTTTATTAAATCACATCGATAAAAGACAATTCAAAAACTAACGATCGTAAAATGAGAGGTTTTTCTGATGGCGCTATTGTGTTTGTGGTAGAACATCCTTCCTGTATGTATTCTGTTTGGGGTAACGGAAGTAAATCTCCGTCTGCCGTTTGCTTGTTTACCATGAAAATCAATATAGTGAACTGAAACATTCTATGGAGTAAATATCGTAAGGCTTCTAGAATATTCTGATGTTATTCTCAAAGTTACGTTTCATGAAAATAATATTATATGAATCGTCTGCAACCAAAAGATCAACACCGGTTTTGATGTTGGAACTAATTTCTTTTTCTTTTAATTATTTATCGTTTGTACAATTCAGCACGTGGCAATATTTACCAAAAAAAATTAATTAATGAATAAGTAAAGCAGTTAATTTTAATAATGTGCAATAAATCATGCGAAGACAATTTAGTTGCTTTGAAAATGTTCCCTAAGAAACATAATTTTAATTAAAAAAAAGTCAACTTTTAAAACACCGCGCAGGCTATAAAACTTGTTGCTGCAGTACATCTAGCTGCCTCGTCAACTAGCGCAACAATCCAGGACGACCCTTTCGCTCCAAACTTCCAAACCCTCTCCCCACATCGATTTCAAGTGCTCAAAAAAAATTAATCGATTTCCTCCGCCACACGACATTTAAAAATTCACCAAAATCGCAGTACAGGTAGCCCACCTATTGTTTATGCACCGTTGAAAAACAACGCAAAATCGTCCTTTTTCCCTACAGTTAAAACCCATAGGGATTCCCTACGGCGTGACGTTGGCAGGCCGAAAACGCTTGTGATTGGTCATTAGGGCGTCGGGGCGCATGCACCCTCGTTGAACTCGCGCGCGGGGGGCGGGAAAGGTAGGCGCAGGGGCGCGCGCCCTATTCCGTTTTGACTATTGCCGCGATAGAAGGACCCGACGCCAGTAGGCGAAATTTCACCTGTGCCAGCCCCGTTTTGGGAACGCATCCAGGTTTCGATCAATGGCTCTCGGATACCGCTCCCGCGAATCTGACAGAAGGGATTTTTACTGATAAAAAAAAGGGAATTTTTTTAAAAATTCCCTCATGGCGAAGATGAAAACGGTGAGTTGTAGTTTTCGCAACTGTTGCATGTGCACTTTTTGCTTTTGAAAACTGTATGCAAGGTGTCAATGTACTCAGCTATTGTTGAATTAATGTTTTTATTTCATCGTTGATTCCAGGAAAAAAGTTTAATCTCCAAATTGGATCGTTTGTTTCATGTGCTCCTTTATTTGCATCAAATCTTTGAGCGTTCTAAAACGCCGATTTATCGTTTGCAAATTTTTTTAACGTCCGCGTATTGTACTGCAGCTTTAGGAAGTGCATCTATTCAAAAATTGTTACTGTTAATCTAATAAGTTATATTATTGTTTATGTGTCCACAACTGTTGCATTTGATATTATTTCTGAAATATGCAATAATTTTTCTAGGAAGTGCATATTACGAATATATTGGAGTAATTATCTGAATGTGTAGTTTAAAATGTAACTAATTTTTAAATAGAATAAATTTATTTTCGTAAAAATTGGTATTAAAATAACTTGATCAATCATTTTCAGTGCCAGTCATAAGATAATGTATAATAATGCAATCAATAGAAAGATAAATCAATCTAGAAGAGAGCAAACAAAATGTTAAGTTAAAAAGGTAAATAGCCTTTATTATAGAACATTTTTTTTATTTCCGTTAAACTTAGATATTGAAAGAACCTAATTACTAATAATGACTTATTTAATTTCAGTTCTCAGCTAATGAATGCAATTCTAAAAAATGCTTCAGGAGTGCACAGTTGAAATAACTTAAAACTAAGATTTATGCAGTTGTGTGAAAATAGTTTAAAATTAAAAGTAAAACTTTTCATCACACAGATTTCGAATTTTCTACATAACTTACTCCTTTATAACCTTTGGATATGTTTCCTAGAATTAATTAATTAATTAATTAATTTAAACACTGATTAATTAATTTAAAAAAATACGGTAACCACTATTCTCTTAAGTCTAGACGAATATAAGTGGAGGGAATTTTTCATGTTATTACCGTAATAAACTAGACCGGGATGAACATAATTTTTCAGGAACATTTTATGTAAAGCAAATTATCTTCAAAAATTAACGAAATAACTCAGATTAAAATACATAATGCTTTTAAAGAGTTCATAGATTGAAAGAAATAAATAAGCTTTATCCATAAAAGTTAACAGATTCTTCTAATTAAAAAAAATATATATATTAAATTAAACCATAAATATAAATAGCTAGAGGTCGAGCAAGACTTGAAAAATTGCATATTCTAAAAGAAAAACCGTTTTGCTTATGAAATCCGAGCTATTTTGCATCATAATTGTATAAGAATTTAATTTTCGTATACCTGTATAGAGTTTATATTTCCATATAATAAGGTTTAGTGTTCCAGTATTAGTAAATGTTTGTTATTGATGTTTTATTTTATAAACGTTAGTATGTGTTTTTTAAATTTATTCATTACTTGAGATTGCATTTTATTCAAAGTATTTTTATTGACTCGAAATCAATAAAAATGGGGAACCAGTGAGAATTTTTGATTTTATTTAAAAAATTACTATGATCTATTTACATGTTTATAAGAGTTTAGAATTTAAGTACTGTATTTAATGTTACGCTAAAATTAGGAAAGCTTTATGATGCTCTACAATAAAGAGATATTGAAAACTGCATGACGAACAAATCTAAACATTATTATGATCTTTTCCAAAATTTAGTTACATTGAATATGACACTTTATTCCTATTGTATATTTAAGTTTTATACTTTCTAAGTGTGACATAGAGTATCAAAATTTATACAACACACCCATTATTTTAAGAAAACAAATATAGAAGAAATTATTAAAAAACTAAAAAGTTGCTAATTCATTAAAATGTTTTCCATGGTGAATTTTCGTTCAGATGTTTCGAAATTTACGAGTGGATAGTTCCATATATAACGGACGTATCATTAGACGATAAAATCATTTCTCACAATTATACAATTCAGATATGTCAACATTTTCTGGTATTATTTTGAGAGAGAGGATAACTATCTCTAAGATGTCACTCATAAACATTTTTATTTTAAAAACAGAAGTTGAGGTAATACATACTTTGAATGTGTAATGGACGTATCACTTTAGGAAAAAAAATTGTGTCACTCTGAACACAAAAGACAAATTGTCTAATGTTTTCAAAGGAAAATAATGAAAATTTGTTTTTAATGAATGAAGAAGATTGAAAGATATTACGAATACATATATTATCTAGTTTGCGGACAAATTTAAATTTTAATAAAGATTTCAAATTGATAACGAATGTATCATGTAGTGTAACGGACGTATAATCTTCTGAAATATTTGCACTGCTTTATAATTACTTATTGTATAAAATATGTTACAATAAATTGTTATCATAAATAAAAGAATAATAATAATAATAATTAAACATAACCATAATAAACTGCAGAATAAAAAAAATCATAATCTAATGAAATTTTTAAAAATTTCGTGGTTCTATACAATGACAAAACATTTTTAAGTTAAAAAACGCACAGATTAAATAATATATCAAATGTCAATCTAAATCGATTATCGATTGTGGGTTCATCAATTATGTCCACAATATCTTCTATATTTACAACAAAAATGTCATAATTTTCTAAGCAAGAGAATTTTTCCCAAGTCTATTTTTTAAAAATTTTACACTGATTTGATTGTGGACTGAAATCACTCGTCCAACAGTTTTTGTTCCCCTTTTTTGCAGTCAGTTTTATAATGACCCATGAGCCGAATGTTATACTGTCATTACTGGATACAGATTTATATTGGTCTGCTGCATTTTTGTTAACTAAACCAAAAAATGTTTTTGATCTTTTAAGTTAAATGGCTTTCCAGATTTTCTAGATAATTCTGAAACATGTAATATTTTTAGAATTTACCATTACATTGAGGATTGTGTCTTTGGAACAGTTCATAAGCCTTTAAATAGCTCGTTCAAGTTGTTAATGTTGCTTTCAATTTTTTCTTTACATACAATGAATGATATTTGTTTTCTGTGTTTTCCCTGAGCACAGTAATAAAATGTTTTGCATTCAGAATTGTTAATTGTCTTGATTTAATTTTTTGCCACATTTGAAATTTCACTTGGCCACCTACACTATCAGGTGCGCCTTTGTCATGGAATGTGGCGAAGAAATGGCACTTAACTCCAAAATTGTCTTCTCTATAGGTAATACTGAGAAAATTAAACTTATGTTTGAAATGTTGTGTAACACCACAGTATCCCATAGTTTTTAGGTTTTACAACTCCACTATCCACTCAATTCCATTGATACCATGTTATTTCTTTGCTTTTTCCTCTTCTGAAATTTAGTTTGTGAGACTCAAAATTTTGAAGATTTTAACATCTGACGCCAATGTTTAACATCACAATCCATGTTTCACTTGGTGTTGTCAGATATAGAATTTTAATTTGCCATGCCAAGTAACAAAAATTACAAATAAAAGGAAACAACATGATCTACACAAATATAAGTAAATATATGTAAAAAAAGACACTTTTTCCTGATTAGGAAAAAAAATTTTGTACTAATGTATACATTAATAATTTTTTATTCTTAAATCAATATGGTAACTTTTTTTCTTTAACATTTGTAAAACCACTGTCCATGTTATACAAATGATTTGTTCGCTACACAGTAGTGATACGTCCGTTACATATCAATGATACGTCTGTTACACATTTTTATAAAAAAAAATACATATTTAAAAATTTATTTTTATCCTACATTATTATTCTTGTAGTGATCGCCTTACTTCAATAATGTTGAAGGTCTATACTTGTTACTAATGTTGTCAGAAAACTTTTTCCCAAAAATTTGTAACGGACGCATCATATGCAGGATATAAAAAAAAGTTTCCTCCTTCCCCAAAATTTAATATTAATGATACTTCCATTTTTATAAGTTTTTTTCGTAGCATACTATCATATTATTACTGCAGATTTTAAATATTCAGATATATGTTCCTTAATCAGGAATATAGTAATACATATGACATGCCTAAACCAGGTGGTGTATTAAATATTTTTTATCCATCTTTAAATGACTTCTGCTTTTATACAAAGATATAAAATTTCTATTCCTTAATTGATTCAAATAGTCAGAAAAATTCCTTTATTTTGATGTATAACACTTATTATTTTACATTTTTTTTTATTTTCTGGTCTTCTGGTTTACTTAAGCGTTGAATTGATCGAGTATGAAATGCAAACGATTAGTATTAATTGCGAATAACCAACTATGAAAGTCGCTAGTGGTTTAGAATTAATTTATTAAATAAAATAGAATAAAATGAGAATGAATGAATAAAATCAGAAATACAATACCTGTTATAAACAGAAAATGTTAAATGCATACAGATAAATTACAAACGGATGAATTTTGAAAAACAAATTACGTTTTATGAACAGAAATATTCAGTTTTTTAAATTTGTATACTTGTGTCACGGGTCGTTACGAGTTTGGTAGTCAGTCGTTTTTTAATGCAAATGAATAAAATATTGCCTCTTTTGGTTTGACTAAATTTTCAAAAATCTTCTACAAAGTCAATTAAACTATTTTATTGATATTTATTATGTATACTATATTGTTGTAGTCCCAATAAAATGTTAATTAAATTTTAAATAAAAATCATGCGACACGCAATCGTTCTCTATTTGTAAGCAGTGCTGTAGTCGTAAAAAAAAAACAGAGGGTATACCATGAATGCCTGCAGAATGTTTTCCATAGGGAGGCGAACCTTGTACATACTACTTACACACTTTCCACGGGAAGACAAAAAAAATGTACACACACGCACATATATGAATAAATATAGGAAATCCATAAGCCAGGGGGTTGATCACTCCCTTTGCCCTCATCCTCCGAACGCCCATGGGGTATACTCAAAGGACCGGGGAAACATGTTCGAATTAATCAAAGTTCAAATTATCGAGAGAAAAAAAAGTCAACCCTGATTTTATGCTACATGAAAGGAATTGGGGGTGGAAGTTTGTAGAAACTTCGACTTATAGTTCCGGTACACACATCCGGTTTTTCAACGTGCGACGCCGCTGCGGCACCGAAGCCCAAGTATGCACACATAACCGTGAAATGACACTACTCCTTTCGCGCCATTTGCGATGAATATTTGATGGAAGAAAACGTGTTTATTTCGCTTAATTGGTGTAAAAAAAGTATATTTTGAAACAAAAAATCGACGTTACTGGATACAACCACTATTAATTATCATTTATATTCCATTTATTTATGAAAACAAGGTATATCAGAGCTGTGCTGTGTGGAACTGCGGTACAAATTGCACTCAAGTTGGGTGTGTGTTGCCGCAGCGGCCCCGGAGGCATGTGTGCACTACTCCATTGGTTCTAATGTATCTCAGATCGCACTTGTATTGCCGCAGCTGCGCCGCACGTTGAAAAACAGGATGTGTGCATCTTGCCTTAAGCAGAAATTCGTGTTCTCAAGGTTCGAGCTATTAGGATTACTGCATTTATGGAAAGCAAAATATGCAGACTAGCATCGAATGATATTCAAATGTGAAAATATCACTATATTAATATTTAACTATGATGAATAAGATAATTACAGGAAATGTTAAGAGAAATTTTAAAACAAATTTTAAGGCCTACCTCTATCAATTTCACTGAAATATTTTGCAAACTGGTTAAAACGAGAGATATTCGTCTCTGTGTCTCTCTTTGTAGCGCATACTCTTGATCTATTGTCTACTAAAGAGTAATGGGGTTGTCCAATCATGAATTTACAAATTTTTCCGGTTGAATGTGTTCTATAGGTGGTCCATTTGCATTAATAAGTATTAGATTGGAGACGTTTGAAATCAATAAAGATGATCTCAAATGTTATACTCTGTTATTTATTAAACTAAACCCGTGCTCGCACTCGGCCGTGAAACATAGCAATATTTTAATTGTTCTTAAAAAATGCTTTAATTTTTCTGGAACAACTTGAGCGTTTTCATGGGTCTCTCAAACCCTGAATAGTGCACATTTCATCCATATCAAAACGTCGACAGATCCTTTTTACCCTCCTTTTCTCCATGGCGAATATCTCCTGTATTTATATTTTCTGGATCAAAGATGGATATATTCTTCAAAAGTTGACAATTTTCTTCATTAACATCAGAAAAAAGTCTAGATTACACACACATTTTATCGACAATACTTTGAATGAATTGCTTTTTATTAATAGGTGCGATTATCAAATTATGCACCAAGGTGATATCTTGAAATAGAAACTTTTCTTTTGCTTCTTCAGCTATGTGCGGTTCACGTGATGTTTTCTAGGAAAAGCAAAGCGTGTACGTAGTTCTTAAGAAAAAGCAGAGGGTATACGGAATTTGCTGGTAAAACCAGTGTTTATACGGCGTATACAGCCGTATACCCTCCACTACAGCCCTGTTTGTAAGTATTGTGTCACCCGGAAAGTTCTGCGCGTTTTCAAATCGAAGCTAGCTTTGTTGTTATTATTTTTCTACCGCTGATAAGGAGTGACCTTGATTGAAGCCAGATGTTTCAATTCGGTCTTTACTGCTTAAACTGCATAATTATAGCTTGTGTTGTGGCATTATTTTTGTTACACTGCATACTTTAAACACAGCAGAATATGCTTGCTCGAATTTCGGCATGTGATTCTTTGCTGAAACGAAATGAAGAAGCTCCTTTTTTGAAACGGCTCATTACTGGCGATGAGAAGTGAATACTATACAAGAATATTACAAGGAAAAGATCATGGGGTAACGGAAAAGGAACCTCTCCAAATAACACCGAGAGGGGGACTGCATCCCAAAAAAGTAATGCTTTCTGTATGGTGGGACTACTAAGGAATTGTTTATCATGAATTGTTGCCACAAAATCAGACAATAAAATTCATAAAAATACTGTTCTCAACTGGCAGTATTAAAAGCCGAAATCGAAGCGAAGAGGCCAGAACTGACCCATCGTCGAAGGTCGTGTTGTCTTCCAGCATGACAATGCTCGGCCCCACATTTTGCTGAATGTCAGACAAAAACAAAAAGAGTATGGCTGGGATATTTTGTGTCACCCCTCATTTTCACCAGACCTTGCCCCCTCAGATTTTCACCTCTTCAGGTCATTTAAAAGTTCTCTGAACGGCCTGAAGTTCAATTCTTTGGAGACTGTCAAACAGCAATTCGATAACTTCTTTACAAATAAGCCTAATGATTTTTTTTAAATGAATTTTCCAGCTGCCAGAAAAAATGGCAAAAGGTCATAGAACAAAATGAGGCTTATGTGTTATTGAATAACATTTTGTTCTGTTTTTGTACTGTTGGTATTTATCTCAAAAAACGCGCAGAACTTTCCGGAGAACCCTATATAGAGTTGAAATATAGTTAAAGAAAATGGTTTTGAAGGAAAGAACGCACAGGTAGTGTAACCTTACAAAAATGTTTCAGCTAGTAATATGGATTTAAAAAAATCCCAAATTGTGGAAACACTGCCTTAAAATGTTACAGATGAGAAATGATTCTTCCGATTCCTTACTAGACATCATTTATCTTCTATAACAGAACTGATTATTTATTTCAAAGTTTCCACCTTTCATGCTCTTTTTTATCTTTTCGTACGATGGCATTTACAGAGGTAATTGCGTTCATGTGTCTTAGAACTACTCTAGTAGTAAAAACGCAATAAAATCTCGAAATATCCGATGCATTAATAACAAATAAATAACGAATTCGTCTGCGTCATAAGAGTGGAATGTTATGATCACATTTTAAAGGCTTCAGATGTTATGCGAAGATGAGTATTATGAGATCATTTTGTTTTTTCAATCTAATTTGTTCGCAGCAAATACTTTTTGTAATTGAAGTTTACTGTCAATTTCATAACTAACAATTATTGTGCCACTTCTGAAGATTGATTGATTTTTAATGGCTTATGGCAGGCACGACCTAGAGGTTTCTGACTACGTTCGGAGTCCTTTCATATTGTACTATTTAAAAATTTTACTGTAAAAAGCATATAAAATATATTATTAATTAAAAAAATCACTAAAAGGTTACAGTGGAACCCCGTTATAGTGCACCGTCACCAGACCCAATACAAAATTCATCATAACCGATGGTTCACTCTATGCAATTTTGTTGACACATAAAACTTTCTTAGCATTCGATGGTAGTTTTGCTGTAAATAATCGTTGAGATATCACACAATTTAAGAAAATAAATTAGTAAATACTTAAATAAACAATTTTTATAATGTTTATTAGAAATAAAGAATTCAGTAGTTATACTTTTATTTTTACTCCTTATGGAAAAAATTCCCTAGTTTGGACTGGGTACATTTCGATTTTAAGTACAGTTCGTCAATTATTTTATTGACGATTACGAAAGATTCCATAGTTCTTTTGTTCACATTTCCTGTAGAAAAAAAAGTATTTAGAATTACCTTTGAAAATTCGGAAAAATATCCGTGGAAGGGAAAATTCAGTCAAATTTAAGCGAACTTGCATTTTCAAAGGAGTTTACTATAAGCGTTTAAAATAACATTAGTTAAATAGGAGTTCAGTCGGCATTAATGAAAAAGTTCACTATAACCGAGAGTTCACTATATCCCGGGTTCACTATAGCGGGGTTCGACTGTATTGTAATTTATTAAAAAAATTATCAAAACTTGGAAAATTTAGGTAAAAAAAAGATGTTACCGAAATGCATAGCTGAAAAACGTATGAGTACATTGCAACAAAATCTCATAAATATATAAGGTTGGTCCCGAACAAAAATATACAGTATTATTTTCCGTTCATGCGGTATTGGAAATAATGTAGAAGAATACATGGATTTTTTTTTCTGTCCTTACAACACGACGCTGAAATCTCTAAAACGTTTTCCTTTTCTTTCGTTTATAGTAAGTACGTTTTTATTTATCGCGTTTTTCGTGCAAGTTTTCCCGAAATCACAATGAGAAAGATGCATTTAAAGACTTGAAAACGAATTTAAAAGAGCTGCTGCCAAGATGTATTCAAATTGCTGTACTCGCCACAATCGAAATAAAAACAGTTTTGAAAAGAAAAAAAGTTCTAAATATTAAGAATGTTGTACGAAATGAAGTATGAAATTCAGTTATAAAAGGACTTTTCAACGTATTCAGATGTCAGAGAACGTATAGACGATTTCATCGATTCTCTGAAATGAGACCTCGCATTCTTTCAGGGTCTCTGTCACGAATGAAAAATCGTGAAAATATTTATAACAAAACTTGATGGTGAGTTTAACAAGATATTGAGTTTAACTAGACAACAAAAGGTTTTTGTGTATGCGTGCTCGAATTTAAGAATTGCTGATTGAAAAGACGAATAAGACACGAAAAAGAATTAAATTCTATTGTAAAATCTGTAATTAAAATTTTATTTTTCCATATATTTCTTTTTATGAGGTACGAATAGATCAATATTGTAATTGTGTTCAAAATTGCAATGAAGCAATCATCGAAAAAATGCAGTTTTTAATCAAAAATGTGTAAGGTTTTATCAATATTGTAATTGTGTTCAAAATTGCAATGAAGCAATCATCGAAAAAATGCAGTTTTTAATCAAAAATGTGTAAGGTTTTTGACTTATTGACATTTTAGGGAGCCTTTTGAGGGGTTGATAGAATTCCGATATTTAAAACCATTTATCTGTCTACATGAACCACTCCCATAAGGAGCGTTGGATTCGATTCTAAAAATGGCGCTTTGAACAAAATATTATTGCATGTTTGAAAAATACCGTTTTTATATTTTTCAAACAAAATACTAGTATTTCTTAATTATTCGAGTGATTTTGACTAGATATCTCGTCCATCAAGATCTGAACAATTCTGCTAGTCGAGATATCTCGTCATCAAGATACTGTCGATAGTTTTATGATGGTGAGATCAAGATCTGGTTTTTTTCCTAATGACGAGTAACCTTGTCCATCAAGATCTGGTCAATTTATGTAATGACAAGAGATCCGATAATTATATATAGAACTATATTAAATTTTCCTCACTATTGCGTTTTTAGGGGGCAACCGAAAGTTTAAAAAACGTCTAACAAACCTCGGATAATAATTATCGGATCGTTTGCACTTTAAAGTAGATGTTGATTATGTAACTCTCAAATCGTTTGCACTTGCATAGTAAATATAATTCTTGGATCTCTGAAAAATACGTTTAAAACAGTGTTCAAATTTGAAATTTGGGTTGCGATAACTACAATTAACCTCGATCTACGAATAGCGACTTTCTATGAGGTGTCCCTGAAATTGACACCAACTTTAGGATTGAATATCGCTGTGATTAAAAAAAATAAAGCTATTAAATTTCACATTTTGACTAATTTAGCAATGCAGAATCTGGTTTTGGCATCAAAACATGTCTAAAATGTAATTGTAACTCTCAAATCGTTTGCACTTGCATAGTAAATATAATTCTTGGATCTCTGAAAAATACGTTTAAAATATTGTTGAAATTTGAAATTCGGGTAGCGATAACTACAATTAATCTCGATGTACGAATAGCGACTTTCTATGTGGAGATGATCCTTGAAATTGACACCACCTTTAGGATTGAATATCTCTGGATATAAAGATAATAAAGCCATGAAATTTCATATTTAGACTAATTTAACGATGCAAAATCTGATTGATTATGACATCAAAACAGGGTGTTTCCATTAGAAATTTTGTTTGTGCAAAATTTGATATGAAGACGTCCCCTTATGCATCTTTTTGGATTTGAATTTGTAGAGGACGTTGTTACCTGTTGAATTATACCTTTGAATTTGCTTTAGAATAAATAGTGCTCGATATAAGGGAGCTAGTTCGTTTTTTTCAGCGACCTATACATTGTTTAAAATACACTCTTTATCATAGTTTGCAATTCGTCTCTAATATTATAAAGGGAAGTGTTTGTCCTGTCGAATCGATGTAACTTACAGTAATGGGATTTGGCACGTAGTCCAAATGTTTTGCTATTTTAGGGTCGCGGCGAATTTTAAAATTCATTCTAGAACATTTTAAAATGAATTTGATGAAACTTAATTATTATTATTTTCTTTGGAATGGCAACCGCATAAAATATAAGATTCTAAATTTATTGTTTCGGTTTCCGTTTTCATTTCGCGCGGAGGAATGATTTTCCAGCAGACGATAAAAAACTTAGTTTTAACTTTAGTTATGTAGTTCTTTTTTCTATCTCCTAGATCGACATCTAAAAATATGATTTTCTTAAAATAAATAAAGTTTTTAAATTGAATATCTTTTATATTTTCGCTAGGGAATGTAACGTCACGTCAACATTCGTGTTCGAAAATTAAACAGATTACATGTCCTGCTCCCTTACGATTTCAGCGAAAGAAAGAGAGCAAATAAAATAAAAAACATTTTGGCTGGCAATATTTAGTACTTTTTTGCGAAATCGGGATCGTTTAAGATAGATTGAAAATTTCAACGGATTTGAAATCTGCGGAAAATTTAACGCCAGTTAGAAAACTTATACGTTTGATTTTTTTAATAAATACTTTTTCAATTAAATACTTATATTTTCCCAAGAGATTGAGACATCACGCCGAATTCCTATTTGGTTTGGGAAGCAAATCAACACCACGAGCAACTTCGCTATGGCTGTTATCCAATATGCGAAGCAAACCATGTTCATGATGTTCATAATTTGGTTTGCGAAGCAAACCAACATCACGGACAACGACATTATGGCTGTAATCGAATAGGCTACGAATTCGAAGCAATCACTGCAGGTTAGCGAGCAGTGGTCACATCTGACACCACGAAAAGAACTGTCACGGGCAACACCGTGATGGCCACGCAGTGGCTAGTAATAAATATAATATCAAGACGCAATCAATTTTCACAAGCATGCTACTAGCAGTTGCACGGGCGTAATAATTGTTAAATTCTCTCTCCCGCGCATCACAAAGTTCCAATCCTTATAGATTTATATTCATTACGAAATGGCTGAACGTGCCAAATGTGCTGTTCCTGGAGTTGATCAGGTCTTACGCTGTAAGGCGCTCGACATTCATATTGTTTTTATTTGCTTTCAAAAGCACGTACGGGAGAAACTTTAGAACGTACAAAATCTTGTAGCGCTTAGAGGAAAATACCCATCTGTTGAGGCTTCTAAAATTTTCATCCATTTTTAGAAACTGATGCAGCGACCTTTTCGATTTACAGGTTGCATAGGGCTGGTTTGGAAGTGCTTTATAAGTTACTAGTTGAACAACCCGTAGTTGCTCGGGTTTCAGATATGACCGCGACATATCCCTGAGTTAACGAACATTGTAGAATGTGTTTTTTACCGCAACAGCTAAAATATGACCACGACATTTCTCGATGTTAACTCATACACAAACTCTGTAGAACGTGTTTCCTTGTCCATTTCCATTTATTAATGAAAAAAAAAATTAAATTTTAAAAATTTATAGGGGCTTTGAGAAGCACTTTTAGGACCTGTGTGCCAATTTTCATGGCTACAGATGGGTCTGAAGACAGGAAAGAAATAGACTATTTTTTCCGCAGTGTTCTAAAGTATAAGTGTACCCAATTGCGTGTGGATGGATCAAACGTTGTAGATTTGTATATAGCCTATGGTCGCCAACCCTAAAATTCCTATTTAGAGGTTAGAGGTACTTTAAAAAAAATCACGGCTGAAGACTGAAAATTGTACGCGTTTTGCTTACTCGTGTTAGAAATTTCGCTCTTTCAACTTTGACACTTAATAAACCATATATATATATGGTTTAGGGGGGGGGGGCGCCCCCTGCTCGCTGACGCTCGCCAACCCCCGAAGGATATTACAAAATATGACATTCCAAAAAATATTTTTCGAATGTAAATTTGTTGCACTACAGAAAAATTATACAGTACCTTTGGGAGTCAGAACTCGAACAATTTGGAAATCAAATGAAAACGTTGAGCAAATTTTGATTCGAAATGCGAGCGCTGCTTTGGAAATCAAATACCTAGCATGTCGTTTGTAAGCTGCAACAACTCGACTAATATTCAATTTTTTTTTCAATAAAATTTCATCCGATAACGCTATAACATCAATTAAAGCACGAAGCCTCGTGGTAAACAACCAATCGTACAGTGTTGCCAAAGCTCGATAACAAATAACGCATTTTTTGCGTGCCGCGTCAGAGAATTATATATATATATATATATATATATATATATATATATATATATATATATATATATATATATATATACCCTAGCAATTGAAAAAAAAATCATTGATAATAAAAGGGCTACTGTGCTAAATGTCATCTGACAAGACCCAATTTGGTGTTTAACTTTCTAGTTTTAGGACAAATTATTCATTTTGTGCAAAATATTGCTGGACATGGGTTCATTTCTGGGCGGTATTTCGACCCACTTACCATATAGTCATTGATTCAATACATAATTATTTGTAAAATTCTGTTTCATAAAATTAAATCAAACGCACTAAAGAAAACCTTTTTAAATAAGACTGATATCTTACTTTAAAAGAGAGGATAATGCTAAAATAAAAATATTCTTAAGTAAGACAGTTAAGGGGGTTGTATGTATACACTAGAAATCACAAAAATCGACAAGAATACCATTATCTCTTTTTATTAATTCAAAATATTGTACGATTTCTGAGCTTTCAAGCGATGTAAAGATCTTACAAATATTCGAAATAGGATTTTAGTTACAAGAGTGTTGGTTAGGTACTGTCACCATAAACAGAAAATATTTCCTAAACTTTAAGCTCTTGACTTTTTTCCTGAAGAACTGCGTTTATGCAATAGAATGCTTTGTTCAAAACGTGATAAAACCACAATGAATTCACCTATTATAATAATTTTTGCAATATGTTGATCTATATAATACAGTGGATGTTTTGAGACTCAATCATTGTATTTAGTCAAGAAATGGATTTTTAATATATTTTTAAATGTTGAAATTCCTGAAGAAATATTGCTTTTTTAACGCCTTCTGGATTAAAATTGTTTAAAGAAACCTTTTCTTCGAGCAACTTGATGGAGGTTCAAACCATGAAGAATAATATACGTCATAATTTGTAACGAGAATTTGTCTTTCTGAGCAAATTAGAATTTGAGATTTGTTTAAAAAACATGCTAATTCCTAACTAAATCTTAATTAGTCAATTAATTATTTGCACAATCTGGTTTTTTCTCCCTGTAACAATTTTAAGAAAACATAAATTACTTATGGTAAAAAAAATGGTAAAAAAGTGTCAAAATTAAAAAATATATATTCGAGTGTTTACGTAGACCTTAACGTTAAAATATGACGCAAAATCATTCGTTGTAATTCAATGAATTTTTAAAACTAGCCATTATACAAGAGGCAATTAAAATCATTAAAACTTACATTTGGTTTCCATTAGGGGTATTTGCATTAGAGATTGATCCCGGACCGTCGCCGATAGCCCGTTGTGTTTCACAGTTTGATGTTAGTCAAATACCTACCTATCTACCCGAGCAACGGCGGGTAATTATGTTAGTAGGTGATATAAAATCAACCGCTAGGGGTTCCATTCCCAAGTTTTGCCGCAAAGTTTAAATATGCTCAATCTTAGTTATGAAGCTGCATAATATTGCTAAATTACTTGGAAGAGTTCGCTTGCTCTAATCAAATTCCTCATACGTCTGAGCACAAAAGGCGATCAGAATTCTGGAAAATAGAAGTTAGCGCAGACAAGAAAACGCGAGGGAGTGCGAAAATGGTGTTAGACGTCAATTAACTTCAAAAGTCAATTAACTTGAAAGAATTAACTTCACAACTCAATTAACTACACACGTCAATTCACTTCGTAAGTGAATTGAAGTGGACGTTAACACCAGATAATCATGGAAACATGATTGATATGCCAAGTACTTTATTGGAACTTGAACGAACACCAGTAGGACGAGAAATCTGTTTCACATCGACGGAGAACAAGTGATGAGTCAGATAGCAGTTCCGATTAAACGAAGTGGAAAAAAAATATACTTCCAAGGCTGAACGCACTAAATGCGTTTGTCAAGAAGGAATAGTGTCGCCCTAACTAAGGAGGTGTGCCCCATGCAAGAGAAAAATAAGTAGACCCAGCATTGCCGCTGAGAAGTAAGTAGGTGGTATTTTAATTAACGTCCCACTGGAGTAACAAAACGGGTTATTGGCGACGATCCGCAATCAGCCCCCGAAGGGAACGATGCTAGGATTTTGACCCACGTAATTTTTTTTATTATTATATTTTGTAAACAATCCCTTCTGCTAGGACACATATCTTCATTGATGCGAACGAAGCGATCATTGTTAACGTAGCGAACCAATCCTCCGTCTGTGGCGATCGTTAGCAAGCAGGGGACGGGCCCACTAGTACTTATTATTAGTATTTTGTTTTAAAACCTCACAGGATGTATCACATCAAAATGAGGGGGGGGGTCTGGTGGTTAAGGGTGTTTTCCTCTAGATCGTAAGGTTCCTGGTTCCGGGTCAGTGCATGGAAGTTTCTAAGCGTATAGCGTAGTAGAGGCGGCTGGTGTTGTGCAAGAGCTCAGGTGTTGCCTCGTCATCTGACCGTGTTTCAAAATGACGTGGTGTTGGCCTCGGATCTTTCCCTTAGGGGATTGATCCCGGACCGTCGTCAATAGCCCTTTTGTAATGCTCTAGTACGACGTTAAATAAAAAATATAAAAAAATTTCCCGGACCATCACTGATAGCCCTTTGTGCTGCACCAGTACGATGTTAATTAAAATATAGCTACCACATCAAAATGAATGCGATTCTTTTATATATCCCCCTTAATAGCTTCACTTTCAACCCAATGTTCATTAAACTCATATTTAAACTCATACCCAATGTTCATGAACTCAAACCACCAGCTTGAAAAATGATAAGCTGCAGCTTTCAAATACATTTCCCCCAAGGGACTGGCCAATAGCACGTACTAGTTTTATGTAGGACACGTAAATATGTCGTATAAAGCATACAAGTAATCCCTTTTTGGAAAATCCGTGAAATGTGTTTTTGTAAGACTATGGGAATCGCTTCAGCTCAGTTGGTAGAGTCACGGATTAGTAACGGAAGGTTGCGAGTTCGAAATTCGATCGAACAAGATACCGTCATGTACGTGGGGGAGCTGGTGCATATTAAATCATATGTGGCCTCAAATGCCCTCGTGTTAGTGAAGTGTGAAAGTTTGGAGAGTGGAGAGCCAGCTCAGTGTCGAACTCGTCAGATGACCGCGGTTCAAAATTACTAACTGTTGTCCCCGGATCTTTCCATTATCCTTTGATCTCCGACCGTTAATAAGCCGTTGCATTGCTCCACGGCGAAGCAAGTTCAACTACTTATCTGCGAATATATGTATGGAAACTGCTAGAGGTTTTCGGTAGAACGTAATTCCGCTTTCATCCCCGTCGTCATCTGACCGTGGTTCAAAATTACGTGGTGTTGCCCTCGAATTTTCCCTTCGGGAATTGATCCCGGACCGTCGTCAATAGCCCGCTGTGTTGCTCTGGTACGACGTTAACCTTTACGCTACGGCGCTTAGATTTTTTCAATCGTCTCTAGGAACGGCTCTTTCGCTTGCATGTCTGACCCCACTTACCTTATTACCAAACTTGAGCAATAGAGCCTTGAGTGGCATTTACGACTGACGCTATCCTTTCATAGTATTATGTGCCGCATCGTTTGGGGCTAGAGAGATATTACCGGAACGACCTTCTGCCTCTCCCCCAAAGCATTCACACCTCGCGGTCGACAGGGTAGGGTTCCGAACAAAAGGAGGGATCCTTTGGAAGGTCGGTCTTTGACAGCTCGTAAAGGGTGATCGAAGCCAGCGGTCAATTAAAATTTGGATAGCATCCACCGTACACAGATCTATGCCATGCACTGGTGTAAAATAAATTGTAATGGTAAAAATTGTATACCTGCCGCAGCGTAATTGTTAATTAAAAATTACCTATTTGATACCGGAAATGACGAAGAAGCGTGGTAGTCCAGTTGGAAGAGTAACAGATTAGCAACCGGGGAGTTGCGAGTTCGAATCGAACCAAAGACCGTCGTGTAAAACGTGGGCGGGTGCATGTTAAGTCTATCATAGCCTCGAATGTCGTCGTGATGTGGTGAGTTCACAGGTGTTTTGTGATCTCACCATGGTTCAAAATAACGTGGTGTTGTTATCGGATCATTGCTTTGGAGATAGATCACGAACCGACACCAATAGCCAGGCAAGGTAAGGTAATTTTTAATTAACGTCGTACTATAGCAGCACAACGGGCTATTGAGGACAGTTCGGGATGGATCCCCTAAGATAAAGGTCCGAGGACTACACCACGTCATTTCGAGCCTCGGTCAGATGGAGAGCCAACACCTGAGCTGGCACCCCACTCTCCAAACTTCCACCCTCCCCACAACGTGAGGACTTTCAGCCACGACAGATTTAAGGTGCACCAGCCGCCTCTACACCTTACGCTTACAAACATCCATGCACTGACCCAGATTCGAACTAGGGATGCGACATCGATAACAAAACATCGATGTTTTGAAACATCGATGTTCAAAATTAAAACATCGATGTTGATAATACATCGACCCAAAAACATCGATATTTTTAAAATTCAGTGTATTTAAACTTTTTCCCCAATTTCTTAAAACTGCTTTAGCAACTTGTGATGCTACATCGACAGCAAAACCTCGATGTTGATAATGCATCGCCCCATACCATCGATGTTTTTAAAATTCAGTGTATTTAAACTTGTTTCCCCATTTCTTAAAACTGGTTTACCAACTATTGATTAGGGATGCGACATCGATGTCGATGTTTTCAAAACATCGATGTTTTTAAAAAACATCGATGTATTTAACATCGATGTACTGGAGTCGATGTTTTTGTAACATCGATGTGTGGATGTTTTTACGTCGTCGATGTTTTATTTTTAAATGAAAAAGTACCGTTATAAAAATTAAAAAAAAAACCAAGTAGCATATTTTTCATAGAAATATTTGAAAAGAAGGTTGCGACTTCGATATCGATGTTTTCAAAACATTGATGTTTTATAAAAGACATCGATGTATTGGAGCCGATGTCGCATCACTAGTTGCTAAACCAGTTTTAGAAATGGGAGAAAAAGTTTTAAGTACACTGAATTTTAAAAACATCGATGGTTTGGGGGCGATGCATTATCAACTTCGATGTTTCAATTTTGAACATCGATGTTTTGTTGTCGATGTAGCATCACTTGTTGCTAAACCAATTTTAAGAAATCGGGGGAAAAAGTTTAAATGCACTGAATTTTAAAAACATCGATGTTTTTGGGGCGATGTATTATCAACATCGATGTTTCAAAACATCGATGTTTTGCTGTCGATGTCGCATCCCTACTATTGATGCGAGGTATGTTCAATTTGCTGATTATGAAAATTATGCTACGTGGTTATTTTTAAAATTTTTGTAACGGTACTTTTTTCATTTAGAAATAAAACATCAACAACGTAAAAACATCGACAAATATAAACATCGATGTTACCAAAACATCGACCCCAATACATCAATGTTAAATACATCGATGTTTTTTAAAAAACATCGATGTTTTGAAAACATCGACATCGATGTCGCATCCCTAATTCGAACCAGGAACCTTCCGATCTAGAGACCTTAATCACCATACCGGTTGGTCGGCCCCTAAAGGGAAACCCCCATTTTGATGTTTATTCATCCTTGAGTAAAACGAGGTTTGAAAACCATGCACTGATAATAAATATTTAAATTGTCGTGATGACCCATGAAGAGATGTTGTTATTTTGAAATGCGGTTGGAGATATTTTTTGAATTCAAGTGACGGTGGGCACAATCATGGTCCGCCGGACACCAATAGCCCGTTGTGTTGCTCCACTGGAACGTTAATTAACTATCACCAGGAAAAGACATATAACTAGGAAAGCTATTTAAATGAATTACAAATCATCGCTTATAGAGAATTCTTCGTAAATGTAATATATTTAGAGTTTTACTTTTTATTTAGCTGAGAATGTGATTGAAATGAATGGTGTTTGAAATGGCTCTGAGAGGGATTATAAGTTAGACGAACATGTTTTTTACCAATGCCTGACCCCATGTCCGAAAGTCCTCACGTTAGGTTGGTGTGGAAGTTTGGAGAGTGGGGTGCCAGCTCAGGTGTTGTCTCGTCATTTAACCGTGGTTCATAATTACGAGCATAATTACGAGGTGTTATCCTAGGATCTTTTCCTTTAGTGATTGATCCCGGACCGTCGTCAAAAGCCCATTGTGTTGCTCTAGTACGACGTTAACTAAAAAAATACCTTACCTTACTTTACCAAATGCCCGACCCATTTGAACTGGTCAGGTTGGTTGGTCTTGGAGTTTTATGGCGCAATGGCCATTCTGTGCCAGACATAAGACATGAAGCACCAAACAGACATAACGAACCTGCACCGCCTACAACTCGTAGGTTGCTAGCGCAGTGGGCATACCCATTATTAGTCACCATGCCACATAATTGTGAACTACTTGGTGTTTCTCTGGTAAACCGCAGGTTGTGGGTTAACGTGTCACACATTCAAACATGCCATCAATTCAATGCTCAACCTGTTGATAGAGAGGTCAGATATAGCAATACCTTTCCCCGTATTCGAACCAGGAACTTTTCGATCCAGAAGCCAGTATCCAGATCACTAACCCGATTTGTCACTGTGCAAACAAGTAAACCCGGTGGTGGGAAGATTTTATTACCCCCTGTCCAATTGCTCACCCACGATACGTATCGTGGGGCAAACTGAAAATGTTTTTGATAGCCGTTTCTCATTTAATCGAACTGGTGTGAACCAAAGACCGTCATATTTCAACACGGAATTCTTCGTAATTTTAATGATAACGTCACGATCGGAATACCCGTACAGGAACCACGATCCAACTAAAAATCACTACATCTATTAACACTTAGCTAGACAGGAAATGCCTCTCATCAAAACTAAATAAAAATTTAAATAATACTAACGTATATAATTCCTAATTAATAAGCTTAAATAACTGTCACATAAAGTAATTCTTACTGAAGCACAAACTGTAGATATTTTGACAAAAATATTATTGTAACCGCTGATAAAATATAGTCCTTTTCTGGAACAATAGAAGGCAAGCCAGCACTATTCCTGTAGTTTAAATTTGAAATATATATACAAGCGAAATAAATAAATATTTATTATTTTATTTTAATAATTGCTTCAAAAAACGGGGGTAGTGGCTTAAAACGAATGCTTCTAGTGTGTTCCGATAGCAGAACTAATTATTTTAAAAGCATTGCATAACATTTCATTACGTGCAAAATATATTTTTTTACGTCACGAAATAAATTCAAATAGTCTAGCTTTAAACTTATTGCCTGGAATAATAGAATTAATTATATATTTCCCAAAGTGAACGAGACTGGATATCAGACAGAATATATTCCTTATAGACTATTTACAAAGCAAAATATTTAGTACTTGCGAAAGCTTTAAGAAGACAGATTATACATTTACTCTAATAAACGCCAATGCTTTTACTTTACTTGAACGTGAATTCGGTCAAAATAAAAATTGCAAGTGAGAATTCACGGTGGAATATAAAACTGCAGATTATTTTGTAATGTAATTAAAAAAATATTATTCCATTTCGTTTGCGAGACGTGAAATACAAAATATGCGATATTCGTTTTAAGTTGTCCATTAAAATGAAATTACCACAAAATTAAATTAAATTTGACTCACCCGAAACGTATTGTGTTTGAGAGTTTTGGATTTTTAGTCTGAGGTTAAATAACCATAGCAACACACTCAAAATAATGGATTTTCCTAGTCCATTATTCAGAAGTATTATTGAATTTTACTTTGCAAATTGACTATTCTACTTATCTTTGAACAGGTTGAGCTGGTATTATGTGGCAGACTTTCAATATGAATTTAGGAACAAGAACAATTCATGTTGATATCTCTATGAAAAGTTAAGGTATAGGGATTAGTATACTTTTAAAGCGATTTTCCTTAAAATTACGAAAAACTCATGGAATAAATAAGACGAAACAAAGCACTTATGTTATTAAGTTTTTAAAATTTGAATATGTTTTAAAATGGGTGTTAAAGTAAAAAACTTAAGCTTTCGATAAGAGGTATTTTCTGTCAAGCTCAAAACAGGATTCAGTTTTAATGCGGCTTGACATACTTCTTGTTTGTATGTTTTGAATAGAATATCATGAGGGCCCAGTAAAAATTCCAAAGAATTGATATATGATAGCTGATTGGTCAAAGCCAATTATATTAAACGTTTTAATGGTTGCCAAAACGGCGATAATCTACATTTTAAGGTAACACCGATATGTAGTGATTATTCCTGTGTTTAACCTTGCCTACCATCCCCTTTTTCCCCCTTCTTTCATTGTGTTTGGTCAAGCTTGGCCAAATTTAGCTCTTGCGCCATAAAATCTGAAACCAACAAGCCAACACCGAAATATATCACGAGAGCAATTGTGTAACAGGAAGTAAAATCTCCGCTTTTCGTTTGATTTGTTTACACTGAAAATTCCTCCCATTCATACAATTTTAGCTCTACAAAAATTTCTTGGAATATTTCGTCCAATCATCCATATGATAGAGTAAAGCAAAGCAGGTAGGTAGTTAATTAACGTCGCACTGGAGAAACACAAGCCGCTATTATATGAACAAAAAAAATTAGTCATGAAAATGTTTCCACATTATTCCGCAGCTTACTTCCGATTTTTATTTAATACCTGTTTTACGAATTTTGAACATAATTTGCTTTATGCAAAACAAAACAAGAATTGAAAATCATCTTGCCATTTTTTAAAATATTGCCCAGGAGCTTAGAGATACTGTGATCAAAAAGTTTCCGGAACACTTCCTTTAAAATACATATATAGTAGATATCGTCTGCAAACTTACATCAAATATTTTTGCGATATATATATTACTCCACATATTTATATAAATATGTGGCAACAATCAGGAATTTATTCAATTTTATCGTCTGAAAATAAATTGGTTTTTAATAAGAGAAGAATTTTCCCTTCATTGATTTTACAAAATGTCGAATGCCATTGAGCAAAGAACATGCATTTGTTACCGCAATGGAATTTCTGCTACAAAATCGTCTTTTAACAATAAGAGACATGATTGAACAAGTTCCTATATCATTTGATTCCTATCAAGCAAGTTTGAAACATCGTTTAAGTTTCCAACGCTTGGCTACTCGAGTTCCAAAAAACTAAATTTGTTCCCAAAACAACGTGTTGTAGTGTTACAAGAGATGCTTTCTCAAGGTGATTCCTTTATAAAACGCATTATTACCAGTGATGAAACTTGAATCTATGCTTTGGATACAGAAATAGCTCAACAATTAATTGAATGGCGATTGAAAGGAGAAGCAAGAACGAAAAGACCATGTCAAAGGCGCTTAAAAATCAAGGTAATGTTGACTGTTTTCTTTGACTGTCGTGCAGTGTTGTTCATTATTCTGGCATGACGGTCAATAAAGGTTATTATTTCAGCGTATTACGCCGTGTGCGTGTGTGCGTGAAGCAATTCGTCGTAAACGACCTGAATTGTGGCGAGTTAACTCATGGGTTTTGCATCACGATAATGTGTCTTCTCACAGTGCCATTATTAGTAGTGATTATTTGACAAAGCATTCAACTAATACGGCTATACAAGCTCCGTGTTCACCTGATATGGCACCGGGTGACTTTTTCTTATTTCCACGGGTGAAACTCCCTCTTCGTGGTCACCGTTTTGAGTCCATTGATGCAATAAAAGTAAACTCGATACGAATCCTGAAGGGAATTTTTCACAACCGATTTTTCAACGTGCGGCGCCGCTGAGGCACCGAAACACAACTATGCACACATAACCGTGAAATGACGCAAGTACTCATTTCGCGCCATTTGCTATAAATATTCTATCGTGGAAAACGTGTTTATTTCGCTTGCTTGGAGTAAAAAAAAGTATATCTTGAAACAAAATAGACGTTACTGGATAAAACCATTTATTTATTATTTATATTCCACTTATTTATGAAAACAAGGTACTTGAGACCGGAGAAGCGTGTGCTGTGAGCTGCGGCGCCGTGAGGAACTGCGGTATAAATTTCACGTAAGTAGGACGTGTGTCGCCACAGCGACGCTGGAAGCATGTGTGCACTACTTCATTGGATCTAATGTATCACAGACTGCACTTGCGTTGCGGCAGCGGAGTCGCACGTTGAAAAACCGGATGTGTGCACCGGGCCTTAAGGTATCCTGACACGTTCAAGAATACTTTTTTTAAAATGTGGTATAGAAACATTTTACAAAAACTGATCTTAACTCTTACAGCCTGATAAAATACAATCTAAGTGTATTTTGAAGTTTTAAATGTGTAACTAATCACTGTCATTCTACGCTTATCAAATAAATTCCTTTAAAAATTGAATCTTTATTTTAAAGAATAACCACTAAATGTTCTGATGCTAAAAAGCAAACCCTCAAAGATTACTTAGAAATCTTCTGAGATTTTGAAGCACACAGAGGATACCCTTAATTTATTATCAATTCCTTATTTCTGATTCACCAACAAAAAAAAATTTCCAGGAAAAAAAATTTTGAAATCCGTTTTAACATTGTGCATTAACGACTTTAACGCCCGGTGCACACATCCGATTTTTCAACGAGCGGTTCCGCTGCCGCAATACAAGTGCGGTCTCAGATACATTAGATCCAATGGAGTAGTGCACACACATGCCTCCGGCGCCACAACTCGCGGCACACCCTTCTCCGGTCTCAAGTACCTTGTTTTCATAAATAAATGGAATATAAAAAATAATTTATAAATAGTTGTATCCAGTAACGTCTATTTTGTTACGAAATTTTGTACATCAAGTAAAATTAATAAACACGTTTTCTTCGATCTTATATTTATCACAAATGGCGCAAAATGAGTACTTGCGTCATTTTCACGGTTATGTGCACATAGTCGGGCTTCGGTGCCGCAGCGGCGCCGCACGTTGAAAAATCGGATGTGTGCACCGTGCCTAAGGTATGTTTTGAGGATTGGAAAAAACGTTGGCATAAGTGCATTGAAGACGGATGAGATTACTTTGATGGAGATGGAAAAAATTTTGACCAATGCATTAATATCTTTTGTTTTATGACAGCATTCCGTGTACTTTTTGATCACTGTGTTATTATTATTTCTTTTTCTAAATATTACGTATACTTTAAGACAGGGCTCGCAATACCCGGGTACACAGGTGCACTGTGCACATGAAAATAAAATTGTGCACTTAATTTTTTACGCAAGGAGCACGCAGTGCACCTAGCGTAAAAAAAAAAGAGTGGGGAACGTGTTTTATGTTATTTTGATGTTTGAACAAAATATTAGTAGCGAAAGGAACGTAATTAAAATTCCTAAATACACACTATAAGAAAACAAATCGCTGGGCTGTAACTGGTTTATAGAGCAGGAAGGTTTACTTGTGCCACTGCCACCAGAACTTTCCGATGATCGAAACATTTTCCAGATGGCTCTGTTGAAGCGACTGTCGCGACAGCCATTCGCCGGAGAATTTTATGTTTAAATATTTTTATTTACCATCTACTACTAACCTATATAAACATACCCAACTAATAATGTAGTTTACATTACATTAATGCTCTTATATTACGTTTTTTGAAATGTGCTCCTAAAATATAACCTGTGCACCTAATTTTAAAACTTAGGTGCACAAGGTGCCCTAGTAATAAAAAATCTATTTCGAGGCCTGCTTTAAGAATAAAACCCTATTTTCTGCCTATCGGATCAGATCCCCACAGCAGATTGTTATTTCAGCTATTACAAACTTCCATATTTCAACGATTCAAATCCAGAGCAAACGCATTCTCGACTGAATTGGAAGAAAGCGACGCTGATTCGAATCGATCCCCCCCGTGCATGTTGCTTCTAAAATTAAATGACGTGGCATTTCGATCGAATAAAGGGATATACGGATGGACGAATCAAAAATTCAACAAATGTATCAAGTGTTGCGGGTTGAAGTGCATAGCTGCTGCCTGAGGCGAGCTAATTTCTTGGGGGATTGTTCCTAACAAGATGTTCTCGGGAATCGTTTCTCAAATATTTCATATCTAAGCAATTTCATATCTAAGAATGCAATGTAACTTAGCTAGTTATTCGAACGTGGTTTCAGCCATAGGAAGTAAAAATAAGAAATAATTATTTCTGAATTGACATAAGGTAAGGTAATTTTTAATTAACGTCGTACCAGAGCAACACAGTGACGACGGTCCGGGATCCATCCTATAAGACAGGCATTCCCAACCGGTGGTACGCGGAAACTTTTCAGGTGGTACGCAAGGATGATAAGAGCGATCCAAATGTTCTACGAAGTTCGATTTTTTAGTATGTACAACCACATTATAGGAAAAATGGGATTAAATGAAATCAATTTTGTGATTAACGTTTTTATTACATTGTAATAAATGACGCTAACAGTAGCACATTATTTAAAAGAAACTTCGTTGCTGATTATCTAATGCTATTCAATGGCTATCTAGGCGAAATTAAGTTGATATCTCTCCCTGACAAATCGTTTTACGAAGAATTCCTTTATCTTTGTGTATGGGAAATACGCACGGATAATTCGAGGTAATTCGCACAAGATAATTCGAGGTAATTCGCACAAGATAATTATTTGTTTTCAGACCTGTGAGTAAATAATAAAACTAATTTTCAATAATCGTTTTATTTTTTCCTTTATTAAAACATCATTAATACGAAATACAAGTGCATTAATCATAAAATATGAAGCTTTCTTAGTATTTTAATTAAAATAAAAGAAGCCCTTGGGCACTTTTCTGACATTAGATCTGTTTCTAAAACAATATAGGACTGGTGGTGTGACACAAATTTCTAAAAACTTCCAAGTGGTACGCAGGTACTAAAAGGTTGGGAACCCCTGCTCTAAGGGAAAGATCAGAGAACAACACCACATCATTTTGAACCACGGTCAGGTGACGAGGCAACACCTGAGCTGGCACCCCACTCTCCAAACTTCCACAACACGCCAACGTGAGGACATTTGAGGCCACGACACATTGAACGGGCACCAGCCCTCTTTATGCGCTACGGTCAGTGGTTGGATTCGAGCTCGCATCCCTCCGAGAGCTAGTCGATTGTTCTTCCAACCTAGCCACCGTTGCCCCGTGTGTCAGTTTAAGGCCCGGTGAACACATCCGGTTTTTCAACGTGCGGCACCGAAGTCCATCTGTGCACACATCACCGTGAAATGACGCAAGTACTCATTTCGTGCCATTTGCCATAAATATTCTATCGAAGAAAACGTGTTTATTTCGCTTACTTGGAGTACAAAAAAGTATATTTTGAAACAAAATAGAAGAATTAGATTAGAGGCAACCTCTTGCCAAATTGGCAATAAGCCACGTTTTAATGTAACCCAGATATGGTATCGTGCGACAGCATTTGGGTAACAAACAGACAAAATTCCATCTGGTTTGTTTGCACTGAAAATCTCCGTGAAGGAATCTATGACAAAAATTAACGTTAAACGATGATAAATATATAATTGTAAGCTGGAAATAATATTTCGGCTTCAATAATTTGTATCTCTCTATACGTTACTGAATACAACTAATTACTAATTATTATTTATATTCCATTTATTTCTGAAAACAAAGTACTTCAGAACGGAGGCGCGTGTGCGGCGAACTGCGGCGCTGTGCTTGAACTACGGTACAAATTGCACGCAAGTTGGACGTGCGTAGCCGAAGCGGCGCCGGAGGCAACCTTGCTCTACCCCACTGGATCTAATGTATCTCAGACCGCACTTGTGTTGCGGTAGCGGCGCCGCACATTGAAAAACCGGAAGTGTGCACCGGGCCTTAATGTATGTGTTTGGATGGGAGGAATAGATCATGTCATTTAGGAAGAATGCTTATCTAGAATGTTAGGTTTGAATAGAGTAAAAATTACACGGATTTAAAATCTGCGGATAGTTTTTCACCAGATCGATACCATATATAGGATTTTCTATAAATATATAATTTTTCGATTGTAACCCGTGAACAGTTGGGCTTCATTCTTAAAATTGTTGTGTTTTATTTGCAATGTTTTCAGTATCAGTAAGATTTTATTTGTCCAGTCCGATTTTTGAATTGCAATCTAAAATAATTTTTATTTAATTTATTGGTATTTATATTTACTACTAGCCACTTTGGAGGCTATCACGGCGTTGCCTGTGGTGTTGGTTTGCGAAGCGAATCATATGGGAATGTGTGGCAATCACCTGGTGTTTGCGAGGGATAACGAGCAATGTTCACACCTGACCCCACTAAAAGAACTGTCACAGGCAACGCCGCCCCGTGCTGGTCACGCGGTCATCCTAACAAGTACGAAAAAACGCTCATTCAGATTCACTGATGAGGCATCCATAAGATGCAATAACACGAAATGAGCTAATTTAATGAAGGCTTAGCCGGTATTAGTTAATTACTTCGGTTGCATCGATCACATATTTCTAATAATTCCAAAACGACTCGTGTGCGGAATCTTCAGAGGGAACGCATTCGAAAGATTTATTTTGCTGCTGTATTGAAGATGGAAAAGGTCAGACATGTGTGGGATTTTCTTAATGAGCGCTAAAAAACTGCGCACTTCTGCGGCCTCATTATATTAAATTAAACAATTTTTTCACAATTTTAATGACATAATTAATTTTCACTTTTGGAAATAAATAAAAACGTGGATATTCTTAAAGGAAGCCAGGAGAAAAAATAATTATAAAAAAAAGAAGTCAGTTTTGACATTTTTTGTTTGTTTTTAATTAAGTTGTGTTTGAGACTTTAAAATAGCGCATCACCTTTACATGAGAGATAACTGCTGCAAAGCTAAATGCAGGTGGCGGTAGTGTTTCCGCTATGAACGGGTTTGCTGTGCATATTCCGAATGTGACGTCAGTTGGCATATTTTCGAACGTATAATTTTCATCACTTCGTTAATAAATATTCCAAACAATGATGGTTGATTAGGCAATTCGAATTATAATAGAGGCAACCTCTTGCCAAATTGGCAATAAGCCACGTTTTAATGTAACCCAGATATGGTATCGTGCGACAGCATTTGGGTAACAAACAGACAAAATTCCATCTGGTTTGTTTGCACTGAAAATCTCCGTGAAAGAATCTGTGACCAAAATTAACGTTAAACGATGATAAATAAATAATTGTAAACTGGAAATAATTTTTCCGCTTCAATAATTTGTATATCTCTATATATTAAAAAAAAAATTACCGCAGCCTCCGCAGGATTGAAAACTGTGTTGTTTAGCTCGATTCTTAGACGGTTTCCCGAGAAAGTACTGATCGGAAAACAGCAAAATTAACATGGTTTGTTCTTCATCGTATATCCCTGGACAATTATTAGGTTTTTTTTTCCGATGCGGCTATTAGTTTAGGGTTAATAAAGTGTCAAAATTGAAAAAGACAAATTTCTTCCGCGAGTGAGCAAAATACATACAAATTTTCAGTCTTCAGCCGTGAGTTTTTTTTAAAGAGTACCTCTCAACGTAAATTTTTGCAGCACGTCGAGTTTTTTTAAGAATTTCAATTTGGTTCTTCATAATATTTTTTGAAATTCGGGAAAAGTCGAGACATTTTTGTTACTTTTTTTTTAAAACTGCCGTACCTATATCTTATTACTATTAGTTTTTAGTTTTCAAAATATCGAAGTATATCTCAGAATGTTCCCTTTCTTACGGTACTAATTTTTTGAAATCGGTTAATAATTAAATGGGATGCGATCAAAAGTTGATCAGACAAAATTCGGAATCTTTGGATACTTTCGCTACTTTTTGTTAAAACCGTTATATCTACAGCAAAAATCATTATTTTTTAAATTTGAGAACATCACTCAATACATTATATTACACTCTTTCTTATGGTACAATTATTTTTTAAATTGGTTAATAAATAAAATTGATGCAATTAAAAGTTGGTCATACAATTTTCGGAACTTTCAGATCGTAACTTCCGATACAAAACTAAAACTGTCATATCTATATCGTATTACTATTAGTTTTTAATTTTGAAAATATCGCAGTCAGTATACCTCAGAATGTACTCTTTCTTACGGTTCAATTATTTTTAAAATTGGTTCACAAATAAATTCGATGCAATCAAAAGTTTGGTCACACAAATTTCGTATTTTTTATTTCGCGGACTATAAAAACGATTTCTTTTTATTTGGCTAGAAAAAAGGCTCGCTTTTTTCCCTTTGTTCTCAGATGGTTTACCGAGAAAGTACGAAGTACAGATTGTAAAGTTTGGAGATTAACACGGCTTACTTAAAATTGTACAGGGAACAAGATGCAGAAGATTTTTTACTGATGCGGTTATTAGTTTAGGGTGCATTAAGTGTTAAATTTAAAAAAAAAAGTGAAATCACTTGCGAAAGAAGTATTGGTTTGCGAAGCAAACCAACCGGGAATGCGTAGCAATCCTCGTGGGTAGGCGCGCGTAAGCGAGCAGGGGCTCGAAGGCCTCGCTGTGACGTCATGGACCGGAAAGTGAAATCAGGATAATACGAATTATTCAGATAGTTTCAATCTGCGAAAGGAATATTGGTTTGCGAAGCAAACCAAATGGGATTGCGTAGCAATCCCCTGGGTTTGGCGAGCGTAAGCGAGCAGGGGAAAAATTTTTATAATAAAATGCTATAATAAAAATGTTAGGGATAAAAAATTAAAAATGTATTTTTGTGTTTTCCTGTTCTGTTCCTATGTTCACCATCCTGAAATGCGTTTTACATTCTATGAGAGAATATTTTTGTACATTGCTAAATGTAGATATAATTACTATTTTTGGGGTAGACGCGTTTGTTGTACTCTTATTACAGAAGTGATATCAACTATAGCACGTTATGTTTCTCCAGTAAAACGTTAATTGTAATACCTTTCTATCTTCCTTTCCCTTCAGGTTTGATCACAGAACTTCCCCATTAGCCTGTTGTATTTATTGATCCATTAACCTTTCCTCTGAGGCAGTTAGAGAATTGTTACCACTACAATTTCGTTTACACCAGCGGCATAATATAGAGCTGTGTACTGTGGATGTTACCCCCACCCTTTTAAGTGACCGCTGGTATCGATCACTATTAACGAGCTCTCAGCGACAGACCCAGAGGGTTCCTCCTTTCGTTTGGTACCTTACCCTGTCGACCGTGAGGGTGAACGCTTTGGAGGAAAAGAAGAAGGTCGCACAGGTGATATATATCTCACGCCAAACGATACGCCATACAATACTATGAAAGGAGAGTGTCAGTCGTAAATGCCACTCAAGGCTCTAACGCTCAAGTTAGGTAATTAGGTAAGGGGGGGGTCGGACATGCAGGCGAAAGAGCCGTTTGTGGAGACGATTGAAAAAATCTAAGTGTCTCAGCGTAAAGGTTAATTCATATACCCACCAGCAAGTAAGTCGTTGAATTAACGTCGCACTGGAGCAACTCAACGAGTTATTGACGACGACGCGGAATCCATCCTGAACGGAAAGATCCGAGGGCAACACCGTGTCATTTTGAACCACTGTCAAATGACTAAGTCAACGCATGAGCTAGCAACCCTCTCTTCCTTCAAACTTCGACATGAGAGCATTTGCGGTTTCGACATATTTACGTGCCCTCACGTACGTGACGATCTTTGGTTGGATCTAGTCTCGAACTCGTAACCATACAGTTGCTAGTTCGCGATTCCAATAACTTGGCTCTTCTAAAATTAGGAAAGTTATGCGATATTTCTAAACTGTCAAAACACACTTTAGTTGTAGAAAAATCATGGTAGATAGCTATGTATTTTATTAACTTCTGCACTACAGCAAAATAATGACTATTTGCGATGGCTAACGATCAACCCCCGAAGGGAAGATATTTTTAATTAACGTCGTAGTGGAGCAACATAACGGGCTATTAACGACTGTCCGGGATCAATCCATGAATAGAAAACCCCGAGGACAACACCTCGTAATTTTGAACCACGGTCAGATGACGAGGCAACGCCTGAGCTAGTTCTCTACTGTTCATATTTCCACACCACGACAGCGTGAGGACATTTGAGGCCACGACAAATTTGACGTGCACCTGCCCCACTTTGTACATGACTGTCTTTGGTTGGATTCCAACACGCAACCTTCCGGTTGCTAGACCGTTTCTTTTCCAAACGTGCTTCCTCGGATCAGAAACATCATGGAAGACTTGTTTTTACACTTGTAAAGATCTAAAATTAAAAGATTTTACTTTGTTTTTTGATCGCGTGTTAAAAAATGACTAGGAACGACAGATCAAATCAAAACTTTCCTCGTTGAAGGCGGTGGTTAAGGTACGTAAGTTTAGCCTCTAGATCGGAATGTTCCTGGTTCGAATCCGGGTCAGTGCATTGATGTTTGCAAGCTTATGGTGTAGAGGCGGCTGGTGCACCTTAAATCTGTCGTGGCCGGAAGTTCTCATGTTGGGTTGGTGCGGACGTTTGGAGAGTGGGAAGCCAGCTCAGGTATTGGCTCTTCATCTGATCGAGGTTCAAAATTACGTGGCGATACACGGAATGACTTAGTCTGGGACTGTAGTAACTAGCTGAATTAGTATTACCATGGATATGGTATATACACTCTATGGACAAAGGTATTTGGACACTGCATATTTTTCTGAAAAATGCTTTATTATTTGATTTAGTATCGCCCTCCTTTTATGATCCTTGTATGACAGCTGCATTCGTTCCACAAGTTCTCTGTATGTCTGTGGGCAGGAATAACTCGCCATGCCTCTTGCAGGGCTGTGAGAAGACATTTTGTGACGAAGGGCGTGCGTGGCGGTGTCGAACTCATCGCTCTAGTTCGTCCCACAAGTGCTCGATCGGATCGAGATCGGGACTCTGAACAGGCCAGTCAAGCCAATTCAACTCATTTTCAGGAAACCAGTCCAGCTCACGTATGGCAGTATGACATGGAGCTCGATCCTGTTGGAAGACACAACCATCATCGCCATAGTATTGCCATTGTGTAGGCAAAGCCGAATGATCCAGAACGTCGAGGTACACGCCAGCGTTCAGGGAACTATGTACATAAAGCAATGGTTCAAGTCCTAACCAGAAAAAGCGACCCCACTCTAAGATGGATCTTCCTTCTAATTTCTACAGCGTCCAAATACTACTTTTGACCACATAGTGTATGTAGATTCCGTCGAATGCAAATAATAAATAGATCAATGGGGGGAGGGGTTTCTCACTCACACTCGGATTATTGTAACTTAACCACCTGAACATCACGAGATTCCCGAGTAGTTGCTGGTACCCCTAAACACACTTAACGGATTCACCATATAATTCTAAATAATTCTTGGATAATCTTTCAACTTTTAGAAATATTCTATTGATGCTTTCCTAGGAATAAAATCATTCTTTGAAACCATTCTATTGGTTCTTTATTTCTATAGAATTCTTTGAAATTGCTCTATTTATCTGTTGGAACCTCACGTCGCAACTTCGAGCGAGAACGCGCTACATGGGAGTTGTGTGATTTTTTGTATTTTGTTCCATTTTCTGAAAAAGATTGTTTCTCTAGGGTGAAGGTGGTCTGGTCCATTTCTCCCCTTATACGAGCTCTTGCGCTCATTTATATTTGATGGTTTTGTCCATCTCCTGTCTTCAGAGCTATGGTGCTCAACTACTTCAATTTGTAAATATGTAGACATATCAAGTAATTAACTAAATAAAACTACAGTCCACTTTTATCGAACTATTTCATATCTTGAATCGCCAAGACATCATCCATTATGTAGAATAGAATCCTTCGGAAAGAATGTATTGGTCTTTTCGTTATATCTATAGATCCTTTGTAAGGTCTCTATTGATCCTTTCTTTTAAATAGCATTGGAAAGGTACCATCGGTCAACTACCTTAGAACATAATAATTAGAATGATTTAATTTCTCCTCTCTATATGCAATAGAATCCGTTCGATATATTTTGTCGATTCTTTCCTTAGAATAGAATTCTTTGGAACAAATATATTACTCCTTCTTTCTGTCGAAATGGAATCTCTAGAAAAAGATTATGTAGATCATTTCCTAACAATAGAATCTTTTATAGAGGTAATATTCCTAATTTTCGTAGGATAGATTTATTTGGAAAGATTCTATTGGTCAAGTAGATCAAAAATGGTTCGAAATCATGCAGGGTAAATTACAAGTTCAAGGTGAATTATGCATGCGAATCTATCATAGGATTAAATGCACGCCTGAATTTACGGGTTTCAATATCTTTCAAGTGTAGGTTTATCATTTGCTCCCTTTAGGACGATGAAAGAGGCTTTCGGCATCGACCCAATCCTTATGGCTCCTACGCACATGAACTCGCTGCAATTCGTAAAATTAATTTTGTCCACTTGATTTGAAATTTAATATTTGATTTAGTCTCCTGGGTGAGAAATGTTTGTATCTTTGAATGTGGAGTTCCCTTTAACGATTGGAACGAAATCCGGGAAGGGTGACTTATCAATAAATGCGAAATTCAAGTGGAAGTTCTCACCGTTTCCTGTTGGGTGTACGATTAAATTTGTGGAAAGCCAACTTTACGGTTTCAACACGCTATCGCTTCAAACTGAAAGTAACACAGTTTAAAGACAATGGTAAAGATAATTTTTAATTAACTAGAGCACAACACAAGGGACTATTGACTACAGTCTGGGATCAGTACCCTAAGCGAAAGATCAGAGGACAAGACAGTGCAATTTTCAGCCACGGTCAGATGACGAGGCAACACCTGAGCTGGCATTCCACTCTCCAAACTTCCACACCAACCCAATATGAGGTATTTCGGCCAGATTTAAGGTGCACTTGCCGCCTCTACACCTTACGCTTACAAATATCCATGCACTGACCCGGATTCGAACCAGAAACCTTCCGATCTAGACACTAACATCTTAACCAACAGACCGGTTGGTCTAAAGGCAATGGAATTGTCATCCTGTGCAGATTTTGTCACAGCGCTGTGAATTGTAGGGTATATTATACTGACTTCATATTAGATATGTCGTTTGTTTGATGCAAGGGCCATATATTTGGCCAAGCTGCAACAAACACAACACAGACAATTTCGAGTAAAAGTTGTCGCGGGAAAAATGGTAGGTTGCATCGAGGACACAAACCGCAGTTGTGACGACGTTTGTTTGTGGAGAGAGTTTAGCACACATAGGAAGGTTGAACGATTGTTTATCGTATGAATATACAACAATTAATGTACATTTTGAACGATTAAAGTGCAGTTCTATGTTATTAGTTGTGGAGGGATTGTTGTTGTCCAATATACGTATATATTAGGGTACGTGTTACAACTATCGCCAATCCTAAGTATTTCTCTGTATCTGAGCCTCCTGGGTTGGGAAATCAAGCTGGAAGCTAAATGAATACCACTAGGAACTATTATCCTTTGATTTCCATATACCTTCTTTACTTATGTCAGTTGAAGTTAACGCGTCAAATTTCAAAAAGTTTCCAAAGAGAATTTTCGAGAGTGTGTCCCTAATATCGCCTACCCCTGTTCCTATTACCACCCACCTGGCGAAATGAGGAGTTACTATTCAAAACGAGTTGCTAGTAGAATAGGATATTTACCTACCTTTAGCATTGAATGTACTTTCAAATCGTAGAAACGAAATGATGATTTGGAAACATTTACATGGATACTCCCTGAATGTATTGGAGACAACAAATACGTTGTGATCACATCCTCCAATACTTCAGATGCAATAGTGTTGTTGATAGAACTGATAGGAAACTTGCCGGTGGCGGTACGTGTAGCAATACCCTAGACCCTCAAGTTAACTACATAAACTCGTAGATGTCGTGCACAGTAGCTGGCAAACACGAGTTTGCGATATTAAACACAGGGGCGATATTTGGAACACCTACCCTAATTGTAGCGTAGTTGGGAAACTTTCAAATGATAACACTTACGTGGTTCACACTCCACGCAATCCAAAATGACACTGACCCAAAGCTTGCCTAGCACCATAGAATTTCGATGCATTGCAGATCCCCTCCCACGCTCACTGCGCCTGCGCAGTCGGTCCGACAATGTCATGTCAGGTACGGACATCCTTTGTATACTCGACACTATACTTATGTAACTTCTGGATGTTTCTTCTAGTTCTGGAATCTTAAGACAAAACTGCTCCAGACTTGCCCCCTCCCCCAGTACTGTTCCGATTTCAAACACGAATTCCACGCCAGGCGCAGGGTTTTGCGCTTTGATAGCTGATCAGTCCCAAGTTGATTTCCAATGCCACGTGACCTTTAGTTCTGTGATCGCAAGACAGTGACGCCATCGGCCTTCTAATGAAATAGTGTGCCCTCTGTGAGATGGGTTTTTGCTGTAGTGATTATAACACAGTCCAGTCACATTAATGTGACCACCGCCTACTTTCGACGTCAACGTGAAGAAACCAATCACAAAAGACAGGTGGCAGCACATTGCAGTGGAGTGTATATAAAGGATGTCCTAGGGCATCGGAAAGCATTTCAATCGTTGGCGTAATGCAGAAACGTAGCGATTGATCCGACGTCCAAAAGGGCATGATTATTGGCTTTCGGGCCAAGGGTGGAAGCATTTCGGAAACGGCTAATTTTGTGAATCCCGAATCAGCGGCGTGGCACATGAGGTGCACCACGGGCTATAGATGACAGAGGCGAGCGAAGGCTACGGACATGCGTTCGGGCGAATAGACGTGCAACTGTTGAGCAACTGACAGCCCCGATGAACCAAGGGGCTACCAAGAGTGTATCCTCAACAACGGTTCAGCGAACGTTGCTGCGCATGGGCCTCCGCAGCAGACGCCTGGTTAATGCACCTATGCTGACTGCTGTTCATCGGCGACGAAGACTGGAATTGCACGCCAGTACCGCAACTGGACGTCCACAGAGTGGCGACAGGTGGCGTTTTCCCATGAATCACGTTTTATGCTCCATCGGACAGATGGACGTTGGCGTATACGAGTGTCTGAAAGGAAACACCCTGCAACAATTTCCATGGATCCTCAACCGCGTAATCTAGCGCAGCTGGCCACGGCACTGGAGTCGGCATGGCTCAACATCCCAGTGAACACCTTCAGAAACCTAACTGTCCCTCTTCCTGTACGTCTCGCAGCGATCCGCTCTGCCAAAGGTGGTTATTCTGGCTTTTGACAGGTGGTCACATTAAAGTGACTGGACTGTGTAGAATGATTGAGACGTGATAATGTAGTGGGTTACGAATGACCAGTAAATGGCCATGGTGTAAAGCGAATTTTACGCAGTGAAAGGATGTGGGGATAACAGTTCTTTCGATCTGACCTTTCGCAACCGGTTATGCCAGGTGTTTTTCATAAACCATACCAGTGTTCGAAATTATTGGTGGTCCGCTGGACCGGATTCCACTAAAAGTACGATCATTGGAGACTACTAAAACCACTAATCTAAAATCATTGGAGACCACTAAAAGTACGTCCGAACCAGGTAATTGGTGATTTTTTATTAACGTCATACTAGAAGCAACAGAACGGGCTTTGACGACGGTCCGGGATCTATACCTAAGGGAAAGATTCGAGGACAACACCTTGTCATTTTGAACCACGATCAGATGACGAGGCAACACCTGAGCTGGCACCCCACTCTCCAAATTTCAACACATATCCAAAGTGAGGACTTTCGGCCTCGACAGATTTAAGGTGCACTAGCCGCCTCTACACCATACGCTTACAAACGTCCATGCCCGGACTCGAATTCGAACCAGGAATAAATCTGGGTGGTCCGTGAGAGCAGTAGCTATAATGAGAAAGCGAGTGTGCACGTGCTTTCTACTTTTAATATATAAAAGGAAGTGTTTGTTTCGCCGCTGCAAAATCCTGACGAACTATGGCACTTACAGCAACGAGATTTGGCACACAGGTAGTCCAAATGTTTTGCAATTTTTGAGTCGAAATTTTAAAATTTAATCTAGAAAGTTTTTAAAATGAAATTAATAAATTTATTCTGTACCTGGTTGTTCAAACGCGTTTCTTCCGGACGAAAGAAGAAACCCCCTAAAATGGATTTTTTCTACCCAAGTGACCTTCTTTTATATTTTCCACAAGAGATTGTGACGTCACTTGAGCTTTCTCCTTCCAAAAAAAAAAAAAAAAAAAAAAAAAAAAAAAAAAAAAAAAACCAGATTGCATCTTCTGCTCTTTGCGTTAAAAAAAAGTAACATATTACGTTTCCTGTCTCATTCCATTTACGCGCAAATGAGAGCAAGAAATAAAAAACATATTGACTGGGATTGTTAAGTTTTTTTTTAGTATAATCGGAATCACTAAAGATAGTATAAAAATTTCAACGGATTTGAAATCTGCGGAAAATTTCAGTTTAGATTGATACCTAAATATAAGGTTTTTTTTTTAAATAAATATTTTTTAAATTGAATATGTCTTCAGCGGATTTGAAATCTGCGGAAAATTGTACACCAGATTAATACCTTACACCCCGGGCACGGGCACAGCACATTAAATCTCGCATCATCCAGTGTCTGCGCGCACCATTCGACGCTGTTTACAGCAGAGTTGTCTGTCCGCAAGACGTCCATTCCTTCGTCTACCCTTGACGCAGAACAACAGACGCCTCCGCCGCCAATGGTGCGATGAAAGAAGGATGTAGACGGCAGAATGGAATGAAATTGTCTTTACTGACGAGTCACGCTTCTGTCTGCAACACCACGATGGTCGGATTCGAGTCTGGAGACACCGTGGAGAGGATGCTGAACAGCTGCGTTATGCACCGTCACACTGGTCCTGCACCGGGTATTATGGTATGGGGCGGTATTGGATATCACTCTCGCGCTCTTCTAGTACGCATTACCGGTACTTTAAACAGCCAGCGCTACATCTCCGAGGTCTTGGAGCCAGTTGTCCTTCCTTACCTTCAGGGCTTGCCCACAGCCATATTTCAAAAGGATAATGCGCGACCACACGTGGCACGCACTGTCCAAGGGCTCTTCGTCAATCGCCAGATTGAATTGCTTCCCTGGCCAGCTCGCTCCGGATCTTTCGCCGATAGAAAACATGTGGTCCATGGTTGCTCAACGATTGACCCAGATTACATCCCCAGCTGCCACACCTGATCACCTTTGGCAACGTGTGGAAGCTGCTTGGTCTGCTGTACCCCAAGAACACATCCAAAGTCTCTTTGAATCAATGCCGAGGCGTGTAGCAGCGGTGATCTCCAACAATGGCGGCTACTATGGCTACTAATTTTGGCAGGAACCACACTTAACAGAAGTCTATAAATTTAATCATTTGATACTTGGTCAACAAGTTATCTACAAAATAAATTTTGTTGTAATATCTCTTGTCTTTCTTGGGTGGTCAGCAGTGTAGTTTCAAACACCCAAACCTTACTTTTGGCAAGCTGTCAAAATTTATTTAGGTCACGTGATCGAGAATTTGGAAGTTCGAATCAGCGTGTACTGGAGTCGTTTCTGGTTTCTGCATCCAAATTACAAACACAATATTCGGCGTTTGTTGAATCAGCGGCCGTTGATGATCGGCAGGTCCTAAAAGAAAGTGTGCTGGGGAGCGTTTCCGGTCTCGTTATCACCAACGACGGGAGCAGTAACGTGACCACGTGGTATATCACTCTGTTCTTTTGCGATTTCTGAGAGTGGGGCAATTAGAATTCCTTAGAGACTGGAAGCTAATAAAAAATATATCGGCAATGTGACAGAATTGTCATTCGCCAAAGAAATAATTCCGCTTGCTAATGGCGAGTGAAAATTGTGTGCTTTGAATTAACACGCTATTAACTAAATGAATTGATTATATGAGGAGCGCGGAACAGCTATGATGGCAGGTGACCAGTATATTTTCGTATAAACTGGTTCTTGTGAAACGTCACTTTTCTTTTTCTTTTATAACGCTGCATACCGTGCAAAACAAGTGCAAATAACAATCTCCAAACTCCAGGACGTCAAAACAAGCTCCGAAACAACTGTGTGGTGGTAGTTCTTAAGGTCATTGGAAAAGCAGGAACGAGACGAAACTGCTAAACTTGCGTGATACATCGCTGACCATTTCGCTTCGCGTGCATTTAATACTTAAGTACTGTGTTCTTCCACTTTGTAACTGTGTTGTGGACAGGAAGCGAGTGCCGCGGTGTTTTGCAGCTCTAAATACAGGTGTCATTAAAATAAAGTCTGCTGTAATAGACTGTTCCTCTGAAAGGGCGGGGGCTGGCTCACGAAATGGACAGAATGTACTTCCTGTCTTAATAAAGGAGGGAACAACTAAATTTTTAGTGTCCTTGGAAGACAAAGGATGTGTCCTGGAATCCCTTTTTACACATTCACTCTGTCTTGGGGATACACTGGAACCTCGTTATGGTGAACCGTCACCGGACCCAATAAAAAGTTCACTATAACCGATGGTTCGCTCTATCCATTTGTGTTGACACATAACAATTTCTTAGCATTGGATGGTACTTTTGTTGAGACAATCGATGGGATATATAACACAATTTACTAAAATACATAAATTAGTAAATATAGTTAAATAAACAATTTTTAGCATGTTTATTAGAAGTAAAGAATTCAGTAGTTTTACTTACTTTTATTTATACTCCATATGGGAAAAATTCGTTAGTTTGGATTGGGTACATTTATATTTTACATTTACAGTTGTTGTTGTTTCTCATGCCTGCACTGGCAGACCAGAGGAATACCAGGCCCGTTGAAGACGGCAAGAGGGGTGCGCCTTCCATGTAAGTGAACCCCATTGGGAGGAAGTCCGACTTTGCTCGACATACATGACACATCCGTTTTACAGGAAGGTCCCTTTCATACATCCATTCACTCATATCGTAATTTAGATCCCAATCAGAGGCCGATAACCCCCTGATCAGGTACCCCCAGAGGTATTGATTTGGTATGGGAACATGAGGGACTTTGTGACCACGACCTATTTAACGTGCCCCAGTCACCATTAGTGAACACGACGGTCTTTAGCCAGGTCGAAGCGCCGATCTCGCAATCCTCAGAATTGCAGTCTCCGCCGAGGACAGAACCCACAACCCTTCTTATGCGAGGCCGACGCTCTACTGACTGAGCTACCGCGGCTCTAAATTTACAGTTGAAGAGCTGAGTGGATGAACATGTTAAGGGGCAATTTAGTAAATTTGTGATTATCAGATTTAAAGTTACCCGGATGACCTTTTTTATTAGTTCACTTATTTGCTGTTTTTCCGGCCATGTTATGAAGAAATAATGTTCAAAAAATCGTGGTTTCATTGACGTAATCGTAGGCGTTGTAGTTTGTCTGATTAGAGATAATTTCCCACATTTTGTCGCACATTACATCTTTTTTCACTCACATATCCAGGAAATGGTTGTAATTTTGTGGAAGAATATGTTATGTGCATAACCGGCTCTATATTATCGTTCTGATTAGTTTGTTCATGAAATACACACATTTAAGGATGTAAGGTAGACTAATGATTAATCCAGTTTTGTAATATTAAAGATATATTTGTTAGCACAGTTTGTGAAAGAAAATGAAAAAGAAAATATTTTATTTAAGAAGTTTATTTTATTTTGTGAATATGCGAGTCAATAAACAACCATAACGCAAAAATCATTGTAAAATCTATGCATTAAATTGCAAAATCGATAAATCATTAATATTTCTCTTTTTCTTTTTGAATTAAATATTCATAGACATATCGAAACTCATTTCTAATGTAAGGAAGCTGCTGTTGTAAGTTGTCAATCTTTTCTAGTGTTAGCTTTCCACTATTTTCCAGTGTCCTTTCCAATTCTATATTATCTACAACGACATATGTTCTTCCATTCCGATTTTTTTCACTAATTCAACTTTTTTGAACGATATATTTGGATCATGGCAGTCCTTGTACAGGTACGAACCGAACTCTTCTACCCGAATCCATTTCATTTGGTCTCTGAATGCCACTTTTTCGTTGCGGACGTTCTTTTTTCGATTTATCAGCTTGAGCTTATTTTGGATATCATGGAAATTTCTAAAGTGAGATGTCATATCGGTGACGCAGTGGTTTCTGCTACTTTTCCGTATGATATCACGTTAGTGGTCAGGAAGAAATACGGTTCCATGTTTCCTTAAATTCTTTTCGATCCTTCCAAAACCTCGATCGCTATCAAGATACGAATGATCCATTTACGGAAATTTGTGTTCAATCACTTTGAAATATCCTTTAAGAATCAGATATTGGTAAAGGAATAGCATGGTGGAATTCTTGTTTTGGCCCGAACAAGAGTCTGTCCAAATAATAAGGTGATCTTTACTCTTCGAAGAATCGTCGAATTCTAGGAGGGTCAAAAGAGAACTAGCCACCTCATTACTTCCCCGACATGCAACATCCTCAGTCCAAATTCGAAATGAGGAGCTTCCTGTGACTCTGTAACGATGTGTACTCCGAGATTGTAAAACCACATTGGCCTGAGATAGAAAGCCTTATTCACACTAAGTTTTGGGAGCGGCATGATTTGCTGTCAGTCAAGTGTGATATATACGACGTCACTTGAAGTCTTTTTTGCCAACTGCTTGTCTAATTTCTGCATTTCGAACGCTAGTTCATAGCTTTCAACATGACTAGCGTTAACTTCTCCAAGCTCACTAGTGCGACATGTATCACTTCGAGGATGACCAAAAGATAAATTAAACTTGGAAGAAAATATTTCCCTATAAGTACACACTCAGTAACTTTAAACTGTTGAAGCTTATCATTTGCACGTACTAACTCCAAATAAAGCTCATACATCTTCCTCTTGTGAGAGCAATGGGGGCAAGTACTTCTTATGTTTATTTTTTTTATTTCGCGAATAGTGTGATTCCTCATAAGAGAAGCTTCTTATGTGGTCTTCAATGTAGTACGAAACTTCAGAAGCTATCCTGTGGGGACGGTTCATGTGTTTACCTCAGAGGTCTGGGGTAGGAACGCTGACGCCAGACTTCATGATTTTTTGGATGTGATCAATTTTCTCCCTACCAATGTTGAAAATAGCCGCCAAAGCAGTTTTGCATACACGGACGGTTTGACATTCATTTTTCACCGTATAGATAAAGGACGTACTTTTGTGTATAATAGCATTAGTACGTTGCCTCTGAATCGTGATCATTGAAATACAGTTGTATAACAATGCATTTTTTGCGTTAACGTCCAATCTGTGGGAAAAGACGAATATTTTTTCACGTTGCTCTTTGCTGAATTTTAGATTTTAATGAAATGTACACTTTTTGTTACATAACATCCCCAGAAATTGGTGATTTTTTAAGGATATCTTTGCCTGAATGTGATTTGTAACCCTCTCCCTTTTCCCTCAGAAGAGCAGCTTTATTTTTGTTCTATCTCTGTGGTGCACGCTTTATTTTTCTGGAGATGTTATCTCGAGGAGGAAATGACTTTTGTTTTGTTCTGATTTGGTCGGTTGAAGTCGGTATGTCGTTTGCAACAGGAACAGTGTTGATGCCAGCTAAAATTTGCATGACAGTACCGTTATCAGATATTGGAGTGCTAAATTCTAAATCAGAATCACATTCACTAGTATCAACATAGTTATGGCCGAGCAAACTCCAGCATGTCGGACAACCGATGTAGTGGAAGAAGTTGTTATGTTACTCAAGGTCACGTATTTCTTGTGGAAGAAGCTGGTAAATGCTTTTGACATGTTCTTCCACGAATGAAATAACAGAAATAGCAGCATATAACATGTTCTTCTACTGAAAACAGCCTTATAATAAGAATTGGCAAAACCAATGAACGTCCAATATTTAATGCAGAGTCCTTAACTTGTTCAAAACCCGGAAATCTCCATTTTTTTTAAATGTCACTTAAAATGTTCATCCACTTAGCTCTTCAGTTCATCAATTTAGTTTATCGACGATTACGAAAGATTCCATAGTTATTTTGTCCACATTTTCCGCAGAAAAAAATATTTAGAATTGCCTTTAAAAACTGGAAAAATATCTATGGAAGAGAAAATTCAGTTCACTGTAAGCGAAGTTACATTTTCCCAGAAGTTCACTCTAAGCGTTTAAAATAACATTAGTTAAATAGGAGTTCAATTTGGGACCCATGAAAAAGTTCACTATAATCGAGAGTTCATTATATCCCGGGTTCACTATAGCGGGGCTCGACTGTAGAAATCCCTGGCCCCAAAACATTTTGGGGCACCCATAAGAATCAAGTCCTATGATGGGCTCCCTAATAAATGACGCCAACTTGGGAAAATTATCGAGGTTTTACAAGACGACACTTGACTATTTTTGGAACATTTTAGTTTCCTTTTAGTGTAGAAGTTTTAGTAAAAATTGTAGTGTGGTATTTTTAGTGACTATTTTAGTGTCTTTTGAAGACAGGGATGTGTCCAGGAGTTCCAATTTCTACATCTGCATTATTTAGTGTAGTAATTTAGTGACAATTTGTGTAGTAAATTTTTAGTATCCTTCGAAGTCAAAGATGTGCTCAGGAATTCATTCTTCCACATACGCTGTATCTTAAGAATATAATTTCCAGGCCCCAAAAATTTAAGGCACTGATTCCAGTTCAAATGGGTTCCTGGTTCCAATCCGGGTTTGGGCATGGATGTTTGTAAACGTATCGTGTAGAGGCGGCTGGTGCACCTTAAATCTGTCGTGGCCGAAAGTCCTCACGTTGGGTTTGCGTGGAAGTTTGGAGAGTGGGGTGCCAGCTCAGGTGTTGCTTCGTCATCTGACCGTGGTTCAAAATTACGAGGTGTTGTCCTCGGTTATTTTCCTTAAGGGACTGATGCCGGACCGTCGTCAATAGCCCGTTGTGTTGCTCTAGTACGACGTTAACTAAAATTTACCAAAATTACCAATTATCCAGTTCAAATGAAGGACAGTTGTCAGGGAGGCCGACTTAGGAAAATTATTTGGGTCCCCGATGACCTTTCATGCTTATTTTTGGTACAAACCATTACATTTGTAATAATCTTTCCTCATGCTTGAGGATGACCATATACGATTGTGTTTGTTGGTAGTCGAATTAACGTCGTACTGGAACGACGGAATATTGGCGACAGTCCGAGATCAAGCCCGAAGGGAAGATTCGAGGACGCCTCGTCATTTTGAACCTCGGTCAAATGACGAGGTCAACACAAGAGCTCATAACTTCCATACCACGGCAACGTGAGGACATGTGAGGCCACGACAGATTTAACGCGTATCAGTCCCACGTAAATGATGGTCTTTGGTTGAATCTAGTATCGAACTCGCAACTCCCCAACCTCACGGGTTTGATCACGGACCGTCGCTAGTAGCCCATTGCGTTGTTCCAGTGTGACGTTAACTGAAATTACCATTACCATTACGAAATCGAAACGATGAAAAATTTATTTGTAGAAAAATACTAATTGTATCTTTTTAACGATAACACAAAGCCATTGTAACGGCGTGAGTATAATTTACGTGGCGAGTGACTCTTGAAGGCAATTAAAACATTTAAAATTACAGCACATTTAATTAATTATTGAAGATATACATATAAGTTAAGGCTATTTCGAGGCTAATAGATATTGTACATAAATAGGGTTTCAGTCCCGCGGCTTCAATCGGAGCAGAGTCATTCTGCGTCCGCTCACGTTCCTGCTTTCCACGATTTTCTCTTTTCCTCGAGAGAAGACCCCACACGTTCTTCCGAAGCCGCTACAGTTCGAAGACAAGGGGATACCCCCCATCCGGTCATAAATTCATGGACCACCATGAAAGCTGTGATCAGAGAGACCCCCTACGACGCTACACCATGCACAGATATGTTGGAAGTATTCACAATTTTCCAATACAGTGAAACTTTTAACTAACCCATATTTAACGATTTCCCGCATATAACGTCATTTTTCCATGGGTACCAAATAATTTCCTATACTTTCAATGTTATAAAACCAACATTTAACGTTATTACTTCGAAATATTTCCCGCATTTAACGTTTTTAAGCGTAGAGAACACAAAGCGATTTTCTTAAAATAGATACTAGCAGGCCAGCACGGCGTTACCCGTGACAGTTCTTTTAGTGTCTTTACTAATACTAAGACAATAACAAGAAAAATACATTTTTAAGAATGAGTCCCACGTCCACCCGTCATGACACAGGTGTGCCGCAAATTCGCATAAAATGCGGACCTCCTGAGGTATCGATCTGGCGCAACATTTTCGCAGATTGCAAATCCGTTGAAAATTTCTTTCGATCTTGAACGATTGCGAAAATAGAAAACCTCCAATAGTCCTTTTTGTGTTCGTAATGACTATCTTCGTCAAATGCAAATTTGAAATGCTAAAAAGCTTACAAAACTCATATCTGTGGAGAATGATTTAGGTTAGTAAACGCAAACCAAAACAACAGATTTCTTTAAACAATCAACTTGTAGTGTAAAGAAAGAACTAAAAGGTCTGTTACTTAATTTGGTCTTTATTTCACGCTCTAGGTTTTTGTTTTTCTCCGACCCCGATTGAACGTTTTCCCGCATATAACGTTATTTCTTTACGGTCCCTTGAAATACAATAAATCGGGATTTCACTGCAGTATAATTGACATTTGTCAACCAGTTACGCTTGAATTGGAACTCCAGGCCACTTTTGAAGTAGGGATGCGACATCGATGTTGATGTTTTCAAAACATTGATGTTTTATTAAAACATCGATGTATTTACCATCGATGAAATGGAGCCGATGTTTTTTTAACATCGATGTTTATACTTGTCGATGTTTTAATATTTAGGGACAGGGGATAAAAGGATCAGTTTCCACAAATATTTTGTATTTTTTCTCTTTATATATTTTAACTGTTACTGTAAAGGTTGGAACCCTAAATGGAACTCTTAAGAAAGAAATTGAAAAAACTGGAGGACAAAAAAATACTTAGGTTATGAACTTTTTACAACTGACCCTACATTATCCTACTATACGTCAAAATCAAATACAAATTTTCCCAAAAAATTGGTACAGCTTCAGTCTACGTTTACAGCGGTGGCAACGGTCTTGACGTTTTTTTCTTTTGGCGCATTTCTAGTAGCGAGTTATGGCAGGTTAAGGCAACTTATCTATTACTGTTATTGTGGTTTTCATGGCAACCTCGGCGAACAGAATCTTTAAATTTTCTCTCATTTTGATTAATCTAGAAAGTTCCTTTAAAATCCGTCTAAAAAGGACAAACGATAATAGTTGTAATAGAGCATCAAAATTTAAAAAATTCCCTGATATTTGTGAAATTTGGAAATTTTTCCTGAGATTTCCCTAATCTTTCCAGATTTAAAAAGTTCCCTGAGAATTCACTGATTTCCCGGTTCTGTTACTACTCTGAATCAGTACTTAACCAGTTTAAAAAAAAAAGGGTTTGTTAAAATGTTTAAAAACATCGATGGTTTTAGTGTGATGTATTTTCAACATCGATGTTTCATCCCTATTTCGAGGTAGCAACAGTTAGCTCAAAAGTCTTTTACAAATCAAATGCCGCATGAAAGGATGATAACATGAAAACCGGTTCGCTTTTTACACTGTCAATTTCAGTCACTGTCAATATCAGGAAGTCAATGGTACAGTGCATTACCACCTCTCTCCTCTTTCGCGTTGCCCCGCGGCGACAGCAAAATCAATGCCCTCGACGCCTCTGTTGCGGGGACACCATTGAGCGACACAGACAGCGATGTTCCGCGAAACATCGCTATTCCTGCATGAGAAAAGATTTGGTATTGTTAATTAACATCACACTGGAGCAACACAACGGGATATTGGAGACGGTCAGGGACCAAGCTCAAAGGGAAAGATTTGAGGAAAAACACCACGTAATTCTAGACCACGGTTAGATGACGAGGTCACGCTTGATTAGGCACCGCACTTCCACCAAATTCCATACCACACCAAAGTGAGGATATTTGAGACCTGCAGACCAGGCAGTAGTGAACGACAAATTGAACGTAAACAGCCCCACTTTGTACACGACGGTCTTTGGGTGGATTCCAACTCGCAACCCTCCGGTTACTAATCCGTTACTTTCCTATCGATGCCGGCCAATCGGTCTGGTGGTTAAGGTGTTAGATTCTAGATTGGAAGGTTCCTGGTTCGAATCTGGGTCAGTACATGGATGTTTGTAAGCGTAAATCTGTCGTGGCCGAAAGTACTCACGTTAGGTTGATGTGGAAGTTCGGAGAGTGGGGTACCAGTTCAGGTGTTGCTTCGTCATCTGACCGTGGTTCAAGATGACGAGGTGTTGTCCTCGGATCTTTCCCTGAAGGGACTGGTCCCGGACCGTCGTCAAGAGCCCGTTGTGTTGCTCTAGTACGACGTTAACTAAAAAATTAATAAATACTCAACCGTGCTTTTATTATTGCCAAACATTTTTTTTTTCGATTTTTGGCCCGCGATCGAAAAAGTTTGCCCATCTCTGTACTAGGACAACAAACACAACGGGCTATTGACGACGGTCCGGGATCAATTCCCCCCGAGGATAAGATCCGTGGACACCACATCATTTTGAACCACGGTCAGACTACGAGGCAACACATGAGCTGGCACCCCATTCTCCAAACTACCATACCTACCCAATGTGAGGACTTTCGGCCTCCACAGTTTAAGGATGCATCAGGCGCCTGTACACCATTTGTTTACTAACATCAATGCCCGCACCCGGAACCGAACCAGGAACCTTCCGCTCTAGAGACTAACACCTTAACCGCAAGACCGGTTGGTCGGCCCCCGGCTATAAGAAGAAAATAATTGTTAAGGGGACCTGAGAAGTAGTTAGGTATTTAATCAACGTCGCACTGGAAAAACACAACGAGTTATTGGCGAGGATGCTGAATCATCCATCTAAGGTAAAGATCCGTGGATAATGCCACGTAATGTTGAACCACGGCCATATGACGTCGGAGGGATCGGAGGGTTTACCGATTTTTTATTCATTAATCTAAGATCCAGCAATCGCCGGACAAAGAAAAAATATGTTTGAACACTATATAAACACATGGGCCTTGTTGATACCATCATAATAGCACCATGAACAACATCAAATTAGTTACTTAATTTCTAGGACAAATACATTTACAGTAGTCAAAAACAGGTAGATATTTTGAATAACATCACACTGGAGCAATACGACGGGCAATTGGAGAACGTCGGGGATCAAACTCAACGGGAAAGATTTGAGGACAACATCAAGTAATTTTGAACCACGGTCCGATTACGAGGCCACAGCTGAGCTGGCAGCCCGTTGTCCAATCGTTCACACCACTCTGACGTGAAGTCCTTTGAGAGGCCTGAGCAGATTTAACGTGCATCAGACTCTTTTGTATTCGACGTAGTTTGGTCGGATTTGAACTCGCGAAACTCCGGTTGCTAATTCATTACTCTATCACGGTTTTGTAGAATAAGTTAAGGCATGCGCAGTTTCGCGGTACGAAGGTTACAATCAGCGAACGAGTTCGCAAGGAAAGAGCCAGTTGTAAATACGGTTGCGACATCGACAACAAAACATCGAGGTTTCGGAACCATCGATGATCAATTTTAAAACAACGATTTTACATCGCACCAAAACCATCGATGTTTTTAAACATCAGTGTGTTTAAACTTTTATTCCATTTTTTAAAACTGGTTTATTAACCTCTAACATTAACGTTCGCCCGAGGAGGAAAATATTTAATTTGCAGTTGCCGAGTTTATTAATTTATAACTAAAACTTTTTAAATGTCAAAACAAAGTAAAAAAAAAAAGAAAAACAACAATGAACAATTATGTTATTTTCAAATTGAATAATACAAAAAAAAATAATATGTACAACAATTTGAAATAGGTACTACAACTATAAGTATAAATAGGTATATACTATTACTTATAGTTAGTTAATTATAGTTATTATATGGTTAGTTGGAAAATTAATTATTTATAAACTTACGTGGAAAATATAACAAATTATATTTTTATTTACTGTAAATAAAAAATATAGGGACCTATAATTATTATCTGTCCTAATATTTGATATTCACAGTTAGTGAACAAAGAAGTTTGTTAACTTTCTCCGCCTTAAGTCGTTTTCTTTTTTCTCTAACTATTTCACCCATTAGGAAAAACATTCTTTCTGTTGGGACAGATGTCGCCATCACTCACAAATAGTTGTAACGGTTATTTTTTAAACTTTTTGCTATGGTACTTTTGGTCCTTCAAAAACAATACATTCACGTTAAACAAAACGTAGGCTCCATTAAATAAATCGTAATTTTTTTTTTTTAAATATAAAACATCGATGCTTTTAGAAGATCGACATCGATGTCGCATCCCTAGTTGGAAAAGTAACACATTTGCGCACGGAGGATTGCGAGTTCGAAACTAAGTCCAGCCAAAGACTAGTGCACATTCAATCTGTAGTGACCTCGAATGTCCTCGCGATAGCGTGTTGTGGAAGTTTGGATAGTGGGGTGTCAGCTTAGATGTTGACCCCATCATCTGTCTGTGGTTTCAAATTAAGAGTGGTGCTCTGATATTGATCCCGGACTGTCGCCAATTGTCCACTGTGTTGCTTCAGAGATACGTGAATACAAATATTTATAGACCAATTATTTTTCAAATATAAATTAGAGTGTCTTATTGGCCTTGACGTGGAGGATACTACCGCAGATTTTGCTCATTTGCACAGGAGAGAGCATTTTCATTTCGTGGAGAAAATCTGTCAATTCATCTTCTATTCTTTCTGTTTTTCTAATGTTCCTTTTGTGTACTGTAACAAAAGAATCTGTAAAAAAATAAATCGACGCACCCAAAAGGAGTTGTCTGCTTGCAATAAATATTTGTATATGGGTGAAGAACATAACATAGGAAAACAAGCAATTAAAATTTCAGAACAATTGAATGATTTATATTTCAGAGTTTGACCTTTACAAAGGGAGGAAGTCAATAAGACGTGGGTCCACCTCTGGCCAGGATGCAAGCTGTCACCTAGCGTGGCATAGACTGAAAATGTTCCCAGATGGTGTCAATTTCTAGACAAATTGTCTCCAAGTGTCGGGCTAAATGGTTGACATTCTGGGATTCCCACAACGTCCCAAAGTTGGTCTATGGGAGAGAGATCAGGAGACTTAGCTGGCCTAGGAAGTATTGGGAAAGCTCGAAGGCAATTCATAGCAACACGTGCCGTGTGCGGCCGGACATTATATTTTTGAAAAGTAAGGCCGGGGGTGTCTCGAAAAAGGGACGGTAACACAACCGGTCGTAGAATGTCGTCTACATACCGCTGTGCTATAAGTGTGCCAGAAGTGACTAGCAAAAGGCCATCAAAGGAGATGGCACTCCAGACTATAACGCCCTGTTGTGGGCATGTGTGGCGTGCGATAGTAAACGCAAGATATCACCACGTTGCCCTGGAAGTCTCCAGTCACGTCTGCGGTTGTCATCAGAACACAGTTGGAAACGGTACTCGTCACTCAAGTGTATAGGTTCCCTGTCAGCGACGTTCCAAATGGATCGAGCCTGGCACCACTGTAATTCTGCACCTTCTTGGTGAGTCGATTTTCTTTGTTAAAAAGTGCATATTGCTTCTCTGATTTATCAACGGCATTCACTCTGGTGTAATCTCGTCATCTAAGTGATGTTCAAAATTACGAGATGTTGTCCTCGAATCTTTTGCTAGGGGCCGACCAACCGGTATAGTGGTTAAGGTGTTAGCCTCTAGATCGGAAGGTTCCTGGTTCGAATCCGGGTTCGGGCATGGATGTTTGTAAACGTATGGTGTAGAGGCGGCTGGTGCACCTTAAATCTGTCGTGGCCGAAAGTCCTCACGTTGGGTTGGCGTGGAAGTTTGGAGAGTGGGGTGCCAGCTCAGGTGTTGCTTCGTCATCTGACCGTGGTTCAAAATGACGAGGTGTTGTCCTCGGATCTTTCCCTAAAGGGACTGATCCCGGACCGTCGTCAATAGCCCGTTGTGTTGCTCTAGTACGACGTTAACTAAAATTACAATTACAATTACTTTTGCTTAGGATATGACTTGGGGATTAATCTCGGACTGTCGTCAATAGCCCGTCGCGTTGCTCCAGTACGACATGAGTTAAAATAGCTACCTACCGGACACATGTATAAAAAGATGACGTTATGCTATTTTTTGTTTCGCTATCTCTCAACCATTGCGTGGTTCAAAATTAAGTGGTGTTGTCCTCGAGTCTTTCCCTATGGGGATTGATCCCGAACCATCATCGTCAATACCCCGTTGTGTTGCTCTAGTACGATTTTAATTAAAAAAAATTACCAAATTACCTCGCAACCATTGCGGTTGCTGGTAGTATAGACCGCTAAACTCGAAGCTAAGATTAGCGATGCTTATGCCAATCGTTGTAACCCACCGCTGAGGTTTAACTGCGGCGCTTAAATTTTTTCAATCGTTTCCAGGAACGGCTGTTTCGCCTGCATGTCCAACCCCCCTTATCCAATTGCCTAACTTGAGCGTTAGAATATTGAGTGGCAATTACGACTGACGCTTTCCTTTTATAGTATTGTGTGGCGTATCGTTTGACACTAGAGATATATCACCAGAGCGTCCTTCTGCCTTTTCTCCAAAGCGTTCACACGCGGTCCACGGGGTAGAGTACCGAACAAAAGGAGGAATCCTCTAGAAGATCAGTAGCTGACAGCTCGTAAGTGGTGATCGATGCCAACGGGCACTTAAAAGGGATAACATCCACAGTACACAGATCGATACCATGCCGCTTGTGTAAATGAAATTGTAGTGTTAACAATTGTCAACCTAATGCAGCGTAAAGGTTAACCTGCTTCGTAATTGAACCCGAATTGAATCGTGCAAAACCACTGCCAACTCGCCGGATCCGGACTGAATTTTTATTTTAGTCCATATATCAAGAACACCCCTTGCTATTGCCATAACCCTTTTTACCCTGGCTATTATAGTCAATCAGTTTGAAAAATATCCTTTTTATGCGGTCCCTCGAAAATATATATCTCTATTTTTTTTCAACCTCAATTTCAGGACTCCTAGCTTTCTGAACGAAACTAAAACCCATAAGGTATTCGCCGATCCGACCTCCATCATAACATTTTCCTTTTCAATAAAATTGTAAAGTCAGCATCTCCAACCAGACGGAAAACCCCCGATTCATTTCAAATTAGGTTTTCTGATCACAAAGATGTTTGACTGGCTCAGAAAGGGGGAATGTTGAAATAGTTCTTTTAAATGAATTTTCCTTCTTCAAGAGCATGCAGCCGAGGATAAGAAAGCTACGGGTAGAGGAAGAGTAAGATAAATAATAAACGGATGTATGTTTTCCTTACTTATTCTCCGAGAACTATAAGGATGTCTTTCTATTTTGGGTGATCAGGTAGACTCAAATATTAGGGAATGGTAATGGTAATTTTAGTTAACGTGGTACTAGAGCACAATACAACGGGTTATTGACGACGGTCCGGGATCAGTCCCTTAAGGGAGAGATCTGAGGAATACACCTCGTCATTTTGAACCACGGTCAGATGACGAAGCAACACCTGAGCTGGCACACCACTCTCCAAACTTCCACGCCCACCCAACGTGAGGACTTTCGACCACGACAGATTTAAGGTGCACCAGCCGCCTCTACACCATACGCTTACAAACATCCGTGCCCGGACCCGGATTCGAACCAGGAACCCAAATACTAGGGAAATGCGATTATTTAAGCTTTGGAAAAATTGATGGCTGATACTTCGAGTATTTCAGGAAGAGGTTATTTGAAAATTTAAATTTATGTACAAAACAACTCTTTACTTGAAGGAATTTAAACAATATATGTACCATTAAATCCTTAACTTTAGTATTACTCGTGATTCAGGCCGACCAACCGGCATAGTGGTTAAGGTGCTAACCTCTAGAACGGAAGGTTCCAGTTTCGAATCCGGTTTCGGGCATGGATGATTGTAATCGTATGGTGTAGAGACGGCTGGTGCAACTTAAATATGTAGTGGCCGAAAGTCCTCGCTTTGGGTTGGTATGGAAGTTTGGAGAGTGGGGTGCCAGCTCATGTGTTTCCTCGTCATCTGACCGTGGTTCAAAATGACGAGGTGTTGTCCTCGGATGTTTCCCTTAAGGGATTGACCGCGGACCGTCGTCAATAGCCCGTTGTGTTGCTCTAGTACGACGTTAAGTAAAACATTACCAATTACTCGTGATTCAGGTACACACATTAAGAGCTGTTATGTTAGGTAGGTAATTCAACTAACGTCACACTGGAGTAACATAACGTGCTATTGGCGACTAGGGATGCGACATGGATAGCAAAACATCGATGTCGATAATACATCGATCCAAAAACATCGATGTTTTTAAAATTCAGTGTATTTAAACTTCATTTCCCCATTTCTTAAAACTGGTTTAGCAACTATTGATGCGACATCGACAGCAAAACATCGATGTTCAAAATTAAAACATCGATGTTGATAATACATCGCCCCCAAACCATCGATGTTTTTAAAATTCAGTGTATATAAACTTTTTTCCCCATTTCTTAAAACTGGTTTAGCAACTAGTGATGCGACATCGGCTCCAATACGTCGATGTTTTTTTCTAAAACATCAATGTTTTGAAAACATCGACATCGACGTCGCATCCCTACTGGCCACGGCTCGGGATCATACCTGAAGGGAAAAAATCCGGGAATGAAACCACGTTATTCTGTACAACAGTCAGATATGAGGTCACACTTGAACTGACACCCCACTTCCCAAACTTCCTCACCACGTCATGGCAAGAATATTTGAGGCCACGACAGATTTCACGTGCACCAGGTTCCTTTGTACTAGACGGTCTTTGGTCAGATTCGAACTCGCAATCCTACGGTTGTTTATCCATTACTTTTCCAACCACTCCACCACGGTCCTTAAAGCACTCTTATAATTTGTGATTTATAAATTTATGAATATCGATAAAAATTATGAATTGAAATAAGTCCAACCATTTTGGAGTGACGTTGCGAAAATAGGTTTAGTCCAAAACCGGTGCGTATACGAGTGTTGGTGAACGTTAAATCTGTCGTGACATGAAATGTCCTCACGGTCGTTGTGTAGAAGTTTGAAGACTGGCGGCCCACCCAGGTGTTGACTTCGTCATCTGACGAGATGTTGTCCTTGGACCTTTTCCTTCGGGATTGGTTCTGGTCCGTAGCTAATAGCCCGTTGCGTTGCTCCAGTACGACGTTAATTAACTACTTACCTAGCTGAGGCTGGAAAAAAAATTCTTAATGGTGATATTTTTCTTTAATAAGTCAGCTCTGTGCTACGTAATTTTAGTTTTTTTGTACACATGACGCAGTTTATGTTGTTTGGTTGTACTCGCTTGTTGCATATCTGAATAAGCCGGCGTTGTTCGGGAACGGCTCTTTCGCATGCATGTCCAACCCCCCTTACCTAATTACCTAACTTAAGCGATAGAGCCTTGAGTGGAATTTAAGACTGACGCTTTCCTTTCACAGTATTATGTGTCGTATCGTTAGGCGCTAGAGAGATATCACCAGAGCGACCTTCTGCCTGTACCTCAAATTGTTCACATCTCGCGGTCGACTGGGTTGGGTACCGAACAAAAGGAGGGATCCTTCAGAAGGTCAGTCTCTGACAGCTCGTAAATGGTGATCGATGCCAGCGGTCACTTAAAAAGGGGATAACAGCCACCGTAGACAGATCTATACCATACAGCTGGTGTAAATGGTAACAATTGTCTACCTGCCGTAGCGTAAAGATTAAATATAGCTTCAACTCGAAATGGAGGCAACTTTCACTTTTTGTCCCAACAACAAATAATTTTTAATATTTCAAAAGCCGTAATTGTGTGTGGGATTTTTCTAACTTTCATATTCCCCCTTCCAAAGTTCTATTTCAAACGTGCTTTACCCAAACCTCCACGCAGTTTTGAGTATAGAACACTTTCGTGGTCGCTGTTACGTCTGATGAATGCGAAATATAATTTGTTGAAAGATAAATATTACATTTACATCCTTGGTCTTCCGCCATCTCCGGTAGCCAGGTTGGAAGAGTACCGGATTAGCAACCGGAGGGTTGCGAGTTCGAATCTAACTAAAGACCCTTGTGTGCAAAGGGGGCTGGTGTACGTTCAATCCATTGTGACCTCAAATGTCCCAATGTGGAAGTTTGGAGAGTGGGGTGCCAGCTCAGGTGTTGCAACGTCATCTGTCAAAGAGAACTGGTGTTGTCCCCGGATCTTTGTCTTTGGAATTGATCCCTGACCATCGCCAATAGCCCGTTGTGTTGATCTAGTATGAGTCAATTAAGATATCTTTGTGCCTTAACAAGTCTTTGCATCTTTGTAGTATGCAGGTCCAATTATTGGACTGAGTGTAGTATTGTGTTCATACAACTAGGGGTAGAAAAATACAGGGAAAATGTTATGAATCCTCTTGGGGGTTTATCTTCCCCTCGAAACCTGCCCTGTAAGGTCCAGCCTTTAGAGTGTAAACCTGTGTCCAACCTTTAGAGTGTAATCCTGTGTCCAACCTTTAGAGTGTACACCTGTGTCCAACCTTTAGAGTGTAATCCTGTGTCCAACCTTTAGAGTGTACACCTGTGTCCAACCTTTAGAGTGTAAAGCTGTGGCCAACCTTTAGAGCGTAAACCAGTGACCAACTTTTAGAGCTTAAACCTGTGGCCAATCCTTGGCAAGAAACAATTTGTTTACCTTTGTGGCGTTTTTTTTTGCAGCACAGTAATAAACTGGAGTCGGTCTAGGCTGGATACATTTACAAGTTTTTTATTACAACTTGAAAAGTATCGATTAACAATAGGGAGTGCTGTAGCCTCAAGTCGCAACTTCGAGCGAGAACGCGCCAATTGTGGCGGGGTGCTGGAGTTGTGTGATTTTTTGTATTTTGTACTATTTTCAGAAAAGATTCTTTCTGGAGGGTGAAGTTGGTCTGATCCATTTCTCCCCTTATACGAGCTCTTGTGGTCATGCATTTATATTTAATGGTATTGTCCATCTTCTGTCTTCAGAGCTATGGTGCTCAAATCCTTCAAGTGTAAATATTTACATATATCAAGTATATTTAACTAAATTAAACTACAGTCCACTTTTATCGAATTATTCATATATTCAATCGCCAAGACAGGAAGTATACACACACAATATATATATATGGAACATTCAATGAACGAATATTCACAGAGAAACAACAAACTTTTCTCCAATGTTAGCTTTTTTTTCACCGGTGTTTAACTTCGCCCTATAACTGTCTTACGAGAGCTCCTCCTTCGCCACTTCGCACCCATCGCCCCTCGTCTCGTCTCCCCGGTTTGGTTTCCTCCGTGGGGAGTCCGTCACTCTCTTGGAATGTTGATTCTGGTGTTTTTCAATGACACCTGCAACATAAAGAGGTATATACTCCACAGCTGTGAGCCCTTTCCTTTTATCACGGAATCGTTAAAAAAGGACGTGTGACAAGCAGAGCAAGAAGTCGGATACCATACCGACCCTAAGACAGATTTAATGTATTTCTGGCACGAGTTAACACCAGGACTGTAGTGGTTTTTCCAGCAAATTCCGTATACCCTCTGCTTTTTCTTAAAAACTATGTACACACACGCTTTGCTTTTCCTAGAAAACATCACGTGAAACGCAGATAGCTTTATAAGCAAAAGAAAAGTCCAGTTTTTATTCAAGCTATAATCTTAGTTTCTATTTCAAGCTATAACCTTAGAACATAATTCCAAATTCGTATATCTATTAATCAAAAGCAATTCATTCAAAGTACTGTCGATAAAATGAAATCGAGACTCTGTTCTGATGTTAATGAAGAAAATTGTCAACTTTTGAAGGATATATCCAGGCTTCATCCAGAAAATATATATACAGGGGATATTCGCCATGAAGAGACTAAGGTAAAAAGGATATGTCGACGTTTTAGTATAGATGAAATGTGCACTATTCAGAGCTTGAGGGACCAATGAAAACGCTTTTTTGCTCTACCCCCCCCCCCCCTTTTTTTTTACGACTACAGAACTGGTTGCTATAGAACTGTCAACACGCATTGTTCTTTTGGGGTGGCCCGTCTGCCTTTTTTTCTCGTGGAATGCCCAATATAATTTAGGTGCTAACAACTTGTTTTCGAGTTGAGGAGGATCGGAATCTCAGATGTGAGAATACGAGACCTGACCGGTTATGGCGCTATGAGAAACTTCGGATTAATAGGTCCGCATGCTATCGTCTTTTTCCAGTCGCCACAGCGTAATCCTGTCACCAGTCCAGGGCAAGAAACAATTGGTTCACCCTGCTTTTTCATTCGTCATTACGACTAGGGTTGCCAACCGTTCCGGATTGGCCGGGATTATCCCGGAATTGAAGTTGATGTCCAGAATCCCGGTTGAATGTCAAACTGTCCCGGAATTTCAGAGAGGGCTATCGATCAATATCACCTACACTCCAAAATAATTATTTCTATTGCACATGACTTCGTGTTCATCTCCCAACTATCCCTCAAGCCTACATCTTCACTCAAAGTACTCACGTTGGGTTGGTGTGGAAGTTATGAGAGTGGGGTGCCAGCTCAGGTGTTCTCGGATCTTTCCCTTAAAGGATTGATCCCGGACCGTGGTCAGTAGCCCGTTGTGATGCTCTAGTACGAAGTTAATTAAAAATTACCAATTATTCAAAATACATAGGATCGTATGTTAAAAATTCTATTTTTTCCTTTTTATTATTGCTATATGTGGCATTTGGTGATTTCCACCTAGTGGCAAAGTATATAATAATAGAATCAAATCTTAAGGTAGACGGTACTATAATATTGATCAAACTGTTGAAAATTTACTTTTGCTAATTCTACAACTTTAAAGAATATGTGCGCAAAATTTCGTAGCTGTGGCTACATTATTTAGTGAGATAAAATTCAAGTTTTTCTATCGAATATAAGCACCAAAAACCAAAGCACGTAAAACTTCAAAGTTCTTGTTCTCAACTTTTTAATTTTCATGACTACAGTGTGTTTCAAAGGCTTTTATTGTAATTGATGTAGATATCTCAAACTTTTTCTTTTGTTTATAACTTTACATTACTTACATTTGATAACTTTGTGCATGGAATAAGGATTTGGAAAGATTGTTCTTTTTCAAAAATCACTGAAATCAATTATGACTGTTTTTTGCTGTTTTTCACAGTATTTGTTACACAAATACTTGTAAAAATGTAAATAACTGTGGTATATGTAATCCCATGCACACAATTGTGAGGAACACTTCATAGGAGGTAAATACAAAAAATACTTAATAAATTAAAATTTACAAATGGAATAAGGGTTTGAAAAAAGTTAAATATTTTTATAAAAATTAAATTTAATTATTGGAAATGAAATTTTTTTTCCCCCTATTGTAATGTATATTTTGGCAAAAAAAAAAGGTTTCGTGTAACATTAGCAAAAATATTAGGGTCGGTAGATATGAAAAAGTATTTTTTTTTGCTAAATATTTTTAGCAAATACGCAAAAGGAAATATGTATTATATGAGTATTAGTGTTCGATTTCAAATTGATATGAGGCGTGATCAGTGATGTAATATACCTGGGTGTATTTATTTTTGCTGGTCAATATCATGTTCGATACTATATTAATCGATTACGATCGCTGTGACATCGCAATCAATTAATCATTTTAACGAATGTGTTTTATTAAATAACATTAAATTAAATTTAAAAAAAACTATAAAAAAAATTTAGCGTCGAAATTATTGTATTGTAATTTTAGGGTCAGTCGGGTTACAGGAATCAAACCATTCTTTTGTTTTGGCCTAAGGTACACTAAAACATTTCATTGTGAATATCTTTCTTTCTACTTTAAAAGAAAATTTTTCAATCTTTTTCAGGTTTATTCGCTTTGTGATTGGTAGATAGCGAGTCTTGTTCTTCAACGGGCTAATGAATTTGGAGCAGACGATAAACACAGTCATAATTTTATACAACTTGAATTTTTTGAATTAATTTATTCATAAAATTTGAGAGCACGCGCTAGAAAGTTGGAAAAGTTTACTAGGATCCTTTGTACCCAAAATGCTATGTCTTATTTACGTAATTCGTTTTCTTCATTTTTCACTGTAATCTAATTCATAATTCTACTTCCATGGTTATCACACTATGAAAAAATGCGAACAAAGAGTGAGCGAGAGTCTGCCGTAATTGAAACGCGATTGAAAAGAAAAGCTGATCGTAAGACAGTTGTGTCAACGGCAAAAATTAAACCAATACTTAGATATTGGAGATATGAAGAAATAATGTTCTCATTGTGGTGCATTAAGTTTTAAATCTACCATAAAAACGATTTTTTTTTTAATTTGGCGAGGAAAAAGGCTCACTTTTTTTACTCTGTTCAAAGACGGTTTACAAAGAAAGTACATATCATTAAGTTACGAGAATAACACGGTTTATTTAAAAGTGTACAGGAAACAAGATAGAGAAGGTTTTTTACTGATGCGGCAATTAGTTTAGGGTGCATTAATTGTTAGAGTAAAAAAAAAAGGGGGGGGGGAATCACTTGTGAAAGGAGTCCTGGTTTGCGAAGCAAACTAAATGGGATCTGAGAAAGAAGTGTTGGTTTACAAAGCAAACCAAATAGGATTACAAATAGGATAGGTCGGCCAGCGTAAGCAAGTAGGGGGCAAAGCCTTCGCTGTGACGTCATGGACAGGAAAGTCAAATGAGGATTATACGAATCATTAAGATAGTTTCGCCGTCCAGGAGATTCACTCTGCGAAAGGAATGTTGGTTAGCGAAGCAAACCAAATGGGATATGTAAAAGGAGTGTTGGTTTGCGAGGGTTGTCGATCGTAAGGGAGAAAGGGGTGGAACCCGCTAGTGAGAACAAAAAAAATTGTTCAAAGGGTACCATTTCCACAGAATTAAAAATTTGTTATTTTGCTCTCCTGAAAAATGCAGGTTTTTGAAGATATAAATAATTTAGTTTTGCGCAATATGTCCCCGAATCGCCTGAGAAAAAGTTGGCAATCCTAATTACGCCACGCGTGCAAAGCAACAATTTGTTTCCGTTTCAATTCTCTCCAGTTAATCACACAACACAATGCTCGCGTTCTCCGCCCTTGTCATCCCAACGAGCTCGTTCTGCTGAGACAACAGGCGCGCGTTTTTAATTGTGCCTCATCTGCCGGATATGAAAAAAAAAACGGCAACGAAAATATTGATATTCAACAAACGATTCAACGTAGAATCGACGGAGGTTGAGACAAAGACTCGATCGACTCCATCCGGGGAGTGCCGTCGAATGTTTGTGCACAAACAAGTGTGAGAACCATGGGGAAAATGATTTGTTGATTTTTCAGCGGTGTAAGGGAGACGACGCGACAAAGGGCGGAGCTCACTTCACTTCGAGTCGAACGAATAATTTTTTCCCCCGCTTCCTTTGAGCTGAGGTTAGGGTTAATGGGGCCGTGTAGGCGATGGCGATAGCAGATTCATAATTAAATGAGGGAAGTTTTTGCTATCTTTTATATGAATTGATAGACCGACGTGTTTTGGCTGGATTTGTGAGTTTTGAGGTCCTATGCCTCGGTGTTGATTGTTTTCCGTATCTCTACTAATATACACTGCTCGCCACCGTAAATGCAACACCCTGAAGGAAGCATGCAAATAATATGAAATTTACAAATTGCATTAGCGGAGGTGCGATATGCAAATGATTAGAATTTCAGCGCAGACGCATATCACGCGCGCCTGTGGCGCCACTTCAAAACGCTATTTAAGGCTTGGAGATTTCGACGATTTCAAGTACGGCAATTGTGTTTTTCTTGTGTTTTTTTTTTAAACGATCCATTATGCCGCGTAGAAAAAGCGATCATCTTTTGATCAAGTATCCGAGTTCGACAGAGGAAGGATAGTGGCCTACCGAGATTGTGAATTATCTTTCAGGAAAATCGGTAGTCGTGTTGGACGAAACCAAACAACAGTAATGCGGATATGTGATCGTTGATTGCAGGAGGGTACGACGGACCGACGTGTTCTATCGCATCCACCTCAGTGAGCTACTTCACGTGATGACAGGCATATTGTGCGTATGGCAGTGACAGATCGCTCAGTCACATCACGAACCATAGCGCAGCACATTCAGTCTGCGTACCATTCGACGCCGTTTACAGCAGAGTGGTCTGTCCGCAAGACGTCCATTGCTTCGTCTAACCTTGACGGAGAACCACAGACGTCTCCGCCGCCAATGGTGCGATGAAAGAAGGATGTGTTCGGCAGAATGGTATGAAATTGTCTTTACTGACGAGTCACGCTTCTGTCTGCAACACCACGAAGTTCGGATTCGAGTCTGGAGACACCGTGGAGAGAGGATGCTGAACAGCTGCGTTATGCACCGCCACACTGGTCCTGCACCGGGTATTATGGTATGGGGTGGTATTGGATATCACTCTCGCACTCCTCTAGTACACATTGCCGGTACTTTAAACAGCCAGCGCTGCATCTCCGAGGTGTTAGAGCCAGGTGTCATTCCTTACCTTCAGGGCTTGCCCACAGCCATATTTCAACAGGATAATGCGCGACCACACGTGGCACGCATTGTCCAAGGGTTCTTCGTCAATCGTCAGATTGAATTGCTTCCCTGGCCAGCTCGCTAACCGGATCTTTCGCCGATAGAAAACATGTGGTCCATGGTTGCTCAACGATTGACCCAGATTACATCCCCAGCTGCCACACCTGATCAACTTTGGCAACGTGTGGAAGCTGCTTGGTCTGCTGTACCCCAAGAACGCATCCAAAATCTCTTTGGATCAATGCCGAGGCGTGTGGCAGCGGTGATCTCCAACAATGGCGGTTACTCTGGCTACTGATTTTGGCAGGAACCACACTTCACAGAAGTCTATAAATTTAATCATTTGATACTTGGTTAACATGTTATCTGCAAAACAAATTTTGTTGTAATATCTCTTGTCTTTCTTGGTGTTGCAATTTGGATGGCCAGCAGTGTAAATGGAAATGTTTGTTTGTTTCTTGCCCGCAAAGTCCTAACGAATTTATGGCACTTACAGTAAAGGGATTTGGCACACAGGTAGTCTGAATTTTTTGCAATTTTTGGGTCGCAGCGAATTTAAAAATTCAATCTAGAGCATTTTAAAATGAATTTAATAAATTTTTTCACCGTTCTTTCTTCTTTCGGGAAATGAAGAAGCTTAAAAATTTAGATTTTTCTCCCTCACATCACTATTGACATCAGCCTTTGGAACCATGCCAAGTGTTTTTGACCTTTCGTCTTGAATGGGAGCGAACAGATTCTAATGACCTTCGTTTCATCTGAGATTCACACATTTTGATTTCCTGAGAAACGGATTCAAGTGAAACAAAAGAAATGAAGATTTTTCGATTTCACCACCTTTGTCTATAGATATCTAGGGTTGACAGAAAATTAATGTAAGAAAAGAGAACACTTGGTAAAATTATTTGAAAGAAAAGAGGAAAAAGGAGGACACGAAAAGCACGCATTATTAGTGTATAATTGTTAGGTACCTAACAAAAAGAATAATATTTTACGAATCATGGTATATTAACCACTAACTGAAACAAAATCTACTGAACGTATTACGTATTTTGAAAATAATTAGTAAAGGAGAGAACGAATTTATAAAGGAAAACACTGAGCATTTATTTAAGTCTTTTGTTCAAAACGTTGCAAAAAAAAATAAGCAAATTACAAAAAAATAATTGTAGATACATATCTAAATAATAAAAATTAAACATTTTACTTTTCATATTTGTTTGTGCGCAGCAATCCTAGTTGAGTTATCGACTTCGATTTAATGCTAACAAAAAATGTGGCTATAGGTTAACAACGCGATTTCCTTCCAAACTAAAAAAAATGGCTGTGAATCGTCCACATTTCTTATTCTTATTATTCTAACACGAATCTAAGTTGAACTTTCCATTATACGTCGATGCGTTTTAATAATATGTACAATTTTCATACAAAGTACTAGATCTAGTACATATTTGAATAGCTGTGGTTTACATAACGATATAGTAGGCAATGCGACTATCGTAAAGTTCGCACGTAATGTTTGAAAAATAAAATATATTTTTAACGCACCGAAATGATGAACAAAGAGAACAAAACGTGAACAACCGAAAAAAAAAGAGGACAAAAAAGATTTGCCTTAAAAGAGGTGTATGTACACACTAAAAATCCTGAAAATCGAACAGAAAGTCTAAATTTTTTTATTGCTTCAAAATATTCTTCCATTCATTAGCTTTCAAACGATACCAAGATCTTGCAAATTATTCGAAATAGTTTTCTAGTTACAAGGGTATTCGTTAGGGACTGTCACCACGAACAGACATGTTTCCAAAACTTTAAACTCGATTTCTGAAGAAACAAGTTTTTCGCAATCGGATGCTTTGTTCAAACAGTGATAACTCAACAATAAATGAATCTATTATAATTATTTTTGTATCATTATAATCTATATAATACAGCGGATTTTGTGGCCCTCAAAAAGAGTTATTAGTCTGGAAATACATTTAAAATGTATTTTTAAATGCTAAATTTCCAGAAAAATATCTTGATTTTGTATGCATTCTTGGTGAAAAAAGTTGTAACAAAAAACTTTTCTCCCTAGAAACTTGATTGGAGTTAAATTATGGAGAAAAAAAATAATAGAAATAATTTCCAACTAGAATTGTCTTTCTAGGCAAATTAGAATTTGAGATATCACTGTAGAAAAACCTGCTAATTAGCTCATTATATTTTAATTAGTTATTTAATAATTAGTTTAATATGATTTTTTCTCACTAAAATGGTTTTTAGCATAAACCAATGATCTATTGTGAAAAAAATGGATTTTTAAAGTTGAAACTAAAAAAAAAAAAAAAAAAAACTTCTTGTGTGTACGTACACCTTAAAAAAGATCCGAGCGGAAAAAGAGGACATGTTCTCCTTAAAAGAGTTGTTCTGGCTACCTTACGTACACCACTTTCTGGGTGAAACCAGACATTCATCATCTAATTAGTCCATAAGACGGAAGAAGACGTAATCCGTTGATTCATAATCTGATTGGTCCGCGAGACATAGCAGTAGACTTTGGCGATTTCACCACTTGTGTCTATAGATAGCTGATTAATAAGGTGTTATATCTCCAATCCCGGCGATAAGATACCAATTCAGTTTTCTCCGAGCAATCACGTGACTATGTTTGTCATACATTTTGAAGGTCCTGTCAATAGCAATGGGTTGACTACTTTTATGTCACGGCTATGTTCGGATCTTTCCCTTCTGAATTATTGCCGGACCTTCGAGACGACCAACAGGTTGTCCTCACGTTGGGTTGGTATGGAAGTTTGGAGAGTGGGGTGCCAGCTCAGGTGTTGCCTCGTCATCTGACCGTGATTCAAAGTGACGTGGTGTTGTCCTCGGATCGTTCCCTTAAGGGATTGATCCCGGACCGTCTTCAATAGCCCGTTGTGTTGTTCTAGTACGACGTAAATTCAACTACCTACCTCAAAAATTGACTCTAACTACAGAGGCTGTTCGCACATTTTTTAGACGATTTTGGTTAGCGGTAATAAAAAATCGTTTGCTGCAAAAGAAATAATAGCAGTTGTACTATGTTTTTAAAAGTCAAAATTATCGTCTGCGGCTTGAGAGGTTTGTTTTTATTCAAAATGGCGTTTTTAACGAAGCAGTGGTTCGAAGGCTATATTTATGCTCTTTCCGAAGAGAAATATTCATATTCCGTTACCCAGAAACGATGTGAGAGTCATGGTTTTGTGATATCTAAAGCGTCGATAGGTAATATCGTCCACAAGAAAGGAAAAAAAAACGTCAAATTGGAGCCTCAAATGGGACAAAAATTCCGAACAAGTATCCAAGGAAGAAACGGACATCTTCGACTGTTGCAAAGGTACGTTGTTTAATGTTAAAAAAAATCCACCTAGTTAAAGGACAGTTTCAAAATCATTAAAATACTCGGTGTCCACTGTAAACAAAATGATAAACGTCGATTTTAATCTTAAGAAAAGGGAAAAAACGCAATGTGCATCATCTTTCTTCAAAGCATATCGCTGAACGCAGGACACGCTGCCCAATTCTATAGAAAAAACACTTGTTCAAAAGAAAAATGGAAAAAAATTGTCACAATAGATGAGTCATGGGTGCATTGAAATGATTGCAGCAAAAGAAAAAGCAATTTATTATCATAAAAGGGGAGAAAAAAATTGAAGTACATGGTTCACAGAATCGAAAGAAAGTTTTTCTAAGGGATTCATGATTGTTGCTGGTTTTTCATATAGTGGCAAGTTAAAAATGAAGAGAGTGGAAAAAAATGTCAAGATTAACTCCAAATACTATCAGGAACATATTTTATCGCCAATTTTTCTGAATGAAATACCATCGCTTTACCCACAGTGCCATCAATCTATGGAACTCCATCAAGACATAGCTAGCAGTCACACGTCAAAATACATTGTAAAATTCCTAAAAGAAATGGAACAAAAAACCGATATCAAGGCCATACCCTTCACTGATATCCCTACTCAATCTCCCGATGTATCACCTATGGATTTTTGTGCTTTCGCACTTTTAAAATCTGCATTATCCAAACGTCGTCCCACAACCCTTACATGACTCTGGAAAGCTGTTCAGGAGGAATGGGATAGAATACCTCTTCTGACACTTCAAAAGGCATTATTATCCTGGAAATTACGGTGTCGAAAGATAGTTCAGAATAGGGGGTTTTCAAATAGAACATTTAAAAGACAAGACTTTTATGTAATTTAGATTTGTGAATCCAATATACATTGTCTAAAAATGTGTGAACAGCCTTTGTATTTCTAGTTGCTGCTTTATATATTTTGGAGTTTGCCAACGGTTTTTAAACATAAAATTCTTTCAATTTCAAAAGTTAGTTTAGATTTTCCTCTAGTTCTAAAGAAATAGTTTGAGTATTCCTTCTTCGTTTAAAACGTTCACCAACTTTGTTTATACTCGACTTACTGCCCATCCATTCAACTTTACTTTTATTTTTCGTACGTGTAGCCTTTTTTGAGAGTAAAAGAGGTTTTGTGCTGACTATTGGCTCTTAACCTTTTTTGTGTGATGTCTCACGCTTTCCCGAATAGTCCTATTTCATCGTCTATCTCAATTACGGCGGTGCACAACATACGGCCCGTGGAGCTGTTTTTATCGATTAACGATGAATTATACTATTCTTCCAAGATGTATTTCTCTCGTTTTGTGTCATTTAAGCTTTGTGTGTTTATGTCCATTACGTGATGTTGCTTGATTCATCTTAGCCAAATATCGCTAAGCTGAACCTGTCCAACCTAAATAAAAAATTTATACGTCCCGCTTTATTCACAATCCGGCCCATGACGCACAAAAAGTTGTGCACCCCTGAATACAGTTTGGCGTTTATCATATAAGCCATTATCCAAACATCGTTACCAGCGATATTTTTATGTAAACCCTCTCAAAATTTCACACGTATCTATCAGATCTAGTCTTCAATGCATGACTTAAAAATAACCAGTTTTGACTTTCTTGACCGATAGAATCTTTATGACAGGTTCTATTCTGAGGAAATGAGAAATTAATATTTTCAAAAAATTCTATTTTAAGAAAAAAAGCGATGAAATTTTCCCAAAATATTCGTTTCAAAGAAAGGAGAATTGAATCTGTTCAAATGATTATATTTTAAAGAAGAAAAAAAAAACATTAAGTTTTTTTCCAAATAATTCTATTCAAAGAAATGACCACCAGAACCTTACTAAAAGAATATATTTCAAAGAAAGGGGCAGAGAGAGAGAGAGAGAGATAATCTTTCCAAAGGATTCTATTTTAAGGAACTGACCATAAGATTCTTACTAAAAGATTTGATTCTAAAGTAAGCAATAAAATATTTCCAAGGGATTCACTCCCAAAGAAAGAAGCAATGTAATCTTTCCAAAGGTTTAATAGAATATTTCCAAAGGTCCAATAGAATCTTTTAAAATGATCCTATTTTAAGGAACTGACCACCAGAATCTTACTAAAAGATTTGATTCTAAAGAAAGGAGAAAAACAATCTTTCCAAATAATTCACTCACATGGAAAGGAGCAATCTCGTGTCGCGTAGAGAGTTAATTAAATGCGTCAGTTGAATAGTAAACCAGAGAAAGTTTGATGCATCGTGTAGGCAAAAAACGATGGAAGAAAACGAAAATTTAAATCATTTGCAATCACTTAAATCATGTTAAAAGAGTTCTTAAAAGTAAAAGCGTGTCAACTAACATTTTAGAATACAGCTTTTACAAGAAAAATAGTTTATGAGATAAAAGGATCGTCAACAATTTTGCTTCTGTGCAATTTTCTTTTTTCAGAATATTCTAAATATAAAAAAAAAACAAGATTCATCTCTGTTTAATCAGACTTTCCGTTTAATTTATCCACTTTCAGGAAGGGAATCAATGCTGTGAACGAGGAAGCTAGTTTTTTAACATAACAGAGATTCGAAGTCATAGAAGAAAAAGACAAAATGGCGTCTGAAATAAAATGTTTTGTCTCGTTGATTCGACAGCGTCATCGAGTAGCGCAAAACTTCATGCGTGTTGTGTCTTCCAGTTTAATGACAGCTGCATTAGTTGTTTTTTACTCTTTCTTCCGTTTATTTATTTCCCAGAGCAGAACACGAATTCGCAATTAGAATATAAATTACATTAATAGTCACGACGACAAACGGTGTTAGTTAGCGCACTTGGGGGATTTGAGTTTTGTTTTAAAAGTTAGATTAAGTCAACGGAATTTTAAGCTAAAAATCATCGCTTTTGACACGTTTCCAAAACTAAACTTCTCAGAGTTGAAGTTTGAGGAAGTATAAGTGTTTTACCTCAGTTTAGAAAGATTCAAAAAGTTCGTTTGGACAAATTCCCTCGAGAAAAATAATTAGCTGTAATCGAAATTATGTTTAATGTATTTTTGGTTTTATTTATCGCTTACTTTAAAACAGGACAAAAGGATAGAAAGGGAGAACTTTCAATTGGAAATTACTTCAGACGCGGGCTTAATACAATATGAACCATGCATGCAAATATACCCATCGTAGTCGATAAAAATATTCGCCTAACTTTCAAATAATTTTCTAATCCTGTGTGCCCTAACGACTGTACATTAATTTTTCCGTCCAAAATGTTTATTACTACAAACAATCTGATTGTTTTTAATAAACAAGTTTATCTGCGTTAAGTATATGTGTTTATTTTTTTTATCTCTTTCTAATAAAAGGAAACGTTTCTCTGTTTGTCTGTTTATCTGCCTGCCAGTTTCTCTGTACGCAGTGTCCTGACAAATCGATGGCATTTACTATAATGAAATTTGGCACACAGGTAGTCCTAATGTTTTGCGATATTTGTGTCCAGCCCGAATTTTAAAATTTAATCTAAGAACATTTAAAAATTAATTTATGGAGTTTTTTATCACCCCATTTGTTTTTCTCTCCGGAATGTGACGTCATTGTATAATGGCGAGGATTTTGCGATTTTTGACCGCTGACTTCACTGGCGTTTTTCCTATAATGCTCTTGGAACCATGCCAGTTTTCTGATTCTAACGTGTTTTGATTTACGTTGTTGACAATAGCCACTTTGAGGCCATCACTGAGTTTTTCATGAAGTTCTTTTGCGAAGCAAACCAAATGGGAATACGTAACAATCACCAGGGCTTGGCAAACTTCAGGGAGCAGTGGTCACACCTGACCCTACGGAAAGAACTGTCACGGGTAACGCCGTGCTGGCCACGCAGGGGCTAGTTGCTAATATCTATTGATACGTTTAACTAAATAGTAGTTACAAATATCTATTGATTATCATTTCTCTCATTCCATACCTTATTTAAATCCATTTACTATGAATATAAACATCTACACTACAGTGCAATAATAGACCAGTGGATTTGTATAAAAACCGACTACTTGTTTTGGGGTGTTTTTCGTGGTATGCATGTTGTTCCTGGTCAATTGAACGCCGACGCCTGCATGAAAATTTTGGACAATCAGTTTCTTCTTACACTCTGGCAATTTTATGGAATGGACGAATGTTACTTCAATGACGAAAACGCTCCATGTCATATTGCAACCTCCGTCAAGCATTGGTATCGAGATATGGATGTAAAACGTCTTCCCTGACCTGATCAGAGTCCTGACTTAAACCCCATCGAACATGGTTCTGTGCTCCGATGGCAAACTGTTATAAGTCGTTTTTTTAATTTTTCGTGACAGCAATTTTACGATTCAAGATTCAACATGTGATTCTGTGTGTTTTTGACTTATTATATTTTTTTCCAACTTTCTTTTCTCCTAAACTGAAAGAGAAAGACTTACGACATTTTGCCACCTTCTAAACATTAACAAACCAGACTCCAGAATGGGACTTACTCAATTTTTTGGAAAAAGAGACTTGTAACATTTTGCCATCCGAGCACAGAGATGTGGGACGAGTTAGAGCGTATCAACATATCTAATGGCCCAATATTATCGACGATATCTTAAACGACGCCGATATATATATATATATATATATATATATATATATATATATATATATATATATATATATATATATATATATATATATATATATATATATATATATCGATATTTTTTATATGTGCCATGTGCTAAACACACACATGGCATTTATGTATAAGCGCATTGTGCAAATTTTATTTTTACTGCTGTGTGCTGCTGAATTTAGATTCATATGTATATGCTTTATTTTTTCTTCCAACTTTAATAAGCTTTTGATAAAGATGTTAACAAAGGGCTAACGACTCGTTATTTCAACTATTAGTCTCCCTGTTCTTAATAACATACACGTTTTATGCAAAATCCATTATTTAATGAATAATTATTCAGTGTTGTGTACATTATTTATTATTATTATCTTTGTTCACTTGTACAGTGCATATTCATACATGTATTAAATACTGAAAAGAATGCCCACTAGATCCTTCAAAAATCTCTCATATTTCAGCTTTACTTCTTACACGTTTGGTTGTCTCTTTGGGCATTGTGCAATTCATTTAATATGAATTAAATTTCATCAACAATTCTTTACTAGGATTAAAATCTACACAGCTTTTACCTCTAAACTTTAGTCCACAGCTTTCACCTTTAAATTTTAGTCCATACCAAACCATCATGATTGACTCAGTTGTCTTCAGCTGTAGCGAGTTTCCGAATTTAGTTTTTACACTACTCATTTGAGAAAACATTCTCTCGACAGTTGCATTAGAAAAGGGCAAACTCATTAAAGTCAATGCAAGCTTACAGAGCTGTGGAAATTGTGTTTCACGAGCAGCATCTGTTAGTTTATCTATAGAGTCTCAGAATGTGACAGGGATCTGCTTGATAAATTCCTCGGTTGATACTTCTGATATCAATGGTAACCGATCCCACTCTTTCTGGTACCTATCCACATTTCCACGCACAGCTACGAATTGTGCAGCAAATGGAACAATGCTACACTTCTCTTTTCTCACAGCATTTTTGACAAATGAAGAAGCACATCAACATTATCTGATAGTCTACTACGAACTTCTTTGGCTAGTTGAACAGTGAATTCTTTACAGCGACTGTATTCAATTGTTCACTTGTTAATGTGTATACTGTGACGCCATGTTCATTCATTTAATCGATTGGTATTATAAGCAATTATATAATGCAGACAATCTCACTTATGTGGATTCCGCTAAGCCTACCTTGATTCTGAAATTCTTCTTCTTAACCTCAGTGCAACACGTAGTAGAAATGGTCACTCTGAACCTAGGTTAATCTCTGTGAATCATAATCACTTCTGAAAGACCATCAAGCCAGTGTTGCCAACTCAAAACATCAAAAATCATCTAGGCTTGTTTACAAACGGCGTATTAACGGCGATTATACTTCAGACCTCTACATAAACCTCTGTTATTTTTTCCAAACCTCTGTTTTTACCTCTGAGCATTTTGTACCTCTGTTTTTACCTTTGAAGCGTATTGAAACCTCCAGATCTAAAAGTGAAACCTCTGAACTGGCACCCCTGCCCATGGCTGTGTATCTAAACCTTGTTGAAAGTAAGCCCAGAAGGGTTGCTAGTGTAATTGCATCACGTGGGGAGCACCAACCCCCTATTAAAGCGTGTATTACTTCCCTTATATTATCACATTTTGCTGTCCGGTTCATTATTATAGGGTATACTGCCGAGATATTTTGTCATTTGAAAAAACTGACCAAATTTTGATCTGGTTATCATAAAAAGAGAAATATCTTGATGACGAAATATCTCGCCACTGGCGAAATTTATCAGATCTTGATGGACGTGGTATCACGTCAGAGCTATTTTTAGGGTTGATTCTTATTTTCAACTAGCAAAATACCCGACCTTACTCGGTTTGAATTGGTTTACTCTAGATTGAAGAGATAATCAAATTATACAATGACTTACGTTTTTTGTAGAATAAAAATTTATTTTAACATCTTTCGCCATCTTTATATTTTCTACAACTTACTTTGAACACAAATCCTACACATGCATATCCATTCATGTAATACATTTCACATACATCTTACAATTGCTGTATGACAAAGCTACAAAATGACGAAAGGTGATACTAAGGTTACTACTATAAAAGACGATTTATAGGAAGATTTGGAATTCCCTTTCTTAAGTTCTTTTCATGTTCAACTCAATTAATTAAAATTACGATTTACGGCGAGTGCTCTCGCACTCATAGTCAACAAAACAATATTTTTTTACTTGTGGCACTCTTGCCTCCGGTATGCGACATTGTGAAATTTTGCAATCTTCTCCTGTCATTATTACAACAAATTTTTTAATTTTGGAAAAAGTTCCAGTTTGGATTAATAAACATTATTATTCTTTCAATAACGGCATTATTCTTCAAATAACGGCATTATTCTTTAAATAACGGCATTATTCTTTAAATAACGGCATTATTCTTTCAATAACGGCATTATTCTTTCAATAACGGCATTATTCTTTAAATAACGGCATTATTCTTTCAATAATGGCATAACTACACTTAAAATTTACTGAAAATTTATACTGTCTTACCTAACATTTTTAAGTCTAATACTTAGTGGTGCTGTTGCGTGTGATGAGAAGGAAAACACATTTATTAAAATATTAAATATTTAAAACTGGAAACAGCGAAGTAAAACAAAATAAAAGATGTAACAAAAAATTGTTCTAAAGATATTAATTTGTGATTCAATTTATCTCTTGATCTCGCACAGTTGCCACAACTTACAACTAAAAGTGTACAAAATTTAGAAATGTGAAATTAATTCAGAGCGAAAGAACCAGAAAAAATATCACTGCTCGCGCGATCTTGTTATTTCTCATTTCATTGAAAAATATCGTCTGTCCCAAATATTCGGAAATCGTTTTCATTGCGCAACGAATAAAAATAAGACTCGAAATAAATGAAGTATCAGAGATGAAATTCCATAAAAAAATAATTTTTTGAAGAATAATTACTTTTTCAGCAGTACTGCTAAAGCAATCGAAGTAATCGTAATATTCAATAGACATTCCAATTTTTCCAAAACTACCAAATTATGGTTGATTTAAGTATACTTACTCAGGTGTTTTAGCATGAAACTCAACTAAATATAACAATAAAGAAATGTTTAATATTGTGTTCACTAAACTAATAGATAATCTATATAAATAAGAATGGAGTGTTTGTTTGTACATTCAATATTTTCGACGCATTTCAAGTTTTCTATCCGTTTTGGACCCTTCTGATGCCGAATCCGCCTTTTTCTCGTTTGGTGTCTGTCTGTCTGTCTGTCTGTATGTTGTGCCCTATACACGTCCACGCGGTTTAAGATATTTTCATGGAAATTTGCATACAGAGAGTACTTATCTTGATTTAGTGAATGGAATTGGTTGCGAAAGTCTGTCTGTCCGTCTTTCTGTTCTATGCTCGATTTTGTGTTTGTGTAGGCATCACATGAATTGTATTCCAGATATTTGATTGCAGTGTATTTTATTTTATACATTATCTAATAATTTAGTGAATGCAATATTAAACATGTCTTTATTGTTATATTTAGACGAGTTTCATGCTAAAACACCTGAGTAAGTATACTTAAATCAACCATAATTTGGTAGTTTTGGAAAAATTGGAATGTCTATTGAATATTACGATTAATTCGATTGCTTTACCAGTACTGCTGAAAAAGTAATTATTCTTCAAAAAAATATTTTTTTTATGGGATTTCATTTCTGATACGTCATTTATTTCGAGTCTTATTTTTATTCTTTGCGCAATGAAAACGATTTCCAAAAATTTGGGACAGACGATATTTTTTAATGAAACGAGAATGAACACGATCGCGCGAGCAGTGATATTTTTTCTGTTCTTTCGCTCTGAATTAATTTCACATTTCTAAATTTTGTACACTTTTAGTTGTAAGTTGTGGCAACTGTGCGAGATCAAGAGATAAAATTGAATCACAAATTAATATATTTGGAACAATTTTTTACGACATCTTTTATTTTGTTTTACTTTGCTGTTTCCTGTTTTAAATATTTATTATTTTAATAAATGTGTTTTCCTTATCATCACACCCAACAGCACCACAAAGTATTAGACTTGAAAATGTTAGGTAAGTCAGTATGAATGTACAGTAAATTTTAAGTGTAGTTATGCCGTTATTTAAAGAATAATTCCGTTATTTAAAGAATAATGCCGTTATTTAAAGAATAATGCCGTTATTTAAAGAATAATGCCGTTATTTAAAGAATAATGCCGTTATTTAAAGAATAATGCCGTTATTTAAAGAATAATGCCGTTATTTAAAGACTAATGCCGTTATTTAAAGAATAATGCCGTTATTTAAAGAATAATGCCGTTATTTAAATAATAATGTCGTTATTTAAAGGACTAATGCCGTTATTTAAAGAATAATGCCGTTATTTAAAGAATAATGCCGTTATTAAAAGAATAATGCCGTTATTAAAAGAATAATGCCGTTATTTAAAGAATAATGCCGTTATTTAAAGAATAATGCCGTTATTTAAAGAATAATGCCGTTATTTAAAGAATAATGTCGTTATTGAAATAATAATAATGTTTAAAAATCCAAACTAGAACTTTTTCCAACATTAAAAAATTCGTTGTAGTAATGACAGAGAAGATTGCAAAATTTCACAATGTCGCATACCGGAGGCAAGAGTGCCACAGGTAAAAAAATATTGTTTTGTTGACGATGAGTGCGAGAGCACTCGCCGTAAATCGTAATTTTAATTAATTGAGTTGCACATGAAAACAACTTAAGAAAGGGAATTCCAAATCTTCCTATAAATCGTCTTTTATAGTAGTAACCTTAGTATCACCTTTCGTCTTTTTGAGCTTTGTCATACAGAAATTGTACGATGTATGTGAAATGTATTACATGAATGGATATGCATGTGTAGGATTTGTGTCCAAAGTAAGTTGTAGAAAATATAAAGATGGCGAAAGGTGTTAAAATAAATTTTTACTCTACGAAAAACGTAAGTCATTATATATTTTGATTATCTCTTCAATCTAGAGTAAACGAATTCAAACCGAGTAAGGTCGGGTATTTTGCTAGTGTATAAAATAAAATACACTGGAATCAAATATCTGGAATACAATTCATGTGATGTCTACACAAACACAAAATCGAGCATAGAACAGAAAGACGGACAGACAGACTTTCGCACCAATACCACTCACTAAATGAAGATAAGTACTCACTGTATGCAAATTTTCATGAAAATATCTTAAACCGCGTGGACGTGTATAGGGCACAACATACAGACAGACAGACAGACAGACAGACAGACAGACAGACAGACAGACAGACAGACAGACAGACGGACAGACACCAAACGAAAAAAAAGGCGGATTCGGCATCAGAAGGGTCCAAAACGGATAGAAAACTTGAAATGGGTCGAAAATATTGAATGTACAAACAAACACTCCATTCTTATTTATATAGATACGGTGCATGGTAAAAGTTCACACCTCATGTTACAGGAATTAGCTTTTGAACGTCCATTTCAATTGCGTCAAATTCCTTTGTTCAAAGATGATTGGATCTTTAAGGACCTCTAAACCTATTTTAGGGTAGTTTTAGATTTTATTTTCCTCGCAAATTTTTGTATCTTCTATATATTTAATTGATTTCTGTAATCGGTAAAATGTCATTAGAACAGCAAGAGTTCTTCCGTGTAGTTCTAGCAATGTTACTCAGATTCTAGATAATATAAGCATGTTTAAACTTTGCGGCAATGTTTTGGAATAATCTCATTGGGATAGATTTTGTGTGGTTTATATCCATTTGTGTTGCGATTCGTCAACATACAAATAATGCCTATTTCTGTGACGCGTTAGTGAACTATATATATAATGTATGTTAAACAAACTTTATATGCAGAAGAAATTCAAAACCTTTCTTTGCAGGTATTATTAACCTATGTTTTAAGTAAATTGTAAAATATTGAATTATTCGTACAAATCAATGGCATTATTTTGAGAACACAGATTTCAGTAATTTTATACAGATATCGGTTTTACAATTTCGTATAACGAACAAATTGATCCGAAAGTAAAGTTACGAAATAACTTTTAAATTACCTACCTAATTCTTTTAGTGTGTTGAAAGGTTTACAATTCTAAGTGCTTCAGGTTGTTAAAAAATGTTGGATATTTTTATTTTTGTTATTTTACTTAGTTATAATATGATATCAATCTTTTTGCTTAGTAGTAAAGATGAAACCGAGAAATATGTATGCATTCATTTCTTTTTTTTTTTAATCTTCGAAATGCGTCAGTTCCTGAAATAATGCTTAGCATTCTGCTGAATTTAGGTTGCGAAGTAACAAATGAAAAGCTTTCTGCGGTACGGTTACAGTCAACTAAACCCCACTCTCGCATTCAAAAATAATTCATTAATAATCACGCCATCTGAAACAGAGAGTATTACAGAACGAACTCCATTTCCTTTAGAAAATGAAAAATATTCATATCCTTCCTCTAGCACGCAAGGTGGTGAAAAAGAACAAACTCCCACGAAGATTTTTTCGAAAAAAAATCAAATGGAACGAAACATGACTTTGGAGTGTAGCGTTTATCATCATTTGGCATAAATGAAAACTCTCTTGCCTTTTATAAATCCATTTTAGTCGACATTTTGAAAAAAGAGGAGGAAATTTACATGTCTTGTTCCACGTCGAACTTACTAGTTTCGAATCAGAGTTACAATGGTTGTTCCGCCTCTCTCCATTTCCCCAAAGTTAGCAGGTGATGAATATTAACGTTCTCTGGAGTTATTTAGGTATTCTAAGCTGTCTTCTCTAAGCATTCTGTAGCCACATCCCGTTGAGATAACTCTCCAGAATACCTGGTTTGAAATTCTGAATAAGTTATCGGTTTCCATGTTGCTGGTGGTGTTAGTATAATAGATCCTCAAGATGGGAATATGTACGCTGGAGTTTAGAGTCTCATTGTCATCAAATTGGTATTCCGCGATCGGTAAAATGAAGATATAATGAAACTCGTGGGTTGATTTCTTAAAAGTCCCTGGAAAGCTAGAAAAGAGAGGCATGGAATACTTTATGAAAAATAGATTTCAGATTTGAATCTGTGGATATTGTCGCGTAGAAATAATTAAAAAATCGGTGGAAGAAAATTTAAATCTTTACTTGAAAAAGAAAAACAGTTAAATACAAAATGAAGTGAAATGGACTGAAAAATAATTATCAACACATTATATAAAATTAGTAAGCAAACCTTGTTTTTTTATTCGCTTCAAGATGCTTAACGATGCTATTAACGTCTTTATCAAGTCGGGGCGTTTTTTAAATTCGGAACTCTTCTTTAGTTTTCTTGCAATTATTTATCATTGTTACGTGCTAATATTGTATGAATAAACTATAAAGATGTAAGTACATTCTGATGGGTGGAGACTTAAGAAATTAATTCGTGCCTCCCCCCAAAAAATGAACAGGATTATTCGCTTCGCAACTGAGGGTTATTCAAAGTCAATTTTTAAATGTTAAAACCAAAATGTCATGCTAATTTCTTTCCAATAAAAAACATTGCTTTTGCCTATATATTCATCATATTTATTTCATCACGAAACTATCCATAACTTGTAAACACTCCTATCTTGTTTTAAACCACTCAACCCCAATTTTACCATAGAATTCGTTTAGTTCGGGATTGCACACTACAGAAAGTAAAGAAAATATATGTCTACTATTATAAAAGGAAGTGTTTGTTTCTTGTCCGCAAAGTCCTGACGAATCTATGGTACTTACAGTAATAGGATTTAACACACAGGTAGTCCGAATTTTTTGCAATTTTTGCGTCGCGGGAAATTTAAAATTCAATCTAGAACATTTAAAAATGAATTTAATAGTTTTTTCACTGTTTAAACTTCTTTAAAAAAATATATCATTTAAAAATATATAAATATTCATATCTTTTGGTTTGCGAAGCAATCCAACACCACTGGCAAGGTGACCCCACTGAAAGAACTGTCACGTGCAACTCTGTTATGGCTGTTATCCAATAAGCTAGAAATTCGGAAACCAAATGGGAATCCGTGATGGCTATTACCCAATAGGCTGCGAATTGACATTTGGTTTGCGAAACAAGCAAATAACCCCACACAAGCAACTGGCACGGGTAACTCCGGGTTAGCCAAGCAATGGCTAGTATTCTCTATTTGTTTCATAGGCGTATTAAGCTGTCGCACACTTTTACCTTACTTTACTGCGTAAGGTCGGGTATTTCGGACATATTTGGCCAAACTGCGCAAAGCACAAAATATACAGCGTCAAGTAATGGACATACACACACGCAAATAATCTTTTTAAAGATACATTTACACACAGGGGAAGTTGCAAGAATCGAAAGTGCACCTCCTACAACTTGCCGGTTGTTAACGCAGTGGACAAACCATAGACGTGAAATATACGTAGACTGAACATTGCTTTTGAGAGGAGCTTCAGAAAGTGTAACCAACATGTCGACTAGTATTCACGTGTCTGACCTGTGAAAAGTTGACTTGCTTGGCCGATTTCATATTTCATCGCCTCGTTTGGCGATTGTAAGATCTGATAACAGAGTGGGTGCTTCAATACGCAATTCTGTGGAATGGCGAGAAATTTGGTGCAATATCCTTCATGCTCAGATATTGCGTAAACGAATCAGATGATGAATAACGGAATAGGTGTCTTCTCCCGTGCCGTGGACCAATCAGATGACGAATGCTTGGCTCCGCCCAGCCGACGAAAGTAGCCTAAGGGTCACGTGACTACTGGTTTTAGTCACGTGACCCTGAGTACATAAAAAGGCTACCATTGCTCACTTTACTTTTAGATTTCCTCTACGATACAGACTATGCCATGGCGGTTTAGTCTGTTATCTGTCGGCAATCTCTACTATTATAAAAAGGAAGTGTTTCTCTTTGTCTCTGTATACTTTGCGCAGTGTCCTGACGAATATATGGGACTTACAATAATTAAATTATACACACAGGTAGTCCTAATTTTTTGTGATTCTTGTGTCCAGCCCGAAATTTAAAATTTAATCTAAAACATTTTAAAACTAAGTAATTTTTTCGCCTTTCTTTATTTTTTTCGGAATGCGACGTCAACCCTACCTCGAATGAAGAAGCAAGCCGATTTTGCGATTTTCGACCGCTGACGTCACAAGCGTTTTTAGTTACAAATGCTTTAGGAACCATGCCACACTTTCCGATGCTAGCGTGTTTTGATTTACGTTGTTGATAATAGCCACTTTGAAGCCATTACGGCGTTTCCAGTGGAGTTCGTTTTCGAAGCTAACCATATGGGAATTCGTAGCTATCACCGGGGGTTTGCGAGTAGTGGTCACACGAAAAGAACTGTCGCGAGCAACACCGTTCTAGCTGCTAAGATATTGCGTAAACGCATCAGATGATGACTATAGGGTCAAGTGTCTTCTCCCGTGCCGTGGACCAATCAGATAACGAGTGCTCGACTCCACCCAGCTGACAAAAGTAGTCTAAGGGTGACGTGACTACTAGTTTTAATCACGTGACGTACCCCAGCCGTAAAAAAAACCCGACTCACCCGATCGCAATTGCACAATTTACATCGCAGAACAAAACGGAAGGTAGCAATCGATGGTGATGAAGATTTTCTTCAAATTTCAATACTGAAAATTTGTTTGAGATCCTAAGATTTGTCTTATTGATATTCTGTCTTCATATTAAATTGGATGCTTGCTCCGATAATTTCAATACGAACCCCCATTTTTCATCACAAATTTGGATTCTACAAACAATTTCAGGTGGAAATTTTAAAAAATTCATCAATTTTATTGGATTTTTCACCGATTTGTAAGAGTTTGAAAATTAGATCTCTCAATGGTTAAATAGGTGTTTCACGTTTTTTGTTATATTTGCTACAGACATTAATTTTTCTTGGAAATTGTATAAACATTTTTATAAATATAAATCTATAATAAATAAATAAACATAATAATTAGTTCAAGGAGTGAACAGAGAAATACATCAAACTTAAATTTTAACCCTAAAGAAAACAATCATTCTTTTCGAAATAAACTATCCCTTAAAACTGATCCCTTTAAAAACAATGGAATTTACAAGATGACACTGCACAAGAAACGAGCCCTAATTAGGTATAATGATAAATTAGCAGAGCTCATTACCTAAAGAGTTTATACCCTAATGCAGTTTTAGCAGTTTTATACTCGTTATTTAAAAGCAGTCGGTGAAAAGAGGGTAAAGTTAGTTTCATCTTGAGCTTATAAAGATCAAAGTTCAGAATTTGTATAGCTCAAGAACGTGCAAGAACGACCACCGAACTAAATTAGTGAATTTACTTTTTAATCTCGCAAATGCTTCTCCGACCGCATCAAGGTACTGTCTTCTTTTTTCTTTTCCGTTCTTTTTTGTATCACCACGCGATTGTTTCATCACTTACGCAGGGAAAATAAAAAGGGATTTTACCCTTCGCGCGTAGGGATTTTTTGTAGGGATCGTCGTTTATTCGTTTCAATGGCTCTACAGGTATGGTTTTCGAACTCTACAAGTGTCGATTTCAATGTTTGGAGAGTGAGTGTTTCTTTGTAAACTGATAATGATGTGGTAAGTAGGTCAACTTTTTGGTTGCAGTAAAAATGAGAAAAGTTGCATTTATTTTTGATACAATAAAACTAAAATAAATTATTAGTAAAAAATGAAAAAATTCAAAATTTATTTGTACATCATTAAATACAGAAGAACGTTGATGTCGTTGAATGGCCTATACTTGGTCAGTAATTTCTTTAACATTGAAAACCTGTGCCCAACAGAGACTCATGTTGCCTGAAATTGTTGCATTGGACTTTTTTTGAAGGTGTGAAACAAGTGTACCACTCAAGTAACTTGGAGCAATCGCGTATAAAGCACCTTGAGTGTGATCACAGCCGCAGTCATATGATATGCTATATCGGATAGCAGAAGCGCAAAATCTTTTAACTCAACATTCAGAGATTTTAAAACGTCATCTACAAGGAAACAACGTATTGATGATCGAAAGTCACCTCGAAAACTCTGCAGTCCATTACGCAAGTTTGCTCTGGATTATCATGAGTGCCAACCAATGTGTTAAAGTACTTCTGTCTATTTATTTCACTTTCGTCTGTTAGGACGAATACCTTCTTTCCATGAACTTCTTGTTTGATCCGCAATACTTCGGCGTTCGCAAGATAATGAAATAGTAATTTCATATTAATTAATTTTAAGCTAAATAGTAAAAAGTTGTAATTATGCAAAAAGTTACATTTATGTAGAAAGTTGCATTTATGTTGCGGTTATAACTCGCTTATAATGCACCCCATGTAGAAGTAATTTTATTTTTTTGTACCTTACATAAAGCGTAGAACGAGTAAAAAAAGTTGCATTTGTTGCAAAAAGTTGCCCTAGTGATAAGACACAATACTTCTGGTTGTTGGAGTTTAATGGCGGATATTTGGCCATGCGGCTCTAAACACAAGGCAGGCAACGTCAAATATTGGACATAAACGCACAACGAAAGTTTTAGTGATACGGAAAAGAGAAATGTACACATTTTGGAATCGACCGTTCGCTGTCTACAACTCGCAGATTGTTAGCGTCGATCAAACCAATGTGTAGGGAATTTCTGTGCCTTGTAGGAATTTTGTGGTTTGTAAATTTAGATCGTTCTAGATGTAGAGTTTTTCAATCTTACACGTGTTTATTTCAATGTTTAGTATGAGGACTTTTAGAGCAAACTAAAACTGACAAAATAAGAGCTAATACTTCTGGTTGGTTTGTTGAGTTTAATGGCTGGGTTGGTGGTGTACCGGATGAAATGGTGTGATGACAGAGAGAGAGAGAGAGAGAGAGAGAGAGAGAGAGAGAGAGAGAGAGAGAGAGAGAGAAATGGTGGCGTAAAAGAACAAGATCTGTGGGTTTCACCCATACAGCATTTATCCTAACATCCTACAGTTTTACAGATATGTACAGCAAATTACAGATATTTTGGGACAAGAAGGGTTCGGCAGAGGTTAGCGATCGCATACTCGCTCTCTCAGGTCTCAATGGTCTCTGGCAATTCCAGCGTTTTTCGGGTCCCGTTCAGCTGAAAACCACCTGGCAACCGAATTTTGAGTGTTCTCAAGAGGCTTGAAATTTCGGAGATAATAATGTCAGTGTAGCGTTTAGATGAAGAGGGTTTATGCCAAGTGCCCAAAACTTTATGACTGCTGTTATGTCAAATGGAGTGCTATAACAGTACTTCCAGAGCTAGTTCTGGAGAGTTAATCACTTGAAAGGAGTTTTATGATCTCCAATAAAGGAATTCTTGAAGACGTTTGCTTTATGTACACTTGATCAGAGAAGCCGGGTTTAGAGTAAAATTGTGGTGGCGTCGCGCATTTGGCACAGCAGTGCTGGACTAGTTGGCGACGAAATAGATTGGCGTCGGTGGCGACATCTGAGACGGGTGGTAAATGGCTGCGTGAAGGGCGGCTTGGGATCACTCCCACAACCAAACATCACCCATTTTTTCAGAGGCATTCGTGCTTGGTTATGCAAATTAAAAAGAAACTAATATAAACAAAGGTGTAAAGTAGGACCTGAATCCTTAAGCAAACTACAGGAATCTAAACTACTTCTTTGCCATGCTAGTTAATCTCTACGCTGCGGCGCGTAGATTTTTTAAATCGTCTCACAGAATGGTTCTTTCGCCTGCATGTCCAAACCCCCTTACCTAATTACCTAACTTGAGCGAAAGAGCCTTGGGTGGCATTTACGACTGACACTTTCCTTTCATACTGTTGTGTAGCGTATCGTTTGGCGTGAGATAGATAACACCGGAGCGACCTTCGGCCTTTCCCCAAAGCGTTCACACCTCACGGGCGACAGGGTAGGGTATCGAAAAAAAGGAGGAACCCTCCAGAAGGTTAGTCTCTGACTGCTCGTAAATGGTGATCAATGACAGCGGTCACTTAAAAGGGATATAACATACACAGTACACAGATCTATACCATGCCGCTGGTGTAAACGAAATTTTAGTGGTAACAACTGTCTATGTGCCGCAGCGTAAAGGTTTTAAGGTAGTAACTCCGAGCCTGGCCCTTTAAATAGAGATGGTATAAAAGCAGAGTTAGCAATGTTAACCTTTTAATGTGCACAGAACCGTGTGACCAAAAGTAGTAAATCAACCCCCAAAGGGAAGTATCATAGGACAACACAACGTAATTTTGAACCAGGGTCAGTTGGCGATATCACACCTGAGTTTGAATCCCACTCTCCAAACTTCCACACCACGCCAACGTGAGGACATTGGAGGCCCCGACAGATTTAACGTGCATCAGCCCTTTTGCACACGACGGTCTTTGGTTGGGTTCTAACTGGCAATCCTCCGTTTTCTAATCCGTTACTCTTCCAACCGGGCTACCACGGCACTAGAGCCTGTCAGAAATCGAAAGTGAACCGTCTATAACTCGCAGGTTGCTAAGGCAGTGAGGAAACCCATTGAGACCCGACGTCTCCCAGACTTATGAATGAAACTGATTTGTTTTATCGCTGTTCGGAAAATGTTTGGCTTTAATCTTTGATTCATTCTTTACTCGACATTGGAGTAACATAACTAGAGTCGTCACTAGTTATGGAATCTCTAGCCAAAAGACTAGCGCCCTCTATATTCAGCTTCAGAGAAAAACCTCTCACAAGATTTAAAATGGTAATTTTGCGCCTTTTACAAACTAAGTTTCAAATTACTCTGCTTAGATGAACTCAGTCCGTCAATTAAATATTTATTTCATACCAAACTATTGCACACTATAACAACAACAACAAATTGACGCTCCAAGAAGGAGTGCTGAACTCGATCCACTTGGAAAGGCACAGGACGTATCGTCTTTAGTGACGTGTCCCGTTTCCAACTATGTTCTACGACAACCGCAGACTTGTCTGGAGACATCCAGGGCATCGTGGGGCTCCTGCCCTTACTATCGCATGCCACACATGCCCACAACAAGGCGTTAGGGTCTGGGGTGTAATTTTTTTTGATACCCCCTATGCTAATAATTTCAGGGACACTTACAGCACATCGGTACATAGTCGACATTCTACGACCGGTTGTGTTACCTTTTGCGACACCCCGGCCTTACTTTACAACAATATAAGGCCCGGCCGCACACAGTACGTGTTGCTATGAACTGTCTTCAAGTTTTCCCAACACTTCCTTGGCCATCTAGATCTCCCTATCTCTCTCCCATAGAGCACATTTGGCACATTATGGGAAGGCGATTGCAACTTTGATCCCGGTCCGCCCGCTTGTAGTCCGTTGTGTTGTTCCATTGCAACCTGTTAGTTCAAAATACCTACCTACTAGGGATGCGACATCGACAGTAAAACATCGATGATCAAAATTAAAACAACGATGTTGATAATACATCGCCCCCAAAACAACTATGTTTTTAAACATCGATGTTTTTAAAATTCAGTGTATTTAAACTTTTTTCACAACATTTCTTAAAACTGGTTTAGCAACTAGTGATGCTACATCGACAGCAAAACATCGATGTTTTGAAACTTTGATGTTCAAAATTAAAACATCAATGTTGATAATACATCGCCCCCAAACCATTGATGTTTTTAAAATTTAGTGTACTTAAACTTTCCCCCCCATTTCTTAAAACTGGTTTTGAAACTAGTGATGCGAAATCGGCAGAAATACATCGATGTTTTTTTATAGAACATCAATGTTTAGAAAAAATCGACATCGATGTCGCATCCCTACTTTTCAGACCCTTCACCCTTGACCACTTGGGTCTAAAAGTATGTTCAATTTGCTGATTATAAAAATTATATTACTTTGTTATTTAAAAATTTTTTATAAAGGTACTTCTTTCATTTAAAAATAAAACATCGACAACGTAAAAACATCGACACGTATAAACATCGATGTTACACAAACATCCACTCCAATACATCGATGTTTTTTAAAAAACATCGATGTTTTGAAAACATCGACATCGATGTCGCATTCCTACTACCTACCTGCGTGGAATCAAAATCAGTGTTTCGACTGCATCTTGTGAAATGTCCTACAAACAAAATTGATGCTATGCTATCGGTGTAATCCTTCACAGAACTGCGTTCAATCCAGTCGCCTCGTATATGAGTTTAAATAAAGCGACAAAGGATTACCCAAGAGAATCGTTTATCTTCATTCATGTCCCGAAACCAGCTGATCAATTTAGAGGACGACGTGTCAGGATTAAGTCAAAGATGACGAATGCGTAAAGTTTCAAATGAATACAGCTTTCGATCGGGGGTTGTGATAGGATGTATGGGGGTTGGACAGAGGGCGCATTAATATCTATTTAAGTTTGGAAGATGTTGAGTTCATTGTTTCTGAGTACATCGGGAAGGAAGTTTAACACCATAGAGATTAGGTAGTTCCTTAACGTCGCACTGAGACAGCGATGTTAGGCCCCGGTTTCCTAGGACAGCGGAGCCGATATCTAGCAGCTGTGATACAAATACAAATACAAATATTGACGATCAGCTACAGGCTCAAGCCCAACAAGGCTGGTCCTTTGTTTATGAATTCCCCCATTCCCACTGACTATCCAATTGTATCTTAGATTCTTACACTCCCTTTGAGTTAACTATATTTTCTAGCAACTAGTTCCATCTGTCTATTACCCTATTCATGACGTCATGATGCCGCGGGCATAACTAGGCGGCCGTCTAAACAGAGACCAAATCAGCGTAAAATTCTACGCCAGATTGATACCCAAAGCAGATTTATAATTCAATTATTTACCATATGACTATTTAATTATTTATTAAATATACTTATTTATTTAAAGAAAATCACATTTAAGGTATACACCTGGTGTAAAATTTTCCGCAGATTTCAAATCCGTTGAAATTTTTAATCATCTTTAACGATCCCGCTTTTACAAAAACGAACTAAATAATGCCAGTCAAAATTTTTTGTTTGTTTTGCTTCCCTCCGCTCGAATTGTTTGGCGCAGGAAATGAAATCGTGCCGCTACAAGAGGAAAAAACGTTCCCCAACTGTTTGAGACCGTTCTGACGATCATCATGCAAAAGTGGGCTCCGCTCATTTTCGTTACGCTCACAAACAACGCTCTCTAGGAAACCAACGCCATCTGTTTGCATAAACAAGGTTTTAGTGACGTCATCCACAGCTAAATTACGGCTGCTAGATAACGGCTCCATTTTCTCCGGAAACTAGCTTTAAGGAACTACGGACTATTGACGACGGTCCGGGATCGATCCCGGAGGGACAGATCCGAGGACAACACCACTTCATTTTGAACCACGGTCAGATGACGAGGCAACACCTGAGCTGGCTTCTTCAGTCTCCAAACATCCACACAAGACCAACGTGAGGACATTTGAGTTCACTACGGATTTAAGGGGATCCGGCACCTTCATAAGTACCCATGTTAAATTCCCACACTTTGGAGGCATCTCATTTATTTATAAATTACTGTATTAATCTGAAATTTTTACAGTGCAATATTTGAATATTTTTAAAGACTTTAACTCTGAGTTTTTAATTTTTTTAGAAATTCACAAAGTTCTAACTTTTTTTTAAATGACAAAAAAAAAATATGAAATATTTTATATAAAATATTTATTTGAAAAAAGCATGCATTTTATAACGTATTCCTTCTGTTAAAGCGTTTAAAAGAAAATTACTTCATAAACAATCAAAAAAAAGTTTTAAGAATGTATCTCCAGTAGTTTTTGAGTAATATGCCCCCAAACATGAAAAAAGTATGTTCTGAGACGTACGTCGCAGTAATTGTGCATTTACTTAAAAAATATTTAAAAATACTTCCAATTCACGGTTTTTCACTTATGAGGTATCGGTATAAAAAAAATAATTCAATTTTCATAAGCAGTAAAAATCTCAATTTTTTTTTCTAACTTTTAGGTGCCGCACTCTTTAACGTATAACGGCCCACGCGTACAAGACAGTCTTTAGCTGAACCGAGTTTTGAACTCGTAATCTTCCGGTTGCTAATCCGTTACTCTTCCAACTGAGATGGGTGGCTGCGGTACTGTATTACTGGATAATATGTGGCCTACGTTAACCGCAAGGATCCAAAGTATAAGTGTTCCGAATTTGGTGTAGATTGTTAAAAAGTTATAGATTTTTATAGAGAACAGACTCCAACTCTGCTAGACATTTGATTTTTAATATTTGAAATATAACGCGAATTCCGAAAAGAAACCCTTTTCAGCTTTCTTTTAAGATTATTTCCCAAAACAGTGAAATCTTTTTTTTTTTTTTTTGGCATGGAAACAAAGTGCGTGCTATAAATAACTATTACCGAAAAAAGAACCGTTATTTAATAGCTTAGCCGATATTTTATGAACACTTTCAGGCACATCAAGAAAGTTGTAAGAGATTTACTACATCAATAAACGCACACACACGTATATTGTCTCCGAGGCTTTACGAATAACTAACCTACTCAGATTATACTTCAGTGATTAACTTTTTTACCATTTCTCGTAGAAGCATTTTTTTATTTAGAAATTGTGCTAAAGCTTGGATATAAAGACGTTTTCGTGGCAACGCTTGTTGGGCGTGTTTTGGCGCATCTTTTGTGGCGAGTTATAACAAGTAATGGCAACCCATCAGGATATTTCAACCGCTATTTCCTAACTGTTTCTACTAATTGCTTTTCGTTAAGAAAATGGTACAGCTACAGTCTATGTTTATAGCGGTGGCAACGGCCTTGGCGATTTTTTTGGCGTATTTCTAAAGTTACCAAGGCAATTATTTTATTTCAAAAATATTTATATTTTTACAACGTATTAATTGCACTAAATACAGTTGGCTGTTTGGGAAAAAAAAGATTTATGAAAGAAAAAAAAGCAAGAAATAACCTGATACGTCAGATGATAAAAAACAAAAATTCCACAAATGGCAAAAAAAAATCTCTTAAACGTTTCGTGAAAAATGTTATTATGAAATATAATTTCCACAGCTGTAGAAATACAAATAAATGAACCAATGGTATCACAGAAAAAAAAATTTTAAAGGACAAGTGCAATCAAAGGATTTTATAAAATCAAAATAGCTATTGGAAGCAACGAAAACATTTCAAACAAATCCATGAAATCAAAAGACTTTAACTGATTTTGGAAGAACTTTCTTGAATTATTAAAATGAAAATGAAAAGTTACCGTTTGCCGAGGTTGCCATGAAAACCACAACTGCAGTATAGACAGATGGGTTGCCTTAATCTACCGTAACTCGTTACTAAAAGTGCGACTAAAAAAATCGCCAAGGCCGTTGCCACCGCTCATAAACGTAGAGGGTAGCTGTACCAGAAAATTGATTTAAAACAATAGGACCTTACTTTAACGCGGTAGTGTACTCGCCCCAAACGGTAGCGTGAAAAAAATACGAATAGTATTCAAGGAGAAGACAGCCAACACATAAGATTTCAAGTTCTTATTATCCCAATAGCGTAAGAATATGTGCAATATTTACATCATCACATTAGAAATCTTACTCAAATACATGCAAGTAATTATTCTTGATGTCCAGAATGGTCACCAGCATCACCCTCTGCTTCCGGCTCTCTCTGTCGTCTCTCTCTGCTCTGCGTTCGTCCGCAGTTCAAAAAGAATCCAACAGTAAAAGTCGTGATCCAATCAGATAACTTCTAGACGTACACCTGTTCTAATCAAGTCGTAAAGCGGCTGACGAAAGAACAGTAGCTGTCGCGAAATAATAACCAGCCAGAATATATTCGGTATTCCGACAGGCGTGAGAGGGTAGTGTGAAAGTCTTAACAATACGAAAATTTCTTTAAAATCAGACCAATGCCAGGCGACCTGTACGGAGAGGTAAGCATTACGCAAAAAATGAGCATCGAGTTCGATATAATTTCTATTTTTGTCAACGTGGATCATACCGTCTACATGTTCTGTCTATTTCATTAGAAGGTAGATGTTAGAAGTTCGATGACATCACCAATTTGTTCTGCCTCTTTTTGCTCTGAGTCGGTGGCTTCATTCCTGGTCGTATTGATGTTTTAAAAGAAAAAGGTTATGAAGATTTTGACACCTCAGAAAGAGTGACGATCGTCTTCTGACCGTGGTTCAAATTTCGTGGGGTTGTAATATCTTTCCCTTGGGGGTTGATCCCGGACCGTTACCAATAGCCCGTTGTGTTGCTCCAGTGTGACGTTAGTTATAATACCTACCGAAAGAATGAGGCAGAGAAAGAATAAAAGTTAAAAAATATTCTGTTAGATTTAGTGATATTAAAAAGATGTTTCACCATCGTTCTTTTATGTAATTTTAAATGAAAAATATGAATTTTATCATGAAAGTCTTTTATTTTTGAACTAGCTGAATAACCTGGCGTTAGTCGGGTTTCAAATATGACCGTGTAGTTAAAATATGACCACGATAGTTCAAATATAACCACGACATTTCCCTTTGTTTACTCAAATACACAAACCCTGTAGAACGTGTTTCCTTGTCCATCTCCATTTAATGCAGGAAAACAAACTTTAGATTTTGAAATTGTTGCTTTGAGGGGCACTTTTATGTGGGTTAGTTTGCATGGCTACAAATGGGTCTGAACACAGGAAAAAAATGGTTATGTTTTCCGTAGTGTTCTAAAGTATAAGGCTACCAAATTAGGTGTGGATGAGTCAAACGGTTTAGATTTGTATAGAGAATACTCACACACAACTTTTTATTTTTATATCTCTATATATTAATCTCTCTATATTAAAAAAAAGTTACCGCCGCCGCAGGATTGAAAACTGTGTTGTTTAGCTCGATTCTTAGACGATTTTCCTAGAAAGTTCGGATCAGATAAATATGAAATTATCCTTGTTTGTTCTTCATCGTGTTCCCTGGAGAACTGTAAAGATCTTTTACCGATGCGGTTATTAGTTTAGGGTTTATTAAGTGTCAAAGTTGTAAGAAACTCGAAAAGATGCAAAAATTTACGTTTAGACGTATTCTAAAAAAACTCACGGCTGAAAACTGAAAATGTTTTGCTCACTCGCTTTAGAAATTTCGCTTTTTTCAAATTTGACACCTAATGCCCCCTAAAGTGTTCCCTGTACAATTTTGAACAAACCACAGAAATTTCGCAATTTTCTGATCCGTACTTTCTCGGGAAATTGTCTAAGAATCGAGCGAAAAATGCCAGTTTTCAATCCAGCTGCCGCGGCGTTAACATTTTTTTTTAATATAGAGAGATATGGACGTAAGTATTTGAACACTGTCAAAATTTCTGAGGAGGACCCATCTTAGTTATCTTACATTGCTTTTTGTACCTGGTACCATGAAAGTTGACGTCTACCTCGACGTTCTGGATCTTCGGCCGTGCCTACACTATGGCAATACTTCGATGATGATGGTTGTTTCATCCAACAGGAACGAGCTCCATGTTATAATGCAAAACGTGTACTGAATTGGTTTCCTGAAAATGAGGTGAAGTTGCTTGACTGGCCTGTTCAGTGCCCCGATCCCAATCCGATAGAACATTCGTGAGACGAACTGGAGCGACGCGTACGACACCACCACACCCGCCTATCTTCATAACAACCTCTTCTTATAGTCGTGCAAGAGGCATGGCGAGCTATTCCTGTTCAGACTTCCAGAGAACTTGTGGAAGTATGCCTCGACGTGTTGCAGCTGAAATACAAGCAAAAGAAGAGCCTACCCGTCACACTATATAGAATATTAAAGCACTTTTTATGAAAAACTTGGAGTGTCCAATTTTTTTTTATCCATATAGTATATGTTTGAGTCCCCAAAATATTAAACCTAAGGAATTGGAATTGTGCAGTGCGATTTCAACGTTAAATGTAAAATTCAGATATTTGAAATGAAGATAGTTTTGTGATGGTATGGCTGAAACCTAAGTTTTTCTGCAGTTAGTACAGTCAGTATCTGTTATATGGTCAGCTCAACGGTCCAGAAAAATCAGACCATATAAGCGGGAAAATATTACACTATTTAATTATGACAGGATGTATTCACCTATCAGAATTTAGTGTTCATAATCAAATACTTAAACTTTTAAGAACATTTTAAAATTAATTCGCCAAATTAAAACTACAGTAAGAAATATGCAATACTTTTTTTATTGAAATTTATTAGCTTACCTATTTAAATTTATTAGCTATGCTAAGCTAAGTACAGTACGCATACGTATGCGCATCCATATTGAATGCACTTATCTCTACTATTATAAAAGGAAGTGTTTGTTTTTGTTTTACGGTATCACAGTCATGACGAATCTACGGCACTTACAATAATGGGATTTGGCACACAGGTAGTCCGAATCTTTTGCACTTTTTGTGTCGCGGCGAATTTTAAAATTCAATCTAGATCATTTTAAAATGAATTTAATGGAATTTAATTGTTATTGTTTTCTTTGTGGAATGGCGACAGCATAAAAGATCGCAGATTCTAAATTTATTATTTTCGTTTCCGATTTTATTTTGCGCAGAGGAACAATTTGTCAGCAGACTAAAAAAAACAAATATAATTTTTTAACATAAATAAACGTTTTTATTCGTCACATATGATCCAAATGAAACAAAATTTTTTTTTACTCTTTTCGCCTCAATTTCAACGTACTTTTGAAACAGGGAGAGATAATTTCAACCAATAAACCGACAGATGTACGCCTGTTGTGCTTGGGGAGGGAGATAATGGAGGGGTTGGGTAACGCTGATTATTCAACACTAAAGACAAATAGGGGGAAGGGAAGTAAAGGCGTAAATTCAGGTCCTCTCTGGAGCAGCAAAGACTTTTTTTTCTTCTGGTCATTCCTTGTGTTGCTCTACGCATCAAAAAATGTTACAATTACTATTTAAAAAAAACTGATAACCTCATCGAAAAGATGAAAAAACCGACCCTATAACTAGGAAAATAAAATGACTCTATAAGCGGTGCGCTTTAACACATGTTCCCTATTAAGTTAGATGGAACTTCAGAAAACTAACCCTATAAGCGGGGTGACCTTATAAGAGGGTGACCCTATAGCCGGTACTGACTGTTGTTAAAAAATGTTTCTAACTGCTACAAACTGAAGTTCAGGAGAATACATTCATTGCCCTCTATACTCATGAAAGCGACGCTCACCCAACTTTCAAATGTCGAGACAACTCATTAGCCGGGGACTTTTTAGACTTCTAAAAGGGAACTCTTTTCGAATTTTCTAAGCTTGTGTGATACTTTTTATTCATGTCTCTAATAATCCGAAGGATGCTTTCACCAGCATGTAACGAAACGGTCTTAGGTTGCGTTAAGCCAAATAAATTGGCTCGTGCCCAAATTGCCGTTTCTTTCCAAAACAGGCGCCTCGGCGGTAAAGCATCTCAAGAGCATTCGGCGTAAAATGTTTTCACCCATTTTTTTTTAAAGATAATAGACGAAGAATAAATGCTGGAGAATTCTAAACCGAACGCTAGCTTCTCGCGATTCCTCTTATTCCAAGCGATAAAATGAAGCAGATGTTTTTGGTGTCTTTTTTTTTATTCATATGCAATATCGAATTCTCTTTGTTTTTGATGTTTCCATCTGTTTTAGTTTCAGAGAACGGTTTATTGCGATGGATTGTGAAGGAGTTTTGCAGCCCTTTACTTTAATATTTATTGCGTTTATCTTTGTTTTAGGCGCACAACGTTTAATCTCAATGCCTCCGAAGTGCTATGGAATTCGCCATTTTCGCTTTTGTTCGATTTTTATTCCAGTGTTTCGAAAGCAATGCCATTACACAGGTCTTTGCTACGATTCCTGGAGGGAATGAACTTCTCTTGGTTGAAGTAATTGTAATGGTCTTTTTTAGTAGTTTACTGAGAAAAATTATATAAAGCTTTGTGGTAATACTTGAACACGGAATCGAATCCTCGCCAACATAGCATAAACCACCCATAATTATGACCAATTGGCTATGGTATTGTGTTCGAGTCTAGCGAAAGAATAATCATCGAATAATTTTAGTTTTCATGTACTGCAATTACTTTTACATGCTTTGTGGAATGACGACACCGTTTCGTATTGTCTTCGGTGGTTCTTAGGATGTCATCCCTTCGATTACCTATTTTCAATCACCTTCTTTGCATTCATTTACACGTCAAGTAATAATTATGTACAGTGATGTGAGGTTTTTACAACGACACAGAGATATTATTCAAACATCTACAACTAAGTGACATTCCCGTCAGTCCAGGAGGGGTCGTCTAGCGCCACCTAGCTCGGCTCTAATTGGCCGAGCTACATATGAATGTTCCACATGGAAATAGCAGTCTTTGCAAATTGCAAAGCTTTCTTTTTTTTGTAACGGTTATACGGCCGAAGACCTAATTTTTATAACCAGCAAAATAGTGAATAATTCGGAATTACATTTTTGGGTAAGTATTTACTTAATTAATTTTAAAGGTAAGCCCTCGGCTTAGTGTGTCCTAAAACAATGTCGCGACTTTTAGCACGTATGTCCAGTGTTTCCATGAGCTAGTTTGAAAAAAACCTAAAACCTAACCTTACAATTAATAGTTAGATAGTTTACATGGGTAGAAGAGGGATATATTTTTCCTCTCACACAGAATCTTTACGCCTTGGTGGCTCAGTAAAAATAGTAGCGAATTACCAACCAAAGTCCGTCGTGTACGTGGGAGGAGGTATCATCAAATGTCCTTACGTTGGTGTGGTATGGAAGTTTAAAGAGAGGGGTGTCAACTCAAGTGTGACCTCGTCATCTGACCGAAGTTCAAAAATACGAGGTGTTGTCACCGATCTTTCCCTTCGAGATGGATCCCGAATTGTTGTCAATAACCCTTTGCGTTGCTCCAGTTAGACGTTAAGGATCGGTGCACACATCCGATTTTTCAACGTGCGTCGCTGCTGCCTGCAACGAAGCCCAACTATGCACACATAATCGTGAAATGACGCTCGAAATAATTTCGTGCCATTTGCGATAAATATTCTATCGAAGAAAACGTGTTTATTTCGCTTACTTGGTGTAAAAATAGTATATTTTGAAACAAAATAGATGTTACTGGTTACAACCATTTATTAATTATTATTTATATTCAATTTTTTTAAAACAAGGTACTTGAGACCGGAGAAGCGTGTGCGGCGCTATGGGGAACTGCGGTAAAAATTGCACGCAAGTTGGACGTACGTCGCCGCAGCGGCGCCGGAGGCACGTCAACGCACGTTGAAAAACAGGATGTGTGCACCGGGCCTAATTCACTTATTTTACCGCACCCGGACGTAAATTTCTTTTAGATTGATAATGTGGCGAACAAGAATTTCTTAACTTGAATTAACATATGAGCATGCTCCTGCGCATGTCCATTTGTATCAGAAGCTGTTCTGATTTTAAGATGTCAAATGTTGACAAACGCTTATCAGTTTTAAAAATGTAAATATCTTTTTCAACATGGAATTTTTTTCCCATTAAGAGTTGATCTCGTTGATAATTTAATTGCTTATCTTTTTCAATATGGAATTTTTTTCCCATTAAGAGTTGATCTCGTTGATAATTTAATTGCGATTCTTTGATGCCATCCATCTGGAAATTTTCTTTGAGCGGTTAACTAGGTAATGAATAATTCAGTTAGCTTTAAGTTGTTGCTTATTTGCTTCTTTCTCCTGCTGATATGTATGAAAACTATCTAAACCTTATTCAATTACAGGATTAAGCTAAATTGAGAGTGTGTTTTGGTGATCTTTTTCGTAGCTTGTCCTGTTACTCAAATGCAGTTGCAGTATGTCTCTTAAGTTCCAATATCAATTTAACGCCAAACATTATCAAAGTAGGGATAAATCGAATTATTGTGTTGTTGTAGTTTGCTTATGTTTGCACTGAAAAAAATTCGCACAGTTTAAGTATTAAACATTACCCACAATAATGAACCGGACGCCAGCGGATTTGCATAAAATCCGACTACATGTTTGGGGGTGTTTTTCGTGGTATGGCTTGGGACCTTTGCAAGTTGTTCCTGGTCAATTGAACGCCGACGCCTACATGAACATTTTGGACCACCAGGTTCTTCCTACGCTATGGCAATTTTATGGAATGGTCGAATGTTTCTTCCCGGACGACAACGCTCCACATCATGTAGCAGCCTCTGTCAAGCAGTGTCATCAAAATATGGATATAAAACATCTTCCCTGGCCTGCTCAGAGACCCGACCGTAAGTCAATTTTTCACAGCAGTCACGTGACTGCGACTCTACATGCTAGTCACCATTTGTAAACTCCTTTCGACAACGATGATCAGTCTATGTACATTTCACGTTTATACCTTTTACCGCTTAGCTCACGTACTGCCCTCGTCATCTGACCGTGGTTCAAAATGAAGAGGTGTTGTCCTCGGATCTTGCCCCTAAGGCAGTGTTTCCCAAACTTTTGACATATGTGTACCCCTTCTATAAATTTCGTAACGCTGAGTACCCCTCGTCAAAAAAATGGATGTATTTTAATAACAATCAAAATGTATTTTTCTTCTTTTTTTGTGGCATACACAAAATAATAAGAAAAGAGAAATAAAATTATTCATAAAATATAAATAAAAGTTATATTATAAATAACGTTTACTTGGATCAATGAGAAGGATAAAATTGTTTGTGCTGAGATAACAGATCTTCATAATTTGGTTCCCTGGTTGTCAATATTAATCTGAGTTGTGGTTCCACGTCCAATAGTTTGTTCCTTTTTTTCGACTTAATGTCTACAAATGCTGAAAAAGCAACTTCACATAAATATGAAGTTGGAAAAGGCAAGATGTAATTTAGAATTTCTGTTAAAACCGGATACACATGTTGCATTTGTAACCAGAATGACGTTGAAGTACTCTCCTCATGTTTATTTTTCAAGAATCCGTCTGAAGCCAATTCCAACAATTGCTCTTCTTCCGCATGCGACACATCTTCTGGCATGGATGTTGTGTTAATGTTAAACGGATATATTATATTCCATTCAATATTTTTGGTTAAATCATGGAAATAGTTTTTCAAGCCCACTTGCAAACTCTCCAAATGCTGCGTTATGCATTTCAGAGTATCAGCATCAATTTTAGTACTCGAACGTGTTATAAACTCATGAAGAGAGGAAACGAGTCTACTTCTAAATTACCAACTCTCTTTTGCCATAACTTTAGTCTTGCGATAGCAGCGTTCACTTTATCTTGAAAGTGAAACAATGAAACTTCTTTGTCTTGTAACGATAAGTTGAGGCAATTTAAAACAGAATATATCTGCTTAATATGCTAGTTTACAAAGCCATTTCCAGTCATGTAAACAATATCTCAACTCAAATCTATCATTAAGAAAACATTGAAGATAATGTCGAAGTTCAAACAATCGATTTATAATTTTTCATAGAGATAGCCAACGAACATCGGTATGATAAAGAAGCTGGGTATGATTACTTTCTATTTGTTCGTATATTTGCGAAAAAAGTCGTGCATTCAAAGGACGGTTTTTATTGTAGTTACCGATTTTCACGCGTGTTGCCAAATCCTCTCGGTGAATGCAACAATGTGTGAATATGACATTTGGGGCAACGTTTCGAATTCTTGCAACGAGTCCTTTAATTCCGACCATACTTTTTGCTCCATTTGTGCTTATTCCAACACATCTATTCCAATCAATTTTGTTCTTGTCGTAATTAACGTCGTACTGGAGCAACACAACGGGCTATTGACGACGGTACGGGATCAATCCCCGAAGGGAAAATGCGAGGTAATGGTGATGGTAATTTTAATTAACGTCGTGCTAGAGCAACACAACGGGCTATTGATGACGTTACGGGATCAATCCCCTGAGGGAAAGGCCCGAGGACAACACCTCGTTATTTTGAAGCACATTCAGATGACGAGGCAACACCTGAGATGGCACCCCACTCTCCAAACTTCCACACGAAGCCAATGTGAGGAATTTCGGCCTCGACGGATTTAAGGTGCACATGCCGCCTCTACACCATATTCTTGCAAACATCCATGCTTGGACCCGGATTCGAACCAAGAACCTTCTGTTCGAAAGGCTTACACCTTAAGCACTATACCGGTTGGTCGGCTGATTTGCTTGGAATTGAAAATTCAAATACTTATTACTATCCTTCAAAGGGTGAGTGCCAACTTTGTCGAGTGCCATCTAGAATTTGTCACAAGCGCCTTCTGACCTATCTTAAAGCATGTGTGATCATAACCACGTTCCGATCTCCATTATCGCAGACATCGATGAAGATTTCTATTAGATTTATTTAACAATTCAATGTTTAAAAATATATTTACATTTAAGGGGGTCCGGGACACATTGAAATTTTTTTTTATTAATTGATTTAGAATTTTGATTTTTTTTGTACTGATTACCTATCTAACTAATAAGGGAAATCACAGTACAAAACTTTTCCAAAAGTTCTTTAAAAATTTAAAATTAAATTTTTTTGAAAAAAAGAGGGATCATTTTAAATTGCTAAGGCTCAAAATATTCTTGATCTATTTTCAAAATTCTTGCAGTAAATTATTCACAAATTTATTAACTTTAATTTTGATTCAGCAATTTAAAAAATATTAACTGAATAAAAAATATTTGAATGAAAATTTTTGAAAATTTTAAGGTACTTTAAAAAAAAAATCATGTTTTTAAAAGTAAATATTTGTTTCAAATTTGCTGAATCAAAATTAAAGTATAATGTTTGAAAAAGATATATTCCAAATTTCAACCCTTAAACTTTATCGGTTTTCGACTGATAGCAATTTGAATACAGGAAATCTTGAACAAATGTATCATGGTGAAAAACGCATTTAAAGTTTTAAGGACAGATGTTGTTGCCATGACAACAACTGTCAAGAGTGTTAGATTTTCAAAACAACGCACCACAAAAATTATTATATCTCTAGTTCTAATTAAGATAGAAACATGATTTAGACGTCATTTTAAGCAGAAAAGCACAGAGAATTTCTTAAAATAATAAAAAAAATTTCGAAAATTTGACGTTTTTTGTGTCCCGGACCGCCTTTAAAGAACGATAACTTTTGTCAACACCTGCCATCTCAAAATTAAAACAAATGCTGGTACTAATTCATATGCACTGGCGCATGCCGTACTATTATATTTCACCACATAATCAATGGAAAAGAATCTGACACAGCCAGATGCGATTAAATCGTGCCTTAACTGTTTCATCTTCGGTTCGAGTTGTGGCACTTTTCCCGTGACTGTGAGATATTGTATACAAAGAAGTGCAACACATACAGAATGTTTAACAAATAAATCAGTTTTAGTGGAATTGATTCATACGATCCGCCAAGGAACTCTAAAGGTCACGCACTTAACGCACAGTCATCAAACTGCGATAGCTTGTCAAAATATGACAGTGCACATTTGCATGCCGTCTTTTGCAATGAACAGATTGTTCAAGTACCTTGGTAGCAATGCTTCAGTGGAAACGAACAATGTCATCTGCCTAAAGGAAAAATCATTTCTTTGAATCCCATTTAAATAACTTTTACAAGCAGGGAGGTCAGTCCGAATCTCTACTTTTATAAAAGGAAGTGTTTCTCTGTGATCAGTGTCTTGAAGAATCTATGGCACTTACAATAGATTGGCACACAGATAGTCCTAAATTATAGTTGCGTCGCGCCCGAATTTAAAATATAATCTATAATATTTTAAACCTAATTTATTAGTTTTTTCACCTTTCGTCCTTATTTCGGGAATGTGACGCCATAGCTACCTCTAATGAAGAAGGATCGGATTTTCGACAGCTGACGTCATAAGCGTTTTTAGACCGAATGCCTCTGGAACCATACCGGGTTTTCCGATTCTAGCGTGTTTTGATTTACGTTGTTGATAATAGTCACTTCGAGGCCATCAGTTCGTTTGCGACGCAAACCAAATGGGTATACATAGTAATCACCGGGGATTGGCGAGCGTCAGCGAGAACGACGAAAACAACTGTCACGGGCAACACCATACTGGCCACGCAGATGCTAGTTTGATACGACAAGAGATTCAAGTTGTTTAGACCAAACTGTCTGCATTTTTTAAGTATAAATATTGCTTCTTCGCTAAGTATAAGGCCCGGTGCACACATCCGGTTTTTCAACGTGCGTCACCACTGCCGTAACGCAACTGCGGTCTGAGATACATTAGATCCAATGGAGTAGTGCACACCTACCTTCGGAGCCGCTGCGGCGTCGCACGACCAACTTGCGTGCAATTTATACCGCAGTTCCCCATGGCGCCGCAGCTCGCCGTACACGCGTCTCCGTTCTGAAGTACCTTGTTTTCATAAATAAATGGAATATAAATAGTAATTAATAAATAGTTTTATCCAGTAACGTCTATTTTATTTTAAAATATACTTTTTTGTACACCAAGTAAACGAAATAAACACGCTTTCTTCGTTAGAATATTTATCGCAAATGGCTCGAAATGGGTACTTGCGTCATTTCACGGTTAGTGTGCATAGTTGGGCTTCTGTACCGCAACGGCGCCGCTCGTTCAAATACCGGTTGTGTGCACCGGGCATAAGCGTTATCCTCAGAGATTGAAAATACAATGTGAGTAGTCTTAGCCAAATCATTGCACACACACAACACTTTCAATAAAAAAAGTACTGAAATCCTGCAGCAGCTCAGCAACAACCTTTAGTGGCATAGAGAACAATATTTCTCGTATTAGAAAGGGCATCAATATTTATAAGTGCTTGCTGAGAAGATACCGCGGAGAGAGGCTCTGAATAGCACCTGTGATCAGTCTATACCTGATGTCTCAAAGGTTTTATATTTGGAATGTTGAGGTGTCAGCTTTTTCTCTCTCATCTAATGCGACTTGTTTTTTTGTTGTTGTTGTTTCTTATGCATACACTGGCAGACCGGAGGAGTGCCAGGCCCTACTAAGACGGCAAGAGGAGAGGGGGTGCGCCTTCCATGTTATTGAACCCCATTGGGAGGAAGTCCGACTTTGCTCGACATACATGACACATCCGTTTTACAGGAAGGTCCCTTTCATACATCCATTCACTCACACATATCGTAATTTAGATCCCAATCAGAGGCCGATAACCCACTGATCAGGTACCTCCAGAGGTATTGATTTGGTATGGGAACATGTGGGACTTTGTGACCACGACCTATTTAACGTGCCCCAGTCACCATTAGTGATCACGACGGTCTTTAGCCAGGTCGAAGCGCCGATCTTGAAATCATCAGAATTGCAGGCTCCGCCGAGGACAGAACCCACAACCCTTCTGATGCGAACCCGAGGCTCTACTGACTGAGCTACCGCGGCTCATGTATGCACTAAAAATCGCAAAAGAACCATGACCAGAATATCAATATTTTTTTTAGCAGGACAAAATATTTTCCAACTTCTTAGCTCTCAAAGATACCAAGATCTTGCAAATATTGGAAATAGTTTTGTAGTTACAAGGGATTTCGTTAGCTACTGTCACCATGAACATGCATGTTTCCAAACCTTTAAACTCTATTTCTGAAGAACAGCGTTTTTGCAATAGGATGGTTTGTTCAAAACGGATAACTCTACAATGAATTCATCTATCATAATTATTTTTACATCATTATGGATTTATATAAAACAGTGGATGTTTTGAACCTCAATCAGAGTATTTAGTCAATAAATGGATTTTTAATTGATTTTTAAATGTTGAAATTCCTGAAAAAATGTTGATTTTTTACGCTTCTTTGATTAAAAAATTGTAAAAAAAACTATATCTTCTAGCAACTTGATGGAGGTTCAAAACATGATGAAATTAGGAATAATTTCCAACAGGAATCGTCTTTCTGAAGAAATTAGAATTTGAGATATCACGTTTCAAAAAACATGCTCATTTGCTAATTATATATTAATTAAATAATTAATTATTTGTACAATCTGATTCTTTCTCCCTGAACTATTTTTAAGAATACACGAATTACCTTTGGTAAAAGAACTAGATTTCTTAAGTCAAAATTTAAAACAATCTTCTAATGTATACGTGCATTTTAAAAGTATGCGTAGTAGTTATCCGACAACTTAATAAAACCTGATTTCTTGGCCGAGCATTTATAATTTTTAATTTTTTAAAACTTGAAAAATCGCTAGCACAGAAATTTGATAACTGGCTTACTCGAATCCACTTCATTTCAATTCACGGCAAACCTAAATCCTACTTATAATTCAAACGGCCATCGCAAGATATGTTCCACTTTTTAAAAATCGAACTTCCTTTAACTGCGGAGACCGTTCTTTTCCATTCCGAGACCTCATTACATGCTCGAAGAGTTTCGATTCCCATACACCAGCTGAATATACGAGCTTCTCGAAAAGAATCGCAAATTCTATTGCTCTAAGTAGGGAATACGTGTATCCAGAACTAGTAATCACTTGGTTTACATATCCACTTCCATGCCATCCCGCAAAACACAGATCACTTTTCTCCTGAACAGGCCTGCTTTGAATATTCCCCATTGTTGGTCCTCGGGTAATAATTCTTACTCGATGCAATGGAGTTGTAACTTCAATATCAAGTTCAAACTCATCGCAGACAGCTGAAGAAAATGGAAGCGTCCTTATTTTTTTTCCGCGCACAAAAATTGAATTAAGAGCTCTGCTAAAAATGAGTTGTAAGGGATGAGGCAGCGGTTTCTTTATTTTCCTTTATTCCTGCTGAAGACATAAATTGCATCATGTGGTTGGATAAACACGTTTACCTGCATAGGAATTTTCGTATCCTTTTTCTCTTCTCTCGAATTTCGAAACGTCAACTTTCTTGCTGTGATGTGCTGAGAACTGTCAAGCCGAACTTGCATTCCTTTGGTTTTCGGTTAGTGCTCGTCCTATTTCGATGCAGGTTGGCGATGTTGATTCTGTGCACTATGTGGATTGGTATTTGAACAATCCCCCGTATGTTTAAAGGAACTGGAACGAAACAAATTCGATCTCTTCAATCAGTCGTGGTATGTGAATATACGTATTTATTTAGTTATATAACTAAGAAAAATGATCTTGCAATTTTCAAATGGTGTCGTACGATTTCCAATGCATCAATATAAAACGAGCAGCTGGATTTACGAATAACGATTCATATCTCAAAAGTACTTAGGTGAGTGATATCAGATTCGAAATGAATCTACCCCAATATAATTTGAGTGCAGCGGATTTCATCTCATAGAGCGAACACAGAGATGTAATTGTTCAGTGTTTTTGAAACCTAGTTTAAACCAAAACAGATTTCGTGGACAGGAGATTGTTCAAACGTTTCGAGATGCATTTGACTGTTTGACGTCTATTCTCTGAGTTCATGAGTTTCAGGACAGCATGCAAAATTTCATTCAGACAGGATAATTTGCAGGAGAGCAGTAGTCTTCTAGGGATTCATAATTAAGTAAAGATGGATAATTAAACAGAATGATACCCTATACTCTCCCTTTGCCATGTACTGAATCTTATATTATTGGCGATTCATTCGATGGTTAAAAAACCTGAGCTGGGATTCAGGAAGGCATTGAACTCTCTATTTGATGAAACCATCTACCTATTTACTAAAATGGACACCTGAAAAGGATTTGTATGGTAAAGTAAGGTGACAATCTACCATCGAGACTGGTTCCTAGAAAAGCCATTGAATTAAAAGAAAGAAAACTGGAACTGAATTAGATACCCTAAAGAGTATATATGTTAACGAAAGTGAATGCTTTACAACATGCTCATGATCGAGACTGGATTCATAAAAAGTAATGGGTCGAAAATGAGAAAAACAGAAACTGGATACCTCAAAAGAACATATATGGAAAGTTTTACGAGTACTTTTTACGTCACTATTACGGCTCCCTAGTATTCCAGACTGGATCCTCGAAAAGACACTGAGTGAAAAGAAGAAAAACTAGGACACTATTTAATAGGCCAGTGAGTACAGTACTCACAAACCCTTTCACACCAACAACTTATTCCCGTCGTAACTTATGCGATGCAAAAGCGAAAATGTCCTTCACCGAAGAATCGCATCAGAATCAGCTTCGATGACCTTAATGAGAGAAGGGGGCATCTCAAACAACCATTCGACCTGACATGTTTCTGACGACAATGAATTATTCTAGAAAGCGCGATTGGAAGCGACCCCTGCGGTTGAAGACCCCGGGCACCCCCAGGTTGCCCCGGATAGGGCTGATGAACGAGCCCACTCTGTGCCCCATGAAAGAAATCGTCGTGTCCTCGCCCCCTCAGGAGAAGAAGGTTTCGCAGAAAATGAAGAAGTCGGAGAGCACCGACAGCGGCATAGACAACTCTTCCGTGTCATCGGTGGCCAGGGGAAAAGCCGTGTTCCAATCGGCCGCCATGTTGCTCACCTGCTACATTAGGGTAAGTGGTAGCTTCTATAAGTTTGTTCTTGTCAAAGAATTTGGCGTACTTAAAGTTTCTGTGTTCATGACCAGAAAGCGTGGAAACGTAGGTGCAGCTACAGTCTACGTTTATGAGCGGTGGCAACGGCCTTGACGATTTTTTTTGGCGAACTTCAAATGTTGCCAAAGAAAGAAATATTTCAAAACTCTTTTTCTTTCACAAATAATTTTCTTTTTACGACACAAAATGAAAGCCTCAAAACACATTTGAGAACGTTTAAAAAAAATAATATATATATATATATATATATATATATATATATATTTAAACGTTGGCAACATTTTACGATTGTTTGTTTACCAACAAGCCTCGCGTCACAATTGAATTTATAGCGTTATCGGATGAAATTTTATTGAAAAAAAAAAAGAATTTACTCGAGCTGTTGCAGTTAATAATTAGAAATACAAGAAAGCGGAGAATCTTTTCAGGGCCCTTTAAAAAACGGTCCTTTTCAGTGCCAACAATTATAGTTCAATAAGACGTTTGCACTAAAACTTTCGACCACAAACTCAAATGAAAAAGTGTGGGTGGTTTGAGTGCTGGGGAAAAGTACACTCAAACAACATGCTGGGTATCCAATTTCCAAAGCAGCGCTCAGATTTCGAGTTAAAATTGTCTCAAAGTTTTCATTTGAAATCTGATTCCAGAGGTATTGTATATATCTATTCTGTAATACGGCAAATTTATTTTTGAAATTTTTTTTTTTGGAATATCATATTTTGTAAACAATCCCTTCTACTAGGACACATGTCTTCATTGATGCGAGCAAAGCGAGCATAGGTTCGTGCAACGAACCAATGAGGATTGCAATGCAATCCTCCGTGGGTTGGCGAGAGTTAGCGAGTAGGGGGGGGGGGGTAGATTGTCTTTTTTTAGACCCCGTGACATGAAACACAAAATATGAATCCCTAAGTCTGCCAGAAGAACGTTTGGGCTTTATATAATTTGGAAACAATTACATGAATCGGCACCTTATTATATATCCTTACAAAAGTGGTCACCTTTTAAAATGATGCTAAGTCTTGCGCTATGAAAACCCAGTTAATAGTCCCTAAGACTACTAGGAGGGAATTTGGGCTCCATATGATTTGGAAGCGATAAACTCAAGAGAGACGTCTTGCGTTGTGAAGACTTAACAATCTAGTGACTCTAGTAGGATTGAATTGATGCCAATTGGGGATATTAATCCTGGAGTAAATAGTAGGTCTTCCTTCATAAAACTCAAAGACTTCCAAGAGAGCATTTGGCGTTCATATGATTTGGAAATTAGCAACTTAGAATTGAAGAGTTACTAAAACAGTCTCACTAACCAGTCGACTATTAGTTGGGGGATATTAAACCTTGCGGAAATACTAAATCTAGTGTCATGAAACCCAAAATACGAATCTACTAAGACTGCCAGGAGGACATTTGGCTTCATGTGATTCGGAAATAATTTCTTGAACAAACGCCTTGTTTGTATAACCTCACAAACTTGTCGACTTTAACATGATTCAGTTAGTACCAATTAGTGATATTAATCAAGGGAAAGTATGCCTTGAAGCATGATACCAAAATAAGAATCCCTTAAAATGTCCAGGAGGGCATCATATGATTAGAAAGTGATCAACTCAAAATAGACGTCTATCTTTTTAAATAGCCCTACAAAACCTGGTAATAGAATTGAGTTGATGATCGATTGGGTATATGTAGTACCCAGTGAAAGTACTAGGTCTTGCGACATGAAACCCAAAGGATGAAACCTGGAGGGTGTTTGGTGTCCATATAATTCGGAAATGATAAAATCAGAATAGATACCTTAGTGATACAGACTTCTTAATCTTCCGACTCTAATAGGATTCAGGTGATACCAGTTGAGATTATTAACCAGGGTTAGGACTAGTTAAGTACTTGGTCTTGTTCCATGAACAGTGTAGCTGTGAACCTTAAGATTTTCAGGAGGGCATTCGTGATCCTTTTGATAGGAAACAATCAACTGAGAAAAGTCACGCCACTAAACCTGATGACACCGATAAAATTCAATTAATCCATTCAACACCAAATAGGGATGTTATAAAAGAAATCCAGAGTAAACTACTAAAGTATTTGTTTAGTCGAAATATGGTTTCTCATATTCAAACATACAATGATGAAATGAAGCTCTATTATTCCGTGCGTTACTTGCTTTTATACTCATTCATGTAATACTCTGAGTCGATTCTGATTTGGTGGAAGTAATTCCATTTTTATTGCAACTACAACAACATGAATTTATGTTGATTAAATGATACAACTTGATGTTTTCTGAAAAACATTGAAATAAGACCGGTACTGCGTTTCACTATCGTACTTTGGTATAAAACTTCAAAGTTTATGGTCGTCAAAAATGTAAAAATTTCAAAATGTGATTTATGATAGTCCCATCCTGAAGCTTTAAGTGTTTTGACTACCAGTTTGACTTTCGTTTTACTTGTGTATCTAAACTTTATGATGGACAAATGTTTAACCTGCGAATTCTTATTTTAATATGGAAACTAAAATCACCTTCTCATTGAGACAAATGAAACTATATTATTCCCTGTATTTAGTTTTGTAGATAAGTTTCAGGGTATTCTTTCGCGAAATTTGGAGCTTAAATTAGTAATTAAAGTTTTTTATTTTCCGTTGTAAAGAACCGTAAGAATTATTTCCTTGGCGATGAAAAGAGTGCGCCAAAAAAAAAACCACGCCAAGAGCGTTGCCACCAAACGGAGCAGAAAAAGCAGCTGTACCAAAAAGAAAACAAATGAAATGAATAGTCTAGGATTTGAGTAATCTTCAGATATTAGGTTTAAACAGAAAACGGGGCGAATAAATAAAACAAACCGTGAATTCTGAACTGTTAAAAATTTTTTAAGGACATTTCCATTTTCAAATGCTACATTTCTCTTTCGAGTAATTCTCAGATCTGAATGGAAATGGTATGAGACTGTCACAAAAGTCTAGACATTTGATTAAAATTTGATGCAGATGAACCGAAATTGTTGAATTTTTCGTTGTTAAACAACGCATCTTTGGAAGTAAATTCCAAGAAATGAAAATCTTCACAAAGAAATAATGCATTCAGAATAGTTAAAGGATAGACTTGATGATTCCTCGAAAAAGGAAGGTGTTTCAAGTGAAGATGTAATCTCGAAAAGTTAACTGACGTTTGGCAGAAATTGTAGAGTTATGTTAACAATGGTAAGGCGAAATTGTTCCGAATAGAGATAGAATTCGACTGATGGTTGGAGGTTGGCTCGACGAGGTATCTAGTCCTCAGCAAAACTGACCAGATTTTAAAGGACAAGATATCTTGTAATTTGAAAAAAAAACCTGAATAGATATTTTGTTATTTGAAAACACAAAAGCTGAACAGATCTTGAAAGACTAGATATATTGTCATTTGAAAAAAAAAAAAAAAACCTGACTAGACCTTGTAGCACAAGATATACTGTCAGTTGAAAAAAAAAAAAAAAAAAAACTGACCAGATCTTGATGGATGAGATATGACGCCATTTGAAAAAAAACCTGACCAAATCTTCCTCTCGTCATCAGAAATTCGGTAATGTCTTTATGGTTAGAAATCTCGTCATTAGCAATATGGTCAGATCTTGATAGACGAGATATCTTGTGGAAACTACTTGAATAGTTAAATGACTGGTTTAAGAAATATACGTTTTTAATTGAAGTTTAAAAACTGAGAGAGGTATATTCATTTATGTGTGTGTAAAGGAATGGGTAACATTAGTTCAACTTTCATGATTGCGGCAAAACACTTATAGATATTTGAAGCCTTGGGAATTTTTGTTGTAAATACAATTTCTTGCGAAATATATTATTTTCGACACTAAACGCGTTTATTATTTATGATTGGCTTTGCAATTTTGATAGATATTAAGTAATTTGCAGTAGGAATAACGACAATTATTCTGGTCGGCTGGGTTTGGGGGTTTTATGAAGCCAGGGCCACATTTTATTAAGCTGCGCCAAACACTACATACAATATCAAGTCAAAGACACGCACACAATTAAAGTTTTACTGAAACAGAAGAGAGAAATACAGCCAGAGAGGAATGCACCACTAACGATTGTGAAAGTAGACAGTTTTTGAAGGAGGAAATGTACCAATTTCAATACTACAGAAACGAAATGTACATTTTCAAGAATATAGTTTAATATTTGCTCTAATATAAATTAACAGATAATATTTTTGGTTGAAATGCATTACTTTCACAAAATAATAGTTTATTATTTATGATTTTTTTACTAACTAGGGGGCTCCGCCCCCTGCTCGCTTACGCTCGCCAACCCCCGGGGATTGTTGCGCAATCCCATTTGGGTCCAACACTCCTTTCACAGATGCCATTTGGTTTGCTTCGCAAACCAACATTCCTTTCACAGAGTGAAACTATCTGAATAATTCGTATTTTGCTGATTTCACTTTCCGGTACATGACGTCACAGCGAGGGCTTCGCGCCCTGCTCGCTTACGCTCGCCGACCCCGGGGATTGCTACGCAATCCCGTTTGGTTTGCTTTCTCAAACCAATACTTCTTTCGCAATTGATTTCACTTTTTTTTGCTTTAACACTTAATGCACCCTAAACTAATAGCCGCATCAGTAAAAAATCTTCTGTATCTTGTTCCCTGTACAATTTTAAGTAAACAGTGTTAATATTCAAACTTTACGATCTGTACTTTGTACTTTGTAGGTAAACTGTCTTGAGAACAGAGGGAAAAAAGCGAGCCTTTTTCCTCGCCAAATAAAAAGAAATCGTTTTTATGGAAATTGTTGCTACGATAAATTTGATATCAGGCAAACCCAATAGTCGAAAATGCAACCCACTACTGTTTGCGGAACCAGCTTTGCGAACTGAAAAATACGAAATTTGTGTCACCAACTTTTGATTGCATCGAATTTATTTATGAACCAATTTTAAAAATAATTGTACCGTAAGAAAGAGTACATTGTGAGGTATACTGCAATATTTTTAAAATTAAAAACTAACAGTAATACTATATAGATATGACCATTTTAGTTTTGTATCGGAAGTTACGATCTGAAAGTTCCGAAAATTGTATGACCTACTTTTAATTGCATCGATTTTGTTTATTAACCAATTTGAAAAATAATTGTACCATAACAAAGAGTGTAATGTAGTGTATTCAGTGATGTTCTCAAATTTAAAAAATAATGGTTTTTGCCGTAGACATAACGGTTTTAACAAAAATTAGCGAAAATATCCGAAGATTCCGAATTTTGTATCACGAACTTTTGATCGCATCCAATTTAATTATTAACCGATTTCAAAAATAATAGTACCGTAAGAAAGAGTATATTCTGAGGTATACTCCGATATTTAAAAAATTAAAAACTAATAGTAATTAGATATAGATACGTCAGTTTAAAAAAAAAAGTAACAAAAATGTCCCGATTTTTCCCGAATTTCAAAAAAATATTATCAAGAACCAAATTTAAATTTCAAAAAAAAACTCGACGAGCTGCAAAAATTTACGTTGAGAGGTACTCTTAAAAAAAACCTCACGACTAAAGACTGAAAATTTGAATGTGTTTTGCTCACTCGCGGAAGAAATTTCACTTCTTCAACTTTAACACTTAATAAAACCTAAACTAATAGCCGCATCGGAAAAAAATCTTAATAATTATCCAGGGAATACGATGAAGAACAAAGCATGTTAATTTCATTTTTTTCAGATCAGTACTTTCTCGGGAAACCGTCTAAGAATGGAGCTAAACAACAAAAATTTCAATCCTGCGGCGGCGGCGGTAACTTTTTTTTAATATAGAGAGTTAATATAGCAAAAATAAAAAGTAGACAATTTGTTGGAAAAATTAATATTTTCAACAATACAGAACAAAGAAAGGGCAGATTTATCAATAGCTTTATTACTCAGAATGATTTTATTATAATGTAATAAAGAGAATAATAAGTAGCAACGATGAAAGTTAAGAATTGAAAATTTGTAAGGGGGAAATTATAATTTTAAACAAACCAATCTGAGAGTTTTCAATAAATATCTTTTATTAGTTACGATTGCTTTGTTATTTGTTTAATAATAAGTAGATAAAGTAAAATTGCGAAGAGGAATTCTTGGGAAACATTTATATTACTTTCAACAGTGAAACCGATATTAACTATTGTATTTGTAATCGTAACGAGATGCTAAATATCGTAAATCGTAATAATAAAAGTTCATAGACTTCTTACATAGATAGACTACTATAACTAAGTTTCAGGTTTATAATATCAATGTACACTTCCCTGCAATAATGGACCGGACAGCAAGATGTAATGGTATAAGGGAAAGAATACATGCTTTAATAGAGGGATGGTCCCCCAAGTGTTGCAATGACGCTAGCAACCCTTCTAAGCATACTTTCAACAAGGTTTGGATACACAGCTATGGGTATTTTGTGTCCATTCCTGCTGCAAGAATGTCGCCAGCTCGGCTGTAGATTTCGGACATGATTCCTTGGTCCGTAAGCGTCGTTCTAACTGGTCCCACACATGTTCTATGGGGTTTCGGTCGGGACTCTGAGCAGGCCAGGGAAGACGCTTTACATCCATATCTCGATAACACTACTCGAAATAGGCTGTACTATGACACGGATCGTTGTCGTCCTGGAAGTAACATGTGTCCATTCCATAAAATTGCCAGAGCGTTGGAAGAACCGGACTGTCCAAAATGCTGATATAGGCGTCGGCGTTCAATTGTCCAGGACAAATATACAACGGTCCCAGGCCATAACACGAAAAACATCCCCAAACAAATAGTTGGATTGTATGCGAATCCTCTGGCGTCGGGCCCATTATTGTAGGGTAGTGTTTCTCTACTATCATAATAGGAAGTGTTTGTGTGTCTTTGGATTATGTATACTGTCCTGACTAATCTATGGCATTTACAATAATGAAATTTGGCACACAGGTAGTCCGATATTTTTGCGATTTTTGTTTCGGGACCGAATTTTAAAATTTAATCTAAAACATTTTAAAATAAATTCATTAGTTTTTTTCCACCTTCCGACTTTTGCTTCGGAATGTGACGTCACCCGCACCTCGGTAAGAAGAAGCAAGCAGATATTGCAATTTTCGACCGCTGACGTTAGTCTTTGGAATCATGCCAAGTTTTCTGATTCTAGCGTGTTTTGATTTACGTTGTTGATAATAGCCACTTCGAGGCCTGCATGTGTAGTTCGTTTGAGTAGCAAACCAAATGGGAATAAGCAGCAATCACCGGGGGTTGGCGAGCGACCGCGAGCAATTTAAACCCACGAAAGGAAGTGTCACGGGCAACGTGGTATATGATATAACTGGCAAGGCAAATATCCAAGAACTGCAAATAGTTATGAATCTAAATTTTCCTAATGCTCGTAATTCTATTTGCTTAGCGTAGAGGTGATCTATTGTACTTGATATTTGAAAATATTAATAATTTTATAACATTTTTTTATTTTTATTTTCTTTGGCCATTAACAACCCTTTGAAGGGGTTTAAACGCATATATCCGTGATGTAATATATTGCCTCCCCTGAATGACTTTCTTCAGTTATGACAATCTTGTCCAATAGATTATATCCTAGGATTCCTTTAATCAATAGATATTGTTATTTAGTCATTATGCGTGTTGGGTAGGTAGACGTTTTAATGAACGTCGCTCTGGAGCAATGCAACGGGCTATTGGTGGCGATCACGAATCTCAAACGATCACGAATCTCAATAATCAATCTCAATGGGAAAGATTCGAGGCCACAGCTTGTAATTTTGAACCACGGTCAGATGTCGATTATGTGTGTATGTGTGTGTGTGCGGGGGGGGGTACAAGCAATACAACTTGGTAATCTCGAGACTATCTGAAGGTTGAAAAGAGAAAGAATGTGTTAAAATTATCCACTCCTCTTTATTCGGTCATCGATCATAGTAGAGCAAATTCAAAGGCATTATTATATCAGGTAGGTAGGTATTATGCTTAACGTCGTACTGGAGCAACATAACAGGCTATTGACGACGGTCTGGGGTCACTTTCCAAGGGAAAATCCGATGTAAACACCACGTAATGTTCTACCAGGGTCAGATGACGGAGCAACACTTCAGCTGGCTCCCAACTCTCTAAACTTCCACCTCCCGCCAACGTGTGGACATTTGAGGCTACGACAAATTTAACATGCACCAGCCCCCTTTGAACACGACTGTGTTTGTTGGATTTGAACTCGCAACCTTTCGATTGCTAATCCGTTGCTCTTTCCAACCGGACCACCGCGGCCCTATTCAAACAGGAAAAACGTCTCTAAGATCCTACACAAGTAATTGGCTTAAGGAGGTTTCTTTATATTTAAGTGCTCACACACACAAACTTAATTTTTCCAATTGGTGACAGAATTTCGAATTTATTTCAAACATAAACTACACTTGTAATTTTAAGTCACCGACCAACCGGTCTGGTGGTTGAGGCGTTGGCCTCTCGATCGGAAGGTTCATGGTGTAAAGAACTGAATCTCACAGGGTAGCGAATCAATCACGAGATTTCTTACAGCATAGAGTTTTCTTTATTCTAGGTTAATGAAAAGTTAATTTACAAATTGCGTGGATTTGAAACAGTATTTGGATGGAGTACGACGGACGTTCGGAACAGGATGTTCCCGAATTTGAAGCAGTTTGGAACCGAATGTTCCTGAATTACACAACAGTTTTGGAACAGGATGTTCCCAAAGTTCAATCAGTTTGGAACTGGATGTTCCTGGATGTCACAGCAATTTTGGAACAGGATGTTCCCAACGTTCAAGCAATTTGGAACAGGTTGTTCTCAATTCTCTTAATAGGATAGATATCCTCACGAAATGTTGGAGTGAGAGCTCGCTCTTTTCAGGACTCCACAAGTACACGAAAAAAAGTACAGAAACTGTTCCGTCTCTGCTCAACCGTCAGTACAACTTCCGAAAGTCAAATCGTCTCTTTTTTCTCCTGCAAATTCAAGTTCTAGGGTCAGCGCCTCGTCCGAATTGGCTGAGAGCCTTCGTGACGTATCAGCAGTACGATCATTCGCTGGACAGCCGGCGACGCTCCCTCTGTACCCATTGCGACAGGGGGGAACAGGTCTCCGTTTGCAAGCTTAAGCAGGCGCCAGTCCAGACAGCTAGGTGTCATGTTAAGTGGTTTTTTTGAAGAATCAATTGATTCTTCACAGTGGTTTGAATCCGGGTCAGTAAATGGATGTTTGTAAGCTTATGGTGTAGATGTGACTTAAATATGTCGTGGCCGAAAGTCCTCACGTTGGGTTGATGTGCAAATTTGGAGGGGGGTCAGATGACGTTGTGTTGTTCTCGATTTTTCCCTTCGGGGAACGGACTGTCTTCAATAGCCCGTTGTTTTGCTCTAGTACGATGTTAATTAAAAATTATCTATTTTATTTGTGAGCTTTTGCTGAATTATGGATATGAGAATTTGTAACACCTAATATGAAATTTACATCCCAGAGTTTTATGCATGTACTCCACAGCATGTTTATCCTCAAGGGCAGATCTCCTTTAGGCGTGTACGGGCTTCAATGACCCGAGGTTACTCCAGTGATCTTTACTTTTCCCCTCTATTTTCGAGCCGCTGTAGCCCGGTTGGAAGAGTGGCGGAGGGTTGTGAGTTCGAATCCAACCAAAGACCGTGGTGCACACGGGGTGGTGGTACATGTTAAATCTGTCGTGGTATAAAATATCCTCATGGTGGCCTGGTATAGAAGTTTGTAGCACTCTCCAAACTCTCCTCGTCCTTTCTGAAAGAGGGATGCGGTAGCCTAGTTGGAAGAATCACGGCATAGTAACTGTAGGGTTGGAATCCAACGAAAGACATTCGTGTAAACGGGGGCTTCTGCACTGTAAATTGGCCATGTCATCTAATATCCTCACATTGGAGTGATGTGGAAGTTTAAGCAGAAATTAGTACCAGCTGAGGTTTCTTATTTTATTCAGTTTTTTACAAAATTATCTTACAAAATTTTACTAGAAGGAAAGAGTTGAAGACTATTAAAACGGTACACGCAAATATTGGTGATCATAAATTGTTTCCAAATTTGCATTTCGAAGTATTATTGCATATGAAAAAAAAAATTTAAAAAGAAAAATTCTGTAAGAAGATTTGAGTATAAGTTAGGGAATTAATTGATCATTGAAACCTCAAAACTTTAAACTTAAATTCCAAAAATGGTTTAGTCATGTGGTATAAAACTCGGCGTTTGATTTTAAATTTGGATGGAGATTAAAAAATCTGTGTGTGAAAAATTAATGGTGTCATTAAAAATTCTAAAGTTTGTTCTCAATGCATTCAGTACAAAGGAGTCCCATTCATCAAATCTTATGCATAGGAATTTATAGAAGACATTATTAGCTATTGTAGGGTTCCTTCGAATTATATTTAATGTAAATGAAGAGCGAATAAAGAGGTATTTCGATTTATATTTAATGTAAATGAAGAGCGAATAAAGAGGTATTTCGATTTATACTTTCGTGGTATACTTCTATTATGTTTTAAACTGTTTTTATAACATGGAAAAAAAAAGAACTACGGTACATATTTCTCAATTGATGGCGATAAATCCTTCAATGATGGCACATGCGTGATTCTTGCGCATAAACTGAACACATTTAAGCGAATTACCATCATTTGCAGTGATTACCGTCACATAAATTGAGCCTGTGCCATCATATGTCAGAATGGGGTGAAGAGTGGGGCAAGAGGAAAAAGTAGAGGCAAGAAAAGGAGAAATGAGACAGCGAAAGAAACGGAGATGAGAAAAAGAAATAGATAATGTAAAGAAAAGGCAATGAACAAAGTAGAAAGATAAAAAAACGGAGAGGATTTTAGAACAGAATTAAAGGAGACAGATAGTTTAAAAAAGTAAAGGCTTCTAGAGAAAAGTAACAGGAAGACAGAATCAAGAGAGAAAAAGCAATGGATTAAGAAATAAGAGATAGTATAGAAAGTGAATATACACTCTATAACAAAAAAAATCGACGCACCAAGAAGGAATCATCCGATTGCTTTGAAATTTCGTATGCAAAAATGTTTTGACCAAATATGCAAATGATTAAAATTTGGTGTCCAATGAATGAATACTGCGATCCCCAGCGCATCGGAACTGCGCATCCAGCAGATGTATATAAGGAGTTGTTCTTCAACTGTTGTTAAAATTTTTTGCTGCATTGCGATTTAGGATACCTTTTAACGACTGAAAAAATGCTTCGCCGCAGGATTCGAGCTCATTACGAGCAACTTTCAGAGTTTGAAAGAGGTCGTATCATTGGTTTGAAAGAGGCAGGTTGGGTAAATCGGAGAATCGCTCGTCACGTGAGTCGAAGCGATGCGACGATTAGAAGATGCTGGCAAGAGTGGGTGGACATTGGCAGATTTCAGCGTCATGATGGTAATGGTCGACGTAGGGCCACAACAGATCGCGAGGACAGAGTGATTGTCAGATCAGCTGTCACAGCGCCTGATTAATCACTATCAACCATCAGTCGTGCGACCCACACACGAGTGTCCACCATGACCATTCACAGGCGGCTGAGAGAGCGAAATCTACGCTCGTACCGACCGTTACGCCACCTGCCACTCACGCCTGCACACTGTCGAGCCAGATTACAATGGTGCTTGGCTCGATCAGGCTGGAAAGATGCTGACTTGGGACGTATAGTCTTTAGCGACGAATCCCGCTTCCAACTGCGTCCTGACGATCATCGAAGACGTTTCTGGTGACGCCCAGGACAGCGTGCCGATCCTGCTTTCACTATTGCACGCCACACTGGCCCTCAACAAGAAGTTATGGTCTGGGGTGCCATTTTCGTTGATAGCCGGACCCCTTTGGTCGTCATTAGAGGTACACTTACTGCACAGCGGTACGTTAACGACATTCTGAGACCTGTTTTGCTACCGTTCCTTTCGCAGTACCCTGGGCTTATTTTTCAGCAAGACAATGCCCGACCACGTACGGCACGTGTTGCTTTGAACTGTCTTCAAGCTTGTCAAACACTTTCTTGGCCAGCCAGATCACCAGATCTCTCTCCCATTGAGCATGTCTGTGATATGATGGAAAGTCGACTGCATCCGGTAGGGAATGTTGATGACGTAGTCCGAAAATTGGAGCAAATTTGGCAAGAAATACCGCAGGAGACCATCCGGGAGCTTTATCGGTCTATGCCACGCCGTGTGGCAGCTTGCATCCAGGCTAGAGGGGGGTCAACACCTTATTGAGCTCGTTTCTGTAACTCTGAAATAAATCATTCAATTGTTCTGAAATTTTAATCATTTTCTATTCTGTACATACTTTTCCTATCCACCAATTTTTGTTTCCATCGGACAACTCCTTCTTGGCGCTTTTTGTTATATGCTTTATGTTGGTGGTTTTTTTTGTTATAGAGTGTATTTTGAGAATATAAGAGTGAAAGAGAGTAAATATAGAGAAGATTATGCATATTGAGAAAGAAAATATCTGGAATGAAAGAAAATTTTTGAAGAGAGGGAAGATATGCAGAGAGAAACAGAATATAATGTAAAAAGAATGTTTCAAGCGATGTGAGAGGAAAAGAGAAATATAGAGCGAAAGGGAATTTATAAAGAAATGGGAGAGAATATATATACAGATAGAGAAAGAGAATCAGAGAGAATATATCGAGTGAAAAGAAAATATTTCAAGAGAGGAGAGAGAAAATATGTATAGAGAGAAAGGGAATGAGGGACAGAAAGAAAATACATAGAGTGAAAAGATAATTTTTCTATAGAGAGAATTTTTGAAGATAGAAAGAAAAAAATATATATTTATAGAGAATATAGAGTGAAAGAGAATTTTTCAAGGGAACACAAAAATACAACATAAAGATAATAAATAAAATGTATAGAGTTGAGCATAAAAAAATATTTATCAAGGAAGAGAACACAAGAGACAGACAAAAAGAATAAACATAGAGAAATAGATAAAGGAGAAACTATACAGAAGAGAGAGTTTAAGGAAAAGTGGAACAGCAGAAAGTACAGAAGTACAAAAAAGAAGACAAAGAAACGATAGAAACGGAAAACATAATGAAAAAGCGACATATAAAAGAACCTGGTCACGAAATGGAAATAGACTAACTAGACTAGAAAAGAGAAGACGGTGTTCATAATACAGAAGAGAATTTTGCAGTTTCAATGAAAGGAAAATAAATATACATTTAAATAATGATCACAGACATGAATACAGCTTTAATTTTTAGACTTTTTGTGGCAACGCTTTTGGCACTCTTTTTGGCATGGTTTTTGTAGCGAGTTGTGATAGACAAAGACACCCCCCTCCTTATTAAGATTATGGCAACATAACGATTATATGAATCTCTAATTTTCTTTGATTTCTGTAAATCATTATCTATTTCATTTTACCATTGCAAAAGACTATTTTGCAAAAATTAATGCGATCTCTTATAACATTCATAAAAAAGAGTCTGATTCCATAAGACTTGAAATAAAAAAAAAATTATCTTGGACAAATATCAGAAACAATATTTTAGAAAAGTAGATTCTTCCATAAAAATTACTCAGAAGAAGAAATAATAAGTTGTTTGGATTCTATTTTAAAATTATTTTCTTGTTAATATCCCCTTTCTATGTTTTCACAAATAAACTCCCAAAACGTTGCTTTTCTAAGAAATACTTCCTTTGCGATATAAAAAGCATACCAAAAGTGTTGCAACAAAAAGTCTTTCCTCAAAGCTATACTCAGACATTTAGGTAAGGTAAGGTAATTTTAGTTAACAACGTACTAGAGCAACACAACGGGCCTTTGACGACAGTCCGGGATCATTCCCCTGCCTATGGAACAAACCCGAGGACAACACCACGTAATTTTGAACCACGGTCATATGACGAAGCAACACCTCAGCTGACACCCCACTCTCCAAACTTCCACACCAACCTAACGTGAGGACTTTCGGCCACGTCAGATTTAATGTGGACCAGCCGCCCCCATATTATACGCTTACAAACATTCATGCACCTACTAGGGCTGCCAACTTCTTTTGAGAAAGTTCCGGGACATATTGCCCCCAAACTATACCCCTATATATATATATATATATATATATATATATATATATATATATATATATATATATATATATATACAAGAATTATAAAACAAATTAAAAAATTAAACATTAATTCTGAGGTTGCCAGATACCGAATAGCAAAATTACGCTTTTATGATCAATGAGTTTATCGTTTGGGCTTTTCGTGCTCCATTATAAAATTTAAGTAAATATAAAATTAAATGTTCTAAATATTCTTTCTTCATCAATCAAATATTTATAAATATTATTTTCATAAGGGAAAGAAGTAAAAATTCAGTTCAAACATGAACATTATAATTTAATTTATTTTAAGAAAATTGTTTTTCTATCAACACTGGTAAAGCAATCTGAGATGCGTGCAGCAATCGCTTTATACCCAATGTTATTTCTATGGCGATTTCAAATTGATTTTGGCTTAGGCCTTAGGTCAATTTTCGGCCTCTTAGGATTCGAAATTTTCAAAATCCTTTTTTTGTGCACCCCTACGATATAAGAAGAATCCCCCTGTAAAATTTCAGCTTCCTAGGACTTGTAGTTCTTGAGATACAGTGATGAGTCAGTCAGTGAGTCAGTGAGTGGTATTTGAATTATATATATATATATATATATATATATATATAATTTCAAGAACACAAGAATTTCTAAAAAAATGTAACAAAAGTCTTAAAAAATAATAAAAAATGAAGAAATGTTGGTGGATCAGGGCGTCATCAGGGAGGAGCCTGACCCAAACAACATAAAATGGTGTTTTCTACATATGAGCAGCATTAGGCTGAAAAAATTGCTCATACACTCCCCCAAACACCACCAAAAATCAAGTAAAACAAAAACAGAACAAAATACCAAAACATAGCAGGAATAGAACGAAATGAAACCCGAAGCCCGCGATTTCTGGTTAATGCACCCCGGCTGTTTGGTTATTTTTTGTTATTTTGTGTGTGTTATGTTATTTTGTATATTGTATGTTGTTATTATTATATATATATATATATATATATATATATATATATATATATATCAGGGCTCGAAATACCCGGGTGCACATGAAAATAAAACTGTGCACCTAATTTTCCCCCGCCAGGTACACACATACAGGTACAAGCATAGTTATGACAATAAATCTAAACCTAACCTCTTGTTGCATTGAAACTATTAAAAAATAAAAAATGGTAGTGTTTCTATTCAAAATAGAGATATTGTTCGTGTATAGTAATAAGAACCGAGTGTTTCGAATTCTATTTGAAAATAGTCCAATATGAAAATGTGTGTTCGTCTCCAACCCCAATTTTAAAAATAAAATTCAAATACAGTATAACAGAATTGAAAGTTATCTAATACCATTTCTTCACGATGGTCACGCTCTGTACAGACTGACATACACTACCCTACCATAATGAACCAGACGCCAATGGATTTGCATACTTTTTTTTTTTTTTTCGTGGTATGACCTAGGTCCTTTGTATGTTGTTCCTGGTCAATTGAATGCCGACGCCTACATGAACATTTTGGACCATCAGGTTCTCCCTACGCTCTGGCAATTTTATGGAATGGACAATTGCTACTTCCAGGACGACAACGCTCCATGTCATGTTGCAGCCTCTGTCGAGCAGTGGTGTCGAGATATGGATGTAAAACGTCTTCTCTGGCCTGCTCAGAGTCCCAACCTAAACCTCATAGAACATGTGTGGGACGCGTTAGAGCGACGCTTTCGGACCAGGGAACAGCTTCCAAAATCTACAGTTGAGCTGGCGACATTCTTGCAGCAAAAATGGACACAAATATACATAGCTGTGTATCGAAACCTTGTTGAAAGTATGCCTAGAATTGTTGCTAGTGTAATTCCTGTACGTGTGGGGGGGGGGACCATTTCCCTATTAAAGCATGTATTCTTTCCCTTACACCATGGGTAGCCAACCTTTTACATAACATGCGCCATTTTTTTCACATACGAGTTCCGATGCGCCATATAGCTCAAGCACCTTTTCTACCTTACATTCATGGTCCTGCCATAACCTTAATAACTTTTTTAATAAAAGTATGTTTATAGACATAATTAACATTTTTAAATGCTTTAACTTTAGCACGTAAAACAATGTCTATTACAGCACATAAACAAAACTTACCATTAATAAGACTTTTGAGCTTGTTTGGATTTCCCTAGTCTTTCAATGTTTGGTATAAGGTTGTTATTGAGAGTAACAGAGAATTTTTCAAATTTGAATCATTCATTCGCTACCTCGTTTTCCTTTTAATGAATTTCATGGATGAAAATGCTTGTTCACTTGTATTCAAAGAATATGTAGGCGCAAGGATGCAATGCGCCACTTTGTAATCATCAAATGCGCCAAGTTTGACGCATGCGCCACAGATTGGCCACCTCTGCCTTACACCATCACATCTTGCTGTCCGGTCCATTATTGTAAGGTAGTGTATAAAGTATTGGATATGGATAGTAGTGGGGAAACCGACGTTCAGTTGATGCACACGAAGTTATGTGCAATAGAAATAACTATTTTGATGTGTTGTTGATATTGGGGTCTATAGCTTTCTTGGAAATTCCAGGACAATTTGACATTCAACCGTCATTTTGGACAGCAATTTAAATTCCGGGACGAACCGGGACGTTTGGCATCCCTAGTTGGGAAGCGACATCGATGTCAATGTTTTCAAAACATTGATGGTTTATAAAAAAACATCGATGCATTGGAGCTGATGTCACATTACTAGTTGCTAAACCAGTTATAAGAAATGGGGTAAAACGTTTAAATGCACTGAATTTTAAAAACATCGAAAGTTTGGGGGCGATGCATTATCAACATCGATGTTTCAATTTTGAACATCGATGTTTTGCTGTCGATGTTGCATCCTTAGTTGCTAAACCAGTTTTAAGAAATGGGGAAAAAAGTTTAAATACACTGAATTTTAAAAACATCACTGTTTAAAAACATCGATGTTTTTGGAACGATGTTTTATCAACATCGATGTTTTAATTTTGAACATCGATGTTTTGCTGTCTATGTCGCATCCCTAATCCCTAGCACTTACCCGGATTTGAACCATGAACCTTCCGATCTAGAGGCTAACACCTTAACCACCACACCGGCGGGTCGGCCTCAGACAGGTAAAGTTTGGTAAAGAAGTCAATTAAGGTGGCACTGGAGCAACACAACGAGCCATTCTCCGATATTTAATAATCACATTTACGGTTTAGAACAATATCTTTTACGTTTTCCCGTACTTAAAACATGTGAGATATGCAAGGTATTTTCTGTGGAAACAAACGAACTAGACGGGAAGTGAATATTTTATCTACGCAACAGAAATGATCTCGCATGATAAACATCTTTGTCTCGCAGTTTTGGCGATGTGGTACAGCTACAATCTACGTGTATGAGCGGTGAAAACGGACTTTGCGATTTTTTTGGCGGACTTCTAAGGTCGCCAATGAAAGAATTATTTCAAAACTCTTTTCTTTCAAAATATTTTTATTTATATAACGGAAAATTAAAGCTTGAAAACACATTTCAGAACGTTTTAAAAAGTATATTTTTAAAAAACTTTCGCAAAAAGTAGTAAGTTTAAACACATTTGTGAACCATCAGGAAAACTAAGCTACGAATGTTGTGTAAGAATACCCGGAAACTTTTCACTACCACTAAATACAGTAGGCTGTTTGACTTTAAAATATTTTTTAATAGAAAAAAGCAATAAATAATAATACAACCTGATACCTCAGAACTGTTCCGGAAAAAATAATAAAAACGAAAATTCCAGAAATGGCAAAAAAACAAAACTCTTAACCGTTTCGCGAAAATTATTATACTAAAATAAAAATTCCACAACTGTAGAAATAAAAATAAATGAACCAATGGTATTACATAAAAGAAATTTAAAAGGACCCAAGGATATTTTTAAATCAAAATAACCAATGGAAGCAAAGAAAAAAAATTTCAAACTAACTAACGAAATCAAACGACAGTAACGGATTTTGGAATAACTTTCTAGAATATTCAAAATGAAAATTGAAAGGTTACCGTTTGCCGAGGATGCCATGAAAATCACAATAAACGTAAAGACAGACGGATTGCCTTAATCTACCGTAACTCGCTACTAGTGCGCCAAAAAAAAAAATCCGCCAAGGTTGTTGCCACCGCACATAAACGTAGAGTGTAGCTGTACTGGCGATGTTTGTCATTGAATTTAATTGCCGTTGACCAATCGACTATCTTATATCAATCCGGAATTCATTCTTTGGAATTTTTACTAGCGTCGTGCTAAAACCGTATTTGAAAAAAAACAAAAAAAAAACTGTCATACATTTATTATACTGTGGAATCGTGGCGTCTGGAAAAAGAATGGATCAACCCTTCGATCACGTGTGTCTGATCTTGCGAACGCCGAAGTAGTGCAGTAGTGCGGATCAAACAAGTTTATGGTAAGAAGGTGTTCGTCCTGAGACCAAAGTGAAATAAATGGCAATTACTTTAACACATTGGTTGGCGCTCTTTAATAATCCATAGGAATCTTGCGTAATCGACTACAGAGTTTGCGAGGTGAGAGTCGATCATCGATATGTTGTTCGCCTTGTAGATGACGTTTTAAAATCGATTAATGTTGAACGAAAGGATGTTGAGCTTCTACTATCTGATATTAGAATTTAGTGTATCAAATATAAAAGCAACTTTATTTCCATAAATGCAACTTTAGGGAATGATAAATGCAACTTTTCCCATTTGTACTGCACCAAAAAAGTTGCCCTACTAATTACCAAACTGGAAAGATAGGTCCGTGAGTGGCTTTAATGACTGACGCTTTCCTTTCATAGTATTGTGTGGCGTATCGTTTGGCGATTGAATAGATATCACCGGAGCGACTTTCTGTTTTTACCAAAGCGTTCACACCTCACGGTTGGCAGGGTAGGAGGGCACCGAACAAATGGAGGAACTCTCTAGATTGACAGTTCGTAAATGGTGATCGATGCCAGCGTTCATTTAAAATAGGGACAACATCCACAGCACACAGATCTATACCATACCGCTGGTGTAAACGAAATTTTAATGTTAACTTTAATTTACCTGCCGCAGCGTAAAGGTTAAAAGGAAATCTGCGCAGTCCAACTCTAATTGTATTGCTTGGTGCTCCAAAAGGCCGCAATACGTACAAGAAACACGGCAGAAACACTACAGCTGACCTACATTTAGCTTGATATAAAATACCTCTCAGACAAACAAAACATGGGTGTTTAAATTCACTGCTGAAACGAACAGCAATTAAAATATCGGAAGCAAATATATTTCAATTGTCTTATTTCTAAATAAGTGAAATAGGTGCATTTTTGATCATCACAGAGTAACTAATTGCTCTTAGAAAATCGGAGTTCGTCAGTTGGAATGGGAATGCGAAGAACATTTTTGAATCGTGCGCAGCTCACTTTTAACGAAGAGAGCAAGCATCATTACCGCAGTAACTAACGAATTTGATCTTTATTCATATGTGCGCAGTCATCAAAACGAAAGCTCTCATTTTTAAACATGTATGCTCCTTGAAAGAATTTTAACGATCTCAAAACGAAAAAAAACAAATAAAACTTCAAACGAAAAGCAAAAATAAATTAAACGCAGAACTTACATGTCAAAATTATTTTTTTGAAGTATCGACACAAAATATGCGATGAAGTATTGCAAAAGTCGGAAGTTTATTGAAATAGAATTTTTCAAAAACCGTTTCTCGAATTTCTGACAGAGATGGCGTATTTTGGTTGAGTTCCGAACGCAAATGGTAGTCGCGTCACATTTTCCCGCTACGTCATCTCAGACGATTTTGAATGATTTTTTTCTCCTTCCGACATTTTATCCCGATGTCATGATCGCTTTAAACCACCACGTGGGATATGAAAAAAAATTCTCCAACGGAAAGGGAATGACAGCTGGGGAAATAGACCAGCAATCTCTGTATTTTTTCTTTCCTCCAGATATGTTGTGACGTTTATTTCCTGTGGAGCGATTGAGTTCGCTTCCGTTCGATCTGATTCAATTTCGCCAGTCTGTGAGGTTTATTTCTCTTTCAAGAAAGTATGATCCAGCAGCACCTGTATGAAGTATTGAAACACTTGAAAAGGAAGTGTTCATTCTGTTTCGAGTTTCGCTTAAAAATGTATGCGTTTTGTAACATGGCAACGCATTTAATATGACGTAGGAATAACCCTGCCTTCATATTTATTCGGTGGTGTAGAGCCGGCTGGTGCACCTCAAATCTGTCCTGGCCGAAAGTCCTCACGTTGGGTAGGTGTGGAAGTTTGGAGAGTGGGGTGCCAGCTCAATTGTTCCCTCGTTGACTGTGGTTCAAAATGACGTTGTGGTGTCCTCGGATCTTTGCCTTCTTAGGGGATTGATCCCGGAACGTCGTCAATAGCCCGTTGCGTTGCTCTAGAACGACGTTAATTAAAATTACCTTACCTAACCGTGGTAATGGTAATTTTTAGTTAACGTTGTACTAGAGCAACACAACGGGCTATTGACGACGGTCCGGGATCAGTCCCTTAAGGGAAAGATTCGAGGACAATGCTTCGCAATTTTGAACCCCGGTTAGATAACGAAGCAACTCCTGAGCTGGCACCCCATTCTCCAAACTTTCACACCAACCCAACGAGAGGATTTTCGGCCACGACAGATTTAAAGTGCACCAGCCGTCCTCTACATCATACGCTTACAAACATCCATTCACTGACAAGGATTCGAACCAGAAACCTTCCTATCTAGAGACTAGCACCTGAACCACCATACAGGTTGGTCGGCGACGACTGTCCGGGATCAATCACCCAAGGGAAAGATCCGAGAATAACACCACTTCATTTGGAACCACGGTCAGATGACGAGGTAACATCTGAGATGACACCCCACTCTCCAAACTTCCACACCACGACAACGTGTGGACATTTGAGGCCCCTACCGATTTAACGTGCACCAGACCCCTTTGTACTCGACGGTGTGTGTTGCATTCGAACTCGCAACCCTCCGGTTGCTAATCTGTTACTCTTCCAACACAGCAACAGCGGCCCGCTTCAGTACAAGGATACTAGAAACCTCCCAACTAGTAGGGCCCTAGTTAGGACTTCTAGTGCCGAAATCTACTTTAAGGGGACGCAGTACCTAAAAATCACTCAAAGTATCGAATTTTTTTTTATTGCTTTAAATTAGAGCTATAACCTTTCTAAATAAGTGTGCAAAATTTTAAACTCGTAACTGCATTAATTAAAAAGTTATAGACACTTTTCTGATCCAAGACACAATAAAAATTACGCGCTTCGAAGTAGGTGTGCGACCTTCAGAGACGAAATTTTAAATTTTAATTCAAAGTGTGTTGGCAAGAATATAACGAAGATTCCTGGTGCTTTTACCAAGCTGCATTGGCTCTTGGTATAACTCTTGGTTCGCATATGAAGCATATTAAACGAATATATATCAACGAATCGCATTTTGCAAAAATACTGTCAATTTACCAAAGGCTTGCTTCAACTGAACTGTTACAACGTTCTGTAATGTGTACCTCACAAAACTATAATGTAAGCATGCACAGTGCAATATGGAGTAAGTGCTCAAAGCAAAGTTGTGCATCACTGCAACGTGTTACGATTGCTGTTTTTAATGCTATCACATAATTCAATGTGGATACTCTAAAAGATATAGAAGGTTTTCAAAAAGAAAACAATCTTTCATTTAGTGTGCATTCTAAACATCTTGCTATCTATAAGGACTATTGTAGAACATAGTTAAGAAACAGAAAGAAGACCAGCAGTATATTTACTAGCTCAGAATGAAATTAAAACTGCACGGCTGCAAAGACAAAACATTCAACTAAAAAAAAAGAATGAATTTTGAATTAAACTGGCTACTTTTAAATATACACACTGTTTAATGCCTTTTCAATTATATTTTTAATTTGTGTAAAGTTATTATAAACTGGATACTAAAAAAATTAAAATTCAAAACTGAAAAATTATGTATTGATGAATTTTTGAGTTCACGTCGATAACGAAATGTTTTTAAACTTCAACAAAATAACTTATCCTTACGGGTTATATTTTAGTTAAATAGATTTAAATTTGAGTGAAAAATGTTTTGAATTGCTTTAATTGTTATGGAAAATCAACATATTAAGTCCAAATAGCTCTGAGTTTTGTAAATAATTTTTTATACGGGTTTTAAAACTTTAAAAGCATTTTTCTCAGCTTTGGTTTTTTTGGCACTAAAGGGATTCAAAATACTAAGGCTTTTTATGTATCACAGAAAAAGTTTCCAAACTTTTTACACTTATTTTTATATATCTTTAGAATAAAACTGTGTATGGATTTACATCTAAGTGCTATATTTATTTTTTTAGAAATAGTTAAATATAAACATTTTTATTTTCGGTGGTTTTTGTATCATTTTAGCTTTAAAAAATTGTATAAAATTAACTATGTTTTTTATTTAAGATGACGGTTCCCAGCATCAATTCAGATGATGGATGTCTGTACTTATTCAGATGATGGTTACCCGTCATTAAATAAATCGATTGCTCTTACTAGTATTTATTTTTGAATTTTTGTTCTACGTAATGTTATATACTTAAAACCTTACGCTGCGGCGCTTAGATTCTTTCAATCGTCTCCAGAAACGGCTCTTTCTCCTGCATGTCCGACTCCCTTTATCTAATCACCTAACTTTAGCGACAGAGCCTTGAGTGGCATTTACAATTGACGCTTTTCTTTCATAGTTTTGTGTGGTGTATCGTTTAGCACTTGAGAGATATCACCAGAACGACCTTCTACCTTTCCCCCAAAACGTTCACACCTCGCGGTCGACTACGGTACCGAACAAAAGGAGGGACCCTCGAGAGGGTCAGTCGCTGACGGCTCGTAAAAGGTGATTGATGTCAGCGGTCACTGAAAAGGGAGATAACATCCATCACAGACAGAGCTATATCATGACGCTGGTGTAAACGAAATTTTAGTGGTAACAATTCTCTTTTTGCCGTAGCGTAAAGGTTAAGAGAAGGAAGCATATATTTTTGCTCTTTGTTAACCCTTGTCGTGGTTGTTTGGACGAGGTTTCTCTATTTAGCAACACTCACTAGATCTTTGATGGACGAAATGTATAGGGTAGGTGTTCCAAATATCGCCTACCCTAACTATTTTCTCAGTATCTCAGTCTTCTGGGTTGGGATATCAAGCTGGAAACTAATGAATATCACTAGGAACTATTCTCCTTTGATTCCAGAAATCCTATACATTCTTTGCTTATATCAGTTTAAGTTAACTCCAAAAAGTTTCCCAAGGGAATTTTCAAGAGTGGGTTCCTATCGCCTACGTCTGTTCCTATTACCATCCACCAGGCAAAATGAGGAGGTACTACTCAAAACTAGTGATGCGACATCGACAGCAAAACATCGATGTTCAAAATTAAAACATCGATATTGATAATACATCGCACCAAAAACATCGATGGTTTTAAAATTCAGTGTATTTAAACTATTTTCCCCAATTTCTTAAAACTGTTTTAGCAGCTAGTGATGTCACATCGACAACAAAACATCGGGATTCAAAATTAAAACATCGATGTTGATAATACATCGCCCTCAAACCATCGATGTTTTTAAAATTCAGTGTATTTCAACTTTTTTCCCCATTTTTTAAAACTGGTTTAGCAACTAGTAATGCGACATCGGCTCCAATACATCTATGTTTTTTTATAAAACATCAATGTTTTGAAAGCATTGTCATCGATGTCGCATCCCTATTTTTCAGACCCGTCACCCTTGACTTCTTTGGTATAAAAGTATGTTCGATTAGCTGATTATAAAAATTATATTACTTGGTTATTTTTTAAATTTTTATAACGGTACTTTTTTTAATTAAAAATAAAACATCAACAACGTAAAAACATCGACAAGTATAAACATCGATGTTACAAAAACATCGACTCCAATAGATCGATGTTAAATACACCGATGTTTTATAAGAAACATCAATGTTTTGAAAACATTGACATCGATGTCGCATCCCTATTCAAAACGAGTTTCTAGTAGAGTACACATACCTACCTTTAGTTAGGTGTGGAAGTTTGGAGAGTGGGGGACCAGCTCAGATGTTGAGGCTAACACATTAACCACTATACCGGTTGGTCGCCGATTATTTGGGAGAAGATACGAACTACTGTCTGTGGAATTAATTGAACATTCAAATTTTAAAATTATAGAAACAGCTGGATCATATTAATTGAATCTTGATGTCTGAAATTCCTTGGCATTTCTGATGCTATGCACGAGAAATAAAAATCAATCCAACGAGTTATCAACTCTCATATATTATGCATGCAAATAATAAACGAGTGGAGATAATATTTCTTACTCTTCGCTGACAAAGGAGGAAGCATAAATCAAGGTATAAAATCTGACAGAAAGCCAACCTGTCATGTCTTTCGAAATTGAAAATGGTTTGAAATGTACAATACCGATTTTCAGCTTCTTAACCGCAGCTCCATGGATAGACACACTTTGTGGAACGAGTGTGGAAAGAGGTAGGTATTTAAATGACGAACACTGGAGCATTGTAACGGGCTATTAGCGAGGGGAATGGCCGGGATCAATCCCGAAGAAAAGATCCGAGGAAAGCACATTTTAATTTTGATCCACGGTCAGATGAATAGGTCAACACCTGATCTGGCACCTCGCTATCAAAACTTCCACACCATGCCAACTTAAAGATTTCTGAGGTCACTACAGATTTAGGGTGCACAAGCCCTTGTGTATACGACGGTTTGGGGTTGAAATGAGTTTCCAACTCTTAACCCTCCGGTTACTACTCTTGAAACTGGGCTTAGGTGGCCTGAGTGTAGAGAGAGAAAATACTGAATTGGGATTGCATTATAGATAGTATTGCCAGAATACTTCACGGTTGACAGGTCACGAACAAAAGAAGGAACCCTCTAGAAGGTTAGTCGCTGTCAGCTCGTAAATGGTGATCGATGCCAGCAGTCACTTAAAAGGGGGACTTAAAGGTGATTTTCGTTAAATAAATAATTAAATAATCAAATGGTAAATAGTTTAATAATAAATCTGTTTTTCGTATCGATATGGCGCAGAATTTTAAGCTGAATTCAAATCCGTTCAAATTTTCATTCTATCTTCAACATTCGCAAAAATAGAAACTTGAATTAGGAGAATGAAAAATATAATTTAATGTATCAGAAAAGTTGACCTTAGAAAACTCGTGTTAGAAAACGCCTCTTGTGAACAGGGTCTCGTTCTAATTCAGCGGTTTATCTATCGCAGTACGTGCACCTTGTAGATTTTCTGCGACTGCGATTTCTGGGTCGCCGCGACTAGAAATCGCATGTGGAGGCCTAGCCGAAAGGTCCTTGTCAATAAAACGTTTTTAATAAATACACGAGACAACTAGAGATTGATGAACATGTTATATCGTGAGTCAAGATTGGGTCAGTTCTGTTAATGACGAGATACCTCGTTAAGGCAACCACCAAAGCGGTTAATCGTCATTTCATGTTAGCCAAAGTTTATTTTCTAAACGAGCGTTATAGCACAGTATAAATAAAAATAATTTCAAACTGTAAAAACTTCTCGGCTGAGGCGTTTTATTCTATCGATTCTACTGGTTTATCTTTACGTTCGAAACTTCCCTGCAGTGTGATCAAACCTGTTAGAAACGTTCACCAGTTCTCGGGAAGGAACAATTTGTTTTTTCCAAATGGATCTTCATTTCCTTTCTTGTCTCGACAAAGTATGTAGTCATTAGCAATACTGGATGAGGTTTCTCGTCATTGGCAAATTCGCCTTACCTTGATTTACGAGATAACTTATCAAACCAATTGGAGGGTTGAATGTACAGTACGAAGTCCCAAATCCGGACGTTTTGCTAATCGGCGTTACTTTCGTTTTCTCACTTTTTTACATCTTTCCGATAATTTTTAGTGAATAAGGATAAAGTTAAACCTGGACCTAATTGATGAAACAACTCAAAATAACGGACATGTTCTGAGTAAATACCACACAGAAAAATTAGAAGATTTGCAAGTAAAATGTGTTACAACGTATTAAAAATGTTTTTTTCCTTTATAAAAAATTATTCCTATTTATATATCTGCTTTTTTACTGTTGCAATCGCAAAATTTCGTGCAATTAGGTGTTAGATTAAGGTTTTTTTTTTTTGACAAAAAATGCAAATAATCCGAAATCCGGAACGTCCAACGTCCGGAGGATTCCGGATTGGGGAATTTGTACAGTATAATTTTTTAATTGTTTGTGACACCTTTGCAGTATATTAGCTGTACATTTTGATAAGACTTTTAGAGGAAAGACACTAAAATATTTAACTTTATTTTTTCAATGTAAATAATACCAATAAACTCTTTACCATGATTGAAAGATCCATTCATCGAATGAGTAAACGTTGGAAGAAAAGATCGTGAAGTAAAACGGGCTCAAATACTTTAAAATAGGGACTGTGTGATTTTCAGTGTAAGAAAGCAACTAGACAGAAGACAGAGAATGTACTTCCTGTATTGGTCTCACAGGACACATATCGGGATTAACATGAAATAATTTATATTTTAGCGTTGATTAATTTACTATCACAAGGGGGTTCGGTCCCCTACTCACTTACGAACACTAACCCCCGGTAAACTACACACTTATTTGGTTCGCTTCGCAAACCAACACTCCTTTCGCAAGCGTCTTTCCGGGCCATGACGTCACAGCGAGTCTCACAAGGCCAGCTAAAACGATCTAACGTTTCATCTCCGCGATGAAAAATTTGTACACTATTGCGAAATTATGCTTTTCATCGCATCGAATTTATTTATTAACCAATTTCAAAAATAATTGTACCATAAGAAGAAAGAGTACATTCTAAGGTGTGTCCTGTGTTGTTTTCAAATTTAAAAACTAATAGTAATAAGCTATAGGTATGACGATCTTTACAAAAAGGTAACGAAAATGTCCCGATTTAAAAAAAAAAAATTAATATCAGGAACCAAATTGAAATTTCTAAAAAAACTCTGCGAGGTGCAAAAACTAACCTTAAGAGGTACTCTAAAAAAACCTCACGGCTGAAGACTGAAAATGTGTACATGTTTTGCTCACTCGTGTTAGGAATTTCGCTTGTTTCGACTTTGACACCTAATGTACCCCAAACGAATAGCCGCATCGGAAAAAACAATCGTCTCCATCTTGTTCCCTGTATAATTTTAAACAAACCATATTGATTTCGTAATTATCTGATCCGTACTTCCTCGAGAAACCGTCTAAGAAGCGAGCGAAAAAAGCGAGTTTTCAATCCTGCGACGACGGTACCGTTTTTATTTAATATACTAGGGGGCTCCACTCCCTGCTCGCTTACACTCGCCAACTTTAGATAGCATCGATTTTATTTATTAACCAACTTCAAAAGTAATTGTACCGTAAAAAAGAGTACATTCTAAGGTATACTGCGATATTTTCAAAATTAAAAGCTAATAGTAATAAGATATAGATATGACAGTTTAAAAAAAAAGTAACGAAAATGTCCCGATTTTTCGCGTATTACAAAAAAATATCACGAACCAAATTGAAATTTCTAAAAAAAAACTCGACGAGCTGCAAAAATTTACGTTGAGAGGTACTCTTTAAAAAAACTCACGGCTGAAGACTGAAAATTTGTATGTGTTTTGCTCACTCGCGGAAGAAATTTCGCTTTTTCAACTTTGACACTTAATAAACCCTAAACTAATAACCGCATCGTAAATACATCTTTACAATTGTCCAGCTAACACGATGAAGAACAAACCATGTTAACTACATATTTTTCTGATCCGAATTTTCTAGGGAAACCGTCTAAGAATCCAGCTAAACAACACAGTTTTCAATCCTGCGGCGACGGCGGTAACTTTTTTTTTAATATAGAGAGGTAAAGGTATTTACACCTTTTAATTCGGAATTCCTTCTTTGGATTTTCTATTGGCGACACCGAGGTGTTGAAATCGTATTAGAGAAACAAAACAAATAGTGTCACGTCTGAAATACATAAAAGAAGGATGTTCCACTACAAAATCACTAGCGCCACCTACATTTAGCTTGACACAGAAAGCCTCTTAGACAATCGTGGAGTTCGAAGTTAATGAAAGTCGTCTGCTTGTGGTGATTGCCTTGATTGCCGTTTTCAAGCTCACGTTGGGCTGGAATTTAAATTTGGAGAGCAGGATGCCAGCTCAAATGTGATCTTGTCATATGACCGTGGTTCACAATCGCGTGTTGTCCTCGGATCTTTCTCTTTCGGATCGATCTCAGACCTTCGGCAATAGTGTCGCACCTGTGTGATGCTAATGAACAACCTACGTCAAAATTAACTGCCAGTTCTTTAAGCAGCTGCCCATTAAAAATAGTTTTTGCCAATTAATGAGTTTCTGCTCAAAGCCGACTGAATACTTCAGATAATGAGCAATAAACCCGTATAGGAACTCAGAGTCTTATGCAAGTACCTTTAGGAAACTATCTAATTTCGAGCTTTTTTTTATGATTTATAGTTTTTGCTGTCTTTCAAAATGAAGGAGGAAGTTCCTTTTAATTTTTTCCTTTGCTATGAATCTGACCTTTTTTCACAAGCATCTCTCTCTTTGTGGTTTGTCTCATACATAACCCAAGCCAATAAAACAACGTTCGCAGTCTAAGTTTTATCGACGGGCCTAATTAGATGGGTCGGATAACGGCATTGCGTAACCTTTAATTAGCAATCGTAGTCCCCTGGGGGTATACTTATAGGACGGAAAAAACGTTTTTTAACTATGTAAACAACCAAGCATGTATATGGGGGAAAAGTAATACTTGTGCGTAAACTTTTTATGAACCTTGTTAATTAGTTTTTAGTTAGGAATATTGTGGTTTGTATAGGTAGCGTTTGGGTTTGCTTGCAGTTTGCGCGCTTGTGGTCGTGAAGGTTTTTAATATTATCTTTCGCTGCCTAGATCAAAGATATAGAAAAAGGACTTTCATTTTTGTCATCTTTATTGAATTATCTGTTTTACCTCCTTCGATTTGCGATGAGACTATTTCGAAATTCAATTTTGTCTTTTTTTTTCTCTTTCGATTAAATTGTAGGGCCGCGAGTTAGAAACTCTCGGTACAGCCAAATAGCGTCATGTTCTCGGGGCTGGTATACGTTAAAGCGGTGGTGTCCTCAAATGTCCTCACTTTGGTGTTGAAGTTTGGTGAGTGGTGTGCTGAAGTGTTGTTAAGTGACCGTGGTTCAAAATTACGACCCTCTGCACTTGTATCTTTCCCGACCGTCTGTAACAGTCCGTTGTATTACTGCAGTGCAACGTCTATTAACAACCCACTTACCTACCTTAAAATCGTAAATGTAAGGGTTTTTTATGCTTGCCTTCTTTTGTGGATTTGGTAAAAATATAGATGTTGATAATACATCGCCCAAATACCATCGATGGTTTTGAACATCAGTGTATTTAAACTTTTTTCATTCATTTCTTATAATTGGTTTAGCAACTTCAATGTTAACCGGTGGGTGAGGGGGAGATTTAAATTTTCATTTTCCGTGTTTATATTAATTTATAAATAAGACTTTTTTTTAACTGTCAAAACAAAGTAAAAAAATTAATTCATATGAACAGTTAACAAATTTTTTTATGTTTTCAAATTGAATAATATAAAAGAATATAATATTTACAACAATTTAAAATAGGTACTACTGACTATAAATATAATTAAGTAGGTACATAACAATAATTATTGTAAGATATTCTTAATTATTTATCCACTTATGGGAGGGGGAACACAACAAACTTATTTTTTATTTACTGTAAACTAAAAAAATATTGGAACCTATAATCATTATAGGCCTTAATATTTATTATTTACAGTTTGTAATAAAAAAGAAGTTTGTTTTAACTTTCTCCACCTTAAGCCGACTTCTTTTTTCACCCGTTAGGGAAAAAACTCTTTCGGATGGGATAGATGTCGTCATCACTGATCACATCGACAACGTAAAAACATTGACAGGTATAAACATCGATGCTACAAAAACATCGGCTCCAAAACATCGATGTTTTTTTTATAAAACACCGATGTCGCATCCCTAAAGGAAACTACAAGCAGACGCTCAAGAGATGTCTTAAAGTGCAGAACTCTAAAATATTTAAGGGATTTTCCACATCCGTTTTCTCTAACTTGTCGAGAGCACTATGTAAGTTAATTTCATTAAATTATGTTTGTTAAATTAATTGTTCTTCATTCTCTCCTGAAAATAACTATACGAAACAATTCCAAGTATGAGCAGAAAGAAAAAGCGGGTCGTTTTTTAACTTTAATGATCTGCTATAGTAGGAACTGTTTCAAGAATTCGTAGTAGTTTCGTCATCCAATGGGAATGGTCGTTTCTTTTCCCTCTCCATACCGATTTCTCCTAAAACGGATTCTGATTCATGGAACGAATGAAAGAAATTGGTGGCAGCCTGAAATTTAGTTAATAACCAAGAGAAAGAGGAAAAGAAAAAGTTCTGAAATCCGGAACTTAGAGAGGAAAAACTACCACTTTAGAATATTCAAACCTTTCGCTAAAATTCAAGTCGTTAGGATGGGTTCAATATAGAAGTTAAAGAACAAAGTTTTCTTTGATGCTTCCATTCATGGCAATTGATATTTTAATATAGGGTTCCAGTTAAAATAACAAGACACTTTCGTGATTTTTTTTATGTAGTATAGAAACGTTTTAATGATAATTTATGTTTAATGTTCTTAAACAATTAGCCATTGGGCTATAAATTTTTAAAATGTATTTTAATAATTTTGTAAAAATGATAAATATGTACGAAATTTTAAAGAAATTTGTCAAAACTTTCAGATGTGCTAAATGACAATCTATTCAACCCATTTAAAAAATGACGCTAATAAAATAAACTACATGTATTGTTCTAGGGAATGAACTAGAATCAAAAGGATATTTAAATAAACAAAAATTTTACGAGCGATCAAAACATGAATACAAGATTTTTGATAGTTTTACAGTCCTATTTCTTAAATAAATGCCCATAATTTAAAAACGTTTTACCTCATCATACTTATTCTAGTTCATTCCCTTGAAAACAATATAAAGAATAAGTTCTCAACGTTTACAAGAATCCATCAAAAACCTTTTTTTCTTATACCATTTGAAGTGAGGAAATATTGCATAAAAATTAATTTAGAGTAAAAAGTAGTTTGAAGTGTATCGTTAGCTCTCTCTTGCTTTTATTGTTTGTGTAAACAGTTTTGTTCTTCACTTCTCTTTAAAAATGTCCACACTATTTCCAACAGAGAAAACATTTAAATAATTCAGAAACCTTTACAAAATTATCTTTGCAAAAAAAAGTGATTTAAATATGAACGTTGTCGTCCTGGAAGTAACATTCGTCCATTCCATGAAATTGCCTGAGCGTAGGGAAAATCTGACTGTCCAAAATGTTCATGTAGGCGTTCAATTGACCAGGAACAACATGCAAAGTTATCAGGTCATACCAAACAAGTAGTGTATTTCATACATGTATAGTTGTAAGGGACCACCCCTTTTCATTCGAAAAATTTTAACATTATGGTAAATTCAAATATAGAATTGGACAGGGAATAACGTTTTCTGTCAATTCCTATGCATACAATTTGCATAAGGACAGCTATCATATTAAATTGAGATTTTCATCATGTCTCCCTGTTTTAACACAGAATATCAAATATATATCATGATTTAACTTCAGATACCAAGAGTTTCACGTCATTCATGAAGATATTCATGAATTTCGTACCGTGTTGTTATTAAGATACCCAAGCAAAATAAATATAATATTTTTAGTTTTAAAATTATTTATAGTTTACAATTTTCATTATTTAGTTTACGATATCATGATTTAACTTCAAATACCAAGTTTCACGTCATTCATGAATTCAAAAAAGTTTGGAGGTCCTTATGTTGAATAAGTTTACCAAACTTTTTTTGATTGTCATCATAAATAATATTCTTACATTGCTGATATTTTGCACCATGTTGTTGTAACATACCCAAACAAAATAAATGTAATATTTTAGTTTTAAAATAATTTCTAGTTTATAATATTACTTAGTAATTTATTTTTTACTGCGGACACTTGACCACAGTTTATTTGTCCCTACAAGGCCAGAATCGCATTTTGCTTTTACTACCTAAATAATTAACATCATTCTCCACGGATATGAGTTTTTGTAAGTTTTTAGCATACCTAATTTGCAATTGACGCATTCGACGAAGATATTCATTAAGGACACAAAAAAGACTATTTGAGGTTCTGTATCTTCGGGATCATTATAGATACTAAAAGTTTCAACAGTTTTGAAATCTGTGGAAAATTTTACACCTGATCAGTACCTCAGGTAGTCCGAATTTTATGCGAATTTATCCGACGATTTTAAGAATATCGCTTTGAGTTCTCCCCGCTGAAAAATCGTTAAATGCTGGATTTTTTTAGCATTGAAAGTATAGGAAATTATTTGGCACCAATGAAAAATGACACTATAAGCGGGAAATCATTAAATGCGGGTTACATTTAATCGGAGATTCACTGTATTATGAATGGGAAAATTGATATATTTTGACAGGAATCGAACCGGACATTACTCTAAAGCTTCGGTTTCCCAAGAAAGAGGAGCCGTTATCTAGCAGCCGAGTTATGTCATGATGCCGCGGACATAACTAGGCGTCCATCTTAACAGAGACCAGAGGTGTTAACTTAGACGGACAGAATACGGTGGAGAATGGGCAACACAGACGGCTGTCATGGTTTATTTTATTAGAAAAACAAAGTGGCTTTTTTATTCTATAGTCCCAAGTTTATAACTTCGCGACCGTTGAAGATAGAGTGAAAATTCCAATGGGTTTAAAATCAGCGTAAAATTCTACGCCAGATCGTTACCGAAAACAGATTTATTTTGCAATTATTTACCATTTGATTATTTAAATATTTGTTAAATAGTTAATTATTTATTTAAAGAAATCACAATTAAGGTATCGATCTAGTGTAAAATTTTCCGTAGATTTCAAATCCGTACAAATTTTTAATCGATCTTTAACGAACCCGATTTTACAAAAACGGACTAAACAATACTAGTCAAAAAATTATATTTCTTTTGCTTCCCTCCGCTCGAATCGTTTGGCGCAGGAAATGAAACGTTGCCGTTAGAAGAGAAAAATCGTTCCCCAACTGTTGGAGACCGCTATGACGATCGTCATGCAAATGGCGGCTCCGCTCATTTTCGTTACGCTCACAAACAACGCTCTCTAGGAAACTACAACGCCATCTCTTTGTATAAACAACGCTTTAGTGACGTCATCCACAGCTACATTACGTCTACTAGATAACGGCTCCGTTTTCTTAGGAAACCGAAGCTTAACCCGTTCCGCATAACACTCGAACGATGCTAGCACAGAGGGCAACACACTGATTCACTCATGAGGTTTGGCAACGTCCTGAAAAGTAAATAAACAAAACAGAACTTTCCAATAGCAAACCTTCACCTCGAACTAAACCATTGCGGTAACTCTCCTTTATAACCCCCAAATCTCTAGGGTCCTTTTAAATTTTTGAACCTTGCACAGGGTATAAAGAGATGTAAAAAAAGGCTTACTTTAAGCTCCCATTTATGAAGAGATTATAATCTCTATGCCAATCTTATTTCAATATTCCCAACATCTCACCCTTAAAAAGAATCCAAACCTACCATGGATGCAATCCGTCCTCAACAGATGGTAATCCTTTTCTTCTTTTTTTCACCATTTCGTGCTCAGAAGAACAGGTAGATTTTCCAGCTCCATGAATGTTTTACTCGAATCTCGCAACTGAGAGTAGTATCTGCTTTTGATTGAAAACGCGATTTTAATATTTTTCTGTTTGCTCTTTCTTATTTTTGTGGATTTTGGCTGTGGTTTTGATCTTCTTAAATTTGTGGTGAAGAAATGTTTGTCGAAGGGCCTTGGTGAATTCGAATGGCAGGTAGGTAGGTACTTTATTGACGTTGCACTGAAGCAACACACCGGAATGATCCGATGGCATTCCCAAACCATTTTGAACAACAATCAGATGACGAGGAATCTCCTGAGCTGGCACACCACTCTCCAAACTTCCACACCTAGCCAATGTGAGGTTATTTGACGCCACGACGGATTTAACGTGCACTAGCCGCCTTTGTAGAATAAGGTATTTGGTTGGATTCGAATTCGAATAGGTTTTGGATTGATGGAATGCTGTATTTGCTGTTACTCTTTGATGATGTGTAATGTTAACTAATTTAACGGTGTGTAGGATTATAAAGCATCAAAACATGGTGTTGCCATCGGGAGTTTTGTTTATGCAAAATTCTATACGGAGACGGCCCTCTATTAAATGGTTTTGCATTTGAATTTGTAGAGGGCGTTATTCCCTATTGAATAATACCTTTGAATTTGCTCTAAATAAAAAGGAACGGTTTCTTATTATCTGCGATTATACATTTATAGATTTAATCTATGCCTATTTCATCTTTCACCTCTTGCAGTTTGGGCACGAAGGTTTGATGTGTGGATGGGTATTTTTTGAGTAAGTCATATATTTGGCCAAGGTGCCCCAAACACAAGACAGACGTCAAGTAGATAGGTACGCTTTAAGTGGATGGTTGCTAAATCTTCGAGCGGTTTCGATGAGGTATCACGTCTATCAAGACAATGGTCAGATTTTGCATATAGCGAGATACCGTATTAAAAAAACCATCAGAAGTTTAAATCTGGTAACTAGGGGGGGGGGTTACTGCTTGGGGGGTTACTTGCTTCTTTAGACAGTTAAAGCCCCGCCTCTGTTTCATGAGCAGTTTCGTTGTGTCGTAGAGCAACCTTTTTGAGCTTTGTCAGATTACGTATTAGTGCCCAAAGCAGCATTACGCTATATTGACCCTCCAAGAGTTCCAATGAGATATATCGTCCCAGATCCGGTCACTTTTTGGTAGATGAGATCTCTTAGAGACAAAACAACCCTATTACTCCGAGGGGAATAGAGATCTGAATAGGAAAAGAAACAGTTCCTTGACCTGAACTTGTGTCAGTTTGTAACAGGTTTTTACATCCCATTTTTGGTGCTAAGGGGCAGTTTTCAAAGCGAAGATAAACAAAAAAGACAGCTAAAGTTGGATTTTCCCTTTTCGTTTATTTATTTTGCAATAGCTGAATAACCCGACGCTGCTCGGTTTTGAAGTATGACCGTGACTGCTAAAATATGAACACGACATTTCCCAGTGTTAATTCAAATACGCAAACCCTGTAGAGCGTGCAAACAAACTTTTAATTTAAAAAGGGGGGCTTTTAGGACTCCCTAGATTTTCCAAGGAATGAAGAAACATCAAAATTTAGGCTTTTCGCCCTCATGTGTCAACTTGACGTCAGCCTTTGGAACCATTTCAATTATTTTCATCTCCGAGGAGAGAACACATTTGAATGACCTTTCTTTGTTTCGAGATTCATTCATTTTGATTTCCTGCGAAACGGATTCCAGTAAAGCAAAAAATTACTAAAGTTATGACTGGCGTTCTTCGGTGCTTTTTTATATCTCAGGGATTGTTAAAGGTAGAGTAAAAAATTTAACGGATTTGAAATTTTCGGAAAATTTTACAACAGATAGATACTTTAATCGTTTGATTTTTCTTTTAATCTTTTAAATTTTCGTAAGAGATTGTGACGTCACGCGAACTTTCGCTATCCAAGAATAAACAGATTTCATTTTCTGCCCTTCGCGTTAAAATAAAAATAAAAACATATTTTCATTTTAACGAAGGCGAGCAAAGAAATAAAATAATTTTAACTAGGATTGTTAAGTTTTTTTTTTCGTAAAATCGGAATCGTTATACACAGATTGAAAATTTCAATATGCGGAAAATTTTACACCAGATAAGAAACAAACATTATGGGATTTCAAAAGAATATAAACAACAATATTAATAGAATCCAACTCTTTTGTTTTTCTAAAACGAATACTTAAACCTTTTCTTATGAAGTCACCAAAATGAATTGATTGTTTGTGGTTTTAAGTTGTTAGTCATAGTGATTTTCATTTTTTCTAAAGCGCACAATGAAAAAAAAAAAAAAACGTTAATTATTCAAATCAAAGTTTTTGTCCTCTATTTATTTAGTATTGTTTTTGTCACGAAGAAGAGAAGAGAAAACAAAATATACGGATTTGAGGTATAATGGACCCAAATTTTATTTACGTTTCAATTATTGTAAATGAAAGATATCCATTTATTAGGTCATTGTGCGAGATCAAGTATCGCTTACTAATGCGTATGGCGCATGATTAATAAATATTCTCGTAAGCAATTACCTTAACTTATTCCCATTGTATTATTTCTAAAGTTAACATAAATATTCAGCATTTAAAGAGAGATTTTCGTTTTCTTTGTAATGTTTCACGAAGCAAATGTTTTATTGTTATGCTGGAATTGTGGAAATACGGTAGTGGAATTTAATTGGAACGGATGTCGTCAAAGCTCACCAGTTGTCATATTTTCTTTATCGCTAGTGAATTGACTCGAGAAAAGTTAAAAGTATAATATTTAGGATATCGCCGACCAACCGGTTTAGTGGTTAAGGTGTTAGCCTCTAGATCGGAAGGTCCACGGTTCGAATCCGGGTTCGGGCATGGATGTTTGTAAGCGTATACCAGCTCAGGTGTTGCTTCGTCATCTGAACATGGTTCAAAATTACAAAGTATAAATTGTTAGGGGCAATGATGGTCCTCCCACTGGGTGCTCCTTCACAAGTTGCCATCGCTTCCTGCCTTGTAGTGGACAATAACTTAGGTCAAATGTGCCCGCTATTAGGGAAAAAAAATGTTTAGGATATCGTCGAACTAAAGCAGAAACTCAACAACTGACCAAAATGTATTTTTACTGTACATTTCTTTAAAGACGAATTCATTAGGTTTTATTTCAAAAAATAAAAGTTATAAGCACTTTGATATTTTATACACATCTTTAACAGATTGCAAAGTTGCAACGTGCTTATCATCATTAAAAACAAGCATTTCGTACCTCCTAAATAATGTTACTTATGAGTTTCTGCTCTAAGCCGTCGTTACATAGTACCAACCCAATCGCATTGTCCAATATCTGAAAATTCGGCTTAGTGCAGAAACTCATACTAACATTTTTTCCCCGAGACACTAAATGCTTGTTTCCACAAAGATTGGCAATACGTTATCATAATATACTTCTTCTTAGAGCAGAAACTCATACTGACATTTTTCCCGAGACACTAAATTCTTGTTTCCATAAAGATGGACAGTACGTAATCATAATATGCTTCGGTTTAGAGCAGAAACTCATACTGACATTTTTCCCGAGACACTAAATTCTTGTTTCCATAAAGATGGACAGTACGTAATCATAATATGCTTCGGCTTAGAGCAGAAACTCATACTGACATTTTTCCCGAGACACTAAATGCTTGTTTCCATAAAGATGGACAGTACGTAATCATAATATGCTTCGGCTTAGAGCAGAAACTCATACTGACATTTTTCCCGAGACACTAAATGCTTATTTCCATAAATATGGGCAATACGTTATCATAATATGTGTTTAAATAATGCAACACAATCGAAATCTCTCGAAGAAAACGTCCCGAAATGTTGCAAAGTAGTGAGTGGTGGTTATAACAAAACAAAGCACCAGCACACACCTCTTTGCTCATCAAGCAGTTTTGACCAAAAATGGCTTTATTCCTCTTCCCTACGCTTCCTACACACCCGATCTTACTCCATGGAACTATTTTTTGTTCTCGAGGATGAAAAAAAAAACCTAAAGGAAAACGTTTCGTGGATGTGGATGAGGTTTTACAAAAAACAACAAAAGCTTTGAGAAGCATCTCTTTGAGGAGTTTACGAACTGCTCCCGGCAGTAGGAGAAACTTGTTGTCCATTGTATTGAGGTAAACGGGGAGTACTTTGAGAGTGACTAAAGTATGAACTGGTAAAAATAAATACTTGACACATTTTATAAATTATGTTCGGTTTCCTTTGGGTCCCCCCTCGTAAAGTAAGCAATTTGTTTGGTCAGTTAACCCTCCGGTGGATATGGCTCGCGAACGATCGCAATTTAACATTTAGTTTGCTTCGCAAACCAACACCACAGGTAGCCTCAGAGTGGCTAGCAATAAATAAATGCCAATAAATTAATTAAAATTTATTTTAGATTAAAATAAATAAATTGGACTGGCCACATTATATTCGCAAAAAATTATGACACGGGCATGTCACCTCATTCCTTTTACCACAGCCCCATCTGTGTGAGAGAAAACATATTAATTTAAAGAATGGGGCCTACCTCCACCCGACATGAAACGGACATATGGCCAAGGAATCAAAATGAATGAATCTGATCTCTAGGGCAACTTTTTTGATGCATTAAAAATGGTAAAAGTTGCATTTATCATTCCCTAAAGTTTCATTTATGTAAATAAAGCTGCATTTATTTTTGGTACAGTAAATTCTAAAATAAATTATTCGCAAAAAATATTTAATTTTTTTTTTTAAATATTGACAATTTTAGTCGTGTACAGCAGTATTATAATATATACTTAAATACAGAAGAACATTGAATGGCCGATCCTTGGCCAATAATTTCTTTAACATTAAAAACCTGCATTAGCCGCAGTCATATAATATGCTGTATCGGATAGCAGAAGCGCAAAATTCTTTCGCTCAACATTCAGAGATTTTAAAACGTCATCTAAAAGGCGAACAACATATTGATGATCGACACTCATCTCGAAAACTCTGCAGTCGATTACGCAAGATCAGACACACGTGATCGAAGGGTTGGTTGATTCAGAGAGCAAAAAATGAAATAGTAATTTGATAATAATGAATTTTAAGCTATATTTTAAAAAGTTGAAGGTGGTTGCATTTATGCAAAAAGTTTCATTTATGCAGAAAGTTGCATTTATGTTGCGGTTATAACTCACTTACAATACACCCCATGAAGGAGGAATTTTGGTTTTAATAGTTTACATGCAGCGTAGAACGCGTGAAAAAAAGTTGCATTTTTTGCAAAAAATTGCCTTACTGATCTCTTTAACGATCGTTAAGGTCAAATTATCAGCGGCGAACACAGAAGTCAGACTGAGAAATTCTACAATTCCAAAAAGGTCGAAAACGTTGGTTCAAGGGAGACTAAAAAACTAATAAATTCCTTTTAAAATGTTCCAGATTAAAATTTAAACAACTGGACAGAAAATTCGCAAAAAATTATAGGATTACCTGTGTGCCAAATTGTATTATTGTAAGTGCCATAAGATTCATCAGAACACTGCGTACGTATAGACACATAAACACTTCCTTTTATAATAGTAAATATTTTAAATTACACGAATCAGCTAGAATTATAATGAACCCTCCCTTCTTATTCAAGTTAACACTAAGAATCGGAGCACCGTACTTTTACTAAGGGTAAGTTTATCTGAGTAGGGAAAAAAGGGAAGGGATTTTATTCGTTAATAGGTCATGGCGAGGGGAAAAAATCACTGAATAGGGAAAAGATAATGATATGACGGGTTATGGAAAATTTTTAAGTTGCATTAATTATACTTTGGTGTCACAGTTATAAGTTGAATGAATTGATGAAGTTGAATTAACGTCGCACCGTAGCAACACAAAAGAAGTATTTTCGACGGTGCGGGATCAATCAGGAAGGGATTCAGAATCCACTCTCCAAACTTTCATGTTACACCGACGTGAGAACATTTGTTTTTATTAACATAATCGAAACAAAATGATTGATGAGTTACGAGGATACCATGAACTAAAAACACTTTAAAATTCAGTCGCATTAATTCCGAAATCGCTCTTAATCTTATTCGTAATATTTTAAGAATAGAAACACACCGTAATGATACATTTAAAATTTCGCAAATTTCAGCGAATGGCATTATTTGTTGCGATAGCAATGAAGTTTTTAGAATTCCGTTTTGAAATATGACACAACACTTAAAATTTGTTTCTGAATCTTTACTTGCACAACTTTGAGAAGAGATTTATTTTTTAGAAGAATATATCACAATTTTAAAAATAGTTATGTTTTAAATTTAACCATATTAAAAGTATAACCACACGAGAGACATGTAAAACCTTTTAGTTAGTAAAATTTCCTCTCACTGTAATAGTGTAATGCATGCTTGTTTATTTTGAAAGTTCATCCTATAGGTCTAAGAAAAAAATGTATTAGTCATGGAGGACATTAAAAATAGAACAAGTAGAAAAGATAATATTAATACTAACATGTAAAATAGGGATGTAATATAATTCATTAGATCTAGAAGCAATAAAAATTACCTCTCACTGTACTAGTGCTACCCATATTTGTTTATTTTCGAAGTTAAACTTATGAATCTAAGGATAAAATATTAATAATGGAGGTCCTAAGGAATCGAAGGAGTTGAAAAGAAAATATTTTAATACGAACGTATATAATATAGTGATGTAATAGAATTCATTTGGGTCTAGACGCTCACATATTATGAAATGTTTTAAGCAGAGGGAAGAAATTTCGAATTTATATATATTTTTTATTTGAATCCACATTTAGATGTTACGTATACGTATTTCTATTAACAAGAAATCCTTTCAAGCTATTATTCGGTAAACATATTATTCACAAAAACGATGTATAAATCTTATGCATGAAATGCTTCTAGCCGGAAACTCGTCGGAAATATCAATTACATTTTTCGTCTGGAATACATCTATGTAAAAGAATTTTTAGAGACTGTTTGCAAATGGGTCTGAAGTACATGAAATAATATATGTAACCTTTCACAACTGGGGTGTCAATGGAATACTCATAATTGAGTTGTGAATTGTTTGAAATCTAAAGACGGGAGATTAAAAGAAGGTACATTTGCGATGAATTTAGATTTTACTCTTTCTTATCTGGTGCCTTGAGGTGGATTGCTTGTTAAGCATTGAAAAATTTCGTACTTTTAGATTTCCCCTATGAAAGCTCATTCTAAAATAAACTTTCTTAATGATCTATAGAATGTGATTAAAAAACTCTAATATAGATAGTGGATTTATTAAAAACATTCAATTGGGGTATTGAATCTGTTTTGAATTGATAGCTCGTAGCAATGGTATACCAGAACAAAATAAGTTTTGAGAATTAGCAAGTGTATTCTTGAAAATATGTTTATGCTAAGATATAATGTTTTTAATGCAATAAATAAATAAATAATATAATAAAAGAACAATATTACGATATTAAAGAAATATTTATCAACATGTTGAAAAATTAACATGATAATCCAAGAGCTTATTTAATTTAGCAGTAGAATTTTAAATGAAATTTAACAAAAGTGTAAAATTCCAGTACATCAAATCCTTCGGGAAACTAAAACATTTCGTGGTAATTTTTGAGCGGAATACTTTAAAACTATTTAATAAATCAAATGTATGTTAACGTTTATTCGTCGAATCCCTTATTATTTTCTGCTAAAATTATTTAAAACTAAATTTAATTTACCATAGGGACTTGCTTTTTTAACATTTACTCCACTCACTTGTTAATTGAATATTCGACAGTGTAAGTAATCCAATGTAACTTTTTTATTTGTTGATTTTTGAAGTAGAAATGTATACATACTAAGCAAAATCGTCTTGGTATACAGCTTTCTCTTACTGGGGTTATAAAAGGATAGATTAATACATGGCCAATGGTAGATGTATATGAGTTTATCAATGAAATACAGCAGAACGAATTACTGCTTTTGAAACATTCGCTCAAAAACAAAATGATGTACTATATAATACTTGTTTATTGTTAAGAAGAAAAATAAATACAAAGGAAAGGAGTTACTTGATTATTCACTAAAATATCACACTGAACAAATTTAAGAATTCTTCAAGTAGTTATGAAAATAACGCATTAAATTAAGTATGAAAATACAAAAATAAAATTTCACTTAATTAAGATAAAGTTAAATTTTAAATCATCCGACAGGAATACTATTTTGAAATAGCTTTATAAAGTCCGAATCAAGATTTAAATAAAGATTAAGTTTGATGTCACTTTTTGTTTGAATATCATTTTTTAATCAAAATGTTACTCAGTTTCTATTTTCATTTGTAACTTTTTAAAACTATTAACTTAAAAAAAAGCACTACTAAAGTTAACAAAATGGGGTACTATCTGAAATTATGATATATCAACTTTCTGAAAGTAATCAGCGAATAAATTATCGCAGTTGCAATCACAAAAATATTTCTCCATCAAAACAAAACAACACTTTGAAGAAACTACCTATTTAAAAAAGGATATCTACATTCCAGGAAAGAAATTAAAAACTTAACGGAACATTAAAAGAACTCTTCAACGATAGAATTCTAATAGAGGAACATCCCATATATAGTTTTTTCATTCCAAACATTTTCTCTTCCTTTGAAAGTAGAGTTGAGTTCCCCTTTAAGTTGGTTCTTAGTTTCCCAAAGACATTAAGAGGACCCTTCAAACCTTGCAGCCAATGGAACCCCAAGGCTCAGAAAGCCAACGAGCCGTTTTATGACAGTGCTAGGACAAGAGCCGGGATCGTAAATAAAAGTCGTAAATTACGCTTCAAGCAATGGCAACAAGAGAACTAAAATGATCATTCCGTCATAAGATTGGAGATAAACACGTTTCTGTAGATTAATGACCAACGTAAATAAAAGAGCTAGTAATTATTGCACTTTGATTTATGTATGAAATCCGATAGTTTTGGAAAATGTATTTACTTTTTCTTCAATTTTTTACTACATGGCGAAATAAAGATACATGATGGCAAAACAGTCATCTCGATCTCTTCACTGTATACGGAATATCAAACGAAGTACGGTTTAGAGACGTACGGTATTCCCATCTACCTTTTACAAAACGTATTGAAAAAAATCTCCTTTGATATTAATGTACCTCCTGTGCACGTCTCATCATATTTTTAGGCACGATTTGCGACAAATTGACATCACTGTTCCGTATAGCAATTCAAATATGTTCCTTCAGTTCGTCACGATGACGTGATGTAAAAGTTTGGATAGAGGGGTGCCAGCTCAGATGTTGACCTCATCATCTGATTGTGGTTGAAAATTACGCAGCGTTGTCCTTTGGGACTAAACCCGGACCATCTTCAATAGCTCGTTGTGTTCCACTGCAACGTAAGTTCAACTACCTATCTGCGAAAAGCATGTTGAATAATTACAAAGTGACTAATTAAAACCTCCGAGAAAATATTGTGTGGTACGTTAATTTCTTTAACAATACCAGGTGCCTTCATCACCTGCTCGCTAACTCTCGACAACCCCCGGTGATTGCTACGTAATCCCATTTGGTTTGCTTCGCTATCCAACACACCTCTCGCAAGTGATTTCGCTTTTTTTCTTAATTTAACACATAATGCACCCTAAACTAATAGCCGAATCAATAAAATACCTTCTTCATTTTCTTCCCTCCACAATTTTGAATACACCCATGTTAATATAGTAATTTTCTCATCTGAACTTTCTCGGGAAACCGCCTGAGAATTGAGCGAAAAAAGCCTTTTCGTCTTCCTTTCACGCTTATCTTTGCATGGCGTCACAGCGAGTGGAGTTTCACGCCAAGTCCAGTTAAAAAGAAGTAACGTTTCCTCCGCAATACAAAATTTGTACCCTATCGCAAAATTATACTTTTCATCGTATCGCATTTATTTATGAACCAATTTTAAAAATAATTATACCAAAAGAAAGAGTGCATTCTATGCTTTCAGGTGGTATTTTCAAATTTTAAAACTAATAGTAGTAAGCTATAGATATTACAGTTTTAGTTTTGTATCTGAAATTACGACCTAAAAGTTCTGAAATTTGCTTGACCAACTTTTAATCTCATCGAATTTATTTATCAACCATTTTCAAAAATAATTCTACTGTAAGAAAGAGTACATTCTAAGGTTTCCCGTGATGTTTTCAAATTGAAAAACTAATAGTAAGAAGCTGTAAATATGACAGTTTTAACAAAAAAATAACAAAGATGTCCCGCTTTTTTTCCGAATTTCAAAAAAATATTATCAGGAACAAAATTGAAATTAAAAAAAGAAACTCGACGAGCTGCAATTTTTTTTTTTAGATGTTCTTTAAAAAAACTCACGGATGAAGACTGAAAACTGGTATGAATTTTGCTTGGGTATAAATTTCTATTTAATTTCGCTTCTTTTACTTTGACACTTAATGCACCCTAATAATAGCCGTATCGGAAAAATCGTCTTCTTCTTATTCCCTGTACAATTTTGAACAAACCATGTTAATTTCGTAATTTTCTAATCCGTACTTTCTCGGGAAACCGTCTAAGAACCGAGTAAAAAGCACGTTTTTAATACTACGACTTTGGCGGCGGCAGCAGTTGCAGCAACGGCGGTAACTGTTTTTGAATTTAGAGAGACAAGTGCTTCACATCCACACCTACAAATGGAACCTTCAGATTTCCCTGTTAATTTACTAGCCACTGTGTGGCCAGCACGGCGTTGTAGGTGACAGTTGTTTTCGTGGGGTCAGGTGAGATCACTGTTTTCTGATGCTCGCCAGCCTCTGGTGATTGTTACGTAATCCTATTTGGTTTGCTTCGCAAACGAAATGTCGTGATGGCTGTTATCAACAACGTGGATCAAAACACGCTAGAATTGGAAAAAGTGGCATGGTTCCATGACAATTCGGACGAAAAGAGCTTGTGACGTCAGTGGTCGAAAATCACAAAATCGGCACGTATCTTCTTTCTGGCTTCACATTCCGACAGGGAAGAAAGAATGTGAAAAAAACTAATAAATTCGTTTAAAAATGTTATTGATTAAATTGTAAAATTTGGGTGCAACACATTAATCGCAAAAAAAAAATCGAACTACTCGCTTGCCAAATTTTATTATTGTAAGTGCTATAGATTCGTCAGGACAATGCGTACACTAAAACGACACTTTCCTTTATAATAGTAGAGATAACCAATGTTAGCCGTTTTAACCATTGGATATTTCCAAAGATTGTTTCAACCTATGATGTTGAAATTGTGTCATGATGTGTGTGTGTGTTGTAGGTAAAAGCAAAATGAGACACAAAATTACAATAACACTACTCGAAAATGCCCAGAAAGTTAAATAATACAAAGGATCTACAAACTGCAACACTTCTAGTGTACTTTGCAGGATATCCGCAAGTAAAGCTTTTGGCGTAGAAGTTAATACAGTACTGCGAATAATCTGGGAAAATACAATTATATTTTGGAGTGTTCTGTATTTTTCTGTTCCATAAGTATGTTGTCGTGCCCTTCGGATTAATTATTAATCCCTTGAAAGGCCGAGGTCTTAATCAAGTGATAGTTTCAGATGCATTCTGTTGGAATTCATCTCACCAACCTCATCGTGTGCTCTTTTTTCATTTTGTTTGTTTGTTTATTAATGAACTCACAGAAACATATTTCGGCGATACGTAACGATTACGTTTGGTCTACATGTTCTATTCTTAAGCAGTCTAGCGCCCGATGCACCCATCCGGATTTTCAACGTGCGGCGCCACTGCGGCACCGAAGCCCAACTATGCACACATAACCGTGAAATGACGCACAAACTCATTTCGCGCCATTTGCGATACATATTCTTTCGAAGAAAACGTGTTTATTTCGCTTACTTGGTGTAAAAAAGTATATTTTGAAACAAAATAGACGGTTATTGGATACAACCATTTATTAATTATTATTTATATTCCATTTATTTAAGAAAACAAAGTGCTTCAAACGTGTGCGGCGAGCTGCGGCACAGTGGGGAACTGCGATACAAATTGCACGCAAGTCGCCGCAGCGGCGCCGGAGGCATGTGTGAATTACTACATTGCAACACAAGAAATGTCTCAAACATATTTTAGCCCTCGATATCAATTTAAACTAGGGATGCGACATGGATGTCGATGTTTTTTAAAACACATCGATGTATTGGGGTCGCTGTTTTTGTAACATCGATGTTTATACTTGTCGATGTTTTATTTTTAAATGAAAAGAGTATCGTTATAAAAATTTAAAAAATAACCAAGTAGCATAATTTTTTAATGATCAAATTGAACATACTTTTAGACCCAAGTGGCCAAGGATGAAGGGTCTGAAAAGTAGGAATGCGACATCGATGTCGATGTTTCCAAAACATTGATGTTTTATAAAAAACATCGATGTATTGGAAATGATGTCGCATCACTAGTTGCTAAACCAGTTTTAAGAAATATGGAAAAGAGTTTTTATACACTGAATTTTAAAAACATCGATGGTTTTGGGGCGATGTATTATTAAAATAGTTGTTTTAATTTTAAACATCGATGTTTTGGGCGATGTATTATTAACATCGATGTTTTAATTTTAAACATCGATGTTTTGCCGTCGATGTCGCATTCCTAATTATCCCTAATTTAAACCTGAGCAGCGCCGGATTATTCAACTAATAATTTTATAAAACGAGAGAGAGAGGTGCATATTTTGTGCGATTCTTAGTGGGAACGAAAAATATTTTTTTCGTATCAGGCAAGACGAAATAAGTTATTTTCTTTTCACTAAAAATCATGCTTAGTACCGAAATCTGTGTCCATTGAAAAATGTCTTCCATTATTTACTGTCAAGTGTGTTAATGTACACCACGTTTTGAAAGTATTTACGAAATTTATCCTCTAGAGTAAGGACGAGGCTATCGAAGTACCTTTTATTCTTGAGATACTACTCGGATTTTAAATTATATAAAATCTCTCGTCTCAGATATTGTAGTTGTGAGATTTTCGCAAGAGAGAGTGAGATAGATCGAGGTAATAAAGATAATATACTTTCACGATTTTCTTTCGCACGATTTTAAAAATAATCTACATCCCACATTTTTTCCCCTGATCCAATAATATTATTCTACTTCCGATATATTTTTTCTCAATTTTCCAATACTATTCTACTTTCAGTTTTCTCACCGCTTCTAAGATAATCTCTACTTCCACTACTTTCTCACTCTTCCAAAACTAATCTATTTTTACTTTTGCAATTTTCTATAGGTTTCAATAATAATCTACTTCCACTAATGTTTCGTCTACAATTTCTCTATAAACGCCGTATTTCTTACTTAATAGTAACTTCAAAATTCTAAAAGAACCAAAACAGAAAATTCTATACCTTACCTAACTTCTTCAGTGAGTTGATTTTAAATATAATAAAGTAGCACTTTCAAGGTCTGGTATCAACTCGCTCTGTTATGTTTAAGCATAAAAATTGAATGCTTAAACATATAAATACTATTGCATTTGACATGATATTGAGAAGTGCTGTTTTCTTCTCTTTTACTATCCAAAGTTTTTATCACAACCAAATGTAAAATATGAAGCATTCTATGTTCATATATGAAGCAAAATCTATGTTCAGTGCATTGGCACCGATATCACAATGTTTTCTATTAACATGGAGCAAAATATCTGGAAAAAAAATAACGATATATGAGAAATAAAAAATAATATATGACACACTTAATAACGATATATGTGAAGCACAATATATGGAAAATAAATAACAATATAAGTAATGGAATGTATTGAAAATAAGAAAAAACAATGTATGGAAAATAAGAAAAAACAATGTATGGAAAATAAGAAAAAACAATGTATGGAAAATGAAAAACAATATAAGGAAAATAACTAAAGTAATGAATGGAAAACAAATAATAAATAAAACAATGTATGAAAAATAATAACAATGTATCGAAAATGAATAAGAATCTAATAAATAGCAATACATGGGAATTAAATATATAGATCGGAATGTATAAAAAATAATTAACAAAAAAATGGGAGAAAAAAAAGTTAATATTCACAAAAAGATATGTGGAAAACTTAAATAATATATGGTAAATAAATAACAGAAATTGACAAAGGAATATGTGGAAAATAAATAACAAAATGGTGAATGGAATATAAGGAAAATAAATAACAATATAGGTTAAAATTACAGTGGTGTAAGTCACTTTTTCAAGAAAAACACTTTGAACTTGCACTGCTATCACTTGGTCGTTGAATTAAAGATCGGACTTACTTCATGTTTTCAGTTAACAGATTGAATTATCTAGATCTGGTTTCTGTGTCTAACTCTAATTATCTTTAGTTAAATTTGGTTAGATTATATCTAGTTTCTTTGTAAGTCTTTTTTTTTAAAGTGACTTACACCATTGTAACTTTAAAAACAAAAAACAATATATGGAAGTTAAATAACAATATATTAGAAATAAAAAAATGTGAAAATTAAATAACAGTTCATGGAAAATTAAATGAGTAAAATTTCTTTTATAAACTATTTTAAGGTGGTGATACATCTCAAATGAAACGCGATTCCACCCATAGCTCTCACAACCTTTTTATATCCCCCTCCCAAACAAGTTGCCCGACTTCTTGCCCGTCAGTGTCAATTATATTCACTTTTTTTTATTTTCTACAATCGCACATCAAGCGTTCAAATTCCCAGAGGACCGAAACGCAATCTACTTTGTTTGCGCAACTGCCACAGAAATTAGATTACCGACTCTTTAAAGGACTGAAAGCTGGATTGAGTTACTGTGGGCCAAACTGCAATTTCTTATGCCTCGGCACCTTTCCTCGAGGAATTCGCACTTTTCCCTTTGTTTTGGGCTGAGTATAGCTACACCTGTGTGCGATGGGATCGAGAAGAAAAGTAGGGGTTAATTTGTTGATCCATGATTCGACGGCACTCTCCTCGCCATTTTATTTTATGCCCTTGTTGTGATTATTGTATTCCTTCGGCCTCATTCCCTTTAGGGTGAATTGGAGTGTCCCAGTTAATCCAAGTTGGTGCCAATTAGATTTGTTTGCCAAATTTGGGTCAAAAAGTTGATTGGATCCGCGAAAGGGAGCCAATTTTGTTTGTGTAATTTAGATTAATTTAATTTCTTTACATCGGAGAGTGTGATAGCTTGTTTAACTTTGTTATTCAGCCTGAGGAAATTTTGCAGGGGTTAATTTTTTGCATTAAGGCTATTATTGTGGATCCGGTATTTCGTCTCTGAACTGAACTCAGTATTGGGTCGCGCTGACCAATGTTCGATCCATGCAATAATTATTTTTACATGCAAAGCAAGTCAAGTCCAAATCTTTCCACATTTGAGCAAAACTATTCACTTTAATCTCTATATACACAGTCCAGTCACATTAATGTGACCACCACCTACTTTCGGCGTCAACGTGAAATAACCAATCACAAAAGGCAGGTGGCAGCATATTGCAGTGGAGTGTATATAAAGGATGTCCTAGGGCATCGGAAAGCATTTCAATCGTTGGCGTAATGCAGAAACGTAGCGACTTATCCCACGTCCAAAAGGGCATGATTATTGGCTTTCGGGCCAAGGGTGGAAGCATTTCGGAAACGGCTAATTTTGTGAACTGATCGCGTGCCGCCGTGGTAAAAGTATACCGTGCATAACAAAATGGCACTATCCAAAATCAGCGGCGTGACACATGTGGTGCACCACGGGCTATAGATGACAGAGACGAACGAAGGCTACGGAGATGGCTAATAGACGTGCAACTGTTGAGCAACTGACCGCCCAGATGAACCAAGGGGCTACCAAGAGTGTATCCTCAACAACGGTTCAGCGAACGTTGCTGCGCATGGGCGTCGGCAGCAGACGCCTGGTTAATGCACCTATGCTGACTGCTGTTCATCGGCGACGAAGCCTGGAATTTGTACGCCAGTACCCCAACAGATGGACGTTGGCGTATAAGGCGTGAAACGTCTGAAAGCAAACACCCTGCAACAATTGCCATGGATCCTCAACCACGTAATCTGGCGCAGCTGGCCATGGCACTAGAGTCGGCATGGCTCAACATCCCAGTGAACACCTTCAGAAACCTAATTGACTCTCTTCCTGCACGTATCGCAGCGGTCCGCTCTGCCAAAATGGTTATTCTGGCTTTTGACAGGTGGTCACATTAATGTGACTGGACTGTGTATTTACGCGGCTTTCTTTACATCAAAAGGAGTCATCAATCATCGTCAGTATTTCGCGTGCAAGAAATAAACAAACAGACAAACACTTCATTTTATAATAGTAGAGAGTGATAGGAGCCATACGCTTTTATTTTGCACGTATTGTCATACTTTAATTCAAAAAATGCATATTTTGCATCATACAAATCAAATAAGTGTATCGCTTATTTGTAAGTAAAAAAATATTTTTGTATTAAAATCTAAATTACTGCCCAAAACAGTGTTTAAACAACATTTTAAACCAAAATTTGGAAGCAGATTGGAATTTTCATTTACTGTTAGAAAAGTACAAAAGGATTATCCATATTTCAAATAAATCAAATCAAACTAGAAGCGCAGGAACATTTTCAAATCAAGAATATCAAACAATTTCAATCGGAGACGGACGCTTTTTTTGTTGTAGACTTTCTATACTTATCTAATTGTTTGTTTTATGCTGTTGTCTATGTATCTCCTTCAAATCTGATCTGAATAGAAAATTCCTTTTGCTATCTACAGGAAATGAAATAAAATAGTTTTTAATGCTGAAATTACGAAATCGATGTTTCGATCGGTTTTGTCGATTTTTGAAAGGCTATTGACCCTTTATGCTATACATCACACACTACATTTATTGTTTGAATATTTCAAGCACCACCACAACATGCTTCATTAATTAAACAGCTTAAATCACCATCCGCTAGAAGTATTTAATATTCCCCTATCAAATACTTGTTCGGTTGAATCACTCACGTGTTGAATACTTCGAAATAAATCTTCATTGAACGGATGTAAATGAATTTCGATTCCCTGATAATTTAATAGTTACCTTAATTTCCGCTGATCGTGCTTTAAACAACCCATTACTTGACATTTATGTCTCTTGTATGTCAGTCAGTAACTATCCAATTATTCATGGAATAAGCCTAATAGACTCTTCAGCCCAATTAGTATTGTGGCTCTTCATTGGGAGTATTAAGAGAATGTAATAATCCCAAATGAAGACTAATATTATCCATTATATGAGTTATCGGATTAAGTTATAGTTGTAGTTAGTTACGAGAGTATAATAGACGTGATTAATACTTACCAGCAGTGCTGTAGTCGTAAATAAATCAGAGGGTGTACCATGGGGGGGGGGTCCCTGCACCAGTATAGGCAGGGGCCCCATGGTATAATACCCTATGACGGTACACTCTTTGTATGGTACACTCTAATACCCGCAGAATTTTTTCCATGGGGAGGTGAAACATGTACTTACTACTTACACTTTCCAGGGGGGGGAGGCAAAAAATATGTATACGCACGCACACATACATGTATAAATATGTAGGAAATCATTTCTAAAGACCGGGTAGGTATTCATTAGTTAAACTAAACATGCGCTCGCACACAAACGGCAGTGAAACATGAAAATATTTCAATTGTTCTTAAAAGAGGTTTTAATTTTTCTGGAACAATTTGGGCGTTTTCATTGGTCCCTCAAACCCTGAATAGCGCACATTTCATCTATACCTAAACGTCAATAGATCCATTTTACCTCCTTTTCTACATGGCGAATATCCCCTGTATATATTTTTTCTGGATCAAGCTTGGATATATCCTTAAAAAGTTGACGAATTTCTTCATTAACATCAGAACAAAGTCTGAATTTCATTCTATCGACACTACTTTGAATGAATTGCCTTTGATTAAAAGGTACGATTTTGGAATTATGTACCAGGGGGATATCTTGAAATAGAAACTTTTGTTTTGCTTCCACAGCTATCTGCGTTTCACCTTTTTATCGCCATGTTTTATAGGAAAAACAAAGCGGTGTTAGTAGTTTTTAACAAAAAGCAGAGGGTATGCGGAATTTGCTGGAAAAACCAGACGGTATACGGCGTATACCCTCCACTACAGCCCTGCTTACCAGTATGCTTATATGGATTGGCTTAAAGTTTTATCTTTACATACTCTTCAAATACTTGTAAGATTTGTTGGTTCTGAAGTTCTAACCCACAAAATCCCGAAAAAAATAATTATTACTTTTTATTAAGAATTATTTGGTAAATGTGTATGTTCGAGTCACCTAAAATTATAAATAACCTACAGTTGATCACTGAAAACAGATTTATAGAATCTCCAATCATATTTCGAATAAATAAAAAATGGTGGCGAGAAAATCTCATTTATCTCCATTGGGTGTGTTGGTGGGTTCGGGTACTCTTGCTATGATCGCCTAATATATTCTATAGAATATTGATTTTGAAGAATATAATTCAAGAATTGCGTTTATGTAACCAATATTTTGCAATGAATTGTTACACAACAGTTTAAACTTTGGTATCTAGATCAGTTTGCCATCGGTAGAGATATTGATCTGAAAACAGATTTCCAAACGTACCAACGTCAGATATTGATGATACAATGTTTATATACGCTTACACTACCCTACAGTAATGGAACGGACGCCAGCGGATTTGCATAAAATCCGACTACTTGTTTGGGGGTATATTTCGTGGTTTGACCTGGGACCTTTGCATGTTGTTCCTAGTAAATTGAACGCCAACACGTACATGAACAATTTGGACCATCAGGTTCTTCCTACGCTATGGCAATTTCATGGAATAGACGCATGTTACTTCCAGGACGACAACGCTCCGTGACATGTTGCAACCTGTCAAGCAGTGGTATCAAGATATGGATGTAAAACGTCTTCCCTGGCCAGCTCAGAGTCCTGACCTAAACCACATAGAACATGTGTGGAACGATTTAGAGCGACGGTAACGGACCAGGGAACCAAGTCCGAAATCTACAGTTGAGCTGGTGATATTCTTGCAGCAGGAATGGACACACATACCCATGGCTGTGTATGAAAACCTTGTTGAAAGTATGCCCAGAAGGGTTGCTAGTGTCATTGCAGCACGTGGGGACCATCTCCCTATTAAAGCATGTAAAGCATGTAGCTCCCTTATACTATCACATCTCGCTGTCCGGTCCATTATTGTAAGGTAGTGTACCATAGTATCTTCTGTTGTTTTTACGCCCAAGTGTCCAACAAACTTCGAAAGAGGTCCATAGCGCTTTTAGAAGCAACACTGGCATTCAAAAGAGCAAAACCAAATATTTATTAAAACAGCATATTTACATGACCGTTGCATTGGTAAGAAAGCTAATTTTATTATTTTTCCAAATCAGAATTTCGGTTAATATATAAAAAGCGCATAGATATAAAAATATGAATATAGATTGAAACACCCATCGCGGTCTCAAACTCGTACGCTCCAGCAAATAGTTTACATATCAAATTACTGTAATAGTTATACTATCTTTATAAATTACAGTTCCTTACGCATAACTGCGAATTGATTGTTTAGAATTGAATAGTTAAAATGTATGGATCTTTAAAAACATACCCATTCAATTAAAGCATTTTAACTGTTAAAATGATTTTTGTTAATACTCAACATGCGTGTGTGTGTGATCAGGAGTTAGCCATTAAATCAACCTATATATAGTTATATAAGTAGTTTAATATTTCAATCATAGGTATGACATATTTACAGAATGGCTAGAATCGACCCTAATAAAAAAACCGTATAAAAATAGTTTCACAATTTTCACTTCTCAGTATATTAGGTTACTAGCCACTGCATGGCCAGCTAGGCGTTGCCCGTGACAGTTCTTTTCGTGAGATCAGGTGTGACCACTGCTCGTTGACGCTCGCCAACCCCCGGTGATTGCTACGTATTCCCATTTGGTTTGCTACCCAAACTAACTGTACAGACACGCCGTGATGGACCTCGAAGTGGTTATTATCAACAACGTAAATCAAAACACGCTAGAATCGAATAAGTTTGCATGGTTCCAAAGGCATTTAGACGAAAAACGCTTGTCACGTCAGCTTTCGAGAATAGCAAAATCCTTGCTTTTTTCTTCAATGACATCATATTCCGGAGAGAAGAAAGAAAGGTGAAAAACAGAGACACCGACAAACACTTCTTTTTATAATAGTATATGTTTTTTTTATGGGGAGAAGGACTAAGAGTTGGCCAGAAGCACCGGCCTCTTGTGAATTTCCCGATTACCTCATCCGCCACACTACAATTGTAGTAGCCATGTACGTGGGAAATGGGGTACTTTAAACCGTCTGTGTCCTCAAATGTCCTCGCGTTATCGCGGTGTAGAAGTTCGGAGATTGAGGCGTCAGTTCAGATGTTGACAGTGGTTCAAAATAACGAGGATTAGTCCTCGGATCTTTCCTTTCGGGATTGATCTCCGACCATCACCAATAGACCGGTCATTTCATTACTTATCTGATGGAAATATTCAAACTTCTCTAAGCGATACCTCCCTAAAGTTCTTAAAAAACGAAAGAACGATTTTAAAAATTAGATAGGGATCAAACTCTATCGAAGAAGCATGTGTAAAAACCTACCTCATCAACTTTCCGGGGAAAAATAAATGAGTTTGAAAGAAGATAAAAACTTTCGTAATTTACTTTGCACAACGGCAAAAAAAGAGAAAATTCGAAAATTCATTTTTAATTGGTCTCAAGAGTAAAAGGGTATTAAACTTTTTGCAGACCCACACTCAGCACAGGTTGTTTAAAAAAAAACTACTTTATTTTTTTAAAACCTTGAAATGTTCTTAAAATAGTAAATTTATTTAAATTGAGTTGCATATTCTGAAACATCATTTTATCTTTGCTATTTATTGGTAATGTTTTTTATTGAATTGAATATAAACCATTTTTTTTAAATTTCTATTTCGTGAAATCAAACAATTTGTAATATCAAGTTTGACTAAATCAGTAAGTCTGTTCGCATAAAACTCATTTTCTAGAGGATCTATGAAAACTTTTTATTAATTATATCTTTCTTCTTTATTGGTAAATGCTTGTTTTGTTTCATTGAAAAGCACTTAATATACGAAAGTAATTAAGTGGAATTATTGCGTATACCTTGCAAATATAAATAATTTATTACTTTATATTGGAATAAGCTCATGAAGGTTTAAGTTCGTTATCAATAAATTGTATTATATGTTCATTTAATGAATGCAACTTCGCAACATTGTTTTGGAATTTCTTAAAAAACACAAACTGTAGTCCAAATAAACTAAATTTACCCTCTATTAGTGATTTCAATGCAAAATATTTTAATCTTAACAAAAACAATACCTTTTTGCAATCACAAGGAATAGATATGACAGTTTGAAAACCTGGCCCGGCGTTGCCCGTGCCCGTGGTGTAAGGTATTAATCTGGTGTAAAATGTTCTGCAGATTTCAAATCCGACCTTTAAACCACTCTTGATTTAGTAGGAATAAGGTCAGTTTCGAAGCTATGCCATTTTTTAAGTATTGCATAAAGTGGAATACTTTTTTACCATTATGCTCCTGCATTTTTAAGGTATAAAATACATTGTACAAACATGATTTAAATATTAGAAGGAGTTTTTGTGTTGGGCTCGTTAAGGTAAAGCTTCATTGTGAGTAAAGATTTGAGGAACAATGCTGCGTGCAAGATTGCACATAAACAAATAGATGTATACAAATAAATTTTAGTGTATGTTATTCTATATATATAACAGATTAAAATGAAAGCAAAAAATAAAGAAATAAATAAAAATTAATATTTTTTTATCAGTTATGTTTCATGGAAGCAGTAAATATTCTGATATGTCAACAATTATGTCATCCCCAAAATTCCAAATTAGTAAATTTTTTTCAATATTGTGGTTTTAAAACAAACATGTAGGTTTAACGAATATGTATACCAATTTTTGAACAAGTTGCTCAAATAGTACTTCAGATATCATGCGCTCAATCTGAGATTTTTCTAAAAAAAACAAGCTGAGAAAAACAGCCGTAAAGATAAAATGTTGGTTATAGAAGCCCATGTTTTGCTCAGTGTACCTTTCGATTTTCTTTCATATCTCTGGTATCTATTTGAATTTTGTCATGCGGTTGGTGTCAAAATGATCAGAAATGTATGTACTTTAATATATATATATATATATATATATATATATATATGTGTGATGTCAACACTGGAATGGCACTGTAACTATTACTTGATATGGTATTTTGGAATGAGTCCACGTGTTGTAAAACATAACATTTATTAAAATAATTGAAGATGGTACACATATGAGCCACAGAGGTCTCAATAGATTCGCATAAAAAAAGCACGGAAGAGCGGCCACACAGGTCTCGACTCTCTCCGATCACACAAAAAACTGAAGACCCTCCGCCGCGGGCAAGGGATCAAGCCTTTTTCCCCCTAGCGTTCGTGGTGTTCCGTTTCCTGGATGAAATAGTCCCTTTCTCCTTTCGATAGTAGGTGGGGAGACGAAAGAATTCCGTTCCTACACTGGGGCATCCTGACGGTGTTCGCCCCGAACATCACTGCACTCATTTAGGCACGTACAATGGGACCTGAAAAAAATAAAAAAAAAACAAAAAAAAGTATCTATTTCACTTTTGAGAGAATTGCTGAAAATAAACATAATTTTTCTCTCCACATTAGTTTCTCTTTCCCAGAGTTCTTTAAAGTTAATTAGTCCATGGTTTCATGTGTTCGGCAGCAGTGGACGTGTTGATAGGTCCTTCGTGACTGCCCACTTTCCTCACCTCGTAACGGTCGTGTGGTTTCCTGTTGATAATTTCGTATGGGCCCAGATATTTTGGTCGTAATTTGAGTCCTGCTCCAAATTGGGTCCTCTGTATCGCTACCAGGTCTCCTTCTGCATACTTTCTTGCAGGTTTCCGCTTCCGATTATACTGTTTTCGGTTTTCTTCTTGCATCCTTAGGATTTGTTCCTTAGCTTCTTCCCTAAGTCCTTCTCGGTTTCTTATGAACCATTCTTCATATTCTTGTTCCAACATTTCTCTGACCTTCAGATCTTCTTTGTTCTTCATTGATACTCCTGTTAGCAATTCAAATGGTGTGATTTTTGTACTTTTACTAGAGGTGCTGTTCAAAATTCTTTGAATTGAGTTGACATATTTAAACCACTTTTCTGGTTCGTTGATCGCTAATTTCGTCAGTACCGGTATCACAGTTTCAAATATTCGTTCGATTTGACCATTTCCTCGAGGTACTCCTGTGGTGATTTTGAAGTGTTCAATGCTTCTTTCGTCGCAGTAACCTTCGAATTCTTTGGATGTGAATGCGGTGCCTCGATCTGAAATTATTCTTGACGGATTTCCGAAAATATGTGACTGCGATTCTAGCTTCTCCAACGCATCACGTGTAGAAGTTGATTTTACTGGATATAGCCAAGTAAATTTAGTGAAGGCATCTATCACAGCGAAGATGTGTTGATAGTGTTTATTTGTTGTCGCCAGAGGTCCCAGAAAATCAATATGGTATGTACTAAGCGGTACACTCCCTTTGGGTATTGGATTTAATTGACCCTCTTGCTTGCCCCTTTTCTTATTCGTCAAGATGCACTTAACGCAGTTCATTATGACGTTCTCCACTTTTTTCCTGAGTCCTGGAATGGAAAAATCTCTTTTCACTAACTCCTCGGTCTTCGCCACGGCAAAATGTCCTTTTTGATGGAATTCCTTTATAATATCTGATTGCATCCTCTCGGGGACGACAGGCAGTTCACTTCCGTTTTCATATCGATATAATACATCGTTTTTGATAAAGTAGTCGTTCTTCTCCCCTCTCATCAATAATTCTTTAATAACTTGAATATACTCATCTTGTCGTTGGGCTGCTGCTAACTTGCACGTTATTTCTTCACCCGTTGGTTGCGGTACTATCACAGCGACATTTCGGCTCAAAGCATCTGCATGTCTCATTTGAGCACTTGGTCGATGAATTATTTCGTATTCGAATTCCTCCATGATTAACGCCCATCTCGCTATCTTAGGGGTTAAGTCCTTCTTGCTCATGGTTTGCTGGAAGGCTGAGCAATCCGTCATTATTTTAAATTTGGTTCCGAGTAGATAATTCCGGAATTTTTTCAAAGCTTCGATCACCGCTAGAATTTCTAATTCATAGCTGCCGTATTTTTCTTGTTGTGCTGTTGTCTTCTTACTCATGTATTGAATTGGATACATCTTTCCGTCATCTGCCTGTTGCAATAGTACTGCTCCGAATCCGTGTGAGCTTGCACAATACCTCCTAGAGATAAGAAAGCCAAACCACTGTTTTGTGACGTCAGAAAAATTAGGCGATGCAAAACATCATTGTTGAGCGTTTATTTATCAGCGAGTTCCGACTTCATTCAACGAATTATTTAGTTATTGGAATTTGTCAGCTTAAAGTAGCATAATGAAATGAAATTGAAAGCAGGGGAAGAAATATATAGATATACAATTTATAATTGTGGGAAACAATAAAATATGACAAAGCAACGTTCAGAAGGTTAAAATATAAATAGTAATGTTTGCGATGCTTCATTGAATATCTGGAAAGTTAAAGGGAGGAAATAAATGCGACCCAGTGAAATTAAGAGTTTAAATTAATTATGGATACAAAATCAAATTGACAGTTTAAATTATATTTAATAGGCAATGATTAAAAAATTCTGAGACATCTGTGGGAAAAATAAATTTTGAAGAATACCCATCATCCTTGATAAATGCAGCCATATAAATATATTTTTAATTTAGATTAATTTTCGGTTATTCATAAGAAAGGTTAAAATGTTCCAGGGCTATTTTTGTTGGTTTCTACGACCTGTTGATAAATTATTGTATCTACGTGTATAGCGACAATATGATACATTTTACAAAAAGAAAAGCTAAATTATGATAGTAACATTTAGTAAATCCATTATTCAAATGAGTTTGCTAAAAAAATAATTTCCTTGTTAATGGAATTTAAAAAATGACGAGTTTAGTATTAATGCTTTTTTTTAGGTAATTAAAGAACATAACTATAGAAGTTGATCAGATAATTTTTTTTCAATTAGAAGCATTTGAAAACTATTTATATTTAACTATTTATATTTATGGAGGATGGATGCATATATCAGGTATCTCCAATGTCAATTGCATAATATTTTTTGACCAATATATCCATATAGTTCCTTTTATATTGTGTCAACTATTTAAAAAATATTTTGCCTTAACTTTTGAAAAAGGAGGCTGGAGAAGTAAATCCTGTATGCAAGAATTAGTGAACACCCATGATATATTAGGGTAATTCCATGCTGAAAAGTAAAAACTTGAAAAAATAAAATAAGATATATTTTACATAATTTTGGGCTTAAAAAAGACTGGAGTTCTTTGGTTTTGATTCATCGTGATTGTATTTGATTTATTGTAATAAAAATTTAGCTATTAGAATAAAATTTTGGAAAAATGAAATGTTACGTACGTTACTTAAAATTTTTTTTAATTAAATTTAATTGATGAATGACAGTTTTAAAAAATTTGCATGACTACAATTATGAAAGGCTTTAGAATTAATGTATATACTTTTCAAGCTATATCATGTTGAACAAAACAGAATTTTATTCAAATGTTCATGAACCTTTTCTGTTATTCCTCTTTACTGTAACGCAAGTTATTACAGTAAATTTAATTCTGTGGACTTAAAAATATCAGCAAATTAATAACATTGTTATCAAAGTTTAGCTTTTTACTAGTTTTTGGGAACAATTCAAGTAAATATTTTGTTTTCTATTATTTTTTGCTAATATATTTACACTTCAAGATCAGTATATTTGTCTAAATGTAAGTTACCGTGGAATTGCCCTATATACATATAACTTGACATGAAAATTCAATTCCAATAATGGATTAACTTTAAGCATATAGTGATTAGTACATTATTATCATACATGAAATCATTGAGCTAACAAATTAATATACAATTATATCAACCAGTCATTTCCAATGTACCCTATTGATAACATATTGAATACTATGGTAAGAAATTTATTTTAGAATTTCTAAAGTTCACTCACTGAAAGCAAAAAAATAATAGGACATTAGAAAAACAAATTTAATTATCTTTATTAAACATAAAATTATCATAGCATAAATAAATAGCATAAAAATCAATACAATAAATTATTCATTTTAATGAATTTACATAGCATATCTGCCAACACCACATTGCAATAAAAAACATCCACAGTTACCTTTAAATAATTAAATTTTAAAATTTGTTAGAGTTTGAATTTTTCTATCTTTAGAAAATTTGTCATTTTGGGATTTTTAGGCCTTTTTTTATCTTTAGCAGACAAAACTAGCACAAATCATTTATTCTTTTGCATCAGTTCTTCAAAAATATGTTTGTTGATTTTTTCAGAATTGACTTTTGTCGCAAGTTTCAACTGGCAGGAAAATTTCTGACGAGTTCAAAACATTTGACGTGATATTACATACAACATTTCTCTTATTTTGCAAGTCAACAATTTTCAAAGTCTGTGGATAATAACTTAGATACAATTATGTAATTGTATATACTTTGGTAATTACATCATTAATTGGATACTTCAATCCACCTCGATCTAGATTTTTGATCAAAGCATAACATGAACTTAATTCAAGTTCTCTATCAACAGATAATTGAGCTTTACAAGATAAACAGTTAATGGTTTTTGAAAGAGAATGAACACAATAGCCAGCTACAAACACAATAGCAAGAATAGTGTCATTCAAGTCAGAAATATCAGAGTTACAAACATTAATTTTACCCAAAAATTGAATTTATTCCCCCAAATTTTCAACTTCAACTACATCTTTCACATCTGAAATACCAATATCAATTTCACCATTTTTTTTAGCTTAACCATAATGGAAGAAGAGATATAATTCTAATTTTTTTTTCAGTTTTAAAGAATTCTGTCAAATTTATATTATACTGGGCACCTGCTAGCTGGCGATAACTGCCAAAACAGTCTTCTAATTAATCAGTTTGCAGTTAATATATACTAAAAATTTAACTCTTCTATACAATAAGTTGTTAGTTCTAATATTGCACGAGTTGTGTGATACAATGCTGTTTGTGTATCAGCATATTTTACAATAGCATTTGATTCAATTTCATGAAGCTGTTTTAGTGTTAAGAGAGAGGCAGATTTTAATCTTTCTGTGATTTGTTCCGCATTCGATAAATTATTGTCCAATTGGTCAAACATTGGATAAAACATACATTGTCCACAATTTTTTTTGGTTTAGCCAATTATTTCTAATACATTTCAGTATGTGGACAGGTTCAATAATGGAAAACAATGGTTTTGAAGGGTCAGCAGGATGATTATAACAAATACTCAATTTGGGTGGGGAAGCAAAAAAAGAAACAGCTTTGCGATTAATAGCATTATTGTCACTGATGATGTACCCAACTTTAAAACCAAGATGTTCAAGACCTATAACAATTTTAAACAAGAAATCATAAAGAATGTTCAAAATAATTGTCTTAACGGGTAAAATGTGTATAACATCTTTATAACTAGATTTTATACTTTGCAGCATAAATACATAAGCAGAACTAGTTGCCTTCTCACAGTTATAGGATACCCCAATAATATCACCACCCTTATAATCAAGAAAGGCTTTCAAATGAATTTCATCAATAAGTAATGATACATATTTGTCAGCATCATTTAAGTGTAAAATCTTTTCCTAAGCATATAATAAAAAATTATTATCAAGTCCTTCAGTTTAGGGATCAACATTAAATTTTGAACAGTCTCTTTACTGTCGAAGGATGGGGTATAATTACAAATCCACAAATTCTTAAAAATAGATACGCGTGAGGGGATATGGTAAAGATCAAACTGTTTAAAATTAAGAAATCAGAACTGTACCGATTTCGATTCTTGTGATTTTCAGCAAGTGATAGTTGTTCAGCAACAAACCCAATAATAAGCTTTGACTTTCACTTGCGACACACTTTAATAAGTCTTTCAGTACATTCTGCGTTAAACTAAACATATTTTTAACATTACCGTCTCCATTTGGAGCATTCAGGTTTGATGTTTCCAAAAGAATGGAATCTAAAGTATTGATGTTATTAATATGAAAGGGAAGTTTGTAATTTCCAATTTCAGAGATCATAACATTCTCTTTATAGGCTTTTATAAAACAATCTGAATCAACAACTGCAGACAAGGATATCACTAGTGCTGACGTTGAGATAATAAGAAATAAAATGCCCTTTTCTTTTTTTAATACAGAATAGCAAGTTGGCACATTGATCATTTCAACACCTTCCAAATGCTGGGGATCGCTGCCTTTTGAAGCCGAGGCTTACAAAGGCTAACATAAATTTTCCTTCCATTTTTTTCGTCGAACTCTTCTACGACGTACCTGATGTCACTTGACAAAGTGAAGTTCAGAAACCTAAAATTATGTAATAATTTTAAAATAGAGTTCTTATTTAAATTTCTAACGCACAAACACACATAAATCGCACCCCGGCTAGAAAAGTGAAGTCAAAAAATTAAAATTTTGATGTTATGTTAATGAAAAATATGTATGAGGTGCCCTATATTACTATTAAATACAGGGTGTCCTAAAAGTTCCTGTACTGACGATTCGTAAATTTACTATACAAAAACAACAGACTTCAAAACAATAATTTTTATGCTAATGGTAAAAAGCACTTTCAACCTAACGTAGAAAAAAAACAATTTGAACTTACGTTTACAATAAATGTTCAAAATTTCCACCTTTTTCTTGGAGGCAAGACTGAAGTTTGCTCATATTTTTAGAAACACGTTTCAAGATGCTGAGTAATGGCAATTTTCAGATTTCCTATTGTTTGGTGATTATCTTCATAAACTTGGTTCTTTAAATATCTCCACAGGAAAAAAATCAGGAATGTGCAGATTAGGGAACGAGATGGCCAAAGGTTTATTGAGACGAGGTGATCGCCAAAAAATCTTGAAGCATGCTCATGGTTGTTTCAAAACATTTTGAATGGCAAGTTGCAACGTCTTGTTGGAACCAAGAGTCTCATTATTCACTTCTAATAATGCAACAAATTGGTGAATAAGTAATATTATTATAGTATTGCATCCTTTGGATATTTCTGTCGCCAAAAATCTTTACATCTTTCATGCGATTTATATTCTAAATAAGCCTCAAACAGGACAATTCTCTGAATGCATGATAAATTTATCTTGCAATGAAGAACAAAATGACATGGAACTCTTTTATCGCACAACTTGAGTGCAAAGAAAATCAAACGATAAAAATTAAAGAGTCGATAAAACAATATGCAGACGATAAAATTCAATAATTAAAAAAAAAACACTGGCAATAAATTTTTTTAAAGTTGGAGTACAGGATCTTTTAGGACACCCTGTAGAATATAATAGAAGTTACCACCATAAATACTTACCTAAAATTTAAAGAAAGCTTATACTATTTCAATGTTTTATAGTATCCTTTAAGTGATGTTTCTCAAATTCTGCAATTTTGAGCTGTGTCACTTTTCTTGCCAGGGTGCGATATGTCTATACAGAAATGCAGAGCTCCCCCAGACAGTTTCAGAAGGACGCAGAAGGATAATTATGAATTATTACTCGACAAAATTTTCTCTTCTTCTCTAATGCTTTTATTTTTTTTAAAAGTAAAATTGCATTATTACTATTTTTGTTGATTGGCTACTGTTATAAACATGGAGTATTTTACAAAATTAATGCCTTACAAATGATCAAAACATGCATTTTTCTCAATGAAAATTATTATTTTTCAACTCTTATCTCAATACTGTCTATGGATATTAAATTCATGTCACTCAACAGCAAACTTTCCAAGTTGATATTATGACATGGGAGAGGTTTAGGATATATAAACAAAATAATACTGTAATAGGCTTATTCATTATTTGTTCGAATTGTTTTTTAATCATAACTAAAGTCAATTAAGATGTTTTGCTGTATTGTTATCACTATTATTGATTTATACATTTTAAACCGTAACTTTATATATACTCAATTATTTATCATTTACCATATCTTTATCATTTATAAGTCATGTATAAGTTTCAACGAAGTCTTTTTACTGCACATATCCTATCCGGGTTCTTGCCGGCTTTTAACTAATTACGTTATATTTTTACTCAAAAACAAAAGTCACCATACAAAAGTATCTTTATATTTTTTCAATTCATGAAGTTTTTTATATGCTTCGATCATCATAAAACTACAGAATATAATGCCAACATAAAAAAATATCTTCACTTACTTTAAAATTGTTAAGACATAATCCTTCCTCGGAATTGCCGATATCCATTTTCTTCTGAGCTCTGGGTCAGATGGAAAGCTGAAGACTAACTATTGAATTTGCATCGTAGTTCTACAATCCTCTACAATGAGGAACTGAGCACTCAAAGGGAATCTTAATACTGCTTTGAGTACAAAAAAAAATATCCTTCAACAAAAGTATAACTTTATAAAAGTTAAAAACCAACACATTCATCAATTTTCACCGCATAACGTTACGCAGTTATTTCAGGCTTTTTCGTAACCAGTGCGTTCCTATCATCGCCTAATTTTTGTGACGTCACTACTCTCTAGTGACGTAGTGGTTCGGCTTTCTTATCTCTAGGAGGTATTGGCTTGCATCACAATGAAGTTCCAGTGGCGGTCCTTGTCTGAAAATTTGTAGCACCGGCTCGCCAGTCAAGGCCTGCTTTAATTCGTGAAATGCAGTTTTCTCCTTCGACCCAAAATGGAATTCCCTATTATCACGAAGTAAATCACTGAGGGGCTTCGCTATCTTGGCATAATCTCGAACAAACTTTCGAAAATAACCGGTCAATCCCAGAAAACTCTGTATTTGTTTGGCATTTTTGGGCTGTGGGAAGTTCCGTACGGCTGCAGTTTTTAAAGGTGAAGGCTTTATAATTCCTTTTTCTACTACGTAACCCACACACACACACAAGAATTCTATCTTTCGTTTTAGAAACTGACACTTTTTTAAGTTTAGTTCTAATCCGTACATTGACGCCGTATTTAAAACACGTTCTAATTTTTCTAAACCCTCTACCTCATTCATGGCTGGTATGATAATATCATCTACATAAATAATAACAGTTTTATCTTTTAACAAATCCTTAAAAACGTGAAAAATATATCTTTCAAATACACTTGGACTGGTCGACAATCCAAAAGGTGTCTTTAAAAACTCATACTGTCCCTCGTGGGTAACAAAAGAGGTGTACTTTGTACTCTCCTTTTCTATGTCGACGTGAAAAAAGCCGTTTTTCAAATCTAACGTTGTGAAGACTTGCGAGTCCTCCAATTTGTCCAACACGTCTTCGATTAGAGGTAACGGGAAACGGTCCTTAATTATTTTTTCGTTGAGCTTTCGGAAATCGACACAAAGTCTGTGATTCCCATCTTTTTTCTTACAAAGCACTATAGGGGCAGAATATTCCGAACAGCTGTTTTTAATTATCCCTTTTTCTAACCACTCTTGGATTTGTTTTTCAACTATAAGTTGTTCAGTAATCGGCAACCGCCGAGCACGCTGACTAACTGGAACTTCGTCCGTCAGAAGAATTCTCATCTTAACATCCGTGTTTGTTACTTGCTGAGACACATAATTTCCTACAATTTGACAGATTCTTTCTCGTAAACAGGGATTCATTATATGGGAGAGATCTGTCTCTTCGCTAGACATATCCAACGCTACGGCGCCTAAAGTGTAAACAAAAGCACCTGCTGATGAGTCATTTTCATGCGCCTTCGATACTTGAAAGTCTACGAGGGGATGTTGAGGGAAACTCACGCGCTCTTCTTCCCCGTGATTTATGACAACGCCTGAAGTTGTTGTTGCTTTGTTTTTTATTTCGCTTCCGTTTTCGCCCCTTACTTCTGACTTCCTTATTTCATTTATGTCTCTATCGGTAACGTTTAATGTTCCCCCAGAAAATGCAAACTTTACCCTTGATAATACGTTCATACCAATTATTGCTTCAAATTGTAAATTCTTAACGACATGCACATCAGAACACAAAGAAATATTATCAATAACAATTTCTGATCGGAAAAACCCTTCGGTACTTATTTTGTGTTGACTTATTCCATTTAAATATATCTTACTACCATTCAATATAGGAGATCCTATTTTATGATAACATTCCTCATTAATTAGAGTTATTTCAGATCCAGTGTCTATTACTGCATTAATATAACACTTTTCAATATAAACACTCTTTTCAATTTTCTTAGGAGTTGCTACATATATTTGATTTACAGTTTTATTCACATTTGCATTTTCACCTTTAAAATTATATGTACAAGTATTACTCTTATGCCCATAATTTCCACATGCATAACACTTAATTCTATTACTTTTATATGGATCTCTATTTGGTACATCATAATCAACCTTATTAACATACTTATTGACATTTGTACTATAACCAACAGTTTTATAACAATTATCAACATTTCTACTATTCTGGTTAGCACGAAAGTTCGACGATTCACCTTTATATCGAGTTTCATCTTGCGAAACATTTTTTCTGTATTTATTTACATTCCGTATCTCCATTTTTCCTAATTGCAACCTCGCACTCTCACATATTCCTCTAACTTTTTCACTATAACTTCTGCGCATTTTAATTGATACCAGTCATCTATGAAGTGTGTTTTGATTTCAAACGGCGCTCTACGTTTTATCTGCTCGGATACCATTAGTTCCCTGAGCTCGTCAAAATTTGTTATTTTGAGTCCTCTTAACCATTCGTCAAAATAATGACTTATTTCAAACGCAAAATCTCGCCAAGTGGCTGTACTTTCCTTTTTATGATTCAGGAATTTTTGTTTGAATTGTTCAGACGTAAGTTTAAATCTTTTGAGTAAGATTTCTTTTATGTGTTCATAGTCATTAGATCTTTCCTCCGGTTCGCGAGTTATAATCTGTGCTATCTCTAAGGGTAATAAACCTAGTAAATGCGTTACAAAATCTTCACTTTCGATTTTGATTTTCGTCGCTTGTCTCTCGAACAGCGCTAAATACGTACTTATATCATTGGATTCATTCGAATCAAAACATTTAATTATCTTTGATAATTCCTTTCCTCTATCCCATGCAGTGTTCGATTCTGTCATGTGATTTTCCCTAACTGTTTGTGTCGCATTTTGCAGTTTCAGTTTTTCCAATTCAAATTGGCGTAATTCTTTTTCTTTTTCTTTTTCCCTCTCTAACTGCTGTTTGTCTTTCTCCAGCTGCTCTTTTTCGATTCTTTCAACTATTATTGTATCCAGAAGTGTTTTTGTATACTCCTCATCGTAATCGAGTTGTTTCGTCACTAACTTTTTTAATTTCGAAATTGTCGCATTTGAGGGTATTTCTATATCTAATTCCGTTGCAAGACGGTAAATATCGTCCTTTCTTGCTTTACCAAAATATGACATCTTTATATTAAAAATGAGCAAAATGTACTCACAGTTTGCGATGATGATGGCTCTCTAGGGTTCTAGTCCACGTTCAATTTGCATGGGGCAATCCCGGCACCAGCTCCCATTTTGTGATGTCAACACTGGAATGGCACTGTAACTATTACTTGATATGGTATTTTGGAATGAGTCCACGTGTTGTAAAACATAACATTTATTAAAATAATTGAAGATGGTACACATATGAGCCACAGAGGTCTCAATAGATTCGCATAAAAAAAGCACGGAAGAGCGGCCACACAGGTCTCGACTCTCTCCGATCACACAAAAAACTGAAGACCCTCCGCCGCGGGCAAGGGATCAAGCCTTTTTCCCCCTAGCGTTCGTGGTGTTCCGTTTCCTGGATGAAATAGTCCCTTTCTCCTTTCGATAGTAGGTGGGGAGACGAAAGAATTCCGTTCCTACATATATATATATATATATATATATATATATATATATATTTGAAAAATCGAATTTGTGGAAGGTTTAAAGGTCGTAAGCCCCCTGAAGATATATTCAAATATTCAATTTAAAAATTAATCATATGTTTAGGTACCAATATAAAGTAAAATTTTTCGCAGATTTCAAATCCTTTGAAATTTTCAATCTATCGTTAGCGATTCCAATTTTACGAAAAGCCTTAACAATCCCAGTCAATATGTTTTTTATTTCTTGCTCTCATTAAAGGAAATAGAATAGGACAGGAAATGTAATCTGTTTCATTTTTTTTAACACGAAGGGCAGAAGATGCAATCTGGTTTTTTTTTGGAAAAAGAAAGTTTGCGTAACGTCATAATCTCTTGCGAAAATTTTAAAGATATATTCAATTTAAACATTATTTATTTAAAGAAAATCATATTTTTAGGTATCGATCTAAAGCGACATTTTCCGCAGATTTCAAATCCATTGAAATTTTTACTCTATCTTTAACGGTCTAGGTCAGGTGATAGTAAAAAGTACTACATCACTAAAGTTAAAACTTTTATTTATCCTCTGCTGGAAAATAATTCCTCTGAGCAAAATGAAAACGGGAACGGGAAAAATAAATTTAGAATCTGCTATATCTTTATGCGGTTGCCATTCCAAAAACAAACAATAATAATTAAATTTCATTAAATTCATTTAAAAATGCTCTAGATTGAATTTTTAAATTCGCCGCGGCCCAAAAATTACAAAAAAATTCGGACTACCAGTGTACCAAATCTCATTGCTGTAAGTGCCTTAAAATCGTCAGGATTTTGTTGCTGCGAAAAAAATGTGTGACACAGACAAACACTTCCTTTTATAATATTAGAGATAAATGATAGCTGTGTGTGTGTATTCGATAGAAATATAGAATATATTCTAAGAGATTAAAGTTATGAACTTTGACTATATCTTCGAAAAGGTTTTATTTTGACTATAATTTAAATTCTAAGTTTTTACCGCAACTTGTTCATTCTAAATAAAACCGGTATAATATGCAGCAACGTTTTCAGTCTATCCATCCTTAAAAATCTAAAATGTGTAAAAAAAATTATAACCATACCTTACCTTATAATAATATTTTTATATTGGTACAGTATGTTTTGAGAAACCGGATCACACGCATGATTCTACCCGTCAACCTTCAGTCTTCCGTATGACTTCGAACCAATTTTGACTTTCCTGACTAATAGAATCTTTTCTAGGATTCTATTATTATTAGGAAATGAGCAGTATAATAATTCCAAATATTCTAATTTCAGGAAATAATCAGAAGAATCTTCAGAGGATACTATTACACAAAATGGGTTAATAGAATCGTTTCAAGAATTCTATTCCAAATAAAGAATTCATAGAATTGTTGCAAAGGGTCAAATAATATATGGATTCTTTAGAAAGATGCTGCTATTTAGTCTTTAAATGTTGCGTGGGGGTCGGGGTAAAAGAAACTCTACATTACTTCCAAATCTCACTACGCTCAGAAAGTCATAAAATTTATTTCTTCAAGTATTATTGCAATCGTAAATGACACACATTTGCGCATAAATATAATTTTAAATGAAAATTTCGAAGAAAATTTCATGTTGGTACAGCTTTTTCAAATGTGTATTTGAACCAATTTATGGATAGTTAAGTTTGCATTTCTATTACATAAGTGATGATGGAAAGTAACAACTATCGCAAAAATAGCTTTGGTATACATTTAAAAGACTAATAATATTAAGAGAATGAAAGCTTTTATTTGCTCGAACGTTGTGGTTAAAAAGCAATTTTGTGAAAATAAGTTATTTCAAAAATATATAACGCATTTTTAAATAATTATTCATTTAAAATCAGTTTAAAACGTAATTTTTTTATGAATATATTGTAAATTTAAATAGTTGGCACATATTTTTAAAACGTTATCTTGAAATAAAATGAATATTGTTGATAGTGTAACAAACTATGGATATTGCTTTGATTTAATGCAATAAACTTCACTGGTATTGTAAAATTACTATACAGCATCTAACATATTTATATACACATCACAAATGAAACCTTTACAGAAATGTGCCATATTTCAAAGCTATTATTAAAAGAGTCTAGCAAACCAAACATTCCTATTTTAAATATAGTTTATTGGCTTTTTTGTATAACTAGGGGGCTCCGCCCCCTGCTCGCTTACGCTCGCCAGAATGGAGCTAAACAACAAAAATTTCAATTCTTCGGCGGCGGCGGCGGCGGCGGTAACTTTTTTTTAATATAGAGAGATATTATCTTTTAAAATTTAAAGTTGATAGGAAGTCAATCAAAAAAGTGCCGTGTTGTTTGATTATTTCAACCAAAGAATAAAACAGCACAATTAAATTATAATTAAAATAAGATCGTTTTGAAAGTTTATGTTGGATAAGTTTTCAAACATAGATATAATTTACACAAAAGTACTTACGTACACAAAACAATTAATTTAATTACCAATTATAATTTCTACGCTCAGTAAAAAAATAAACAAGCACACGTTACATTAGGGACAGCAAAAAACAATTACGCAACTCTTACGATGTCTGACATGTATCAAGGAAATCGCAGTTTCATCCTTAAGACTTAAGAACTGCAGCAACAACTTTTAACAAAGATACAATTATAACTTTTAAAGGCTTTATATTTAACGATGGCATGTTTTATTTTCCTCAGTTTAAATTCGTAATTTCAAGAGGGTAAAATAGAGAGGATTAATGTTTAATTACTGGGTATTTCTTTCTCTTAAATGTTACCCTTTTAAATATATTTTGTTTACATGATACAATCTCAGTAGTCATAGATGTTCGTCGTTTGAATAAGGAAAACCAACATTAGTTGTCATTTCAAAGTCATAAAAACGCTTCAAACATTTGAGCATATATTTATTAACCAGTGCATTTTTTTACTAGATCCTTTATTTTATTTTACTCTGCTAGAAATAACATGAGGTTCTTCGGACAAATGAATGAAAAATGTAATCACCTGAGTTAAAATTGTATCAGTTGTGAAAAAGTTAAATTTTTGTTGCGAGGGGGAATATAATAAAGTAATGCTAATTTTCTTAGTTTTTATGTGGTCACTACAAAATGAAGATTACATTAATGTTTTTCATCATTTTATGTATAATTTAATACGTTTAAAGCAGTAACAAAAGTATACAAATTTTAAAGATTAAGTCAACTAAATCAGTCACCCTTCAGCTTATACACCATTAAAAGGTAGTTTATAAAATTTATTAGTCAAAAATTAGTAATTACTGATCTAAATCTAAATAATAAATGGGAAATTTGTATGTCAAAATTGATAATACACTTTTCCTTTTTTCTAAATTTCGTGTTTACAACTTATGGTGATTTACTCATATACGATCAGACAGTGGTGCTGATATATGCACGAATATAAAACATAGTTCAAACTTTGTAGACGAGATACCTCAACACCAGCAAATATTTGTCAAATATATCCTAGAAAGATATAGTATTATGTAAAACTCTAGGTTCTCCGGTGTTTCTGTGGCTATTAAAGTTTTGATTGCTCGTGTGACGTCACGAGTAGGCGGGGTTTCAAAGTGTTTTGATTGGTTGGTGTGGTGTCATGAACGAAACGAGACACGAAATCTATACTATAAAAGGAAGTGATTGTCTGTTTTCTACACGCAAGGTCCTATGACATTACACTAATAGGATTTGGCACGCAGGTAGTCCGAATGTTTTGCGAACTTTAAAATTCAATATAGAACATTTTAAAATGAATTTAATGAAATTTAATTGTTATTGTTTTCTTTGGAATGGCAACAGCATAAAAGTTAACATATTCTAAATTTATTTTTTCCGTTTTCAATTTGCGCGGAAGATTTATTTTCCAGCAGACGATAAAAAACAAATAAACTTGTAACTGGAGTTATGTAGTTCTTTTTTATATTTCCTAGACCGCTAAAGATTGAGTAAAAATTTCAACGGATTTGAAATCTGAGGAAAATTTCGCATCAGATCAATACCTAAAAATTAATATATTCTTTAAATAAATAAAATTTCTAAGCTGAATTTATTTTATATTTTTGCAAGAGAATGTGACGTCACGTCAACATTCGCGTTCCAAAAATAGAGAGATTACATTTCCTGTGCTTTTACGATTGCAGCGAAGGAAAGCAAAAAAATAAGTTTAAAAAAATGAGTGGCATTGTTCAGTCCTTTTTTGTAAAATCGGAATCGTTAACGATAGATTGAAAATTTCAACGGATTTGAAATCTGAAACATTTTACACCATATTGATACCTTACACCACGGGTACGGGCAACGTCGGGTTAGCCACGTAGTGGCTAGCCCGACGTAGTCCCCGACTAGTATCAAATATCATTAATTTCAAAATCACCATAGAAACAACATTGAGCCTTATACTATTGTCGTAGGCAGCTCATTGTTTTACCAGTGTTGATCAAAAATTAAGTTTTCCAATAATATTGTTTTACCAGTGTTGCTCAAAAAACAACATGTGAAAGCAGGGCAAGTTGACTGATAGTGGTGAAAAATGATTTATTCACAGCCAGTCGTCTAATACCGTCACATTTAAAAATATATATAAATGAAGTTTGATAAAAATAAATACATTTTGTAATGCACCCGTCGAAAGACGGGTCATTTATCTTAGTCAAATATAAATTGTACGAGATAACTCGTCGAAACCACTTGGGTTAATAGTTGTATAGGCTGATGGTTTTTCTATCAGTTGAATCAACCCTCTCACTCGTCGAATAATGCATTAAATCGAGAGAAACCTTTCACTAAATAATTCAAAATTCCAATCACCTGTACCCATCCACATCAAGAAACCATTATTTCAGGTTTTCCCTCACGAGATCCGAAGTAACTATTCTTAGCACAAAATATCGAAATACGATTGCGGTCGCTTCCTCTTTTTATCTCCAAGTCCAAGAAGAAATATTCCCTCATATTGGCAGCATCGAATACTACCACTAATGACGTATTCCCCAAGGGTTCCCATCTCTTATATCTTTATGAATCACTTCTGAAATACTTGCAAGAATAGTCCTACTCTTGTCAAGTGTTATTAACGTTAGAATCGACTGTGAGTTTATGAATTATTAGTAGGGTGAAAGTTGATTTCTGAGAGAAAAATTTGCATACCCTCCACTAGATTAATCTCAGAGTTAAACTAATCGAAAGAATGTTGAGTAACTTTAAAGAGTTAGCTCATAAAATTGAGTAGGGGTTTTCTTTTCGAAAGCTTTTCCTTCGAATATCTTTGATAGAGATGAAATACCGGATCGATGATTTTTCGTTATGAATCTGTAGAATTTATTAGCCTCTTTTATGTTAAACTTGTAAATTATTTCGAATTTTATTTGGAAATGATGGTTTCGGATCTAATGAAATTGTTAAGTACAAAGGAATTCAAAATAATGTATTAGAATTAAAGGAAATGAATACAATTCGAATTAAATGGAATTAATATTATTTGAATTAAATAGGACCGTATTAGAATTAAATATAATTTATAAATGTAGTTGGCAATCAAAGAGAATATAATGAAACTGTATAAATATAATTGGAATTGAGTAACGTATATTTAAATTGAATAAATATAATTGGAAATCAATACAATATATTGAAACTGTATAAATTTAATTGGAATTAAATAGAATAAATGTAATTGGAATGAAATTGGAACGAATGTATGTATATTGAATTAAATCTAATGAATGTAATTAAAATAAATCGAATGAATGTGATCTGAATTAAGTAGAATAAATATAACTGGAAATATAAATTGAATAAATATAATGGAAATAAAATATAGCAAATATAATTGGAATCTAATATAATGAGTAGAATCTGAATTAGGTAGTATTAATGAGTATATAATTAAATAGAATGAATATACTTGAACTTAATTATAATGAATGCAATCTGAATTAAATATAATACATATAATAGGAATAAAATAAAACTACTGAATAATCTGAATTCAATACAACGAATGTAATCTGAATTAAACGGAATAAACATAACTGGAATTCAATAGAAAGAATATAATTATAATAAATATAATAATTATTGGAAGTTGAATAGAAAGCCATTGGAATTGAATGCGAATTCTATTTGTTCAATTTTGTTCTGCTTTTTTGTTTTTAATTATTTTGTAATCGTACTATGATCATACTTACATGAAAAGAAAGACACAGAAGTAAGCCTACATTGAAGAAGATTGAGTTTAAATAATGCTTCATAATGAGAAATTATTCGAAATGAAATGAATAAATCTCGTTTTGTTATGAAAATGAAATAATTCTTGTTTTTATCAGATAATAAAAATGAATTTACAAATACTAGTTACAACTTTCCATAATACATTTGTATAATTTCACTGTATTAATATTCATTTAATTATATTAACGCAAAACCTTGAATTTAATTGGGATAAATTTACTCTAAAATCATATAAATCGCTTAAGTTATAAAACACTCATACCTTCGATTTGAATATAAAACATATGGCATTTCTTCCAAACACTAAACGGTCGTAAAACTGAAAAAGAAATATCCTCAATCTCAAAAGTTAAACACCGATTTTTATTTTTCCAACCCAAACCTTCGGAAAACCACTTTAAAATTTCTCCAGGTACCCTCACCGAAAGAAGTAAAAGAAAACAAGTCTGGTCAAATCATTTAAATCTTAGATACCTCGCACCAAAACCTTTTTATATGCATTTCTTTTAGCAGTATAAAATACACCCATCCATTTAAACCAATACTTAACGCAAATATAAGTTCCAATAACAAGGATGTTTTCCCAGAGCAATTTGAAATGAGGGTAGTTTATCATTTTAGACATTTAAAAATATCTTTTTAAATTTTCAGAAACTTCGTTCAATGTATTAGCATTTTTCCAACTAGAAATGCCATAGTTGAACCCAGATTGTTCGCAGACGATTCTAGGAAATATTCCGGATTGAAGTAGCTTCGATTAGAACAAAGGATTTCTATTCCACAGGAAGAGTTAATCTCAGCACAAATTGCTTTTTCAATTCAGGAGAGTTCCAATCAAATCAACTTGGCGAACAAAACAAAGGAAATGTATATGCGCTTAGGTTAAGTGGGGAAAGAAATAGGCACTGCTATGGAAATCCAGGTTAGGCTGGTGGAATACTTTAATTTTCTCTTTTTCCAACTGAGTTTAACTTTATCATCGATCTTAGAATTTGAATTTCCTAAGGCTTTTTTTATCATTTTTTCGAATTACGGATTAGACTTTTGGTAGCCACGCTCTGACTAATTTTACCAATGACGAGGTATCTCGTCCATCAAGATCTGAATTATTTTGTCAATGACGAGATATCTCGTTCATAAAAATCTGACTAATATTGTGAATGACGAGATATCTCGAACATCAAGACCTGAATTATTTTGCCAATGACAAGATATCTCGTCCATAAAAATCTGACTAAAATTGTGAGTAACGAGATATCTCGTAAATCAAGATCTGACTAATTTTGTAAATGACGAGTCAATTTCTTCAAAATACTACCGTATTTTTGATAACGACAAGATCTGGCAAGTTTACTGCTAATGGTGATGTCTCAAAAGTGGGTCGATAGTGGGTTTTTGGATACACTTGCTACAGTTTCGAGATCTTTGGCTGAGCATTTTGACATCGGGCCCTAAAAACACTACACGAAAAATTCTTTAAGGGTAAAGGATTTATTCTCTTCCGCGTATAAATTAGAATTAACACCATTTGTGTAATACCTTTGAAAAGTGCATAGAAAACATGCGTTTTTATACCTTTGAGACTAGTTTTGTGATGTGTTTTAATGATACTGTCATCAATAGATTTTAGATTTAAAAGCTCAAGCACATATACTTTTCGTAAATCTGCTAGTTTATTATATCTTGGGCGCAAAAATGAAATGAACAGTCGCTATATCACAAGACTGAAATAATGTTTCAATCTTCCTAATGGTTTCAACGAGATATCTCGTCCATCATACCCAGTTTTGCTGATGAAGACATCACGTCGAAACAACCACCAGGGGATGAGTAATGGAACTAAGATTTAATTCAACTAAGATTAAACAAAACTGATACATCATTTTTGTCTCACTTTAAACCCTCGTGGTGATTATCTTCATGAGGTACTCTCTATGGACAAAAGTATTTGGCCACCGCATGTTTTCCAAAAAAAGTGCTTTTATATTCTATTTAGTAACGGGTAGGCCTACGTTTTGCTTACATTACAGCTGTTACAGGTCGAGGCATACTTTCCACAAGTTTTCTCAAGTCTGGGCAGGAATAGCTCGCCGTGCCTCTTCTAAGGCTGTGAGAAGAGATTGTTGTGAAGATGGGCGTGCGTAGTGGTGTCGTACTGGTTATTACAGTTTGTCCCACAAGAGCTCGATCAGATTGAGGACGGGGCTCTGAACAGGCCAATCAAGCAAATTCACCTCATTTTCGTGAAAACAGTCCAGCGCACGTTTTGCAGTATGACATGGAGCTCGATCCTTTTGGAAGAACCTACCATCGTCGCCGTTGTATTACCACAGTGTAGACAAGGACGAATGATCCCGAACGTCAAGGTACACGTCAACGTTCATGGTACCAGGTACATAAAGCAATGGGACGAATCTTAACGAGGAAAAACAATTCCACATTAAGATGGGTCATCCTCAGAAATTTTGGCAGTGTCCAATACTTCTGTCCATATAGTGTATTTAATTTATCAAAACCGTCCCGCTCTAAGGCATACGGTGTAGTTTTGGGTTGTGAGCAACCCCGCACAGCACATGCGTTGCTGCCTATGTGTCTCAATATTACAATACGATTACACTTTCTATCATGGGATGGGCTATGATAGATCTTCTAGTCTTATTTCAAGAAGTCGATTGGCTATTGTCTTAAGGCCTTTTTACTTGTCCAAAGTAGTTTTCTTTCTACTTTTTTGGGGTCACGGGGAAATAGGTATTTTCTTATGTTTTCCCACAGTTTGCAGTCGAAAATTCCGTGGTCAACACTTTGAATTCCTTCTCCACATTCGCATTTGTCTTCCTTATTGAATAAACGTTTCTGGTGCAGTCCAAATACGCCGTGACCAGTGATAAATTGATTGATATCAAAAGATCCTAGAAGTATCGTCTATGACGAGACTTCTATTACGTCACAGACGAGAGTATTCTTATTACGTCATTAGCAAAACCAGTCATATCTGGATGGACGAGATAGCTCGTCATTAGCAAAATCGATCAGGTCTTGATGGACGAGATATCTCGTCGAAACCAGTCAGAGAGTTAAATTCATACCGAGGCATGAAATGCAAATATCGATGCTTGCTATTTCCAATAAAATAAAAAAAAGCATGAAATGTGTGAATAACGGCGCTTCCATCGATACATATAAACAACTAAGAAACCTTAGCGCATATACTAACTGTTTACTATTGCTGTACTGTGATGCCCTAGTTTTTTGCTATTCCCTCGAATCCTGCACTAACATTGCATGCAACGAATAACACTGAAGCACGACCCGTCATGCACAGTCAATTCATATCGAATGAAGAATAGGGCCGAATGCATCGGAATAGGCATTCCGAGGAATAATGCAAACAGTTGTCAGAAAGCATTGCAGTCATTCAAGATCCGCATCTTGTTACGCATCCAAAGACGAAACTTCTGAGAGCTTTGTTCCTCTGAGATGGCAAGATGGGACGGCGCGATGTTCCGAACAAAGGGAAAACAAGATTTTCGCCATTTTAGGGCGCTGGAATATTAAACTCCGACTCTATTTGAGGCCGTATTGCGTCGGTAGGCTGCTTTTGTTGACGATGTTCACCCTCATTATGAAGTAGTGATGCTCGATCAAAGGGAAGACTAAAATAGCCAAAGGATTCTGGAGAGGTCGAAGAATGTTTCGTGTGTTCTGTAAACTCTTAAGACGATGTTACAACTCTATCAAATATGATTGCCGTGGACACTGTATTTGTGATATATTTTTTCTAAATTTTAGTTTACTCACCTTTGACTGAAATTGACTTGAAGATATTTGCATAGTTTTATTCTTCACGGGCCATTTTCGTGATAGTCAAAAAGTATCTGCAAAGCTAGAGGTCGATTGAGTTTTTTTTAATCGTAAAACCTGTTTCCTGTTCGTATTCAAACCCTTGGGGTCAAGGTAGTCTGGTTTGAAGAGTAACGAATTAGAAATTAGAGGGTTGCGAGTTCGAATCCAAACGAAGACCGTCGTGTACAAAGAAGACTGATGCACGTTAAATCTGACGTGGCCTCAAATGTCCTCACGTTTTCGTGGTGTGAACGTTTGAAGAGTTGGGTGGAAGTTCATGTGTGGCCTGGGCATCTTAACGTGGCTCAAAATTACGTGGTGTTGTCCTTTCGGGTTTGATCCCGGACGCCGTCGCCAATAGGTTATTGTGTTGCTACAGTGCGACGTTAATTAAATCATTTAAATACGTATTCAAACACATTTGCAATTGTGAGCCAAGCTTAGATGATGAGGTCAACAACTGAGCTGCTAATCTTCGATGGACAGAGTTTCAAACTCTCAGCCTTTCGGTTGCTTATCATTTTTCCGGGTGTTGATTCAGGATCGTCGCCAATAGCCCGTTGTGTTGCTTCAGCGCGACGACCGACCTTTACTCTTTGAACTGCAAGAGATGGGTTTAAGACACAAAAAAGTCAGTTCTATCTATGAAATATCGTATATATATATATATATATATATATATATATATATATATATATGAAACGATACCTAAAAATAACCCCCTTATTCCCTTCTCACCAGAACCAGTCCCCGCACACCCCACTTTCTTCTCAGACTTTCGTTTCTTTTGTCCAATAGGTCATATACCTTGCCATCCCCTTTCAACCTCCCAGTATGACTGACCTCCCACGGCCATTTTTCCTCTCAAATCGCCTGTAAGATAAAATTACCCCTTAGCTTAACTCCCGACCTCTACAATGAAATTTCTTGCTAGATTCCCTGTCCAATAGTCTTTATTTTAATTCTCATCCCTCTGGATAATTCTTTGTGAACTATACACTTTTTTCCATGAGCCCCTTAGAATAGAAAAGTACAGAACCGTACAGGGCTCCGGCCCCTCAACAGCCTTCACGCCAGTTATGATGTTACCTGTTCGTTATTGAATAAAGATTTTGTTATAGAATTTCGACCTATTTTTGTGGAACCAGAATTACACTCCCCTCCAATGGATCATCCTCATCCGGTTGCCTATTACCACTCTTGCTACTCTGTCACGACTCCAGGCTTATAATATATATATATATATATATATATATTGTTGGATTGTGTAATTGATAGCACTAGGGGGCCTGCCCCCTGCTCGCTAACGCTCGCCAACCCCCGGAGGATTGCTTCGCGATCCTCATTGGTTCGCTGCGCGAACCTATGCTCGCTTCGCTCGCCTCAATGAAGACATGTGTCCTAGCAGAAGGAATTGTTTACAAAATATGATGTACCAAAAACATATTTTTCAAACCTAAATATGTTGCTGTTTTTCAGAAAAGATAGTACCTCTGGAATCAGAATTCAAATAAAAACTTTGAGCAATTTTTGACTCGAAATGTGAGCGCTGCTTTGGAAATTGAATACCCAGCATGTTGTTTGTGTGTGCATTTTACCAGCACTCAAACGACCCACACTTGTTCATTGAGTTTGTTGCCGAAAGTTGTAGTGCAAGCGTCTTGTTGAACTATAATTGTTGGCCCTGAAAAGGACCGTTTTTTAAATGGCCCTGAAAAGATCCTCCGCTTTCTTTGATTTCTATTATAAACTAACTGCAACAGCTCATTAAAATTTCCTTTTTTTTTTCAATAAAATTTCATCCAATAACGCTATAAATTCAATCGATGCGCGAGACTTCGCGATAAACAAACAATCGTACAGTGTTGCCAAAACGCGATTACAAAAAACGTCTTTTTTGCGTGCCATGTAAGAGAATTATATATATATATAGATTTGGTGGTAATTTTTAGGCTTGCTGTTGTTGATCTCCCGGCTGCGGCTTCGTTTTGTTCCTGCTCTGTTTTGGTATTTTGTATTGTTTTTGTTTTACTTAATTTTTGGTGATATACCTTGTGGTGATATATATATATATATATGGGGCGAATTGGCTCACTCGTTACCGATACCTGTCAGCCGCATTATTCCCTCGGTGTATTTCTGTTTTCTGTGTCAGTAAAACTTTCATTGTGTGTGCATGTCTATTACTTTATGCTGTATGTCTTGTGTCTGGCCGAAAATGGCCATTGCTGCGTAAACTCCCAAAACCAACCTTTTATATGGCACTGGGGCTCAAATCGTTTTCGGAAATCCGTCTGCAAGAGTTAAAAACTTCGCAATTCTACACATTTCCCCCTAAAATACCCTCAACCAAAGAGTGAAAACCAATTACATTATTGCTGATCCAGAAATTGAGAAAACAGAAATCGCGAAATGCCGGAGATAGAATAAGTACGTATTGGAGTATTATTTAGAGTGAAATGTTGTTACCAGAATCTTCTGCCATCAGTAATCGATCACTACCTACCAAATCACTTGCAGTCTATTGTTTGCCTTGCCCTTCAGCTGAATCGCATTTCGAAATGCATTGTAAGCAGTCGTTGATTGATCTGTTCATTGATTCATGACCGAGTGATTTTCTGCTCTTGTATTTGGATTCATCTGAGCGTAGCAGTGGCGTTTATTTCGTACTTGCTGAATAACCCTGCAATGCTCGGGTTTCAAATATGACCGCGACAGCTAAAATATGACCGTGGCATTTCCCTGTTTTAACTCATATACCAAACCCTGCAGAACGTGTTTCCCTGCCCATGTCCAATTATTGCAGGAAAACAAACTTTGTATTGCACTATTGGGGCTTTGAGGAGCATCTTAAAGACTACAAGCGTGCCAATTTTCATGACTACAGATGGGTCTGAAGACAGGATAGAAATATCCTATGTTTTCCACGGTATTCTAAAGTATAAGTGTAACAAATATGGTGTGTTTGTGTCAAACGGTGAAGATTTGTATAGAGAATATACACATACACACACCTAAATAGTTTATATATATATATATATATATATATATATATATATATATATATATATATACATACAGACACACACTTAAATAGTTTTTTATATATAGAGAGGACAAAGTGCCAATTGAAGAGTCAAAACTGACTATTTTTCTTCTTCCGATTCCTCGGCTCGGATTTTGACGCGATCCGGCCGCTGGGGCGGAGCTGGTCCTCCATTGGTTCTGATGTCACTCCGTTGCGTCTGTCATTGGCCTCATATCTGGTGTCGGGTCGTCTAATCGCTCTCGGCTGTTTCAACCCAAGCTGATGATAGTTCATCTATAAAGGCGGGACAGAACGAATTCTCATTGTAGTTTTAGTGTCAATATTCCAGACAGACTGGCGACTCTCCATTGTCCGCAGTGGCTCGCCCCTGTGGCTCTCTGCAAACTCCGTTGGGGGTTTATATTTCGCATTGGGAAGATCAATGGATGGACCCCATCAATCAATCCTCACAATATCCATCGTAAATGTCGCGAAATGAGTATTTGCGTGGCGGCGCGTCACGTTGAAAAATGTGTGCACCGGGCCTTAACCTTCCAAGGGATTTCGACGATGTATTTCGTCCAGATTTCGAGAGAATTTTGAGGAGAGATAGATGCTCCGTCAAAAAAACGACCAGGAGCGTAAATTTGGCGATAAACTACATTTTTAAGGTGACCGCGATAAGTAGCACGCGAGGAAATTTAGGCAGAGAAAGTACGGTCTTCGTTTTCCGTGTGTCTTGTTTGTCTTCATTAAAACTCCTTCTGATAAGAATACTTTTTCTGTAACGCTAAATAGCCTGGGATAGATAGAGGAAATATCGTTGACCATCTGGTCTGGTGGTTTAAGTGTTAGCCTTGTAACGTCGTGGGTATAATTTACGTGTCGAGTGGCTTGAAGGCAATTAAAACGACATTCAAAAATACAGCACATTTAATTAATTATTGAAGATATGCATATAAGTTAAGGCTATTTCGAGGCTAATAGATGGAAAATACAAACAGGGTTTCAGTCCCGCGGCTTCAATCGGAGCAGAGTCGTTCTGCGTCCGTTCACGCTCCTACGTTCCACGATTCTCTCTTTTCCTCGAGAGCAGACCCCACACGTTCTTCTGAAACCTCTACAGTTCAAAGACAAGGGAATACCCCCATCCGGTCATAAATTCAAGGACCACCATGAAAGCTGCGGTCAGAGAGACCCCCTACAACGACGCTACAGCCTCTAGATCGGAAGATTACTGGTTCGAATCCGGGTCAGTGTATGGATGCCTGTGAGCGTATGATGCACCCTCAATTGGTCGAGACCGAAAGTCCTCACGTTGGGTGGGTGTGGAAGTTTGGAGAGTGGGGTGCCAGCTCATGTGTTGTCTCGTCATCTGACCGTGGTTTAAAATGACGTGGTGTTGTCCTCGGATCTTTCCTTTAGGGGACTGATCCCGGATCGTCGTCAATAGCGCGTTGTGTTGCTCCAGTACTACGTTAATTAAAATTAGCTCATCTTACCTTACCATAGATGTACTATAAATGTAGATTGAATGATGGCAACATTTTTATGTGCCCATGTTCACGTGACCCAAACCTGTTGGGTGGAAACTAACATTCGTAATCTGATTGGTCTACGCGACGGAAGACGACCATCCATTGATTCGTCATCCGATTCGTCCGCGTTAAATTGTAGTAGAATTTGCAGATTTTGCCATTTTTTGTGGCCATGCACATTCACACATTTACCCTGTCACAAAATGTCGCGTCGCCAAATGAGGCAATAAAATGCCAAATCGGCATATCAAATAAACTAGTCACTAGGGATGTCAACTCTCAGAAAATAACCAGTTTTTTTTTTGGCCGGTTATAACTGCCCCGGTTTAACAGAGTTAAAAAAAAAAAAAAAACGGTATTTAAAATAACCGGAAAAAAAAAATTCGAATTTTAAAAACTTCATGCTGTTTCTATTTAGTTGTATATAAAAATGCTTTATGTCGTAAACTGTTTTTATTTATCACTTCACAACTATTACAAAAATTCACATTAATTCTAAAATAAAACAAAACTTAATTGTTTCAAAATAAAGGCACACAAACTAATAAAATAATTAAAAGGTTAATTACCTTGTTTATTTTGTTTTATCTATTCAATTCTTTTTATTTTCTCTGCTCATAAATACTCGCTCAGTTATATGCTGGTCAGTTAATCGACTTCTGTCATCCGAAACCACTGAATTCAGAGCAGATACTAATCTTTCAGATATGAACTTCCAACAACTGTCAAATACTTAAAACCTAGCAATGCTTATGCAGACAAACATGTCTTCATTTGACCCCAAATTTCAATCGGACTACTATCCCTTAACAGCAGAGGCTGCTGCAAATGTAGTTTGAGCTCATTGGGAAAGTAAGCATCTGCACCCTGCGTTGGAAAAATGGATTTTGTCACATTTTTGTCATGTGTTTCCCAAAGGCTTCGGTTTGTTGATTCGGAACTCGCTGGTATTGCTGAGGGAGGCGAATTTTTTCCTAATTGATTCAGGCTGTGCGTTAACTCTTTGTTGACTTGGGAAACTGCTTGTCTAGCAATTGTGGAAGACTTATAAAGTCTTAATTAAACATTGTTTAGTATAAATGTACTTTAGATAATCGCTCAGCCCTCTGTTTTTACCTCAACTCGCATAGACTAAACAATGCTCAGTCAGATAATGAGAACAAGCTACGCCACGGGAGTGGTTGAAAAGAGCAAAACATCGATGCTTTTAATATTCAGTGTATTTAAACTTTTTTCCCCATTTCTTAAAACTGGTTAAGCAACTAGTGATGCGATATCGACAGCAAAACGTCGATGTTTTGAAACTTCGATGTTGATAATACATCGCACCAAAACCATCGATGTTTTTAAAATTCAGTGTATTTAAACTTTTTTCCCCATTTCTTAAAATTGGTTTAGCACCTAGTGATGCGACATCGGCTCCAGTACATCGATGTTTTATATAAAACATCACCCTTGACCCTTCACCCTTGGCCACTTTGGTTTAAAACTATGTTCAATTTTCTGATTATAAAAATTATGCTACTTGGTTATTTAAAAATTTGTATAACGGTACTTTTTCCATTTAAAAATAAAACATCGACAACGTAAAAGCATCGACACGTATAAACATCGATGTTGCAAAAACATCAAATCCAATACATCGATCTTTTAAAATAAACATGGATGTTTTGTAAACATCGACATCGTTGTCGCATCCCTAAAACACAGGCCTTGAAAATAATTTTCTTGATTTTTCGGGCCGGTTTTTTTCCGGTTATTAGTTTTTAAAACAATAACCGCGGTTATAACCGTTCCAAGAAAACACCGAAAGAAACCGGTTAACCGAAACGAATAATCGACTTATCGGTTTAACTGGACGTTTATTGACATTTCTATTAGTCACGTGACTACTCGTGATGTTTGTCACACGTTTAGAACCTCTTCTCGGTAGCAAAGCTCAGTCTGCTTAAAACACTCCATAACAAAAAATATCGACGCACCCAGAAGGAGTTGTCCTATTGCGATACAAATGGGTGGATGTGAAGGACATGCTTAGAAAAAATTCAAAATTCAAACAATTCAAAATTTTAGAACCATTGAATGATTTATTTCAGACTTTTTGACCGTTACAAAGGGAGGAAGTCAATAAGGCGTTGGTCCACCTCTGGCCTGGATGCGTCACCCGGCGTGGCATAGACGGAAAAAGTTCCCGGATGGTGTCCTGCGGAATTTCTTGCCGTTTTCCACTCTAGGGCTAAAAGGTCAACATTCCGGGATGATTGCAATCACCTTCCCATGTCGTCCCAAATGTGCTCTATGGGATAGTGATCAGGAAACCTAGCTGGCCGAGGAAGTGTTGGGAAAGCTCGAAGACAATTCATTGCAACACGTGTGGCCGGGCTTTATCTTCTTGAAAAGTAAGTCCGGGTTGTCGCAAAAGGAACGGTAACATAACCGGTCGTAGAATGTCGTCTACTTACCGCTGCGATGTGAGTGCGCCAGAACTGAGTACCAAAGGGCTATCAAAAGAGATGTCCCCCAAGACCCTAACACCATGTTGTGGGCATGTGTGGCGTGCGATAGTAAGAGCAGGTTCCCACGCTGCCCTGCAAGTCTCCAGATACGTTTGCGGTTGTACCAGTCATTTAAGACTATACGCCTCATCATTGCTGCCGTTCCAAGTGTATCAAGCACGGCATCGATTGTTTTTGTTATCGAGTATATTGCACACGCGTTAACAGATGACCATAGTATTTTGTGGTAGAACGAGCTTACTAATATCTTATATACCATTGTGTAAAAGAAAGTAAAATTCTCGTCATGGTTTGTTTACACTGAAAATTTTACGTATTGAAATTAGCATTTGTGTCCTAAAATACACAAGTTACGAAATTACGAAGTCATTTCGTTTCGTTCGAAGTCATTTCGCTTTATGCTACCCTATTCACTTTCTAATTTATATCCAGACTCCAAAATTTCAATTTCTACTCAGAAACGTAATTTTTTATAACTTTCTCATTAGCTCAAATAAAAAACAATCCGCAGAAATATTCAAAACCACTTGAATGTTAATTGAGTCCGATTAAAATCATGATTACGAAGCGGAAAAATATCTTCTTTCCTAAACATCCTCCCCAACTCAAGCAAGCAAATATTTAATCAATCCATAAAGCAGAAATGAAGTGAAGAGATGAAAAACAACGAGTGAGACGCAATAAGCCCTTAATTAATCTGCGTGTCGTGTTCCGTTTAATAGGTCGTTGTTCGTCTTAGGTACAGATTCGCGTTTGTTTAATCTTTTAAGTAAGATGGATATGTATGCGCTTTTTGCACGCACCCAAGTATTAAAATTACATAAATCAGAACAAGAAAAGCGCTGCTTTAATATTAGAGTTTTGATGTGCTTCAAAAAGATATCGCATTCCTTTGATGATAATTTGGAATTATTTATTTTCTTGTTTTGCATTTGGTCAGGAATTATAGCTTTTATCTCTTTAATCATTAGATGATGTATGGAGCGAATTTGTTTTGAGAAATTGTCCAAGGATTATAATTAATTAAAATACTTCCAGATGGGTTATGAAAATAAAATTCGCTGAGATTTTACTGGAAGATCATACGGTAGTGATCATAAACGTGAAATATAAGTAAAATGAGCACTGCTGTTGAGTAATTGGTAAATTTAAGTTACGTCGTACAAAAGCAACACAATGGACTATTGAGGATGGTCCGGGATCAATCCCTAAGGGAAAGATCCGAGGACAACACCTTGTAATTTTCAACTACGGTCAGATGACGAGGCAACACCTGAGCTGGCACCCCACTCTCCAAACGTCCACACCAACCCAACGTGAGGATTTACGCCCACGACAGATTTAAGGTGCACCAGCCTCCTCTACACCATACGCTTACAAAAATCCATGTCCGGATTCGAACCAGGAGCACTGCTGTTGTGAGAAGCATCAAGAAACGTGACTAACAGCCTGTCGTCTGATAGTCATGTGACTGATTTGTGAAAAATTGACATGGTTGGCAAATATAGGATATTATCTCCTTTTTTGGCGCTTTGACATCTAGAACAGGGTAGATGTGTGTATGCATATTTCTCTAAAGTGATAAAAAAAATGATGAAATCGCCAAAGTGTCGCACTCAACTTCGTCACGCGCACCAATCAGATAATCAACCAATGGATGAGTGTCTGCTTAAGTTCCGTGGACCAATCAGATGATGAATGTTAGATTCCACCCTGTAGACAAAAGTGTGAAGGTGTCTCGTTACTGCTAGCTTTCGTCACATGATCCTTGGCATATCAAAAAAGGTACCATTTTGGCCACATAACTTTATATTTTCTCTATGGTTGAGGCTTACTGTGTGAGAGAGAATTGTAATTAGAGTTTATTTACCTGTACAGATGTGTTTGGATTTTCAGTGTAAACTGATAAGGGGATTTTCTGTAAATCTAAATATAGATGGCGCTAGTGTTTTGTGTCAGACGTTCAACATGACGTATTGCATAACCGGAAGTAAAATCCCTGTCTTCTGGTTAATTTGCTTGTTTACGAGAAGGTAATTATAGGTAATATATTTTAATTAACTTCGTACTAGAGCAATAGAATGGGCTATTGACGAGACGGTCTGGCAACAATCTCCTAAGGGAAAGATCAGAGGACAACACAACATATTTTTGAACCACGGTCAGATGACGATGTTTAAGAGAGGTACTTTCAGTGTTAACAAACAAACGGAAGACGGGGATTTTACTTCCAGCTATCCAAATGCTCGCGTATGATACATATCGTATTACCTTAAAATAATTGTTCTCAGAGAACTTTTTAACTATGAAAAGATCAGAAAATCTCGGGAAAAATTTCCAAAACTCAAACAAATCTGGGAAATTTTGATAATTAGTAGCAATTATTATCGTTTGTCCTATTTAGAGAAGATTACAAGTGCATTTGATAATCGAAACAATGGAAACCTGGCCTCGTAAATTTTGAACACCGCGAAAACCGTCGTCGTCATTGTTTTTTCGGCTGCAGCGTCTTGTGGCCTTGTGATCGGCGATATAACTTGTGGTATACAGTTTGAAAAATTTGTGTAACTAATGATGCTTTTTTTTGTGTATCTAACTAATTAATTCTGTTTTTTTTACAATTACATTTTTGTTGAATTTTTTATGTATATTTGCTTTTGATTTTGATGAAAAGTACGATAATCTAAGTTCAGGTACAAAAAGTTCATAATCAATATAGTATGTTGTATTTTTTCTCCAGTTTTTTCAATTGCTATTGTAAGAGTTCCAACCCTCACAATAACAATTAAAATATCTGTAGAGACAAAATACAAAATACTTGTGACGAATTATCCTTTTGATCAAGCAGACCCTAAATATTTAAAAATAGTGTTATGTGGATACTGTACATCATAACAATCACAGATCACAACGTTTCTAAAGGCCATTGTAAAACTTGGGACATTTTTGTGAGGCTATCAAGGAAATATCAGGGAACATTTTTTTCAAGGATTTTGTTGCCACCCTGAATAAGGAATACTCTATTAGAATTCGTACTTTCTCGCAAAGCTACGTGACAAATCTTCATACCGAGTGATCGGAGAAACAAATCTTCCAACCGAGTGATCGGAGAAACAACGTGAATCAGCGCGTATATGCTCCGTCTTTTTGTTATTAAAAGGTCGATGGAAAAAGTATCGGAAGCGCGTTTTACCACGAAAACTCTGACATGACTTACATTAACAGCAAGGGTCTGTCAAGACTTGTTTATAATTTTACTGACGTACGTGGTACAAAAATTGACTCAACTCCATCGGGGATACGAACCCTACAAAGGGTTTCTCGCTGTATTAAAAAGAAGTTACCGTCGCCGCATAATTGAAAACTCGCTTTTTTCGCTGGATTCTCAGACGGTTTTCCACGAAAGTACGGATCAGAAAATTACGAAATTAACGTGGTTTGTTCAAAATGGTACAGGAAACAAGATGAAGAAGATTTTTTTTTCGATGTAGCTATTAGTTTAGGGTGCATTGTCAAAGTCGAAAAAAGAAATTTCTAACGCGAGTGAACAAACTATGTACAAATTTTCAGTCTTCAGCCGCGTGTTTTTTTTTATACCTTTAAATTCTGAGTTTTTTTTCTTTGGAAATTTCAGTTTAGTTCCTGGTAATATTTTTTTTGATATGCGGGAAATTTTCGTTAATGTTTTGTTAAAACTCGTATCTATAGCTTATTACTATTAGGTTTTAAATTTGGAAACCTTACAATATTCTCTTTCTAATGGTATAATTAATTTTGAATTTGGTTAATAACTAAATTCGATGCAATCGAAAGTAGATTATACAAATTCCGGAATTTTTGTAAAATTTTTGTTACATTTTTTTTTAAAAGGACACAACGCGTAAAATGACTACATGCGTACGAAAAATAATTTTTTTGCAATGCAAAGTAGATATTAAAGTCATTAAAAGCACGCAAGTGCTACAATTATATACTTAGAGGGTATTAGAGACAAAATAATTTTTTTCGGTGTCATTGTTTTTAGATGAAAAGAGGTGTAAACAAAATTTTACGCCCTATAAAGGACTTAAACTAAACCGATGTTTCAGTTCAAACTTCCTAGCGGGCACAAATTGCACGATTTGTATGATTTTTCTTTGTAGTAAGGTGTGAATGAGTCCTTTACGCCAGGTGAAATATAAGTTTTATATTGGGGAATGGCAACAAAAACGGATAGAAGTAACCTAAAATCAACAGCTGTGGGATTGCAATCGCCGACTTTGGTCGCTTTGTTTAAATACGCTTTACTTTAACTATGGTGATGGGCGTAATATTTCTAAAACTTCCTGAAACTCTCAACCCTCTAATGAAATTCTTCAGCGGCCTGGTTATGGAATGCAATGAGAAAAATGGAATCTGGAAACCAACGCAGAAAAGTTGCCGTGGTAGCTCGGTTGGAAGAGTAAATGATTTTACACCGTAGGGTTACGAGTTCGAATCGAACCGAAGACTGTTGTGTACAAAGGGGCTGGTGCACGTTCAGTCTGGCGTGGCCTCAAATACCCTCACGTGGTGTGGAAGTTTGGAAAGTCATCTGACTGTGGCTCAAAATTACGTAGAATTGTCCTAGGATCTTTCCCTTCAAATATGATTCCAGACCATCAGCGATAACCCGTTGCGTTGGTCCAACGACGTTAATTTAAATACTAAATACCAGCGTAGAAGGTGCGAACTCAAAAATAAGTTTAAGCGTTAAAGACCGCCTTTAGCCCTTCTTGTGGCTGTTTTTGCGAAGTAACTAGACAATTGAAAAACTGATCAGATATTGATGGACGAGTTATCTCGTCATTAGGAATAAATTGACTATATCTTGATCTATTTATACAAATAAAATCGGCATCGTAATGGTAATAGTAATTTTTAATTAACACCATACTAGAGCAACACAACGGGCTATTCACGACGGTCCGGAATCAAAACTCCCAAGGGAAAGATCCGAGGATATCACTATGTCATTTTGAACCTCGGCCAGAAGACGAGACAACATTTGAGCTAGCACAACACTCTCCGAACTTCCACACCAACCCAACATAATGACTTTCGGCCAAGACAGATTTAAGGTTCACCAGTCGCCTCTACGCCGTACGCTTACAAACATCCAATTACTGTCACGCATTCGAAATAAGCACCTTTCGTGATGACGAGATATCTCGTCGAAGTCACTTGTAGGGTTAAAGAAATTTCAGCCCAGATGGCTATGCATAGTCTATAAATCTTCGCAACTGATTTTACGGCTGTCATACACTGAGGAATCCATTTTCAATCCTACTTTTTTTTATAACTCTACTAAGTTTATGAAATAAGTAAGACTTTATGAATTGGAATATTCTCCTCTGTAACTGCGTTTCTTTTTTTAAATTACCAGTTTAAAATGTATTTGAACCAATTATATTTTCAATTTTCTAGCTTCATTTCATTGATTGTCCCTTTTAGAGTGGCCGAACAACTGGTATAGTGGTTAAGGTGTTAGCCTCTAGATCGTAAGGTTCTTTATTCAAATCTGGGTCAGTGCATGGATATTTGAAGCGTATGCTGTAGAGGCGACTGGTGCACCTTAAATCTATCGTGGCCGAAAGTCCTCAGATTGGGTTGCTGTGGAAGTTTGGAGAGTGGGGTGCCAGCTCAGATGTTGCCTCGTCATCTGACCACGGTTCAAAATGTACGTTATGTTGTTCTCGGATCTTTCCCTTAGGGGATTGGTCCCGGAGCGTCGTCAATAACCCGTTGTGTTGCTCTAGTAGGGCGTTTATTAAAATTACGTTTTTAGAATACGAGCATTTCGAAATAATTATTTTAAACCCAGGTGTTTAGTTGCTAGGCAGGTATTAGAATGTTGTTGACGACAGTAAGGGTTAAATCCCTACGGTAAGAGTAGGTATTTAGGTAATTGTTAATTTTAGTTAACGTCGTAGTAGAGCAATACAACGGGCCATTGAAGACGGTCCGTTATCAGTTACTTAAGGGAAAGATCCGAGGACAACACCTCGTCATTTTGAACCACGGTCAGATGACGAAGCAACACCTGAGCTGGCACCCCATTCTCCAAACTTGGACACCAACCCAACGGAGGGACTTTCGGCCACGAGAGATTTAAGGTGTACCAGCCGCCTCTACATAAGCTTACAAACATCCATGCCCGGACCTGGATTCGAACCAGGAACCTTCCGATCTAGAGGCTAACACCTTAATCCCTATACCGGTTGGTTGGCAGCAGATATTTAGGATACATTATAGTACGTCAAATATAAGAATTGAATTCTCAATCTGACGTAAACCATATTATTCGTATTTGCAGTATAGTCCGTTGTGTTACTTTAGTACGACGTGAATTAAAAAATTACTAATTACCAATCGAGTTTCTATTCAACCAAGGTATTCGTATATTTGTATTTTATTACATTCCTTCATTTTTTCTGCGATCACGTAATTGGTAATTTTAGTTAACGTCGTACAAGAGCAACACATGCTATTGACGACGGTCCGGGACCAGTCCCTTAAGGGAAAGATCCGAAGACAACACCTCGTAATTTTGAACCACAGTTAGATGATGTCAATCTTCAAGGGAAAGTTTCGAAAACAACACCAGATGGTAATTTAGAACCACGGACAGATGACGTGGTCAGAGCTGAACTGGCACCCCTCTCTCCAAACTTCATATCACACTAACGTGAGGACTTCTGAGATCACGACTCATTCTATGTGTTTTCCACGATCAGAAATCGATTTAAAGTCTTTGAAAAGAGAAATGAAGTTTTGAGATCAGATTTTATTCTCTTTCCGTAAATCACGCCATTAATCATTCTAATAGATCCAACTTTTCCATTGTACAAAAAACCAAACTTTCAAAATATATTCAATGCGAAGCGTATGAAATTGCTGTTCTAGCAATATCGGAAATCGATTCTTTTTCATATAATAAATCACTCGATCTTTTTGCTAAGCATAAACACCCGAATCGGCTAAAAACTTTCATTCGATAACGTTTTTTATTGAGCATTCTTTGAATCATTTATGGGATTCTGGCATACGTTACTAACACATCTCCAGACACGGAATGTCTTGTAAACAGAAAAGGGTAGTTAGACATTTCTCACTGTGCTTTACAAAAATACAAATGGTCGCTGTCTCCATTTTCTTTTTTCTCAAAGCATGCATTTGTCTTTTGTTGACTTTTTTGTGACACCCGGCGTCAGTTCTCAGAGCACGCTTTTCTTCATTCTCAAACAATAGAATTTTATTCTTGCAAAAGAAATGGCACTTTAAGCGATCAATAATACATTTCCTAGAAATAATTTGAAGTTAAGAGGTGCTTATACAAAGCAAACAGGTTTTCGTTGTCTGATTCATACATACATGCATAGACGAATTATTAATTTTCACTTAGTAATTCAATAAAAGTAGCAGAACAAATGTTTCTACAATTTAAATCTTGAGTAAACTCTGAGTGTAAGTACGGCTATTCTTTAGATTTACAGTTTATTTGAAATGAATTAAAATGATACATTGAACTGAAAGGAGACGAGAGGAGGGAGCCTTGGTGCGAGATAGCAAAGTAGGACCGTTCGAGATAGCTATACGGTGAAGTTAAACACCGGGAAACAAAAAACTAACTGATAAGATAAACTTATTGTTTCTTCATGAACATTCGTTCATTGATTATTCACTGTAAATAGCGTGTAGATAGTCTTCCATTTATTAACCTTTACGCTGCGGCAGGTACACAACTGTTACCACTGCAATTTCGAGTACAACAGCGGCATGGTACAGATCTCTGTACTGGGGATGTTATCCACCTTTTAAGTGACCGCTGGCATCGGTCACCTTTTACGAGATGTCAGCGACTGACCCTCTAAAGGGTCCCTCCCTTTGTTCGGTACCCTAATCGACCGCAAGGTGAGAACGCTTTGGGGGAAAGGCAGAAGGTCGCTCTGGCGATATCACTCTAGCGCCAAACGAATCGCCACACAATACTATGGAAGGAAAGCGTCAGTCGTAAATGCCACTCAAGGCTCTATCGCTCAAGTTAGGTAATTAGTAGGGCAACTTTTTTGTTGCAGTAAAAGTGGGAAAAGTTGCATTTATCATTCCCTGAAGTTGTATTTATTTTTGATTCACTATAATATAAAATAAATTATTCATGAAAAATTAAAAATATATAGACCATTTTACTCGTATACATCAGTATTACAATTCATCATTAAATACAGAAGAACGTTGAATGGCCGATCCTTGTCCTGTAATTCTGTAACATCTAAAAACTGCCCCAGCCGCAGTCATATAATGTGCTGTATCGGATAGCAGAAGTGCAAAATCCTTTCACTCAACATTCAGAGATTTTAAAACGTCCTCTACAAGGCGAACAACATATTGATGATTGACACTCACCTCGCAATTGATTACGCAAGTTTCATCTGGATTATCAAAAGTGCCAACCAATGCGTTGAAAAGGTACTTCTTACCATTTATTTCACTTTCGTCTGTTTGGACGAACACTTTCTTTCCATGAACTTCTTGTTTGATCCGCAATACTTCGGCGTTCGAAAGATCAGACTCACGTGATCGAAGGGTTGGTTCAGAGGACAAAAAAAGAAATAATAATTTCATATTAATTAGTTTTAAGCAAAATTTTTAAAAGTTGCAGGTGGTTGCATTTGTAAGAAAAGTTGCATTTGTGCAGAAAGTTGCATTTATGTTGCGGTTATCGTTCACTTACAATACACCCCAAGCAGGATGAGTTTTGGTTTTAGCACTTTACATGCAGCGTAGAACGTGTGAAAAAAAGTTGCATTTGTTGCAAAAAGTTGCCCTAGTACTTAGGTGGAAGGGGGGGGGGGTTGGATACATGCAGGCGAAAGAGTCGTTCCTGGAGACGATTCAAACAATATAAGCGCCGCAGCGTAAATGTGAATTAAAACCTTTTAAGTGGAATAATTAACTTGCAATGGTAACCAGCTGAGTCCAGTGTAATTCTATGGTGCCAAAAACGCCCCAACCTGAATTCCAGCAGATGTTTTCTAGGGTCGCCGTAGAATGAACCCCTCTCCACTCACATACAGCTGATACTTTACAATTCATATATTCCGAAACTAAATCGCCTGGAAGCATTTAGATTACGCATCCACTACAACTATCTATTAGTCGGCCAAGAGCGGTGGACGGAGCATCTGGTGTTTGTTGAACCAACTAGTCTAGCTTTGGGATATCATCGGCGCGCGATCCGCACAATTTGAGATGCGCGTGCCTTGGTGATGACCATTGTCCAGGTCTCGAATATCTCGGCCTTATGAGATGCCGCCTCATTAAAGCTCGAGTTGGAGGGCGTGAGGAATTCGGGTCAATGGCTTGTTGAAATTGGATGTTTAAGCTCGGGGGGTTGTTGGTGATGGATGGTTAATGTGGTGTGTGAATGTCTGGGAATCGAAGATTGCGAGCGTTGTACTTGATGTGGGAATTGAGGTGGCTGAGGAGATTAACCCTTCTGGTGGTTTCCGAGACGAGTTATCTCGTCATTAGGCGAAACTGACCAGGTTTTCATGTACGAGATATCTCGCCGTTTGAAGAGACTGGCCAGGTCGTGATCTTGTCAACACAAAAAAAAAATCGGCAATATATCTTGATGACGGGGTATTTCGTCAGAAATACTGATCAGACCTTGATATCGTCAAAAACAACCTAGCAATATTGAGATATCTCGTCATCATGATATTTCCAATCTTGAAGGACGAGATGGATCATCGAAACCACTTTGGCGTGTAAATACTTGTGGTGCTAAATCAATCTTTCAGATGAGATTTCCATTCTCTTTAATAAATTTATTTATTCTTTAACAAATACCGACATTATTACGTCATCGCCAGGATGAATATCTACAGTGAAGACCGAGCCAACGCCCAAAAACGCCAGAAACGGAATCCTGCGTTGTGCCAGCAAGATTACAGCATTACAAGTCTTTGTCTTCTGTTGCTAGCCCCAAACCCGGACAGGGATCAGGGTCATGTGACACTCCAAAACCAATCAGAATCTTACACATTAACATATACCAGACGCCCTTCGAACGAAGCACTCGAGACATTTCCTCTGGAAGCGGTACCATTCATAAATTAGAGCTTCTGACAAGTAAAAGATCTTTGTCGTAAATTACCAGAGTGACCAATCGATGTCTAATTTAATAGACAATGTGTGTATAAGTGTCCAAGAACAGAGGGACACTGCATACCTAATTGGGACACGCACATTTATTTTTACAATTTTATACAAAGTTTCAGATACATACGCCGCACCGTGCGGTGCCAAAAAAACACTCGTCTACCTCCAAGTCCCCCGGTTCCAACGTCTCCCCGCGAACTACCCCTCTCCTCTTCACTCCCTTCTTTTCGTCCTCCAACCACAGAACACTCCATTGGGGAGGAATGTGGACTGAGAGAGGAATAGAACAGTAGCAACCAGAACACAAGAACGACCGTTCTTATCTGTGTCCATAACACCTGTCGGAAGATCGTAACATAAACATTCTCACGAAGACGCCTGGCAAAATCCCTTTTTCGCCCCTTCAGAACCTAATATCTCACCGCTTAAAATTTTTGAAATAGAGATGAGTTCCTTACAGCTTTTAACTGAAAAATGAATTATACTACCTTCACATACATTTCAAGGACACCCCCACCAACGTCCCTCGGGTATCTAATGGTTCCATCCGACCCAAATTCACCAGTGTGTTGACCATAGATTCTCACAAATCCTCAGCGGTTTAAAATTTCCAGACCATTTGTTTTGTAATCAGAAGCACATTTTACTTCTCTCAATGAGCATTTCCCGCAAACTGCCCTTTTGCGATTCCAGCAGTTATTTTCTGTGTGATTTCCCGCACAAAATCTCCGTACTTCAATCTTATTGGTGACTAGCAAAATACCCGACCTTTCTCGGTTTGAATTGATTTATTCTAAATTGAAGAGATAATCAAAATATATAATGACTCACGTTTTTTATAGAATAAAAATTTATTTGAATACCTTCGCCATCTTTATAATTCCTACTTTGGACACAAATCCTACACATGCATATCCATAAATGGAATACATTTCACATACATCGTACCCTTGCTGTATGACAAAGCTACAAAATGACGAAAAGTGACACTTTGTCAAAAGATTACTACTACAAAAGACGATTTTGAAGGAGATTTGGAATTCCTTTTAAGTTCTTTTCATGTTCAACTCAATTTATAAAAATTACGATTTACGGAACAAAACAATATTTTTTGCCTGTGGCACTCTTGCATACGGTATGTGACATTGTGAACTTTTGCTATATTCTCCTGTCATTATGACATCGAATTTTTTAATGTTTGAAAAGTTCTAGTTCGGATTTTTTAAACATTATTATTCTTTCAATAACGGCATTATTCTGTAGTATTCACCCAGTAGATGGCGCTCCACTCTGCCGTAGCGCAGAATTGTATATAAAGTCGGTCTTTGAATACTAACACCAGCACACGCACTCAAGGCGAGACGAACCATGTAACTAACCTATTATTGTTTATTAAAGTTCTTGTTGTTCCTGTTCCTGAAGTGCTTCCTATCTGCAACCATATACCGATCTCAACATGGTGACCCGGAGCTGAACATTTAAATTATTCTTGAATATTGCTTTGTTCCAATCGGTTTGTTCTCGCTGCTTACTTTCCCACTTCACCACTGATTTCTGGACTTCCCACCATGGAAAATATTGCTGCCGTCAAGATTCCGATTTACAACGACGCGGATCCAAACCTTTGGTTTGGTATGTGCGAAGCTACTTTTGCCCTCGCCACGCACAAGCCCATCACGGATCCGAAAACAAAATACAACTACATTGTTGCTCATCTACCACCCGGCGCAGCTTCTACAGTGCGAGATGTCATCTTAAACCCGGATCCAACCAACCCCTTTCAGCACTTAAAGGATCGTATTACTTCTCGTTGTGGCGAAACCAGAACGCAACAAATACGGAAACTTCTAACTGGAGAACAGCTCGGTGATCGTAAACCTTCCGAACTCCTCCGTGTTATGCAAAGACGTGCTGAATCGCACCAGATTGTAGATTCACTTATGCTGGAATTATTCCTCTCGCAACTTCCCATCAATGTCCAAACAATTCTAGCCTCCATGATGCCAACTACATCGCAGAAGGCCGCTGAAGTTGCTGATCGCATATTAGAAGTAACACCAGCCGAGGTAAGTGGAATTTCGATTTCATCTTCCACTGCCGAAGCAGGTCAGAACACTTTGCAACAACTCATGGAAGAAATACATGAACTACGTAAAGAAGTAAACACTATTCGCCGATCACGTAGTTTCTCCCGCAATCGTAACTCATCCCGCAGAAGCCACAGAACTTCGGCTGAAAGCTCTGTTTGTTGGTACCATGGGAAGTACAAATCCAAGGCCAACAAATGTGTGCAGCCCTGCTCGTTTACGGGAAACGAAAGCAGGCAAGAGTAGAAGCGACATACTTTTTGCCTACTCGATCAAGTCGCCTATTTGTTAGAGACAAAAAAACGAATTTAAACCTTTTGGTCGATACTGGATCGGATGTTTCGATTATCCCTGCTACCAAATCGCAGCGGAAACAACATCCAACTCAAACCTTTAGTGCTGCAAATGGCACAACAATTCATGTTTATGGTCAAAAACTATTATCTTTAGATTTTGGTTTAAGACGCAATTTTGTTTTCCCATTTTATGTTTGTAATGTTACCACAGCAATTCTTGGTGCAGATTTTTTGCATTATTTCAATTTAAAACCTGATTTACGGCGTAAGCGTTTAAATGATTGTACTACTAATCTGAATTCTCACGGTCTTGTTAATAATGCTGATATTTTTTCTGTCAAAGTTGTTACATTGGATAACGATTTTTCTAAATTATTGGTCGATTTTCCTAATATTACAAAAGTGCCATGTGCAAATCAACCTGTAAAACACAATGTCCTGCATCATATTGAAACTCATGGCCCGCCAGTGTTTGCTAAACCTAGACGTCTTGCTCCTGATCGGTTAAAAATAGCGAAAACCGAATTTCAATACATGCTTGATTTGGGTCATATGCGACCATCCAAAAGTAATTATGCGTCACCTCTACACATGGTATCTAAAAAAGGATGTGACGATTGGCGTCCTGTGGGTGATTTTCGAGCTTTAAATTCTCAAACAGTCAAAGATAAATATCCAGTTCCTAGTATATTAGATTTTACTAATGAGCTGCATGGAAAGAAAATCTTTTCGCAGATTTAATCAAAGCTTTCCATCAAATTCCTGTTGCACCCCAGGACATCCATAAAACAGCCATTTGCACCCCTTTTGGACTATTTGAAAGTACAAGGATGCAGTTTGGGTTATGTAATGCTTCAAGCACTTTTCAAAGATTTATCGACGAGGTTACGCGTGGTCTGGATGGTGTCTTTGCATTTATAGATGATATTTTAATTGCCAGTAATACTAGAGCGAAGAACATATGATTCATCTTCGCGCACTCTTTGAACGTCTTGATCATTATGGTCTTACGTTAAAAACATCAAAATGTACTTTCGGTGTATCATCTTTAAATTTTCTTGGCTTTAAAATTTCAGAGCAAGGATTAGAACCACTCCCAGATCGCGTTGTAGCAATTCAAAACTTTCCCAAACCAGCTACACTCGCACAACTTCGTAGATTTCTAGGTCTGTATAATTTTTATAGACGTTTCATACCCAGAGCCTCTCACATTTTAGCACCCATGATACAACTTTTAGAAGGTAATCGGAACAAAAGAAAACCTACTCGAACTAGCAAATCCCCTGAAAATCCACTTGATTGGACAACTGCTGCAGATACTGCTTTTTCTGATGCAAAAAAGGCACTTGCCAAAGCAACTTTACTTAGATATCCGATTCCCAGTGCTCAACTTAGTCTTTGGACTGACGCATCGGACGTTGCAATTGGTAGTTCTCTGATGCAATCTACCGAAGGAAAGTGGGAACCTATAGCATTCATGTCCATAAAACTTAACAAATGTCAGAAAAAGTGGTCTACGTATGATCGTGAACTTCTAGCAATTTATTCATCAATAAAAAAATTTCGACATATGCTAGAAGGCAGAGACTTTTTCATCTATACCGATCAAAAACCGCTAATATTTGCTTTTCAACAGAAAGCAGATAAATGTTCACCACGCCAGCTAAGACATTTAGATTTCATTTCGCAGTTTTCCACTGACATTCGGCATGTTAGTGGTAAAGATAACATTGCTGCAGATGCTTTATCTCGGATCGAGATTGATGCCATTTCAAAAACTACTGCACTTGACTATAAAATGTTTGCAGAGGAACAATTGCATGATGAGGAACTTTCAAATTTACTCAACTCGGAAACATCACTAAAATTGGAAAAACACTACTTTCCACTTGAAGATATACACTTATATTGTGATAAATCCACTGAAAACCCTCGCCCATTTGTTCCGAAATCTCAGCGACTTACTGTTTTTGAAAACCTTCATTATCTCTCCCATCCAGGTATTTTAGCTACAACTAATTTAATCTCAAGCCGATTTGTGTGGCCTGGTATGAAAAAGTTCATCAAAGACAAAGTACGTGGTTGTAATAAATGTCAGAGTGCAAAAGTATTTCAGCATACCAAAGCTCCACTTAGCACATTTGCTTTACCGGACGCGCGTTTTGCGCATATTCACGTTGATTTTATCGGACCGTATCCACCTTCCGATGGCTACCGATATTGCTTAACCATCATTGATAGATTCACCCGATGGACTGAGGCCATTCCCACCACGGATATGACAGCAGAAACCACTGCTAGAGCTCTCCTCCACGGTTGGATTTGTAGATTCGGTACACCAGTCACTATTACTTCAGATCAGGGACAAAATTTTAAATCTAATCTTCTTCGTGAACTCACAAATACTTTAGGCACTGATAGAATTCTTTCTTCTGCTTATCATCCTCAATCAAATGTGATGATTGAACGCTTTCACAGGCACCTCAAAGCAGCCATAACGGCTCATGAACACACTAAGTGGACGGAAGTTTTACCCATAGTTTTATTAGGTCTACGCTCTTCTCTTAAGAAGGATATCAATGCGACCAGTTCTCAACTTGTTTATGGTACTACTTTACGTTTACCATCTGATCTTTTTACAACTGATTCCGTACCCCAATCCCTTACTCCTACTTATGTGTCCAATTTCATTTCAATGATGCGAAAACTAAATCCTATCGCATCTACAAATCATGGTAATACTAAAGTTTATGTAAACCCATCATTAAAAACATGCACCCATATATTTTTAAGAATCGACAAAGTTCGACCTCCTCTCGCACCTCCTTATTCTGGACCACATCTGGTTGTTAACCGTACAGACAAAAATTTTGTCATTGAGTTAAATGGTAAGAAAAACACTGTTTCCATCGACAGAGTAAAGCCAGCTTTTTATTTTTCGGATACCATGGAATCCCCAAAGCTATCTTCCCACATTGACAAACTTAAATCGGTCACACCTAAGCCACAATCTAAAACACCTGTAATTACACGATCGGGACGGTGTGTACATTTCCCCGATAGACTTGTCATGGAGAAATAACTAAAAATTTTTTCCCTCATTGTGTGTACTTTATTGAATTGTAAATGGTTACATTACTATTTAAAATTGTAAATATCTTCAATTGTACGAGTACTCATTTTCTTATTTTGTCTTGCTTATCTGTGCTGTATTATTACCTATGTTTATCGTTCCTTCGTCACTGGAGGGATACTCTGTAGTATTCACCCAGTAGATGGCGCTCCACTCTGCCGTAGCGCAGAATTGTATATAAAGTCGGTCTTTGAATACTAACACCAGCAGACGCACTCGTACTGAAGGCGAGACGAACCATGTAACTAACCTATTATTGTTTATTAAAGTTCTTGTTGTTCCTGTTCCTGAAGTGCTTCCTTTCTGCAACCATATACCGATCTCAACAATTCTTTCAATAATGGCACTACACTTAAAATTTACTGAAAATTTATTCAAACTTACCTGCCATTTTTAAGTGGAATATTTTGTGGTGCTATTGCGTGTGATGAGAAGGAAAACACATTTATTAAAATAATAAATATTTCAAACAAAAAACAACGAAATAAAACAAAATGAAAAATGTCGGAAAAAATTGTTCTAAAGATATAAATTTGTGATTCATTTTTTTTCTCTAGATCTCGCACAGTTGCCACAACTGACAACTAAAAGTGCACAAAATTTAGAAATGTTAAATTAATTCAGAGTGTAAGAAACAGAAAATATCACTGCTCGCGCGATCTTGTTCATTCACGTTTGTTGAAAAATATCGTCTGTCCCAAATATTCGGAAATCGTTTTCATTGCGCAAAGAACAAAAATAAAACTCGAAATAAATGAAGTATCAGAGCTGAAATTACATAAAAAAATAATTTTGTGAAGAACAATTACTTTTTCAGCAGTACTGGTAAAGCAATCGAAGTAATCGTAATATTCAATATACATTCCAATTTTTCTAAAACTACCAAATTATGGTTTATTTAAGTATACTTACTCAGGTGTTTTAGCATGAAACTCAGCTAAATATAACAATAAAGAAATGTTTAATATTGTATTCACTAAACTAATAAATAATGTATAAAATAAAACACATTGCAATCAAATATCTGGAATAAAATTCATGTGATGTATGCACAAACACACAAACACAAAATCGAACATAGAACAGAAAGACGGACAGACAGACTTTCGCAACCACTTACACTCACTAAATCAAGATAAGTGCTCACTGTATGCAAACTTTCATGAAAATATATTTAGCCGTGTGGATGTGTATAGGGCACATACATACAGACAGACAAATGGACAGACAGACACCAAACGCGAAAACGGCGGATTTGGCATCAGAAAGGTCCAAAACGGATAGAAAACTTGAAATGGGTCGAAAATATTCAAAGTACAAACACTCCATTCTTATTTATATAGATGTCTTCTTTTATAACTGACAGAATCTGAGTGTTTGTAGCGTTAAATTTAGGTGCCACTTATGAAGCAAAAAGCTCTTTTTTACAAAGTCCCTGCAGGATTAAATTTATTCTGCTACGTTACTGTGGTAATGTTTTCCCCTCGTCACTATTTTTTCTAATATTATTCCTCTTCACTATTACTAAACTATTTTCATTGTGTTACTAATCTTTGCTCTAAGGAGGCTTATAATGCTGTTAAACAGGATGTAGAGATGGAGGACAAAATGAAACTACTCCCAATGTCCTTACAAAGTAATTAAAACAATCAAGAAAAATTTCGTGGTACAGCTTCAGTCTACGTGTATCTTCGTGGCAACGGCCTTGACGCTTTTTTTTTTTTTTTGGTGCACCTCTAATGTTGCCAAAGAAAGAGTTATTTAAAAATGTTTTTCTTTTTTTACGGAAAGTATAACAACTTTTCCGAAACACATTTGTAAACGTTTAAAAAAATATATTGCATACGTAAATAATATAAATATACGAGAAGTAAATTATAAATATATAAAATATAACCTGTGAGACGACAGTACTGTATTGTGATATAAATTAACATGCAAGAAAATTCCACATCTGGCGAAAAACCATTAAAAACGAAACAATAAAATGAAGAAAAATTAAAAGGAACAATGAAATCAAAAGATAGTTTAAAATTAAAATAGCCAATGGAATCAAAGAAAACATTTCAAACGAACCAATAAAATGAAATGACAGTTTAACGGATTTTGAAAGAACTTTCTCGAATATTCAAAATAAAAATTTAAATTTCCCGCTTGCCGAGGTTACTTTAAAAAACGAAATAACCGTAATACAGATGCCATAACTCGCTACCAAAAGTGCGTTTAAAAAAAAAACGCCAAGGCCGTTGCCACCGCGATAAACGTAGACTGAAACTGAATCAATTTTGAACTATTACTGCGAATTTTTCACGGCCTTTTTGGCCCCTTCTTGTGTTTCTAGGTATACGATTCTTTATCTCCGTTTCTATGACAGTTAGGCCAAAGTGATTAAACTCACATTAAGTATGAGCTGAATAACTTAAAGTCATGAAATATTAACTTATTTAATCCTTGGGCAAGGGAGTTACAAGACGGGAAACAAGGCAAGGGACCAAAAAGGCTCTTTCCGTTTTCTAGTGGTCATAATTATATTTTAGAGGGTTAATTTTAGATATATTTTCATATATATTATATACTAGCCACTGCGTGGCCAGCACGGCGTTGCCCGTGACAGTTTTTTTCGTGGGGTTAGATGTGATCACTGCTCGGTAACGCTCGCCAACCCCCGGTGATTGCTACGTATTTCCATCAGGTTTGCATCGCATACAAACTCCGTGAAGGCCTCGAAGTGGCTACTATCGACAACGTAAATCAAAACACGCTATAATCGGAAAACGTGTCATGGTTCCAAAGGCATTCGGTCGAAAAACGCTTGTGACGTCAGCGATCGAAAATCGCAAAAACAGCCCCTTCTTCATTCGAGGTAGCTAACAACAAAAAGTAAAAAAAAAAAAAAAAAACTAATAAAATAATTTTAAAATGTTCTAGATTAAATTTTAAAATTCAGATGCTAGACAATAATCGAGCTAGACAGTAATCGCAAAACATTAGGACTACCTGTGTGCCAAATTTCATTGTTGTAAGTGCCATAGATTCACAGGACACTGATCGCAGGGACACAGACAAACCTTCTTTTTATAGTAGTAGAGATATGTTATTCTTAAGTTTAATATTGTTCTAGTTATTATTTCAATTCGGAAATGATTTTACATATCCTAATCTTAGAGCAGAAACAAAACTGACATACTTCGGAGACACTAAAAGCTTACTTTCATGTAACGACGATAATATTTTTACATTGAATCTGTTAAAAAGTTCAACGCTATCAAAATGCTTATCATAAATAATATTTTTTACTTAAAATCTAATACTTTTATTCGTTAAAAAGCTATATAGTAAACAATTTGTGTTGTCAGTCGAAAACAGAGCTAATATAGGCTCTGTTTTCAAACTCAAAGAAATGCTCAACTAGCAAGTATATAATCTTGAGAAATAAGTTTTCGTCCTCATCGTCTCCGAACCAAATAGGCAGGCGTCTTCTAAAGTCTAATAAATACTATGTGTGCCGTCTTGTTTCCTATCTAATTAAAAACTCAGTAGTGACAAAATCTCATTAAAATATACCCTTGGGGAAAGAGGAAATTCTACCTTCTCCTCTATCTATCGTTTTTTACAGTTACAGGTTGTATTCTATTCTGGTCTAAGTAACGAACCAGACAGTGTGAAAATTTTCCTTCTACTTTGAAATGGTCTCGCCTGACTAGCGTTACCTCAAAATCTACACTGCTTGACAATTGCTAAGGAACAAACACAGTTTTTAAAATAATATTCATTGATTAAAGAAACGAAATTTAGTATATATATATATATATATATATATAATTAAGATACTATATGCATTAAGTATACTGCAAAATGTTACAGATTTTGGCACATGGAAAAGCAAGATAATGAAAAGAAAAAAAATCGGCTCCTTAGAGCAATTTCCAAAGTCTTGAAAAATGTTCTTTCCATCCGGAGTCTTGACAGATATAGTCACTCAGTAAGAAGGGAGGCTTCCTTGCGCACTAATGCACATTTAGCATCTGCTATGCATGCTCTCCGCTAAACAGTCGAGTAGTGTTTGGGGGATATTGTCCCATTCCTCTCTCAAAGCAATTTTGAGCGCCTGCACCGTTTGGGGTGGGTGAGAGAGATTCCTTTCTGAAACACGTCTACAAAGATCATCCTAAGCATGTTAAATAGGATTTAAGTCCGGGGAATACGCAAGCCATTCCATACGTTCAATATCTTCGTTCTCTAGTGTCTCAGAGAAATCAACTGTCCTGTGTGGACATGCATTGTCACCCATGAACAGAATGTCTGGACCCACTTCACCCCGAAATAAACGAACATGACCCAGGAAAATCTCCGCGCAATACCGCTGTGATGTAAAGGCACCAGCGTCAAAGATGTGTAACTGTGTTTTGCCATTATGCATAATGCTTGCCCATACCATGACCACTCGGCCATGACGATCAACCTCACGAGCATTCTGTAGTGTGTAACCCTCTCTTTCCACAGTAGTTGGTGTACAGAATCCCTATTCACGGTGAATCGGGATTTGTCGGAGAACATGACTATGAACCATGGTTGATGATTCCAACGAATATGTTCTTTACACCAGTATAACTATTCCCGACGATGGGGTGGTTGTAACGGAACGTACTTAACAAGCTTCCGTGCAAACAAGCGAGCTTGATTTAATCACCGAGCAATTGTTTTGGCGGATACACGAGTGCCATAGGGGTTGCAAGCTCTAAACCAATCTGTCCCGGAGGGATATGTTTGTTCTTTATTGCTGTTAGGGATATCTGTGCATCATCTATGGGTATGGTGCTCCTATCACGACCATCAACATGCTTTCTCAAAGCATTTCCACCTTCTGCGACTCTTTATTACCGTGAAATAACGCTTTTTGACACACATTGCTGAGGCAACTTGGGTGACACTTTGCCCAGATTCGAGCCGACCCAACTGCTCTCCCACGGTCATATTCACTCAAATGATGCCTTACGGACATTCTCCACTTGATACTTGCATCACAAGGCGGAATTGATATAAATGGCTTTCAAAACCTTAAATCGTGATTTTCTGTAGATACTTTATTTTAATTAATAAACAGCTCGTGTGCGCTGTCTTTTATACAGATAAGATATCTTGCTCTACAGCACCCTCTGCATTTACATTTTCTACGATTGAGCGGCTTTCCGAATCGCAGTTTTGCATAAATCGGTTGTTCCTTAGCAATTGTCAAGCAGTGTAGTTTGTCCCCGTTTCGGCATCAACGTTATTGGTGCCAACGAATCAACACTCAAAGTGGTTGTTTGGACGAGGTTACTTATCAGTACAAAACTGAGCAGATCTCGAAATATCTCGTCTTTGGAAAACTGACAAGATCTTGATCTAGTCATCATAAAACATATCGGCAATATCTAGAGGATGAGCTATCTCTTTATAAGCAAAATTAGCCAGGTCTTGAAGAACGAAGAATCTCGTCTAAACATTTGGAGGGTTAAGAATACGCACATGAATCGTATCGCCGAGCAGACACTACCAATACCTGTATTTAAATTGACAGAAATAAACTTGACCTATGTTTCATTGCTGTGTTGCTCCAGTGAGGTACCACGATCGCGTCAAGAAAGAATTTAGACAATGGCCAGTACATAAGTTGTACCTTGAAAGTTATACATGAATCGCGCCAAGAAAGAATCGAGATTGTTATATCTATAGCAGTAGTCAAAAGTTAAATACCTACCTATCTATGTTTAATTATCGAATTCCTAGCAAGATGTGATGGTTTCGTGTGAGTTTGACATGTGTGAGTTTCGTTTTAAAATTGTTTCGGAATTGTGGCAACCTTATTATTGGATGACGTATTTCCTCCTCTTTTTGTTTGCATGTGTCTGCTGACATGATGACGGTGAAGGTTATCTCCATCGAAGTAACTATTTTTCACAGGTTTTTGTCTTTGTTAGCCATATTTTAAATCTTAAAAATTTATACTACCAGTTTGACAAAAGTTTAATCTATGTATACATCATTGTTTATATGTACTAAGATCATTATTATTAAGATATTTATCTATGTATACTGAGATTTCATCCCCGTGTAAATATCCCTTCTATGTATTACTTGGATTTCATCCGTGTATGCATTCTATCTGTGCATTACCAAAATAGGTACTAGGTAATGAATTAAGGTCGCATTGGAGTAACATATTGGGGTATTCATGAAGGTTCGGGATCAAACCTGAAGCGTATTACGGTTTTCATATACACTACTCTGCAATAATGGACCGGACAGCAAGATGTGATGGTATAAGGGAGAGAATACATGCTTTAATAGGGGGAGGGTCCCCCACGTGCTGCAATGACACTAGCAACCCTTCTGGGCATACTTTCAACAAGGTTTTCATACACAGCTATGGGTATTAGTATCCATTCCTTCTGAAAGTATATCGCCAGCTCACCTGTAGATTTCGGACGGGGTTCCCTGGTCCGTAAGCGTCGCCCTAACGCGTCCCACAAATGTTCTTTGGGTTTTAGGTCGAGAATGTGAGCAGGCAGGGGAAGACGTTTTACATCCACATCTTGATACCACTGCTTAACAGATACTGCAACATGACATAGAGCGTTGTAGTCCTGGAAGTAATATTCGTTCTTTCCATAAAATTGTCAGAATGCAGGAAGAACCTGACTGTCCAAAATGTTCATGTCGGCGTTCAATTGACCAGGAACAACACGCAAAGGTCCCAGGCCATACCACGAAAAACACCCCAAACAAGTAGTCGGGTTTTATGCAAATCTGCTGGTGTCCGAGCCATTATTGTAGGGTAGTGTTTTTTACATACTCTGAGAAAAACCTTTATTTATAAAAAAGAGTATTAGTGAGAAATTAGCATAAATATCTTTTAGATAAACGTACTTAGGAACATCACTGGGCACCAAGTTGTCGTTTCGAATCTAATGCAAGAACAGGCAGCATTTATAATTGCTCGAAGGAAAAAAATAAATTATCTATACAACCTCCGTTCCATTTACTACTCCTAAATTAATCAAGACATAATTTTGAGAACAAAATTGAAAGAGAACTAAAAACGCTCTTTATTCATTCCGCTCAAAAATATTTCTCCTGGAACTCAATTAAATGTAACAAAATTTTACTTTGTCCCGCGAAAAATGGAAGCGGCGAAGACTCTTTTAATAAGTTCCCTCCATTATGCCACTTAAAAAGTTCCGAAGTATCACTTGCACGAAATCCACTTTAATCAGTTTGGTCACCCAGAGAGCTCATCAATAAACATCTTCCCCTTCACCTTGAGAATTAAGTTTTCGCCGCCATTGTCTCGGCCGAAATCGGGCCTCTGGAATCTAATAAAACCATGTCGTCTTGTTCCCTTTCTAATTACAAACTCAGCGGCGAGGGAAACTGTCATTAAAATATACCACTGGGGAAAGGGAAAATTCTATTCTTCCCTTTCCAACTTTCATTTTTTCCCCTTGTTTAGGTCGTGCGTTCCGTTTTGCCGCGTGTAGGTTTTAGCTCCGACTTCTTAGAAATATTCTCATTTGCATGTAAAATGAGATGGCCTCGTTCTGACAGAGTAATTATTTTCTCGACAGAGACCAGGTAAACCGGGCATTAATGCACAGGGTTTACTCACGACTCAGCGGGCAGAAAAAACGGGAGAATTCGGGAGAAGGTCGAGGAATTTTAAGGAGTCGGGAAATGCTTCTGATTAAAAGGAACGAAATGTGTGCAAAACAAACTGTTGGAGCCGAGGACTTGATTTCGTAAGGAAAGAATAATCTTTTTGATATTGAATTGAGGTGTTTCTGTGGCTGAACCTTGAGACGAGATTAATTATAGATCGTGATTGAATTTTTGAATTTTTCTTTTCATTACAAATTTTTTTATGTTCTAATTTTTAAAATCTAGATTTTCTTATTTTTTAATTAAGCAGTGTCCTCAAGCTCGAAAATTATGTAATATTTTTCTTTGTATCTGTTCAGAAAGTGTTTATAAAATTATTACAAAGATGTAAGCCTTCCCTTTTTGAGCCTTTTCACTTATTTACCACACACCTACCATTTAGTAAAACCAGAAAAGTTTATTACAGATTAAGACAGGCAATTTTTTGGTCTGGATTATTTGCGATAGATTTTATTGACAAGTCTAACGCAAAGATAGTTAGTTTTGAAAGATTTTTTAGGTTCTTAAGTTTTGAAGTGACTTATTTACCACACACCGAACAATTTAGTAAAAGTATGGAATGTTGTTACAACTTAAACTATTCATTTTTCGTATGGATTAATTGTGTTAGATTTTCTGGAGAAAGTTTGTTTTGTAAAACGAAGGTGGCTAGGTTTTCAAACGATAATAATTCAATTTGGTCAATAATGATTCAATTTTGTATTCATATCTTTGCAATACAAATGTAAGTCTGGATACAACTTTGCATGTAAATATATATAAATGTTATTTAATTGGGAGCAAGGACTAACTCTTGTTTAGAAGGAAAATATTAAATAAAATTTCAGTTTTTTTACACGTATTAATACAAAATATTAAAAAATTTACTGTTACTAAAAAATTATTTCGATGTCGATGGTATCATAAAATCTAACAAATTCGTCTGACGACACAATGCCTTCTTTTTTTTTCACGAAGATAGTTTTACGATAGTAACTCGTTTTACTATCGGAAATAATGTGTATTATTAAAGTAATCAATCTCTTATTTAAAAAAATTACTTTTAATTTTGTATATACATCTATATATATATATATATATATATATATATGAATCTGAAATAGAAAAATAAATTTAGAATACAGCTCTTCAAAAAATGCACTATTTAAATGATATACTTTAAATATCTAGCGACTGCTGCAATTTATATTGCATTTCTGCCTTAAATCAAAGTGTTCTTTCGCACTAACGTTCGTTCTTTTCACAAAATTTAGAAAATGCCATTTTGAATTTTATAATACGAGAGCAAAAAAATGTTCCATACGAAAACTCCGAGAAAGTATTTGAAATACCTGACAAAACTTCCGAAGATATACGTGAGTTTTCAATTTTCTTGAAGCCCAAGTCAAAGTCAAGAGATAAAACCTCCCCAATATTATTCAATAGTACTCTTAGGCCAGTAGATATTTGCTCGAAGTTCAATATCTTTATTTAGTAAGCTCTGACCATTTCTTGTACGCACTCTTGGGTATTTTATCAATTGCACTTCTCAAAACTGACGCTACGAATCTAGAATAATTGTTCTGGTTACAGTTAAAATTCCTCTTTATCTGTTCGTATATCGAAAAATATGGTACTTTTTAATATTTTTTTATTTTACTCTATTATGATGTTTACAAACTTTTGTCTTGCATATTTTGAATCCTTAATACTTTTGTTAACGGAATAAAAACGGATTTCAAAATTGTTTCCTGCAAATTTCTTTTGCTGATTAATCAGAAATAAGGAATCGATAATAAACTGAGGGTATCCACTGTGTGTTTCAAAATCCCAGAAGATTGCTGTATGTGTAATGTGATCATACCTCCCGCTTTGAATGGCACCGACCCGTTTTTAGGTAGGCTGTCCCGTTGTCCTTAAGCACAGCTTAGGGACGCCAAAATGTCCCATTTTCAGAAAGAGATCAACCCACGGTAACAATTTTAAAGAGAGGCGTGAAAATTTAAAAAAAAAATAAATAACGGCGGACCTCATCTTTTTTAAGTATTTATCTCTACTATTATAAAAGGAAGTGTTTGTCTGTCTATTTGTTTGTTTCTTGCCCGCGAAGTCCTGACGAATCTATGGCACTTTCAGTAATGAGATGTGGCACACAGGTTGTCCGAATTTTTTGAAATTTTAGGGTCAAGGCAAATTTTAAAATTCCATCTAGAACATTTCTAAATGAATTTAATAGCTTTTTTCACCATTCTCATTCCGCGGTAATTCCAAGGAATGACGAAACATCAAAATTTAGACTTTTCGCCCTCACGTGTCACCTTGACGTCAGCCTTGGGAACCATTACAAGTTTTTTTCATCTCCGGGGAGAGAACATATTCGAATGACCTATGTTTGTTTCGCGATTCATTCATTTTGATTTCCTGCGAAACGGGATCCATTAAAGGAAACAGATTGCATTTTCTACCCTTCGCGTCAAAAAGTAAATAAAAATAGATTTTTATTTTAGCGAAGGAGAGCAAAGAAATAAAAACATTTTGACTGGGATTGTTAAGTTCCTTTTTTTGCAAAATCGGAATCGATAAAGACAGATTAAAAATTTCAACAGATTACAAATCTGCGGAAAATTTCACACCAGATTAAAACCAAACATTACGGGCAACGCCGGGCTAGCCACGCAGTGGTTAGTTGTAGATAATTCCGGAAAATCTTTAGCACAAAAAATTATTGCCATCGTTTTCGCGGTCAACGATTTTTTATTGGGGAAGATCGGGAAGACATTTTTTTCTCTTGTTTTGATAGATGATATTGACTGAATATTGCAATTCAGTACTTGTTATCACTTTAGGCGTCTATAATTTTGGAATTAACATTGTAAAAGAACAGATTGTTATTTTTTTCTCCATCCCTAGTCGGAAGCCTTCTAGCTCTGGCTCCTCGATTCAGAGCGTATACAGCTCGTGCATCTTTCTTGACGATTGTTTATTGTTTTTTTTTTATCGACATGTGTTATTAGAGTCAATTTAAATTTCTTGTAGGTGACACCTTCATTTCAACAATGCCTAAACCTAAGTACACCTTTAATGCTAACTCATAAACCAAGTACCCGTTTATAAAACGCAAAAGTAAATTTTCAGAAATCCTGCCAATAATTTCATTCCTATTTAAAATCAACACCAAATATACTGAAGCAAATTTGTTCTTCAGAAAATATAAGACCACATAAATTATTTATTTTCACGTGTAAAACTGTAAAGAAATATGTGTTTTCTTGAACACTCGTATTATTACCTAAAAATGAGTAGATGTCCCTTTGAGAGGGAAAAAATAAATGGTCACGTGATGTATGTGTCATGTAAAAGCATTTGGGTTGCGGAAGTAAAATATTCACTCTTCGTCAGGTTTGTTTCACACTGAAAACCCTTCTCTGGCAGAATGATTAGAATACACCACACAATCATACCACGCGATTCTTTTATCGCAAAACAAACCGAAAAACTATTGTCCGTTTTTCGATTGGATGTGGTATTTCGAAGATACGCGTATGCCTACATATACTAGTACAGCTCATAATTTAATTCACATGTTCGTACTTGCTGTTCCATACCGTGACTTATTTTCTTGCGTGTGTCTTGATTGATATTCAGATGCTGACAAACCTTAGGAATATGCCTAAAGATTATTTCGGTGTTTCAAACGCTGAGCTTTTGGGATTAACTAAAATGACGTCAAAAAACAGCGTGTTATATTACGATTCTATAGAATATAATAGAAGTTACCACCCTGAAAACTTATCTAAAATTCAAAAGAAGCTTTTTATATTTCAATATAAGTTTTATAGTATCATTTAAGTTGATGTTTCTTAAATTCTGCAATTTTGAGGTGTGTCACTTTTCTTGCCGGAGTGCGATATGATCAATTGATATTATTGAACCCCAATAATTCAATATCCTTCGAAATGTTTTGAGCACGGAATATTCAATTAAAACTAAGAACAATACTCAATAAATTACTTCCAAAACTATGAAGTCAAAATTTAAAAAATAAGAATTTTCGATGGGAGAGAGACAAATATATTGTATTGAATTTACAATCACCAGAAGTTCCTGCAAAAATACATTTCTGTCGATACTGGGTAGGTATTTTAATATCATCATTGTTTGAGCATTAACTAGTAGATATGAGAATATATATTCAATTGTCAATAGTCACATTTCTGGAATAGTAACTTTAAAAAAATGGAATCTGCAAAAAAAAAAACTGACTTTTAGTTCACAAATTGTTAATTCCTATAAGATGTCTCATACAGTTAGATTTAGAGTCCAATAATTTGTGTGGGAAGCTTTCTTAATAAATATTACTTTGTATAAGCTTCAAGACGAAACCAGGAAGCAATTCGAAATGACGTAAATAGTACTAAATGACCGACTTGGAAAGTTTTCATCGAATTTTTGTTGAAACGATGTCAAATTTTGGAAGGTACTAAGAAACCCCATTCCGGTTTAAATAAGAAATATCCCCAACAAGCCAAATCTTTCGGGATGAATGCAAGGGAATCTTGTGTTTTGTGCCACAACAAAAATCAATTTTTGTGTCGAAGTGCGATTCGTTTCTGAAAGCCAATCCCTCTGAAAGATACGCCCTTGTTAAAAAAAAACACCTGAATTGCCTTTCAATTAAACATCAAATGATAGCTTGTATTTCTAAGTATAATTGCAGAGGTTTGCCGAAAACTGCAAAATTATGCGCTTTGTGGAAACAAAATTGCAGCTGGAGAGGGGAATGAAATCAGATCCTCCATTTCTTCCCCCTTCTGCTCCTTCCACTGAGAGTCCAATTTCTTGTTTTGCCAAACAACCGATGTATATAGAACAGCAATTGTGTTAATTTCTTCTGATTCACGTGTCATTTATTGTTCATGCAGAGCCATATTAGATTCTGGAATTATGGTGAATATTATGTCTAGACGATTGGCACAGATGCGTTGGAATCGAAAAAAGGTAACAGTAAAATTCATTTTCAAGTCAAAAGTGTGCACATTGTACCTCAATCATTGTTGTATTCTATTAGGAAACCATTTTGGCCAGTCAATGATTAGAAACATCTGTAAAAAAATTGTCTATACTTGTTTCAAGACTAAAACCAAATTGAGTGCGCTATTAATGGGACAGCTGTCAAAAGAAAGAATATTGTCTGATTGTTAGGGCAACTTTTTTGTTGCAGTAAAAAGCGGAAAAATTGCATTTATCATTCCCGAAAGTTGCATTTATGGAAATAAAGTTGCATTTATTTTTGATACACTAAATTATAAAATAAATTATTCGTAAGAAATGAAAAAAAATTCAAAATATCTTGACAATTTTAGTCGTATACACCAGTATTATAATACATACAGAATAACGTTGAATGGCCGATCCTTGGCCAATAATTTCTTTAACATTGAAACCTGTGCCATCCGCAGTCATATAATGTGCTGTATCGGATAGTAGAAGCGCAAAATCCTTTCGCTCAACATTCAGAGATTTTAAAACGTCATCTACAAGGCGAACACCAAATTAATGATCGACACTCACCTCGCAATCTCTGCAGTCGATTACGCAAGTTTTCTCAAGCAATGTGTTAAAATATTTCTTGCCATTTATTTCACTTTCGTCTTAGGACGAACACCTTCTTACCATGAACTTGTTTGATCCGGACTACTTCGGCGTTCACAAGATCAGACACACGTGATCGAAGGGTTGATTCAGAGAGCAAAAAATGAAATAGTAATTTGATATTAATTAATTTTAAATTATATTTTTAAAAGTTGCAGGTGATTGCATTTATGCAAAAAGTTGCATTTATGTTGCGGTTATAACTTACTTTCTATACACCCCATGTAGCAAAAATTTTGGTTTTAGTGCTTTACATGCAGCGTAGAACGCGTGAAAAAAAAGTTGCATTTGTAGCAAAAAGTTACCCTACTGATTATACATTGAACTGCGTGGGTGCAGATTTTTGTGGTCCATTTCTAATCAAATTCAAGGGTCAACGTAGAAGTGTCTTGAACAAAGTGTGTTTGTACTTTTTTATTTGTTTTTCTACTAAATCAATACATTTAGAATTAGTTAGTCCCTGATCACATGAGGCGTTTGAAACGCGCGTCTGGCGAGGCTAGCGATGTCCCGCCATCAAATTATATTTTTTCCCCTCTAATTCAAGTTACTATCTTTGCGACCTTCAAGAACGGGACCTCACTAGCCTCGACAAACTCGCGTTTTACGCACCTCATGTGATTGGGTCCTTAATGATCTTACCTCTCATCGAATGCCTTGAGATTTTTTTTTCCAGAAGAGGAAAGTGTTGTGAAATTATTAACTGATACTGCCTCAAACTTTAAAGGTAACTGTAAAGAGTTGAAAAGACTATAACTTGGTATGTAATCCTGATGGCAGTTCATCGAAGTATTTAACAAATGAAAATGTTGACTGGAGATTTATTCCACCCAGAGCTCCTAATTTCGGTGGACTCTGGGAGGCAGGATTCGAATCACTAAAAGTCCATTTAAAAGAGTCGTGGGAAATTCCAAATTAAGGTACGATGAATTCTTGATGGTGGTTGTTCAAATTGAAGGTATTTTGAACTCAAGGCATATTTGCGCATTATCCTTAAGAATTGAGGACCTAAAAATTTTTACGCCTGGCCATTTCTTAATCGGAAGGCCGATCAACTTAATTGCAGAACCTTTTCTGGTAATTTTGAAAAAAATAACATTAAAATTCGCGATCTTGTGTGTTCTGATCAAAGACTATAATCTAACTATTTGTAAATGGGCCATGGGACGCATTTTGTAAGTTTCTCCAGATAAAGACAATAAAATTCGTGTGATCAGTAGGGCAACTTTTTGCAACAAATGCATCTTTTTTTCACGTGTTCTTCGCTACATGTAAAGTGCTAAAACCAAAATTCCTCCTGCATGGGGTGTATTGTAAGTGAGTTATAACCGTAACATAAATGCAACTTTTTCCATAAATGCAACTTTTTCCATAAATGCAACCACTTGCTATTAATAACTATTTAACGGGCAACTATTTAATAACTATTTTTCAGGGTAATATTTCCGAATATATTTGTATACATAAAACCATGCAGATGATTGGAACGCAAAACTTTGTTCACCTAGAGCATCCAAAACGTTTGCTGAAAATCAAAATCAGCTATGAACGTTTGATTCGTCTCGTATAAAAATCGGAATGGAAAACGTACAACAGCGAATGAAGATAACAGATCGAGGATTTTACTGAAGTTCCTTGCAACCTTAAAGCGTATCTTAAAAAACGATTGGACAAAAACAACGACCTGACGGTTATTGCTACACTTTTCCGAGATATTCCTCCAAGTGATTATTTTCTACTGCAACAATGCAGGTAACATCAGTCTCTGTTGAGTGCAGTTTTTCAATGTCAAAGAGATTACTGGCCAAGGATCAGCCCTTCAACAGTGACAATGTTCTTCAGTATTTAATTATGTATAGTATTACTTTTTTATGACAGTAAAATTGTCAATAAATTCTGATTTTTTTTTCTTTTTTACAAATAGTTTATTTTAGATTTTAGTGTATCAAAAATAAATGCAACTTTATTCCCATAAATGCAACTTTAGGGAATGATAAATGCAACTTTTCCCATTTTTACTGAAACAAAAAAGTTGCCCTAGTGATCAGCTTAAAAATTAAGATGATGCTTTGAAGCGTCCAATCTCTAAATTGTGTGTGGCTAAATTGTGTTGTCTCCAATGGATGAAACAAAATTCAAACTGATTTCTATGTAATATTTTTTTGTGTGTGCATGGTGTGAGAACATTTATGGCCACTATAGCTTTAATTTGCACCATCCCCCCTTGTACACGGCGGTCTTTGGTTGGATTCGAACTCCCAACCCTTCGGTTGCTATACGCCAGATTCAATCGCGTCTGTGCTACCCACGAATTACCGACATCATGAAACGTAATTCATTTTGTGTCTTACTTTGCACGTTATGGCAACACAAATCTCTCCCGACTTATTACCTTTTGCGGATGAATATATCCCTATTGATAAAACACGTCTCCCGCGGAGAAATGTAGTTCCTCGTTTTCGAAATGTCACCGTTAATCTCTTCAGCTCTCTCTCTCTGTCTGGGAATGTTGAGAATAATTTCTCCAAATCATTACCGCGGCGTTCGAAGAGGGAGTTACGTTTATCGAATTAATTGCGGTGACTAAGCACATTTCGTTTATTGAGAGAAAGGCATTCCGCGTTGTAATTTAAGATGAAAAATATGATTTATATCTTACGACTCGTTTAGGGATGTTGCCAAGTTTTGTTTCGAATTTGTGGGGATCTTCGGAGATGTTTCAAAAGAAGCGCATTAACCGATTTTGAACACTTTCTCAATTTCTGTACGTCGCAGTTATTTTAATAGTGGTACAACTCCATTGGGCGACGTCTGATTTCAAACAGACAGTTATGAAAATGGATACAGTAAATGAATGTGTGTTGTATTTTACAATACGATTTGTAGCATCGATGTATCTTGGAAGCATCTTATGCTGAGTTCAAAGTATGTAGTATCTATGAATGCTGAATATAATCTTTCTTTTTTTAAAGCTCTACTTCAAAACCTGGCAACACGAATTAAAAAGATAATAAATTCTTGGAAACTAACAGATTGTTGTTCTGCTTATTCGTCTGATTCCAAAAGATAAAATTAGCGATGTTTCCTATTGTAAATGTGCTTGAAGTATAAAATATATTGTTAGAATTATCTTCAACTCTGAGCAATCAGTACCTTTAAACTATAAGCGGAAACACCGGATAGTTGCAAATAGAGGCAGCTAATATAGAGGTAGGTAAGTATTTTAATTAACGTCGCACTGAAATAATACAACGGGCTATCCGGGATCGATCCCGAAGGGAAAACCCCTAGGACAACAATACATAATTTTGAACCACCGTCAGATGACGAGGCAACACCTGAGCTGACACCCCACTCTCCAAACTTCCGCACGTGAGGACATCTGAGGCTACTACACATTTAACGTGCATCAGCCCTCTTTGTACACGACGATCTTTGGTTGTATTTGAATTCGCAATCCGTAACTTATGCAATTGGGTTATCGCGGCCTGGCATGCACACATCGATTTTCTAGTCTTTGAGTTATCTCCCAGAACCCAAAACAAAAATTCACCAAAATTGGCTTTTTTTTTCTCACTTCTTTCATAAACCTAAAAGTTTAAATGATATGAGTTTTAAAGTTGTTTTGATGTCAAATATAACATCGATACTATAAAAGTATCCACCAAAGTATCAGTTATTTACACAACTTTGAATTTTCTACCTCTTTTCACTGAAATTTGAGCATTTAAGGGGGTCCGGGACACAAAAATTGTCACATTTTCGAAATTTTTTTTATTATCTTAAGAAATTCTCTGTGTTTTTCTGCTTAAAATGATGTCTAAATCATGTTTCTATCTTAATTAGAATTAGAGATATAGTTATTTTTGGGATTCATAGTTTTGAAAATCTAACACTCGACAACTGTTGTCATGGCAACAACATCTACGAAAGACGTTATTTAAGTCTACGGAGACCATTAAACTATATAGAAAAAGGTAGAACTTACAAAAACGAAATTAAACCAAATATTTAAAAGGAAAGAAGGAGTTAGATACTCATCTGGATGCCTTTAAAATGTATTTAAGCATTTTATTAATTGTAAATCGGTCTTTAAAACTTTTTCTCCATAAAATCCCATAAATGCGTTTTTCTCCATGATGCATTTTTTCAAGATTTCCTGTATTCAAATTGCTATAAGTGAAAAACCGATAAAGTTTAAGGGTTGAAATTTGGAATATATCTTTTTCAAACATTATACTTTAATTTTGATTCAGCAAATTTGAAACAAATATTTACTTTTAAAACTATGATTTAAAAAAAAAAAAATTACCTTAAACTTTTCAAAAATTTTCATTCAAATATTTTTTATTTTTTATTAAATTAATATTTTTTAAATTGCTGAATCAAAATTAAAGCTTATAAATATGTGAATATTTACTACAAGAATTTTGAAAATTGATCAAGAATATTTTGTGTTTTAGCAATTTAAAATAACCCCTCTTTTTTTCAAAAAGCTTTAATTTAAAATTTGTAAAAAACTTTTGGAAAACTTTTGTCTTGTGATTTCGTTTATTAGTTAGATGGGTAATCAGTACAAAAAACTTCAAAATTCTAAATTAATTAATTAATTTTTTTTCAATGTATCCCGGACCCCCTTAAAGATTATGTCCTCCAACATTAGCGTTGACATGTTGTCATGGATGTAATTTTTGTTGTCAGTTCAAAAATATTAATCAGTTAATAGATTTATCAATCAGTTATTATACTGCAAAAATATGTACCAGTAGTGCATTTTAGTACCAAGGTATCACTTTCTATATTCTAGGGTACAATTGTTTCAATGCGTCACGCTATCATTCAAAGATTGGTAAAAGGTATCCATAAAAATCGCCAACTCTACCCTTAAGATCTAAACACCTATAGTCTAACAAATATACATCTTACCCTGGTAAATCTAGCAACACGAAACCTTAACCCTTTGAGGGGTTCACATGAATAAATCCACCTTGCTATCTGCATGACTGCTAAACAATTTTGAAAATAACCAATAGAATCGTTCCAGAGGTTTCTATTCCAAGAAATGGAAAAGTAAAATAATTCCAAAGGATTCAATTCTAAGGAAAGGAGCAGAAGAATCCTGAATCTCTCCAATCTATTCTATTCTACAGAATGGCTAGTAAAATCGCTCCAAAGTATTTTATTACAAGGGAAAGAAGAATAGCATAGTTCCAAATTATTTTATTACAAGGTCAAGAAGGGATAGAATCGTTCCAAATTATTATATTACAAGGGAAAGAAGGATAGAATTGTTCAAAATGATTTTATTACAAGGGAAAGAAGGATAGAATCGTTCCACATTGTTTTATTACAAGGGAAAGGAGGATCGGATCTTTCCAAATTATTCTTTATACGGTAAAGAAGGATAGAATCGTTCTAAAGGAATATTATATTATAAAGAAAGGACGGATTGAATCTTTCCAATGGTTTCTTTATTCAATCTTTCCAATGAATTCTACTGTACAGAATTTGTTGGAAACGATGATTTTATTTCTATAACTGTTGGCAAACGACCTTCTGTTTTCTGAAAAATTAAAACTAATACCTTTGCTTTGTCTTTGAAAAGTATTTTCAGTGTAAACATACCACCGGAAGACCATAATTTGACTTCCGGTTTTCCAACACGGAACTGGATAAATGTTCATACCCAGTACCGAAATAAATACAGGGAAGACGTTCTACTCTTACACACTAGCGCCATCTATATATTTAGCTTTACGGAAAAAGCCTCACAGGGAAGACATTTAATTTCAAAACAAACTTTTACTAATTCTCCAAATGATTATGTTACAAGGAAAGGAAGTATAGAATCGTTCCAAAGAGAAATAATGTATTCTACGGAAAGGAGCAACTCAGAGAATCTTTCCGATAGATTATGTTCTACAAGATAAGAAAATGGAATCTTTCTAATGGAATATGTAACACAGAAAGGGACAATAGAATCTTTGTAAAAATTCTGTCACAAAGAAAGGAACAATCGAATAAAGAGGGATTCTATTCCAAGGAAAGGATCACTGTAATCTCCATCTAAAGGTTGAACGAATCTACGAATTCTTTAGAATGTTCAGGTTATTTAGTGATTGCGTGGGTTATGAGGTAAAAGCAACCTTACACTACTCACAAATCTCGCGACTCGCAGAGGGTTAAGCCCCAATCGGAACAAGTCCTATCCTTCTCTATGGTGGAAAGGGATCTTACAACCACGAAAAGAAATACATCCCGCACTAGCAATTAGCGCCTAATCCAAATTCTACGCGACGGTTTGCGAAATGCTTTGGAACACCGCGTCCTGTCGAGAACAGTGAAAACTCCCCCCCCCGGTAGTGTAAAGCTCTCGGTTCTAATTGCCATAACTGAGGCCACGAACAGTAGATTAATTTCAGCAAGCGTCTTGAAGCTTGAAGGCGCTGTGTGATCCCCATTTGAGTTAGTTAACGGCAGAAATGCCGCTTATTATTCTTTTGGAAAAGCTCCTGCCAAACAGAATCTGGCCTGGATCAGCTAGAGGCCATTGTTTGAAAAGATTTCGAAGTCTTTCTTTTCTGTCCTAAAGGGGGTAAATGTTTGCGTATACTGCAAACTGCCAACTGCAACCTGAAAAATCACAAATTTGGATTCTACATACAATTTCAGACGGAAATAAAACAAAAGTTCGTCAATGTTATTGGATTTTTCACCGATTTGTAAGTTTTTGAAAATTAGGTCTCTTAATGTTAAATTGGTGTTTCACGTTTTTTTGTTATATTTGCTAAAAACATTAATTTTCCTTGGAAATTGTTTTTTCATCCTTTGCTACTCAAAACCCAAACACAATATATAAACATTTTAGCTATCACAAACTAAATTTTACTATTTTTTCTTAATTATAAAATTAATATTCTTAAAAATTATGAATAGAAACATGGGAAAATTTTGACTCCATGCGATTCAACTGTTTACTGAAACATCAGAATTCCAAATTTTTCAGCTTATTACGTGCATAATTAGTAGCGCAGTGAGACTGATTGCAAAATTCGATGATTATTATCGTTATTGGGGATTGTCCATAAAGTGAAAACAGAAATTTCTCGTACATGTAACTCCACTGCAAATTTACATTTGACTGTGGAAATCTTGTAAACAAACTACCAGCGCCTCCTGTAAGGAACAGACAAATCATTGACTGCGACGGATACAACACATCATATTAATATTAATAATGTGATTGCATAATATTATTAAATGATTTCTTGTAAAACTTTTATATGAAGGGTATTTTATCACGCTTTGCTAGGCAAAATTTAACTTCAAAATTCAGATATTTCTCTGAAACATAATTAACAACCTACTAAAACTACTGTAGGTTAAAATTGTAACAATCCACTTATTGGACACGACGACACTATCTATAAGGGATGTCAACTCTCTGAAAATAACCGGTTTTTTTCCGTCCGGTTATAACTACCCCGGTTTAACCGAGTCTATAAAAAAAGGTTTTTAAAATAACCGGAAAAAAAAAATAAACGATTTTTAAAAACTTCAAGGCGTTTCTATTTAGTTGTATATAAAAATGCTAAATGTCGTTAACTGTTTTTATTTATCACATCACAAGTGTTACAAAAATTCACATTAATTCTAAAATAAACCAAAACTTAATTGTTTCAAAATGAAGGTACACAAACGAATAAAATAATTAAACAGTAGTTACCTTGTTAATATTTTATCTATTCAACCCAATACTTTTTATTTACTCGGTTCATAAATACTCGCTAATTATATGCTGGTTAGTTAATCGACTTCTGTCATCCGAAACCACAGAATTCAAGGCACATACTAACCTTTCAGATGACACTGAACTTCCAACAACTGTCAAATTCTTAAAAGCTAGCAATGCTAATGCAGGCAAACATGTCTTGTTTGACCCCAAAATTCAAGTGGACTACTATCCCTTAACAACATAGGCTGCTGCCAATATAGTTTGAGCTCATTGGGAAAGTAAGCATCTGCAACCTGTAATTTTGGAAAAATGGATTTTGTCACATTTTTGTCATGTGTTGCCCAAAGAAGGCTTGGGTTTGTTGAATCGGAACTCTCTGATATTGCTGAAGGAGGCGAAATTTTTCCTAATTGATTCAGGCAGTGCGTTAACTCTTTGCTGACTTGGGAAACTGATTGACTAGCAATTGTGGAAAACATAAAGTTTTTTTAATCTGTGGTCAAAAAGGAATCCGGTGCCAAGAAAACACCGAAAAAAACCGGTTAACTGAAACGAAAAAACCGACTTATCGGTTTAACCGGACGGTTATTGACATCCCTACTATGTGACACTCTAACAAACTTTCCTCAAACAGTCGTTGAAAGCGACACATACTCACGGAATCAAACTATCTGATCAGAATCCGCCCTTTCCACTGCGGAGTTCAAATTTTAACAAGCTCCCTCAATGGTTTTTATGGATTTTCTCGGTCAATTTTACGCCGTTTTTCATTATTTTTTCATCAAATCCGACTGAAATTGTGTGAAGAATCCATATTTGTGAAAAAAGATAGGGGGTTCGTATTGAAAATATCGGAGCAAACACCCAATTTAATATGAATACGGCTCATTAGACATATTTCAAATATTGATATTTGTAGAAAACATTCATCCCTATCGATTGCTACCTTCCGTTTTGTTCTGCGATGTAAATTGTGCAATTGCGATCTGTTGAGTCGGGTTTTTTTTGACGGCTGTACGTAATATTAACCATTAACAGTATAAATATTTCTTTTTCTGAACAAATCGATGAATTTCATTTGCTTCATGAGTTTTTAAATTCTGACATAAATTTCCTTTAAAAAACTATTAAAAAAAGTAAACATTTGCATTAGTTTCCCCATGTTTTGGGTTGAATTAAAAGATATCTCAAAAGTCAGGTTTCTTCATATATAATTCTAAAAATGTACACCATTTCCGTTCAGAAACCGAATCGAATGGAGAAAAGCTTCGGAAGATTAAGGTTAGAAAATATCATAAATAAGACTAAAAAATATCTGAATAATAGAAGGTCGACGCCGTTTCCTGTACGAGTATGAATCTAACTTAAAGTTAGCTCTAAAACCTTTATTGGAAACAATGATTTTATTTCCATAACTGTTGTCACAAACTACCTACTGTTTTCTGAAAAATTAAGAACTAATACCTTTGCTTTGTCTATGAAAAGTGTTTTCAGTGTAAACATACCACCGGAAGACTATAATTTTACTTCCGGTTTTCCAACACGGAACGGGATACATTTTCATACCCAGTACGGAAGTACATTCAGGGAAGACGTTCTACTCTTCCACACTAACGCCATCTATACATTAATCTTTACGGAAAATGCCTCACAGGGAAGACATTTAATTTCTAAACAAACTATTACTAAAAATAAGTAGGGATGCGACATTGATGTCGGATGTTTTCAAAACATTGATGTTTTATCGAAGTATTTACCATTGATGTATTGGAACCGATGTTTACACTTGTCGATGTTTCATTTTTAAATGAAAAAAGTACCATTATAAAAATTAAAAACATAACAGAGCAGCATAATTTTCATAATCAGTCAATTGAACATACTTTTAGACCAAAGTGGTCAAAGGTGAAGGGTCTGAAAAGTAGGGATGCGACATCGATGTCGATGTTTTCAAAATATCGATGTTTTATAAAAACATTGATGTATTTTCCATCGATTTATTGGAGCCGATGTTTATTTAACATCGATATTTGTACGTTTTCGATGTTTTATTTTTGAATGAAAAAAGCACCATAGTAAAAATTAAGAAAAATAAGTAGTCGTCAGTGATGGATGGCGACATCTGTCCCATCAGAAAGAGTTTTTTCCCTAACTGGTGGGATAGTTAGGGAAAAAAGAAGTCTGCTTAAAATGGAGAAAGTTAACAAACTTCTTTTTTTTTTACAAACTGTGAATAACAAATATTGGGACATATAATAATTTAGGCTCAATAGTTTTTATTTACAGTAAATAAAAAATTAGTTTGTTGTGTTCCCCCATAAGTTGATAAATAATTAATTACTTACTAACAATAAGTATTGTTATGCACCTACCTAATTATACTTTTAGTTAGTAGTAGTTATGTCAAATTGTTGTAAATATTATTTTATTTTATATTACAAGGAGGCTCCGCCCCCTGCTCGACAACACCCTCCAACTTGCCTTTTAAAACTTATATACTTGAGAACATTTTATTTTAAAACAGGCTTCTATATCCCACGTGCTGCTAAATGGAATTTTCAAGACAAACTCTCTCTCTCTCTCTCAATCGTATAGCAAGGACGAAAAATATTCTTCTGGTATTAGAATTAGATGAGCGAGTGAGAAGACGCGAGTGTGCATAGTTGTTGTCCCAACCGAAACAAAATTTAGTTTATAAAAGAATCATCGCAGCCGGTAGGATTCGAACCTACGCGGGAATATCCCAATGGATTTCGAGTCCATCGCCTTAACCACTCGGCCACGACTGCACACATTTGATTCGCAAATAAACTTGATTGCACTCGTTAAAATCTCTTCCACGTTCAACAGTAACTGTGTTCACAGCTGTGCTTAAGGGCTTGTTATATACTACTCGTTTCTTTATTTTTACAAAAATGAAAACTGTATTTTTCACATGAGGAAACATCCTCGATGGTATATTATAGCTATTATATTAGCGATTCATATTATCGAAAAGTTTCGACAACAACCACACGACTTAAGGGCACCTCTAATAGCGATTTTCAGTGAAATGAGTGAAACGGAAAAAAATATAAATTTAAAATCCGATACCCAAATGCTCTCGTGTGATATATCTTAAATGTAATTTAATGCCGAATGGCAAAATTTGACGCTTAATCTAATTGCCGCTGACAGTTAAATCTATCTTATTTTTTCAATTCGGAATTTTTAGTGGTGACGTGCTTATTTGAAAAGCAAGTCAAATGACGTCACTTCCGGAATAGGTACAGGAAGCACGTTCCGCCATAATACTACTACCCAAACTACTAACCCTAAATGAAACCCTTTGAGCTCAATGAAAAAAATCGTCCATAAAATTTGTAGGTAATAGTGTAATTTCTTGTTTCCATATTCAAAGTGAATTTAATTTTATCTCTATATTAAACAAAAGTTTACGCCGCAGGATTGAAACTGGGTTGTTTTACTCGATTCTTAGACGTATTCCCGAGAAAGTACGGAACAGAAAATTACGAAATTAACATGGTTTGTTCAAAATTGTCCAGACAACACGATGAAGATTTTTATTCCGATGCGGCTATTAGTTTGAAGTTTTTTAAGTGTCAAAGTTGAAAGAGCGAAATTTCTATCTCGAGTGAGCAAAACACATACAAATTTTCAGTCTTCCGCCGTGGTTTTTTAGAGTACCTCTAAACATGAATTTTTGCAGCTCGTCGAGTTTTTTTAGAAATTTCAATTTGGTTCCTGATAATAATTTTTTGAAATTCGAAAAAATCGGGACATTTTGGTTATTTTTTTTGTTGAAACTATTATTTTTTACTTTTTAAAACATAACTGAAAGCCTTAAAATGTACTCTTTCTTATGGTACAATTATTTTTTAAATTGGTTCATAAAGTCGACGCAATTAAAAGTTGGTTATACAAATTTCGGAACTTTTAGATCGTAATTTCCGATGCAAAACTAAAACTGTCATATCTATTGCTTAATACTATTAGTTTTAAATTTGAAAATACCACATGAATGCCTAGAATACATTTTATCGTATGGTATAATTATTTGTATTATTTTTTGGGGGGTTGTACGAGCGTAAGCGAGCAGAGGGCGAACCCCCTAGTAATTGTAAAAAAAATGCACAGAAATATCACAAAAGACTATCATAGCGTTATTTAATTTAAAGAAAGTATATATCTTCTTTTTGGATGAACATTTTATTTTTGGTTACCAATGGCGGTAATTGAAATAAAGTTTAAAGTTTTAAAGTTATAACTTTTGCCATACCAACAACGTTTTGGAACATCCAATCATTTTCATTTATCTATTCGTTTTGCCACTAAGTAGTAAACGAAAATCTGTTTTTTTTTTAAACTCTTGAGACAAAAAATAAATATATTTGACGAAAAATGTAAGAATTTTACCAAACAATGGATAATTATCGTGCGACAAATTAAACCCCACGTATTTTCAGTGTAAGCAAATCATTGGAGGACGATTATTTTTTACTTCCGGTTTCCCATCATGGAATACGTTAAGGAGGCACGATCCGCTACAAAAACAGTACCTTCACCAACTTGCATGGCAAAAAATAAACCTTCTATACCACTTGTTCTTGTATCGTTTCATATGTTTATTTATTCTATCCAATAAAGGATTTCTGATTATTTTCAACTTAACTTTTCCACGATACAATTTTTTCCTTCAACCCTGAAAAATATTCTTTTTCATTAAATGATATATTTATTTGCCGTTCTACCGGAACCAATATCACATAGCTTAGGTGTTTTATAGTAAACGTTTAGCTTTCACTGCCTAGGAAGGAAAAAAATGGCTCGACAATTTTAATATAGAAACTGGTGTTCGATCATCAATAAACCTTTTTGATACTCATAATGAAGAAATCGTCTGCTGAAAAAAGACCAATTTTAGAAGCCAGTGGAGCATAAAACCAAAAGGAAGTAAAGTTGTTCTCGAAATTCCTTGTGATCATAAAAGAGGGAAAACTTTGATGTGGTGGGAGCAGGTGGTTTCTTTTTTTATTATCTTTAATCTTTGTTTGTTTTTAAATTGCTGTCAGACTTTTTAAAATGTCTCAATCTTTTTAAACGTTTGGATGGATGTGGCTGGAAAATAGTTTGCGCAAAATATTTTCATTCAGTTCAAATATTTCATAAATTACTTTTCGCACGCGGAATGGAAATCATTTTTGTGGTACGTATTATTTTGAAACATTATATTCTTTTCGGAAAATGAAATCTTTTTATGTTCGCTTTGTACACCGTTTGTCAATCGTTACATAAAACGAAACAACGTAAATTTATAATTCGAAAGATACTTTTAAAAAGTTAATGAAGCTATGTAAAATTAATGAAATTCGTCTTTTCGTTTTTATTCATGTTCTAAAGTATCAAAATCTTAAAATTATTAGCTATGAATAAAAATATTCTTATTTCTATAAGCTGTCGGTAAATTTTCATTGGAAAGGGATTTAACCTAAGAAATAAATCAAATCAGAAATGGTGAATCATTTTTGATTAACTGAATCATAAATAATTTAAATTACTACGAATTTAAAGAATGCTTCTTTCTAGAATTGAAGCATAATATGAATTAATACGTTTTTGTAAAAATAAGTGTCATATCGCTAGACATGTATCATGTGTATTATAATAATAAATGTTTAAAGGGAGAACTGCTCGTATGGAAATGTTAGAATACATCATAAATTTAATTGATGTCTGAAAGATGATTATTCAGAATTGGTTCTCCTTAACTTGAAAAGATTTTGCGATAGCAAATAATTCTTCATATTTGCTATTCATAGAAAATATACGCAAAAACATTTAATGTTTCAAAAAAGTTCATCAGAATGTCATTTCATAGTCAATGCATATGGATGTCACATTTAATCCACATAGATGTCACAATTAATCCATATCTATATCACAATTAATCCATATTGATGTCATAATCCATACTGATGTCAACTTTGTTCACGTGTGTGATCCTGATAATCCATAAAACGTTCTGGCCCTTTCCACACCTGAGATAGCAACATTGGGCAAACGAAAAGTTGAAGAGGAATGTTCGACACTGTGTTGGAGCCAATGTCAACGTAACAGAACGGAACAGCAGTTCTTAATTATTGGACCCAATGACAAGACCAGTAACAAAAGCCCCATGAACTTGTGTTACGAAAAACTATGATAAGGATATTAATTGTGAAATAAAAATCAAAAAGAAAATTCGAATCGGAGTTTCGAAACTACAAGCTACGTTTCACATTCTGAATTTAGAAGTTCAGTTGTTCTTATTAAATAACTTTTTATAACACAAGTTCGTAGTTTTTTACTGGCCTTGACATTGGCTTTAACAATTCAGAACTGCTGTTGTGATCTTACGCTCTCCATTGACTGAAACCATCTACGCGAAATATGAACTAGTGCATTGCTATTGAGCAGAGCTTCAAAACGTGTAGCCAACGTGTCAATTAATAATCACGTTATTGATCTATGGAAAAATAGACTTGGTTGTTTGGTTTGGTATCTGATTGCCTTGTTTGGCTGTGTAACATCTTATGATAGGATAGATGTGTGAATCAGCATTTCTATAGAGCGGCTACAAAAATGGTGAAATCGCTAAAGACTACTGCTATAAGAAGATAAATAAATGGACCAATACGACGATGAATCGAAGAATGAGAGTCTTCTATCGTCCCGAGTACCAATGAGAGGGTACATAAAGATGTTACCATTGCTCACTCAACATTTAAAATTTCTATTTGGCTCCAATTCTGCACAAGCACATTTCATTGGTGTTCAAAAGAAACATCTTTCGTGTTTCCTTTTGAATGATGCTTTAGGGCAGCTTCATGATAAAGCAGAATCTGGATACAATAGAAACTGACTGACGAAGTTTACAAATTTCTTGAACTCGACTCGGATTTTCTTGCTGTGAAATAGCCCTTGGGATGGGGTTGCCAGCAGATGGGTATCAGAAAAGAGCATACTTGGTAAAATTATTTAAAAAAAAAAGAAGACGAAAAGCACGTATTATTAGTGTATAATTGTAAGGTATATAATAAAAAGAATCATCTTTGACGAACTTTGGAATAGTAACAACTAATTGAAGGAAAATCTACTGAACACATTAGCTACGCATTTTGAAAATAATTAGTAAATGAGAGAACGAATTTATAAATGAAAATACTGACTATTAATTTAAGTCTTTTTTCAAAACGTTTAAAAAAAAGAATCAAATTTTTGAACAACAAACATATAACAGCAGAATAATAGTAGATACTTATCTAATTAATAGAAATTAAACATTTTACTTTTCATATTTGTTTGTGCGCAGCAATCATAGTCAAGTTATCGGCTTCGATTTAATGCTAACAAAAATGGTGGCTAGGTTTGCAACGCAGTTTCCTTCCAAACTTAAAAAGGCTGTGAATCGTCCTTATATTTCTTATTTTTTTTCTTCTAACACGAATCTAAATTCTCACATTGGTTATCTATTTGATCTCCTAATGAGACGTTTTAACATAAAGATCAATATACACTAGAGCAGGGATTCCCAACCGGTGGTACGCGTACCACTGGTGATACGCGGCAACGTTTCAGGTCGTACGCAAGGATGATACGAGCGACCCAAATATTCTACGAAGGTTAAAGATTGCAGTTAAGCTCCATTGATCCTGATATTTGAATAGAAGACAAACAACAACACGTTTAGCACAAAAACTTGATTTTTTTATTATGTTAATCTTCGTTTGCTTAGTTTGTACTATTTAAAATTTGTTTGTTTTCAAACCTGTGAGTAAAAAATAAAACTGTAATTTTCAATAATCGTTTTTCCCTCTTTATTAAAACATCATTAATACGAAATACAAGTGTATTAATCATAAAATATGAAGATTTCTTAGTACTAGGGGGCCTGCCCCCTGCTCGCAAACGCTCGCCAACCCCCAAAGCAGAAGGGATTGTTTACAAAATATGTTACCAAAAAAATGTTTTTCAAATCTAAATTTGCTGTATTACAGAAAAAATATATACAGTATCTCTAAAATCAGAATTCAAATGAAAACTTTGTGCAAATTTTGACTCTAAATGTGAGCGTTGCTTTGGAAATTGAATACCCAGCATGTTGTTTGTGTGTACATTTTCCCAGCACTCAAACGACCCACACTTTTTCATTGAGTTTGTTGCCGAAAGTTGTAGTGCAAGCGTCTTGTTGAACTATAATTGTTGGCCCTGAAAAGGATCGTTTTTTAAATGGCCCTGAAAATATCCTCCGCTTTCTTTGATTTCTATTATAAACTAACTGCAACAGCTCATTAAAATTTCCTTTTTTTTTCAATAAAATTTCATCCAATAACGCTATAAATTTAATCGATGCGCGAGACTTCGCGATAAACAAACAATCGTACAGTGTTGCCAAAACGCGATTACAAATAACGTCTTTTTTGCGTGCCACGTAAGAGAATTATATATATAGATTTTAATTAAAATAAAACAAGCCATTGGGCACTTCTGACATTAGATATATAATTCTAAAAAAAATATAAGACTGGTGGTACGCCAAAAATTTCTAAAAATTTTATGTGGTACGCAGTTACTAAAAGGTTGGGAACCCCTGAACTAGGGGTTGAACTTCCTATTATACGTTGATGCGTTTTAATAAAACGTACAATTTTCATACAATGTACGAATCTAGTACGTATTTGAATAACTGTAGTTTAGATAACGATAGTAGTCAATGTGAATATCGTAAATTTTGCACGTAATGTTTGAAATATGAAATATATTTCTTAAAGAACCCGAAATGGTGAACAAAGAGAACAGAAAGTGAACAATCGGAAGAAAAAAAAAGAGCACAAACAAAATGCCTTTTTATCTAAAAAGAGAGTGAAAAAAAAAAAAGATTCGAGCGGAGAAAAGAGGATATGTTCTCTTTAAAAGAGATATTCTGGCAGCCTTACCATGGGATGAACATGAATATTTTATATCATACGTCTCGCAGTTACAGGCGACGTCCCTGCGTCACTTCCTTGTATATATTCTAAAGTTATTCTACTTGTATCACTCACAACATAATGCACAATTCTGGAATTTCCTCGTCCCGAAGAGTTGATTCAACCCCTAATGAATACCAGATGGAAAGAACACACTTTGCCAGTTCGTTTTAAGATGAATAATAAACCAGTCGGACATCCGAAGAACATTAAATACAACTAATGCGTTGAATGCCAGGATTTTCCAAGCTAATATTTAATCCAACCCTGCTTCGTGTCATCCCATACCGAAATTGGAAATAAATCCATTCTCTGGTGAATAAACACACGCGAACTTGCGACGTTTGTTGATTAATAATTAGGATTGTGTATATCGAATACGACGGTCAGCGGTGCTGGCTTTGTCCCACATGCGCGCGTCTGTGTTACTCATGTGAATGAGAATTGCATAGCTCTGTAATTTAGGGGCAATCCTCCGTAAGCCCTGGGAGGGAGAAAAGGAAGGGTATACACAAAGAGTTTTCTAACTGGTGATTATTTTTTTATAAATTTAAATAAATGTTTATACAATTCTGTTTAAAGTTATGTATTGTTTATGGAGATACGTTAAGTAGAAGTATTTTAAATAATTTTTGAAAATACCTGTGCGTACCTGAAATAAGGTCAATTTTATGCTTTAAATTTCAATACCTCAAAATGTGTATTTTTTCCATGAAAGGAACATTTTCCCAAAGTCTATTCAAACAAATCTAATAAAATATGGTTTGCAAGTGTAACATACCCTATAACTTATATTAACACAGGCTTTTATTTCTGTCTGGTCAAAAAAGTTCATTTTGATTGTTAAAAAGGGTGGCAATTGGTCATTTTTCAAAAAAAAAATACGAGTTGAAGAAAAAAAAGTATCATAACTTCAAATTTTAGGTTTTTTAAAAATTGCTGTGTAAAAGTGTTCAAAAATATCTTCATAACCTGTATAAAAAATTCAAATCAATGCACATAAAATATTCTGAGAAAATGTTTCGTAAAATTTGACTATTTTAATATTACGGAGATAGGACTGCACTGGTTCCCTTAAACATTTTGGTAAGGGTAAGTTAAATTTCGCAAAACTGCTGATAATAGAATACTCTATTTTGGAGACAAGATTCGAGGTTGAGTCAATAATCATCAGCAAAGCAGTAATAAAATTTGTTCCAATAAAAATTACTTGCAATAACATCATTATCGTCATGGTTCCTTTAGATGATTTTCAACCCTTTTTCAAAGCACTTCTTTTCTTGGATTCTATATAACTAAGAATGAAGTGTTTGTGCACGGAATGTTTTTTGTTTTTGTAAGTATAAGTATCAAATAAAATATATTCAATATCTTTTCATAAAATGTTACATAATTTATAAACCATATTGTTACCCCCACGCCCAAGGCGCGAATCTGCAAAATTGACGTTTCTACAAAAAAAAGGTTCAAAGTTTTGATGTCTCGGGAAAAATATCGAATCACGACTCAAAATTTATTTCTCGTGAAAACCGGTATTTCCACTAAGAATCAAGATGATTCGTTGCTTTGTCATAGTATAAAAAATGAGATGGTGACTTGAAAAGTGCAGTTAGGTGAAAATCGACAAAATGCAGATGCGTGTCTATAGCGTGGTAGTAACGAAATAATAGCTTCGTTAGTTAACATTGTCTACTTTTCCTTTTTTTTTAAATCTATTTTCGAATCAACCTTAATTTGATAGTTTAAGAGAAGATAGGATGTCTAATATTATTTAACCTGTATAACTGGAAAATCAATTATTATTTTTTTTTAATAATTTTTGACGACTTCAAATTATACTTTATTTTTACCCAGATTTATTTTTGCGAAACAAATAATTGCCGAATACATACGACAGATGATATAGTCTCTCTGTATAAAAAAAAGTTACTGCCACCGAAGTCGCAGGATTGAAAACTCGTTTTTTTTCACTCGATTCTAACACACTTTCCCGAGAAAGTAAGGATCAGAAAATTACAAAATTAACATGGTTTGTTCAAAATTCTACAAGAAACAAGACGGAGAACATTTTTTTCCGATGCGGCTATTAATCTAGGGTGCATTAAGTGTCAAACACGTGCAAATGTTTAGTCTTCAGCCGTGAGATTTTTTAGAGTACCTTTAAAAGAATACCTATATGTCTTTCGCCGAGTATTTTTAAAAATTCCAATATGGTTCCTGATAGTATTTTTTTTAAAATACGGGAAAAATCGGGAAATGTTTGTTACTTTTTTGTTTGAACTGTCATATCTATTGCTTGATACTATTAGTTTTTTAATTTGAAAACATCACTGAAAACCTTAAAATACATTCTTTCTGATGGTATAATTATTTTTGAAATGGGTTAATAAATAAATTCGATGCTATTAAACGATCGTCATTTAAATTTCGGAACTTTTAGATAGTAATTTCCGATACAAAATTAAAATAGTCATATCCTTTGCTTATTACTATTATTTTTAAAATTTGAAAATACCACGTGAAAGCTTAGAATTCACTCTTTCTTATGGTATAATTATTTTTAAAATTGGTTTATAAATAAATTTGATGCGATGAAAAGTATAATTTCGTGTTAGTGTACACATTTTTCATCACGGAGATGAAACGTTAGATAGTTCTAGATGACCTTGAGGTAAAACTTGCTGTGACGTCATGGCCCGGAAAGACGCTTGCGAAAGGAGTGTTTATTTGCAAAGCAAACCAAATGGAATTACGTAGCAATCACCGAGGGTTGGCGGGCGAATAGAACAGGACACGGAGAGCCCCCTAGTATTATAATACATTCACATTTCACTATGGCTAGGCAGAGTTATTTTATGTCCGATATTTTATTTTACTGTGAGTTATTTTATGTCCGATATTGCCAAAGAAGTGTATTTGTTTCGGGACGGCATGTGTACATTTCGGTACAGCTACAGTCTACGTTTATGATCGGTGTCAACGACCTTGACGATTTTTTGGCGCACTTCTAAAGTTGCCAAGGAAATAATTATTTAAAAAATATCTTTCTTTTTTAAAAAATATTTTTATTTTGACAACGGAAAACGAAAGCTTGAAAACACGTTCGAGAACGTTTTGAAAAGTATATTTTTTTTAAATTTTCACAAAAAGTAATAATCTTAAACACATTTCGAAACACAATTGTGAACCAGCAGAAAAACGAAACTGCAAATGTCAGGTACTTATCAATTACACTAAATACATTGGGCATGTTGAAAAAGAAAGAGATTTCAAAAGAGAAAAGCATGAAATAATACAACCTGATACATCAGAATTGTTCCGAGATAAAAAATTATTAAACAAGAATATTCCACAAATGGCGAAAAAACAATACATGTCAGAACCCCGCCGTGAAAAAATGCTATGATAAAATAACAATTCCACAACTATTGAAATACAAATAAATCAACCAATGGTATCAAAAAAAAAATTTTAAGTACCAATGCAATCAAAGGATATTTTAAAATCAAAATAACCAATGGAAGCAAAGAAAAAATTTCGAACGAACTAATGAAATCAAACCATTTTAACGGAGTTTGAAAGAACTTTCTAGAATATTCAAAATGAAAATTGAAAGATACCGTTTGCCAAGGTTGCCATGAAAACCACAATAACCGTAAAAACAGATGGGTTGCCTTAATCTACCGTAACTCGCTACTAGAAGTGCGCCAAAAAAAAATCGCCAAGGCCGTTGCCACCGCTCATAAACGTAGAGTGTAGCAGCACCTACATTTCTACCAACTTTTCTCAAAAGTTCTTGGTATAACCTATGCAGTTTTGTAATTCTTTTTCATAGATAAGAAATAAAACGTAACAGCACATATCAAAACTATAAAATGTTAACTATTCTCATCTTGATCACAATGAATTGATCATGTATGTTTTAAATTAAATCCAAGAAAACTGAAAAACTAATTTCAAGTTGATAAATTCTTAAATATGACCAGCACATCTTTCGAAGAAACAAACGATGCAATTGTGAACAAACCTCAGCTCAAATGTGACTTAGCCCAAAATAATACTGCTTCACTTTTGTCTATAAAAAATGGCTTGACATAATTACCTTAATTGAACGACGATATTTTACATACTTTTTCCACCGCATTTTGCTGGATAAAAATGAATACAAAGTTAATTGAAACTCTAGAGATTAAGGGTTTAACGATAAAGGCACAGTTAATAGGCCTCGTTATGATCATTTGCTTAATACGGAATCGTAATTTTTAAGTCTCCGTTCTGATAATGCATCATAAAATTTATGACTGACAGGAGACTTTCATATAAACTAGGTTGATAGTTTTAATGTTATTAATTTCTCCATTACTTCGTTCCGTCGAATACGTAATCGGTTGTATGTACTTTATATATATTTATATTTGACCTTAGATCATTACATTATTAGAATTATAATATCATTATAATTTAAAGTACGGATTTCTAATGTTTTTTCAACACTAATTCCGTATTATAATTAATTCTGAAGACGGTTTCGGGGTAGGTTCTTTAATGTATCTCTCCGGAGTCTTTGCATGATTAATGTATATATCGTATGTTTTATTTTTGTGATTTGGTTTGTAGCTCTGCTTTCATTTTTTGTTAAACGAAGGCTTATTGAATTGGGACTAAGGCAAAAATATTTTACTTGTATGATTATCGAATCGTTATATGCTTTGCTTCTACAATTAACATATACACAGTCCAGTCACATTAATGTGACCACTTGTCAAAAGCTAGAATAACCACCTTTGGCAGAGCGGACCGCTGCGAGACGTGCAGGAAGAGAGTCAATTAGGTTTCTGAAGGTGTTCACTGGGATGTTGAGCCATGCCATTCCAGTGCCGTGGCCAGCTGCGATAGATTACGCGGTTGAGGATCCATGGCAATTGTTGCAGGGTGTTTGCTTTCAGACATTTCACGCCGTATACACCAACGTCCATCTGTCCGATGGAGCATAAAACGTGATTCATCGGAAAATGCTACCTGGCGCCACTCTGTGGACGTCCAGTTGCGATACTGGCGTGCAAATTCCAGCCTTCGTCGCCGATGAACAGCAGTCAGCATAGGTGCATTAACCAGGCGTCTGCTGCGGAGGACCATGCGCAGCAACGTTCGCTGAACCGTTGTTGAGGATGCACTCTAGGTAGCCCCTTGGTTCATCTGGGCGGTCAGTTGCTCAACAGTTGCACGTCTATTCTCCGTAGCCTTCGTTCGCCTTTGTCATCTATAGCCCGAGGTGCACCACATGTGCAACGCCGCTGATTTTGGATAGTGCCATTTTGCCATGCACGGTATACTTTTACCACGGCGGCACGCGAACAGTCCACAAAATTAGCCGTTTCCGAAATGATTCCACCCTTCCAATAATCATACCCTTTTGGACGTCGGATAAATCGCTACGTTTCTGCATTACGAAACGATTGAAATGCTTTCCGATGGCCTAGGACATTCTTTATATACACTCCACTGCAATGTGCTGCCACCTGCCTTTTGTGATTGGTTATTTCATGTTGACGTCGAAATTAGGTGGTGATCACATTAATGTGACTGGACTGTGTATATGTACACTATATGGACAAAAGTATTTGAACACTTTAGAAATTCGGTGAGGATCTATCTTAGTGTGGAGTTGTTTTTCCTCGTTAAGACTCGGCCCATTGCTCTGTGTATGTGGTACCATGAGCGCTGACATGTACCTCGACGTTCTGGAGCATTCGATCTTGCCTACACTATGGTAATACTACGGCGATGATAGTTGTTTCTTCCAACAGGATAGAGCGCCATGCCATACTGCAAAACGTGTGCTGGACTGGTTTTCTGAAAATGAGAAGAATTGGCTTGACTGCCGTGCTCAGAGCATGGATATCAGTCCGATCGAGAATATCTGGGACGAATTCTAGCGACGAGTACGGAACCGCTACGCACGACCCATGTTCACAACAATCTCTTCTCAGAGCCTTGCAAGAGGTATGGCGAGCTATTCTTGCCCAAATTTACAGAAAACTTGAGGAAAGTATGACTCGACGTGTTGCAAAAGTAATACAAGCAAAAAGAGGGCCTGTCCTTTACTAAATAAAGCACGTAATACAATAATAAAGCACGTTTTCTGATAAACATGGAGTGTCTAAATATTTTTGTCCATATAATGTATATTTCACTTGTACAGATTAGCGTATGTACCAAAGTTGTACTTGTTGGTTTAAATTGTCTGCGTTTTATTTATGTGAATAACTAAGGTGTCTATGTATGTTTTACTTGTAGGATGAACACTTTCACGTATGCTTTGCTTGTATGAATAACGCATCCACGTGTTTTACTTGTTTCATTAGCGTATCAAGTATGCTTAAATCGGTAAGATTAGCGTATTTAAGTATGTTTTACTTATACGATTAACGCGCTGTACTCTCTGCAACTCTAAAACTATTGGGAATTTCTAACGAATTCGGGTCCCTCAGAGTTGGGATCTGTGAAATATGAGTTGTTATCATTATCTGATATTTATAGGTTTTTTGCCCTATAATAGTGAGCTACATCTTAACAATGGAACATGATGAAAGATAGTTTTAGTTCAGAAATCGTTTTTACATTAAAAAATCATAATATAAGACACAGTCGTTTTCATGAGTGAAATCAGAGTGTGATTGTTCCATACGGAACAATGGAATGCCTCTTATATTTCTCCAAATTAAATAAATTAGTCAGAAATATGAAATATCAATTCATGTACTCTTACTGGTGTTCTTATTTCCAATTCAACTCATGTCTCAGTCATCCACTTCGGTTGCATCCTATTAATTTTTTGAGGGATTCGGTACCAACAAGAGGAAATTCAAAAAATAAAAACCAAAAGGAATTTATTGAAAACGAAAGTGTTGGTGGATGAGGGTGTCATCAGGGAGGAGCCTGACCCATACAACACAGTTAGTTTTAACTTTTGTACATATATATATAATCTAAGTGGAAAATAGTTAAATGAATTTCGTAGGGATTTATTTTATGACTTTTATGCAGTTTACATCCGTCATTTTTCATTCCTTGATGCGTTCATTCAAAAACCGCCACTCTTCCCAAAGGTATATATATACCCCACCTTAAGACTCTAAAAGAGTATAAATTATTGCGAAAATATATTATGTCGCGTATTTTAAGACGCTCATTGAATATACTTAGTTACAATTCCCTCATTGTTGAATAGACTAGCATGTATTACTGAATCAAAACCCTTAGTATTGAGATACAGTCTCGTATTTATTTCAGTCCATTTCACATAAAATAACCCATCCTCAATTGTTCAACTGTAATTAATCTTAACCATGATGCATGCATCCACACCATTCGATTCTCTTTTGCAAAACTTCCAAAGAAAATATTTTCTAAAACGACTGCCATTTTCCAATAAAAATATTGTGTCTGGAGCAATGTATTTTAAGCAAACGTAATAGGATTAGGAATTTGCAGATACATTTTACACAATTTTTTTCCCTGTTGAAAAGCAAATCTGCCATGAAACGAGATTAAGACGTGGCAAACAATTAATTCCTTTTCGAAATCATACCAGGTGTCAAAGAAAAACAAGGGGGATTTATTTACGAAGACCTATCTTGGGTTCGGAAATAAAAAGCATTTCACCAATGTTTCTGTGCCTTTAATATTTTTTTTCCTTTTATCTTTGCCGAGAGGGAAAACCAACAATCCTCTTTTCGGAACCCGACATGTTGTTGAGAAGAAGGGATCTGTCATCACTTTTAAACAGCGCGAAATTGGCTGGGAGATAGCATTGAAGCTTGGATTTGGCGAAGGCTGTGTGGCAATACTTAAAGCGTATTCATGGGTAAAAGGTGGCTATGTATTGCTTGTATTGACGTCATTTTTGCACTAAAAGTAAGTACAGAAATGGACACATTTATATATACAGGGTGTCCTAAAAGTTCTCGTACTGACGATTCGTGAATTTATTATACAAAATCAACAAACTTTAAAACAATTATTTTTATGCTAATGGTGAAAAGCAATTTTAACATAACGTAAGAAAAAAATTTGGACTTACATTTATAATAAATGTTAAAAATTTCCGCCCTTTCCTTGGAGGCAAAGCTGTAGTCGTTTGCGCATATTTTTAGAAACACATTTCAAGATGCTGGGAGTGACTTCTTGTATCCTTTGAGTAATGGCAATTTTCAGATGACCTATTGTTTGTTGATTATCTTCATGAGCTTTGTTCTTCAAATATCCCCACAGAAAAACAGTCAGGGAGGCACAGATCAGGGAACGAGGTAGCCAAAGGTTTCTTGAAATGATCGCCAAAAAAATCTTGATGCGTGCTCATGGTTTTATAACTTGTATGGCAGGTTGCAACGTTTTGTTGGAAAGTCTCGTTCATTCACTTCTAATAATGCAACAAATTGTTGAATAAGTTGATATAGCGTATCTTTACTCGGTATTGCATCATTTGGATATTTATGTCGCCAAATTCTTTACATCTTTCATATGATTTACATTCAAAATAAGCCTCAAGCAGCGCAATTCTCTGAATGCGTGATAAATTCTTCTTGTAATGAAGAACAAAATGACGTGGAACTTTATTATCGCACAACTTGAGTGCGAAGAAAATCAAACGATAAAAATTTAAAGAGTTGATAAAATTATAAACAGACGACAAAATTCAATAATTAAAAAAAAACACGAGCAATAAAATATTTTTTAAGTTAGAGTACGGGAACTTTTAGGAAACACTGTAGATTAAACTAGTCACTGCGTGGCCAGCACAGCGTTGTATGTGACAGTTCTTTTCGTGGGGTCAGGTGTGACCACTGCTTGCTAGCGCTCCCCAACCCCCGGTGATTTATACGTGTTCCTTCTAGGTTTTCTTCGGAAACGAACTCCACACAGGCAACGCCCTGATGGCCTGGAAGTGGCTATTATCAACAACGTAAATCAAAACACGCTAGAATCGGAAAACTTGGCGTGGTTCAAAAGGCTTTTAGAAGAAAAACGCTTGTGACGTCAGCGGTCGAAAATCGCAATATCCGTTCCTTCTTCTTTCTAGATAGGGGTGACGTCTCATTCCGGAAAAAGAACGAAAGGGGTGGAAAAAATAATAAATTAATTATAAAGTGTTTTAGATTAAATTTTAAGTTTGAGCGCTACACAAAAATCGCAAAAAATTAGGACTACCTGTGTGCCAAATTTTATAATTGTAAGTGCCATAGATTCGTCAGGACACTGCGTAAAAAGACACAAACAAACATTTCCTGTTTTAATACAAGGTGTCTAACAGTCATAAAAATCATGTAAGTCTCGAAAAAGTCACGAATTCAGAAAATGGTCACGAAAAGCATGAAAACGTCACGAAACTAGCCTCTCAGTCATGAATTTTTCTGTTTTATAAATGTTTTCTTTTTGAAACTCCGTTTGATACCAAATGGACTTTGGAAATGGTTGAGACGTCACACTGGAAGCTTGTTTAACGTCATAAGTGTAAACTAGCGATGTCCCGAATGCCAGACTGCTATCGTTTCTGCTTACCTGTCGCTCATGAGCGCGGGAGAAAAAACATCTAGAACAATATCTTCCGATGCTGTTTCCGAAACAATATTAGCTGATGCTGTTTCAAGTGGAAAACAAACCACTATTGGATTTAAAATACGATCTTCTGCTCCTGTATTGAATCAACCTATGTCAAGTGAATCGGGCCATTTTTTTATATATGGACCTGAAAATTCTGAGTGCTCTGCACTTGTAGTTTCAAAATCGAATAAGTTAAGCTATTATGTAGCAAACGAAAGTGTATTGAGAGCAGAAATCACATGGGCTTTAAACAAAGCTATATGTCATGCTTCTGATAGATATGCCTGCCTTTCCAGCTATTTATTTTATAAGATGTTTCCAGATAGTATGATTGCACAAAAGTTTAAAATGCACAAAGACAAGTTAGGCAATAGATTGGATCCACATTTTACAGACAGGCTTTGTCAAGATCTAAATAGTAAATGAGATTTTAATGTGTGTCATTATATGAAATCTCTACTATTATATAAGGAAGTGTTTGTCTGTATGTTAGTTATGTGCACGTTCCTCACTATTCTATGGCACTTACAGTAAAAGGATTCGAAAACTGGTAGTCCGAATTTTTTTGCACGAAACCCGAAATTTAAAATTCAATCTAGAACATTATAGAATTAATTTAATGACATATTTAAATATTATTGTTTTCCTTAGAATGGCAGATTCAAAATTTATTTTTTCCGTGTTTTCGTTTGAACGCTTTCAGCTGAAAAACAGAAGCAAAAGAAAAGTTTTAACGGGAGTTTTGTAGTTCTTTTTTCTATCTCATAAATCGTTGAAGGTAGAGTAAAAATTTCAACGGATGGGAATGGACCAAATTGGAATTCGTAGTAATCACCGGGGATTAGAGAGCAGTGGTCACACCTGACCTCACGAAAAGAACTGTCACGGACAACGCCGTGCTGGTCACGCAGTGGCTAGTCTCTACTAGTATAAAAGGAAGTGTTCGTTTTTCGTTGTCAAAGTCCTGACGAATCTATGGCACTTACAGTAATAGGCCTTGGCACACAGATAGTCCGAATTTTTTGCAAGTTTTGTGTCGTCAATTTTAAAATGCAATCTAGAACATTTAAAAATGAATTTAACAGTTTTTTTAACCGTTCTTTCTTTTTTTCGGAATATGACGTCACCCGAAGAACCACATGCGTATTGGATTTTTCTCCCTATGTGACGTCACTATTGACGTCAGCCTTTGGACCCATGCCAACTTTTTTCACCTTTAGTATATTCGCAATAAATGGGAAAGTTAGCAAATAGATTCAAATGACCTTCGTTTGATTGGAGATAAATTAATTTTGATTGAATTTGTATACGAGCGACGAAAAATAAATTATTATGCCCGGTGCACACATCCGGTTTTTCAACGTGATGCGCAGCTACGGCAACGCAAGTGCGTTCTGAGATACATTAGATCCAATGGAGTAGAGCACACATGCCTCCTCGCCGCCCGTTCAACTTGTGTGCAATTTGTACCGCAGTTCCACAGAGCGTCGCAGCTCGCCACACACGCTTCTCCGGTCTCAAAAACCTTGTTTTCATAAATAAATGGAATATAAAAATAGTTATTAAATGGTTGTATCCAGTAACGTCTATTTTGTTTCAAAATATACTTTTTTTTTACACCAAGTAAGCGAAATAAACACGTTTTCTTCAATAGAATAGCTGTCGGAAATAGCGCGAAATGAGTACTTGCGACATTTCACGCTTATATGTGCATAGTTGGGCTTTGGTGCCACAGCGGCACCGCACGTTGAAAAATCGAATGTGTGCACCGGGCCTTAAAGTTATCACTGGCGTTCTTCAGTGCTTTTTTCTATCTCAGCGATCGTTAAAGATAGAATAAAAATTTTAACGGATTTGAAATCTGCGGAAAACTGTACACCAGATTGATACCTTATCTTTTAATAAATAATTTTCAATTAAATATTTATATTTTTTGGTTTGCTAAGCAAACCAACACCACGGGCAATGTAGCCCCCACGAAAATAACTGTCACGGGCAACGCCCATTTGATTTACGAAGCAAATTACCACCACGGTCAACTCTATTATAGCTATTATCCAATAGACTACGAATTTTCGCAAACCAAATGGGAATTCGTAGCCTATTGTTTGCGAATCAAACCAATAACCCCACAAAAGCAACTGGCAGGGGCAACGCCGGGTTGCCACGCATTGGCTAGTTTTAAATAAAGTAGCACAGAAGGGCCAAATGGACGTAATAATTGTTAGTGGGATACAAATATAAATGCATTAGGTTAAAACGCGATACCTCAATTCTACGTTTTGGGGCCATTTCACAGCTGTTGATTTACTAAGTGTACTTACCCATACTATGTATGGATTGAGTTCATATGCTCAGAAAATACGACAAAATTAAACTGATGGTCCTAATGTAAACCTGAAATTCTTGAATGATTTTCAGTCTTTAATAATTGTAAGCAAGATTCAGAAGAGGGAAAATGGATCGATGTTGGTACATGTTTACATATTGTCCATGGAGCGTACAAGACTGCCATGAAAAAAGATGGATGGGACTTGAGTACTTTTTTCGTTGTCTGTATTTTCTGTTCAAAGATATTCCCTTCACGAAGAGCAGATTATACGTTCCATTCTTTTTCATTTTTGTTCCCTTTAAAATTAAGCTCAATAAATGGATATAAAATTGTAAAGTTATTGAAAGAGCCCTAAAATTAATTCCATATGTTAAAAAGTATATTGAAGCATTTAAATCAAAGTCACCTGCTTCAAGTAATTTTCAAGTCGTACAAAGATTTTTGAAAGATGAATTTTACTCGAAAAACTGATGTTCTTATAATCAGTTGCCTTAGTAGTAGAACCTTTTTTAAGAAACTTTCAGAGTGATCAACCATTTTTGCTTTTTTGTATGCAGAATGTTATGCAATGATGCAGTGCATAGCTCGTCGTTCTTATTAAAAGATGTTATGAAATCTATCAAAAACGGCTAGTCAGCTAATTACACTGGATATAACAGAAAACTAAAATCAACCTTATGTCAGGGCAGTAAATGTTGGTTTGGTGTTGCAGCAATCAGCAAAGGTGTAAAAGAATCCTTTGTATTTGATTTTTGCTCTGATGGCAAGAAATTTTTACTTACATTCAATTTAAAATTCTAATTTAATTACCATTGCATAACCATATTGTCGAGAGAGTGTTTTACTTGTCTTCTTCAATAATGCTAATTTAATCGTATCACTATAATTAGAGAAGTTCGTTGCAAAAAATCATATTACTTGCATCGAAGCAGACAGTATAAAAAAAAAACATACTCCACGAATTCTAAAAATCCAAGTGATAAAAAAATCTAAAATTTTTTGACTGGAATCAACATATGCTGGATGTTTTTCAATAAAAGTTGTAAATGAAATTTGCTTTAATGCCACAGGCGTTAGCATAAGTAATTTTTTTTATTACTTTTTGTCAAAAACCCACCAAGTTTTTACCCAATCCACATCACTGGTTGTGTGTATGGTTCTTTTTAAGTAGTAGTTGATACATTTAAATTACTGAGTGCAGGGCTATTTTAATTTTATTAAATGTATATGGTTTATATGTGAAAAAAATGCATAGCTTTGGAGATGCATAGCTTTGGATAGCTGAATATTTGTCAGTAAAAAGCCAAATATACGTAAAATAATATTTTGAAACAAATATTAGGTTTGTAATTGATTATTTAAAAATGTTTGCAGTTCTTAAAAAATTTGCAGATTTTAAAGTTAAGGTCATGAAATTTGTTAGTACCAAGTTATGAAAATCGTGAAATTAAGTTTCAAAAATTTGTCATACGCCCTATAATAGTAGAGATATAAATATTATCAAAACACTACATAATTAAAACTAATCTAGACGAATGTAGTGTGGAATGTACAAATGATATGCAAAAAACAACTATCAAATTTCAAAGGTTTAAAAAAAAATAATTTTTAAGTAAGTTGTTCTTGTCGTGTCCATTTCTGATTCTGATATCGCCGTGTGCACTTTGCACAGCTTTCGCGATTAGAATTATTTTCTCACTGTAACGTTGTTTTTCAGGAAAGTAGTCGATGGTTTGAAGAGCATCTAAATTACAGGATAGGTGAACAGTGAGTTAATGTGTGTGTGTTATTAGTTATAAAATTTTCCGCAGATTTCTAATCCGTTAAAATTTTTATTTTATCTTTAACGATCGCTGATGTATAATAAAACACTGAAGAATGCCAGTGATAACTTTGTTAATTTTTATTTAAGTATATTCCATTTATTTATGAAAACAAGGTGCTTGAGACAGGAGAAACGGGCGCGGCGAGCTGCGGCGCCGTGAGGAACTGCGGTACGAATTGCACGCATGTTTGACGTGCGTCGCCGCAGCATCGCCGAAAGTATGTGTGCACTACTCCATTGGATCTAATGTATCTCTCTGTCATGTGAGCATTTGAGTTGTGGAAGTAAAATTTTCCCACGACGAAAAAACCAACAATCTGGATTTTAACACTCCAGAAAAGAAATACCGACTATGAGAAGTTTTTCTCTGAAGCTAAATAAAGATCGCGTAGTGTTTTGATAATATCTTTGGTGACCCGGTAAATAACTGGAATGTAATTTGTGCATATCGGAAAGACTCATGTCGAATATCGTCAAAACAGCTATAAATCAAATTTGTCCTAAGCCGAAAGTGTTTTTTCTACTCTTGTTGTTTGTTTAAGTTATAGTACTCGCACAGTACAGTACTATTACAAACGCCCCACAGTATAGACTTCAGTTTGCCTTCCTTCCAGAGAGAGTTCATTACGCAGCGGGTAAGAACAAGCATCCCTCTTGGGTTGCAAGTTTGAAAGTTCAGCCTCTTACAAACCTTTCCTTTTTTTTGAGTGACATGGAATGTTGAACTCTTTTCTTCTTTTTTTACAAATTTTTCTTTTCTTTTCCTTGTTTCTTGTGAGCATTTTCAGAAAATCCAGCCATCTTTTCCTTTTACAAACCTTTCCTTTTTTTTTGAGTAACATGGAATAGTAAACTCGTTTCTAATTTTTTTTCAATGTTTTTCTTTATCCTTTTCCCAGTTATTTGTAAGCATTTTCAGGTAATCCTTAAAAATCCAGTCAAATTTCACTTTTTAAGGGACATAGAATATTGAACTCTTTTGCTTTTTCCGCCAATGTTTTTCGAATCCTTTTCCAAGTTATTTCCGAGCATTTTCAGATAATCCTACCTCAACTCGACTGTAAGAACTTTAAAACATTTGTTGGAAATAAAAATACAGGGTGGTCCCGAATTCATGGTACAAACTTTAATGGTAGGTACAGGACATTGTAACAATCATTTATTGTATAGGAATGTATAGTCGCAAGTGACGCGGTGAGGCGTAAACAGGGGAAATAAAAGGAAAGAGAAATGGAGTGATCGGTTGGTATCATTGCCGGTAGAGGGCAGTAGATGTCTAGCCGCTGTTGAACATGATGCATCGCAGTAGGGAAAAGCGCCATTCACAATTGTGCTGCCGTAGACGATGGGTGACTTTACGTATGCAGAAAAAGCAGACATGCATTACATGTACGGCCGTGCAAATGGTAACGGCAGAGCTGCGTTACGAATGTATCGCGCGGAGTATCCTGATCGACGAATGCCGGATCATAGAATTTTTCAACGGTTACATCGTCAACTTTGTGAAACAGGTGCGTTCGACGTCAACAGACATGGCGCTGGTCGAGTAAGAGCTGTACGCACTCCAAGGCTGGAAGAAAGCATCTTGAACATTGTGGCTGATAGACCCGAGTCAAGCACAAGAACTGTTGCGCGTGACGTAGGTGTGAGTCATCAGACTGTATGCAGAGTGTTAAACGAAAATCGCTTACACCCCTTCCATTTTCAGAAAGTACAAGCATTGAATCCGGCAGATTATCCTCGCCGCGTGAACTTCTGCCTGTGGGTGATGCAGCAATGTGCGTTGCAGCCGGATTTCGTAGATTATGTGCTATTTACAGATGAAGCGACATTTTCACGCGAGGGTGTCTTTAATGCGCACAATTCCCATGTGTGGGCAACCGATAATCCACATGCAACGCGTCGACATGCGTTTCAACAACGTTTCAGTATTAATGTGTGGGATGGTATTGTGAACGACTTTTTGATTGGCCCATACTTACTACCCACGCGGCTCACTGGCGGAAGCTATCTTATTTTTCTGAAAGAAGTGTTACCACAACTGCTGCATGATGTTCCGATCGCCATTCGTAACCGCATGTGGTTTCAGCACGATGGGGCGCCAGCACACTTCAGCATTGATGTACGGAATTACCTGAATGCCACGTTTGGTACTCGATGGATTGGGCGTGGTGGACCAGTCCCTTGGCCACCCCGATCTCCCGATTTATCGAGCCTCGATTACTTTTTATGGGGACATCTAAAGCATCTTGTTTATGAGACTCCAGTTGACTCAGATGAGGATCTCGTCGCTCGCTTATCTGTAGCTGCTGCAGGTGTGCGTGAAATACCAGGCATCTTTGAACGTGTACGCCAATCGCTCCACCGACGCTGTCAAGCATGTATCGATACTGGTGGACGCAATTTTGAACAATTACTGTAAACATGACACTTGTCAACAACGCTTTCAATAAAATCTTTGTTTTTCCTTTCGGCCGTTATTTCCCCTGTTTTCGCCTCACCGCGTCACTTGCGACTATACATTCCTATACAATAAATCATTGTTACAATGTCCTGTACCTACCATTAAAGTTTGTACCATGAATTCGGGACCACCCTGTATAAACACAAAACAAAACACATGTTTGTGAAATTCGGATTTCTGTATGCTTAAATCTTCGAGACGAAGCAAGACATCTAATAGAGCAGTAAGGATCAAATGTGGCACCCTTTTCCGCATTCTTTTCACGCTTAACTAGTTTCGTATAATCGAATCGTCCGATACCACGTGACGTAGGAAGAGCCAAGACTCATCGATGGTGGACGCACTGAAAAACGTATACACAAATTAAAGTACCAAGCGCAAACAGCATTATCTCTACTATTATAAAAGGACGTGTTGTTTATCATTTTGTTTTCTGACCGCAAAGTCCTGACGAATCTATGGCACTTACAGTAATGGGATTTTCACACAGGTAGTCCGATTGTTTTGCAATTTTCGGGTCGCGGTGGATTTTAAAATTCTATCTAGAACATTTTAAATGAATTTGATAGTTCTTTCACCGTTCTTTCTTCTTTCGGAAATGAAGAAGCATCAAAATTTTGGCTTTTCACCCTCACGTCACTATTGACATCAGCCTTTGGAACCATGCAGTTTTTTTCACCTCCCGTCTCGAATGGGAGCGAACAGATTCGAATGACCTTCGTTTCATTCGAGATTCATTCATTTTGATTCCCTGATAAAAGGATTCGAGTGAAACAAAAGAAATTAGTGAAGTTATGACTGGCGTTCTTCAGTTCTTTTTTTTTCTATCTCAGCAATCGTTAAAGATAGAATAAAAATTTTAACATATTTAAAATCTGCGAAAACCTTTACACCAGCTAGGTAGCTTACACGTTTGATTTTCTGTTAATAAATAATTTATTAATTAAATATTTATATTTTTTAGTTTGCGAAACAAACCACCACCACGAGCAATGTGACCTCACGAAAAGAACTGTCACGGGCACCTGTTATCCAATAGGCAACAAATTCGCAAACCAAATGGGAATCCGTGATGGCTGTTATCGAATAGGATATGAATTCCCATTTGGTTTGCGAACCAAACCAATAACCCTACAAAAGCAACTGGCACGGGCAATGCCGTGCTAGCCACGCAGTGGCTAGTGTATATTAAAAAAAAGATAATGAAATAAAACTCAACTCTCAGCTGTTCATAAGCTACCTAAACAATGGAATTGAATTTTAAATATGACATGGAAAGTGAGTGAAATATTATTCATATTTATATTTTATCAAGTTTGAAACATTTCTTGCTGCTACACTTGCTGAATGAATTAATCTAATCACAAAAACGAATGTTTCAACTCATTTTTTACAAACATAATTTCCTGATCCTTATGTGTGCTTAAATAGCTTACCTATGATTGTGTGATATCGTTATGAATATCCCGAGTCCCCTAAATGACTTTCTTAGAATAACGACCTCAAAAACTACACACAAATTCCTTGATTGATGTACTTCCGGAACCTTATTCTCCAATATTTCTGCTAAAAAAAACTAACTACGAGGGAAACAATGGGATATGTTCTACCTGAAGACAATATGCATTGTTTAGGAGTGTTTGGAGGAAGATTAATTTTGGTTGATGCTTCGCGTTTATGTATATTTTCATTCTGGTCTTTGCTCTGTCTGTGAATGGGTTGAGAGTAATGAAACCTCTCTATCATTTCATTGTTACACAACGATTTAGCATTAAGCCTCAAAATTTTTTTTCATTAAGCTGGTTAAGCATACACTGGTTTGTCTATTGTTGTCATTCTCTCGTGATTAAGTTTGGTGGTTTTTTTCCTGATACTTATGAGAGGGGGTATTTTTAGTGCAAACAAAACCAGACGGAAGATTGAGAGTTTACTTCCTGTTACTCTAATTCTCTCGTATAATACATATTGCGGTATTGCGGTTACCTTAGAGCAGGTATGGGCAACCTTTGGAAAGTTGCGGGCTAAACTTTAGGATATTTATGAAGTCGCGGGCCGTAGATAATAGGTAGCTGTGAAAACGTACTAAGGATAAGGTTTATTTTATTCAATATATTTATAAAGTAGAATGGTAAAGTTGCATGAACAGAATAATATCGTATTGATTAAGTATTTACTTACAATCACCAGAAATTAATGAGAAGTTTGAGCTTGAACTTGAGAAACAAGATAATCAATGTTGGGATCAATCCCACTAATACACAAGTGCAGAGTGTTTTTCAAATTTTCATCTGTAAGCATGGTTCGATACTTCGTTTTATTAGTTTTCATCATGGAAAAGAACTATCCGCGTATTGTTGATTTGTATCAGTGTTTTTATAGCAGCAAGTAAAGAATGGAATCAAGAAGGACAAGGCCGTTTCTCGGATACAATTAATAACGAAATTTATAATTTTTATTCTCGGTTATCAGTGGAATTGAGTGGCACAATGTGTCGCCGATAACTTATCTTATCTGGCGATTTTGAAACCTCATTTTGATTTAATTTTTCAAGAAAACCAGGCTCAGCCATCTCATATATCCAATACTAATTTTATTAGTAATATATTAGTAATAATAACTATATAAGGTAGTATTGGAAGTACCAACTTTTACATTTTTATATTCAGGTGTGCCGCAAATAATTCAAGATATTTTTAGTGTTTCGTCAACTAAAAAAGGTTGAGAAACACTGACCCACGTAGTTCAGGTTTTCGTTCCCCTCCCCCTCACTATCTTGTTGCAGAGAACCGAGAATATTTACTTTTTTATCGAGCGCGATTTTAAAATGTTCCGCGGGCTGGATCAAAAGCCGGGGTGGGCCACATACGGCCCTCGGGCCGGGGGTTGCACATATATACCTTAGAGCAGGCCTCGAAATAGATTTTTTAATACAGGTGCACAAGGTGCACCTAAGATTTTAAATTAGGTGCACAGTTATGTACAGTGGGAAAAAATTAGGTGCACAGTTATATTTTCATGTGCACATTGCACCTGTGCACCCGGGTATTTCGAGCCCTGCCTTAGAGTGTATTTTTAAACCGTTTGGGCGAATTTTGTAGTCAATTTATCAAAGTGCCATTATATCGAATCTTATTTTAAGTATAGTAATCTATCTTTCTATATAAAAAAAGGATGTGTATATATATTCTTTATACGAATCTAGACACCTTTTGACCCATTCACACCCAATTTGGTACACTTTTACTTTAGAACACTGCGGAAACTATATCCTATTTCTTTCCTGTCTCCAGATCCATCTGGAGCCAAGAAAATTGGCACACATGAAGTCCCAAAAGCACGCCTCGAAACCCCAATTTTACAATCTAAACTTTGTTTTTCTGCAATAATGGATATAGATAAAAAAACACGTTTTACAGGGTTTGTGTATGAGTTAACTCGAGGAAATGTCGCGGGTCAAAATTTAGTTGTCGCTGTCATATTTGAAACCCAAATAATGCCGGGTTATTCAGCTATTTTAGAAATAAAATCGTTTGTGGTGGATAATCGATAAAGACACATTGGCAAAGGAAGTTGCCTTATGCTGTTGTATAAGACTAAGCATAAATTGTTTCGATAAGCATAAGAAGTATTTCGACAAAATCTCGACATCCTAAATTACCAATGTTACTCTACGCTACTGGTAAAAGTACATTTTACACATGCACATTCATGCATGATTTTGCACATTTGAATAATTGTTGTAGAATCGAAAAGCACCGGAATATTTTGAGAGATGGACATTATGAATTAGCAATTCGGAAGACGTTTAAAATAAAATGCTTCGAATCATAGTCGACGCCACATGGCAAGTGCTGTCCTCCATCACGACGACCCCCTACCCAAACATATTCAAAAGTATTCATATCGAGTTTTTTAGTACCGTTCCCCATCCCACTAACAATGTTATTCAAGTACAAGACAAGTTCTTCAATCCATCTGGAAAGAATAACTTCAACTTTTCACAACCACCATAAATGATGTCTTAACCCGTCTTCCTAGAAAGACTTATACACGTACATGCTCGTTTAGAGTTATAGTATCCAAACACGTTAAAAATGTCATTTTTGACCAAAAGTTTAAAAAAGGTTTTTGATCTTTTTTGATAGAGTATTTATTTGACTTTCCAAAATATCTTTGATTTTTTTTCTAAATTTATTTGTTGCAGAGATATTAAAATTTTCATGAAGGTGGGAAAACGGGAAGTAGGCATGGAAAACCCCGGAAATGGCCATTAAAACACCAAAAACCTGTCAAAATTTATTTGGTCTGTGGGTCTGAGATACTACTTGTACATCTTAAAGGTAAGGTCCTTTATGTATAGGTAAGGTCCTTAAAGTCCTTAAAGGTAAGGTCCTTAAGGTCCATGTATCTTTAGGCGTTCGTTATTTTTTGTGGTCGCCACCTGATCTCCAACAAGAGCAACAGCTATTTATGGAACAGCAAAAAATCTGTCGGAAGTGTCAACTGTCGAAATGTGTCAAACTTAACATTTTGTAATCTCTCACCAGCCATCCGCCTTAAAGTTTTCTTCGCAGAGGAACAAACAATGGAGGAAGAGTAAATTTAAACAACAAGCCGTGCGTTCGATCGCATTTATTTTTTCCTCTCCCCCCCCCCAATGTCTTTTCCTGCCCACTCACCAATTTATTACTTACTCCGCGTTAAGCATTACGAACGAAACGGTTCGTTAATTGTAATTTCTTAGGAGAGTTTTAATTAACACACGAGACACATCGGGAAGCGGCGATAATTATTTCATAATTAAAGGCTCCCTTTATGGCAGTCCTCCCTCGAGGTTACGGAGCCTTGAAAGTGATTTTCTAATTCTGCCCCTCGTCCTGGCGAAAAGAATTGCTCGAAAAGCTCTTAAGAAGTAGCGATTTGGGGTAATTATGCGCCAAGTGTGAGATTTCTTTGCATTCCAGGGATTAGAACGTGCATTGAAACCTGTTCCATATTCCCTTGTAATAGATTCCTGTAGGCGTAATGATGAGTGAGGAGAATTTTCTGATAAAATGGCAATGCTGATGTACCAGACTTAGGACTAAGCTTTTGTACTCGCTTTACCTAAGCTTTTGTCCTCGCTTGTCCTAAGCTTGTGTCTTAGTATGTATCACTAGCTTTTGTCCTAATAGGGTATGTGTTCCAACTATAGCCCCTGTGCTGAATATCACCTATTCGTGTTTGAAAGCTACTATGCGCGACATCTATGAGTTTATGTAGTTACCTTGACGGTGTGGTGTTTTGGGGCACCACACTAATACAAATCGAGTTGGACAGCGGTTTCCGTTTTAAGCTATTTATTGCATTTAAAAGGATTTCAATACAATGGGACCACTATTTACAGACGTATGTACAACAAACGATCACTACTTGATTGTTCATAAAGAAGCAGAAAGTTTCTCTTCTCATAGTTTGTATTTTCATTTTCTTGGAATTGACTTCCCTGTATCACTGTCCAGAGCTATTACGCCCACCACCTTCTTCTGTGGCTTCCGTCGCTCGAGTCCCTTGCCTTCCTTTTCGGGGCATCAACCTCTCTCCTGGAATCCCCGTCCCTCATTTTCAAAATGACATCTCCCAAATTCAAGGGGTGTCAAATCCCCACAAGTGCGAAAGGGTTGTGGAACCGTTAGCCGGTGATCTATCACAGACACCAGGTGTCAGGTGGAAATCGAGGTGCACAAGAGTCGGACGCCGACCCTGAGTTATTACCACCCGTGGCTGTCGGCTCCCTTCACCGGGAAACGTTCCTTTTTGCAGCCGCCACGACCCCGCAACAGTCTAGGGTTTTGCCACACGTAGCGCCATCGGCAAGGTTCCTATCCGGTATATCAATAACACTATTGCATCTGAAGTATTTGAGGCTGTGATCAACGTATTTTTTATCTTCAATCCATTCAGGGAATATCCAGATTTGTGTTTCCAAATCATAATTTCGCTTATATGACTTGAAAGCATTATACACTCTATAACAAAAATCGACGCACTAAGAAGGAGTAAGTACTGTAATTAAGTTACTTACCTGTACTTAAATTAATACAAGTAATAAGAATGAACTTAAGTTAGTACAGGTAATAAGAAGATACTTAAGAGTTATTATATATAGTAAACCTTTACTTCAAGTACTATTCATACTAGAGCAAATTCAAAGATATCATTCAATAGAGAATAATTTCTTCTACAAATTCAAATCCAAAAAATGTGTCTAAGGGGCCGTCTTCATATCGAATTTTGCACAAACAACAAAACGTTTAAGGGAAACACCGTGTTTTGATACCATAATCATCCTAATTAAATTAATCTAAATATAAAATTTCATGACTTTACTATCAATATATCCCGAGATATTATACGTTAAAGTTAGTTTCAATTTCAGGGTTCATTCCAACATCTATAGACGCTTTACTACAACATAGACGATATTCGTAGATCGAGATTAATTGTAGTTATCGCTATCAGAATTCAAATTTGAACGTTATTTCGATCTTATTTTTCAGCAATCCGAGAATTATTATACAGGGTGATTCATAAGTAAGTATACAATTTTAACGCACTATATAACAGTGACAATGTAAGATCTTTTATGTTACCTGTAATAGAAGTGTAGGTGATTGTTTAAAGTTTGTTTAGAGACAGTCACAGATGCTCTATGTGTGCACCCTTAGTCACACTACACACATTGAGCCGGTAAGCCATTTCTGCCCAGACGCGTGTTAGGGTATCTGAAACAGGTGCCGTGGTAGTGGTTAGGGATGCGACATCGATTTCGATGTTTTCAAAAGATCGATGTTTTTTAAAAAACATCGTCGATGTTTTAGTAACATCGATGTTTATACTTGTCGATCTTTTTACGTTGTCGATGTTTTATTTTTAAATGAAAAAAGTACCGTTATAAAAATTTAAAAAAATAACCAAGTAGCATAATTTTCATAAACAGCAAATTGAACATACTTTTAGACCAAAGTGGCCAAGGGTGAAAAGTCTGAAAAGTAGGGATGCGACATCGATGTCGATGTTTTATAAAAAAACATAGATGTATTGGAGCCGATGTCGCATCACTAGTTGCAAAACCAGTTTTAAGAATGGGGAAGCAAGTTCAAATACTCTGAATTTTAAAAACATCGATAGTTTGGAGGTGATGCATTATCAACATCAATGCTTTAATTTTGAACATCAATGTTTGCAGTCGATGTCACATCAATGGTTGCTAAACCAATTTTAAGAAATGGGAGGAAAAGTTTAAATACACTGAATTTTAAAAACATCGATAGTTTGGGGGCGATGCATTATCAACATCGATGTTTTAATTTTAAACATCGTTGTTTCAAAACATCGATGTATTGGAGCCGATGTCGCATCACTAGGTGCTAAACCAATTTTAAGAAATGGGGGAAAAAGTTTAAATACACTGAATTTTAAAAACATCGATGTTTTTGGGTCGATGTATTATCAACATCGATGTTTTAATTTTGAACATCGATGTTTTTCTGTCGATGTCCCATCCCTAGTAGTGGTTGCGATACGCTGGTTTAACAGCTAGATTAACAGGAAGAGGAAGGTTAAATACGTTGTCATTTATGTAGCCCCAAAGAAAAAAGTCACATGGTGTTAAATCAAGGCATCTGGGTGACTATTGGGTAAGTGGCATGCTGTATTCGGAGCTTCGTCCAATCCATCGGTGAAGAAGACGTTAATAGAATTAATGTCGCATGTCACCTGACCAGTGGGGTGGTGCACCATCCAATTGGAGAATACGTTTTGTCGACTTTATTATCCAATTGGATGAATAACGTTTTTGATGACATCTGCCGATACACTCGGTCTTCCTGGCTTTGGAAGTGTGCACAAGCAGCCCATAGAATCACATTTTTTAAGGCAATCGTAAATGAATTTTCTGGTTGGACGTTCTTTTCCAAATCGTGATCTAAAGAGCCATTGCACAACGGTGATAGATTCCGCTTTGCTCAATTCAAGAACACAAAACGCTTTCTCCACTGCAGTTACCAGGTGTTGTCCTCGGATCTTTCCCGTAAGGGATTGATCCCGGATCGTTGTCAATAGTCCGTTGTGTTACTCTAGTACGACGTTAATTAAAAATTACCAATCTCCACTGGAGACACATCCATTTCCACTGACTAGTCACGTGACACGCTCACAATCGCATACGTCACTTCGCTCGAGGGGGGGGGGACACAAACTTCATGAGCATATCTAGCTAACAGTTCGCATTTGGGGACCGTGTCTTAAACTGTTCCTGTTTTACAGCATCTGGAAACTGTATACGTACTTATGAATCACCCTATATTTATGATGCAAGTGAAAACGATTTGAGAATTACATAATTATATTTTTCCATGTAAGTGCAAACTATCGTATAACTATTATCCGAGGTATGTAAAACGTTTTACAAACTTTTGGTTTCTCTCTAAAATCTCAATAATTGGTAAAATTTAATGCAGTTCAAAAACTAATTCTCGGAAAGTGCTGAAATTTCGCATGATGTTACTAGAAGTCCTTCTGAATCGATTCCTATAAAACTGTAATAAAGTTCCAATTCATTTACAGTAATTTAATAATTATTATTGCATACAAAACTATTTTTAAAATACAATACAAGGTGAATGTGTTTGGGTTGTTCAACAGCAACACGTTACAATATATCATGACTATAGAAATATTATGTAGGAAGATATCCATAAAAGTCTAAGAATCTGATACAACATTAGGAGCTCCAATCTTTCTGTCCTCAAAACTTCAAAATGGTAAGACCTAATGATATGAAATTTGATACCTCAATTTAATATAAAGACGGCCCATTATGCAAATTTTATGAGTTTGAATTGATAGAAAACGTTGGTTCCAGTCAAATGACATCTTTGAATTTGCTCTACGGTAAACATTGCTTGAATGAAGAGGGGTGGTTCGTTCTTTTCCCCGCGACTATACTTAGGTATTATAGTAAACAGAATCTTTGTACTTAGAGTAGTAGGTTTTTAGAACATTTCAACTTTAGATAATATTGTGATTAGATTGTAATTAGGAGAGTACACCACTTAGAATATTTTTCTTACGGTAATATACTTTATAAGACACTGACCCCTGCGTGGCTAGCCCGGCGTTCCCCGTGCCGGTTACTTTTGTAGGGTTATTGGTTTGCGAAGCAAACCAAATGGGAATTCGTAGTCTATTGGATAACAGCCATAACGGAGTTGCCAGTGGTGTTGATTTGCTTCGCAAACCAAAAAATATAAATATTTAATTCAAAAGTTAGTTATCAAAAGAAAATAATCAAACGTACAAGGTATCTAACTATATGGTGTAAGAATTTCCGCAAATTTCAAATTCGTTAACTTTTTTATCTATTTTAAAGATCGCTGAGATAGAAAAAAAGCACTGAAAAACGCCAGTGATAACTTTAATAATTTATTTTCCTTCACTCAAATCCGTTTCTCAGGAAATCAAAATGAATTAATCTCGAATCAAACGAAGGCCATTCGAATCTGTTTGTTACCATTCTCATTTAATTGCGAAGAGACGGAGGGGTGAAAAAAACTTGGCATGGTTCCAAAGGCTGATGTTAATAGTGACGTCACTTCAGATGGAGAAAAGTCAAAATTCTGGTGCTTCTTCTTTTTCGGAGCCGAAGATTGAAGAGGTGAAAAAAATATATTTAAAAAGGCTCTAGATGAAATTTTAAAGTTCCCCCCGACCAAAAAGTGCAATAAATTCAGACTACCTGTGTGCCAAATCCCATAGCTGTAAGTGCCATAGATTCGTCAGGACTTTGCGTGCTGAAAACAAACAGATAAACAAACACTTCATTTTATAATAGTAGAGACCTTCTACATACTTCAGATAGTACAGTGTTTAAGAATATTTGTTCTTAAGATAATATAGTAATAAAAACTTTGTATCTTTGCTTAGGAAGTACAGTATTTTAGGATCTTTGTGTATAGGATATAGCACAACTTTTTAAAATCAATGAGAATATTGTTACAATTAACTTTTGCAAATTTGTGTGAGCCACGACGATATTTGTAGAATATTTTTATTTAGATATACTCTTTAAACAGATATTTATTACGAGCCTTTAATAGTCATTTTTTGAAGTTCTAGGATTTAGACTAAAATTCGAATGACTTAACTGGCTACACTAATGAGTTTATAGAAAGTCTAAGAATCCGTATGGATGCCATTAATCAAATCTTGTTGCTTCAAGCGTCTCCCTTGCACTTGAAGTCAAAATGACATTCATGTGAAACAAATACGTCTCAAAGTGCCTTTTAGAAGGTTAATTAATATTTTAGCTCTCTCTTTAATTAGTAAATAACACTCTGAAGAAACGGGAAAATGCGAAATTTCCGAAATAGAAATTATTGATGAATTTGTTTTGCTCATCAACTGCGCACTAATTAATTAATTAATTTGAGATTCGTGCTTTCCTGAAAACTGAGAGCGTTAGAACATTTTATACATTGCTTTCAATTATTATAACTTCTTTTTCTCTAGTCTAAAAGATTAAGTCGTTGAGATTAATCGATATGGGTGCTCTTAAAATGAATAATTAATCAACTTGTAGTGTGCAAATGTAGCTAGCAGTAACGCCGTAGCAACATCTATCCACTGGTACTTTCTCGTTAACAGTAATTAATTGTAGTTCAATTGGGCAGCATAATAAGGCCACGAACTTGCCAGATGATAATGAAGTGAAGGAAAACAAAGGATTGTAGGGTTCAAAAACGCCACTAACTTCGATGGGGAGTGATATTTTTCCTTAACTATTTTGTTTATTAAAATATGGGTTTTTGGTGATGTCATCGTAGAACCTTTAAGAAGCATCTGGTGCCAAATAATAAAAAAATTTTAACGATGTTTGTTCTATAACATTGATTATCATTTATATCATTCTATTTTTTTCTGTCAATTTTCTTATGTTTTGTTGTTTTCTGTGTTTTTTCTTATCCCAAGTGAACTTTTGAATTTTCTTCCTTAGAATTTTTAAACAGTTTTAGAGCCACGGTAGCTCAGTCAGCAGAGCGTCGGGCTCTCATTAGAAGGGTTGTCGGTTCTGTCCTCGGCGGAGCCTGCAATTCTGATGATTGCGAGATCGGAGCTTCGACCTGGCTAAAGACCGTCGTTTTCACTAATGGTGACTGGGGCACGTTAAATAGGTCGTGGTCACAAAGTCCCCCATGTTCCCATACCAAATCAATACCTCTGAGGGTACCTGATCAGGGGGTTATCGGCCTCTGATTGGGATCTAAATATGTGTGAGTGAATGGATGTATGAAAGGGACCTTCCTGTAAAACGTATGTGTCATGTATGTCGAGCGAAGTCGGACTTCTTCCCAATAGGGCTCAATAACATGGAAGGCGCACCCCCCTCGCCTCTTGCCGTCTTCGACGGGCCTGGCACACCTCTGGTCTGCCAGTGTAGGCATGAGAAACAACAACAAAACATTTTTACGCTACAATAATGAGCTTAAAGTATATTTTAGTGAAATTGGATAGTGTTAGGTGGGGTAATTGTAAACAAGCTATATAAGCTCCCACGTGGGATTCCTAGAAAAAAGAAATTGTGAAATATGAAAGGTGGCAACCCTGAGGATGCCATATTGCGATCCCGCATTTCTTTGAACCAAAGCAAAAACATTTTTTTTGTTTAAACGTTTTGGTTTTAATGTTGTGTGCTGCATTTATTTTCTGCTGCACCCTTAATCGATTGAAAAGTATGCTGTTTTAAATCTTTACTACTGTCAATTATATTTGTATCTAACAGAAAATCCTTGATTTTTGCTTTTGGGAACTTTAATGCACTTACAGTTGAATGTTTACAATGTTTAAATCGGGGTAATTGTAAACATGGTATTAGAAAGATCAAACTATCATTGGAGTTCCTTCTACTTCCATGACTACTTCTCATACTGTCACTTGTTCAGTATTCAATATCAGGAGGAAAATCGTTGTTTATATAATTACCCCTACTTTCAGGGGTATTTGTAAACACGTGGGGTTTTGTAAACAACCGAGTATAGTGTGAAATTTAGTTACTGGAATCTACGTAATAGTAAATATCAAAATAGCAAAGTTATAAGTTAGTTTAGTAGGGTGAAAGATGATTAATTACTTCATCGAGTTGAAAATGGGGATGAAAAGTGAACATACAAATTATGTTTACAATTACCTATGTCTGACTTATGTCATGAATTACTGAATTATAGTTTTTATCATATTTTCCCCCACAAGTTTCTAGTTGGTTTTGGGTTTTATGGCGCAAAGGTTATACTTGCCCAAGATGCACCAAACACGAGACAAGAACGAGATAGGAAAAAAGCAAAATGTGGAAGGGTAAGACAGGGAGAAACAGAATTAAGGACAGATCCAAACTGTAAGAGTGGCCGAGCTATGTCTAATTGGCAAGACAATGTGTGTAGTTGTGGTCAAGAACAGAGTGACACTGCTTACCTAATTTGGACACACATTTATTTTGTGCAATACTATATGAAGTTTCCGATATATACACCGCACCGTCCGGTGCCAAAAAAAAATAATAAAACGCGTCTACCCCAAGACTGCCGGTTTCTTCTTTTCGTTCCCCGGGGTCGGGGCCAACCACTGAACACTCCGTGGGGAAGTAATGCTGACTGAGAGAGGAATAGCACAGTAGCCACCAGAACACAAGAACGACCGTTCTTATCTGTGTCCATGACACCTGTCTGAAGATCGTAACATTCCTCCCTCCTTAAGCGTGAAATATGTCTGAAAGGCTTATTTCATAAGATGTAAGACATAATGTAAAACATATCTACACAACAAGTATACAACAGCAGCAGAGAGCCTCTCATCATCCGTTGTCTCTGGTCTCCATGTGCCGAATTCTTTCTTTCTTTCCGCTCTCCCCTTTTCTCCTGACCCGGGTGACCTTTCACTGACACCCCTTTCAACCTCCCTAAAGGAAGTCCCGTTCCCCCCAACAATAGTTCCTCCTTGTGTTGGCAGGAGAACCTCAGAACCTCACACCTCCCCACTAGGGATGCGACATCGATAGCAAAACATCGATGTTCAAAATTAAAACATCGATGTTGGTAATACATCGCCACAAAAACATCGATGTTTTTAAAATTCAGTGTATTTAAACTTGTTTCCCCATTTCTTAAAACTGGTTTAGCAACTTGTGATGCTATATCGACAGTAAAACATCGATGTTAAAAATTAAAACATCGATGTTGATAATACATAGCCCCCAAATCATCGATGTTTTTAAAATTCAGTGTATTTAAACTTGTTTCCCCATTTCTTAAAACTGGTTTAGCAACTAGTGTTGCGACATCGGCTCCAATACATCGATGTTTTTTTCTAAAACATCAATGTTTAGAAAACATCGACATCGAAGTCGCATCCCTACTTTTCAGACCCTTCATCCTTGGTCTCTTTGGTCTAAAAGTATGTCCAATTTGCTGATTATAAAAATTATGCTAGTTGTTTATTCTTAAAATTTTTATAACGGTACTCTTTTCATTTGAAAATATAAAAAATAGACGATGTAAAAACATCGACAAGTATAAACATCGATGTTACCAAAACATCGACCCCATTACATCAATGTTAAATACATCGATGTTTTTTAAAAAACATCAATGTTTTGAAAACATCGACATCGATGTCGCATCCCACTCCCCACCGGATTAAAATTGTCAGACCTTTAGTCTTACAATTAAAAACCGTAAATCAAAGGTAGCAGTTACACTGGTTTCCTCCTAATCGTTGTCACCAAAGAGCTAAATCGGAGTCTGTGTATGATTGTTTGTGTCCCTAGTTGGCAAACATGGCTCAACAATACTATCATGCATGAGTTTACAAACTAGGTTCTATCGACACTAATCACTACACCAAATAGAACTAGGGGAAAGGAATATATACAAAAATCTACTATCAACATAAACACTCTTACCAAATACCTTATTACTTCCTTCAAAACCTACATAAATGCAGTACACAAAAATAACCACAAGTAAGAATAAAAATACTGCACATCTCAAGAATATTTAAAAAAGAAAAATTACTGCACCTTACGAATGCTCTGTCTATTTATATTTTACGTCGATGAATAAAATTCTAATCGCGACGATATTGAAATTATTTTACACTCCGCCGAGCTATCGAAATTCTGCCCGTTCCGACAAATGCAGTAATCAATACAATCATTAAAACTGTACACTTCACCTTAATAAACTTTGTGTTCTATCTATTCCATTCTAGTGAAGCGTGTGCTTTAGAGCAATTATTAATGAACTCGTGCATTGTAACACGTGAGCAGTCTGAATAGAATTGGATCACGTAACTTAATACGGATTGCCTGCAGTGCTTAACCGACAACGTTTACCAAATGCAATCAATACAAGTAGAATGTTATATTCGGAAGGGTGGGCTCAAACATTTAATAGCCCCTCCGATCCTTCGACAAACATGAGCAACAAGTGTCGTCTAGCGGAGGCTCCAACGCAAAATCAATGATTTGGAGCGATCCCCTGTTATGCGTGAAGCTGTGTGCAGAAGTTTCGTGATTGTAAGCTTTTTCTGTTGTATTGGGAGAGAACGCTTTCTTTACAAAATATATGTGCACGCATGCGGTTTTGATTTTTCGTTCTTATGGTTAGTGTGCAGATGAGACATTTATTATTTAAATGTTGTGCGTAATAATTAAACTTGTTTATTAGTTTTCACTTATCTTACATTCTGTAAGCGACGGTTTTGGTGAAATAAATAGGACTTTAACTTCCTGATGATTGTCTCATCTTGTTGGAGTAACGGATTAGCTACCGAAGGGTTGTGAGTTCGAATCCAACCAAAAGACCATCACGTACAAAGGAGGCTGGTGCACCTTAAATCTGTCGTGAACGAAAGTCCTCACGTTGGTTGTGGAAGTTTAGTAAGTGGGGTTCCAGCTCAGGTGTTGCCTCGTCATCTGACCGTGGTTCAAAATGACGATATATGACCTGTGTTGTTCTCGGATCTTTCCCTTAGGAGATTGGTCCCGCACCGTCGTCAATATCTCGTTGTATTGCCTCTAGTACTACGTTAATTTAAAATTAACAATTACCTCCATGTTCAGGTGCAGAATTAAATTTAGTGTTCTGCAACTCAACTCCAAGAAATTGCAAGTGTTCTGCAGGCATTTTGTCTGAATTTTGAAAAACTGCAGTCAAATAAAAAAATAGACGTTAAACCTAACTATCGGCTAAATATGTATTACATATTTATAGTAAAACATCAACATTTATTAACACACTGGATTTAAAACCAAGACATACTTTCAGCATTTGCAATTCTGTCGATCACTTTTAAAGTTAAATATTTTGTCATTGACAGAGAAGATGTGTAATTTATAAAGTGTTTGTGATAATATGGGCGATGTAGAGAAGTTGTTCTGTAGCTAAAATATAATAAAAGGTGTGAGAAGGAGCGCGCATTGCTTTGCCGAACATCGTAGCTTATAATTTAAAAAAAAATGTTTTGATAAAATTAAGGAGAAATTGTTCTGCAAAGACTTTGTTCTGCGACATACGTCGAAGTTTTAAGCACTTTGTGCTCCCGGGTTATCAACTAATTTGGGGCGGTTTAAGGTGGTTGTTGCGTAGCTAGGGAATAAAAAAGCCGTGTCAAGGAGCGTGCTTTGCACTGCAGAACATTGCAACTTATGATTGAAAACAAAAAGCCGGCCAACATTTTGGTAAAATTAAGAAAAAAACGTTCTGCCAAGATTGTTTGTTCTGCAACGTATGTCGCAGCTTTAAGCACTTTCTGCTCCTACCTGTACGTACAAAGTTAATTAAAAATACCAACCTACCTTGCAGCAAAATTAATCTCGTTGCGATCTATTTTACAATGTTTACATCCATGTTTTGTCACTCTACACTATACAAGAAACGTCGATCTCCATGCCACGTATGGTAGATAAATATATCTCTACAATTATAAAAGGAAGTGTTTGTCTGTTTATTTCTTGCCCGCAAAATCCTGACGAATCAATGGCACTTACCGTAATGCTATTTAGCACACAGGTAGTCCAAATTTTTGTAATTTTTGGGTCGCGGTGAATTTTAAAATTCGATCTAGAACATTTTAAAATGAATTTAATAGTTTTTTCACCGTTCTTTCTTCTTTCGGGAAATGAAGAAGCATAAAAAAAAATTAGACTTTTCTTCCTCACCTCACTAGTTACGTCAGCCTTTGGAACCATACGAAATTTTGTTCACCTTCCGTATTGAATGGAAGAGAACAGATTCGAATGACCTTCGTTTCATTCGAGATTCATTCATTTTGATTTCCAGAGAAACGGATTCGAGTGAACCAAAATAAATTAATAAAGTTATCACTGTCGTTCTTCAGTGCTTTTCTCTATCTCAACGATCGTTAAAGATGGAATAAAAAATTTAAACGGATTTAAAATCTAAGGAAAATTTTACATCGGATAGATACCTTATACGTTTGATTTTCTTTTAATAAATAATTTAACAATTAAATATTTATATCCTTTGGTTTGCAAAGCAAACCAACACCACTGGGAACTTCGTTTTGGCTGTTATCCAATAGGCAACCAATTTCCATTTGGTTTGCTGAGCAAACCAATAACCCCAATAAAAGCAACTGGCACGGGCAACACCGGGCTATCCACGCAGTGGGTAGTAGATTGTATAATGACAGATATAGCGAAATGGTATAACGATTATCTTTTAGCCCGACATTACGGTTCTTCAACTCTAGAGATCCACATCACATCAAACAGATCGTTCGATTCATAACCTCCAACTGCTCGAAAGCACGCGAAGAGTCAATAATTCCTGCCCGGACGATCCTGTCCAGGTGCAGGATCGTGTTCCGGCCTAATTCACCTCACATTTAGATGGCCGGAGCGTCCTTCCGCTTGGATCGATCTGCATGCGGAAGAGGAATTAGCCGTCTTTCGGGGGATTGACTGGAGTTCAAACGAACCTGCGGTATTCAGGGGAATTGTTTCGATTGTTGCTTCTGCCGTTAGTTGGTTCTGTTGTGTGTTTATACTTCGATTGATTCGCTCTTGGCGTCGATGGTGAGGATCAATGAAAAGGGAATTAGCCAGTTTTGGAGAGAAACAACTATTTTCCAGCGATGATAAAGGGAATCGTGTATTCTTTCCACCGTTGCTTGATTTATTTGTGCATGCGACATTCTTCAGGTAATGAATTTCGAATTAGTAGAGGTAACATTTGTATAGCACGGTACTTCTATATCACAGATTCTCTACAACACGGTACACAAATTTCGGCATCCCTCATATAACAAATATAACATAGTATATAGTTCTCCATAATATATAGGTTCTCCATATTACACGGTTTACAACAACAATGATCTCTACTATTATAAAAGGAAGTGTTTGTTTGTCTGTTACTTACCGCAAAATCCTGACGATTCTATGGCACTTACTGCAATGAGATTTGGCACACAGGTAGTCCAAATATTTTGCACATTTTGGGTTGCGGCGAATTTTAAAATTCAATCTAGAAGATTTTTAAATGAATTTATTAGTTTTATTCTCTACCTGGGGTTCTTCAAACGCGTTTCTTCCTGAGAAAAGAAGAAACACGCGAATCTGGACTTTTTCTACCCACATGACCTTTATTTATATTTTTGCAAGAGATTGTGACGTCACGTGAACTGTCTCTTTCCAAAAAAGAAAACCAGATTGCATCTTCTGCCCTTCGCGTTAAAAAAATGAAACAGATTACATTTCCTGTCCCATTCCATTTCCACGAATCAGAGCAGGAAATAAAAAACATGTTGATTGGGATTGTTAAGATTTTTTCGTAAACTCGAAATTGTTAAAGATAGATTGAAAATTTCAACGGTTATGAAATCTGCGGAAAATTTTACACCAGATTTATACCTTACACCACGGGCACGGACAACGCCTGTCTAGTAATCTATATAATTAAGAATGGAGTGTTTGTTCGTGCATTGAATATTTTCAACCCATTTCAAGTTTTTATATCCAAACTGGACCCTTCTGATGCCAAATCCGCCTCTTGCACGCCTGTCTGTTTGTTGTGTCTGTTCGTTTGTCTTGTCTGTTGGTTTGTCTTGTCTGTTTGTCTGTCTTGTCTGTTCGTCTGTCTGTGTGTCTGGTCTGTCTGTTTTGGTGCTTTTTCATTTGAGGGCTGGGTGACGGCACATTCCAAAGGAAGAAAGAACAGTGAAAAAAACTATTAAATTCCTGTAAAAATGTTCTAGATCGAATTTTAAAATTCGACGTGACTCTAAAATTGCAAAACCTTCGGACTACCATTGTGCCAAATCCCATTACTGTAAGTGCTATGAATTTGTCAGGACTTTGCGAACAACAAACAGCCAGACAAACACATTCTGTTATAATATTAGAGTTTTGGTGTGCCGTGAAATTTTAGTAATTCGTTTATGTGTACCATGAGATGAAAAGGCTGAAAATATCTTTACCTGATTTGCACAAGTAATTTACACATAAAAATGTAGTACTGTTTGACTCTTTCTAATAATTTTATTGTGTTTATCCCATTTAAACTCCAAGTTGTCTTTGGTATGGCCAATGACCTATGAGCGGAGAAGGTTCGATTCCTCCCTGTGTGCCAAATCCCATTACTGTAAGTGCCATATGATACTAAAGTGCCATACTGTAAGTGCCACGTACTCCTGTGTCAGAAAAACTTTTCGTGTGCGTGTGTGTATGTCCATTCAATTGACGTTGTTTGTCATATTTTGGCCAAATATGGCATATGCGCCATGAAACTCAACCCAATCAATTAACGTCCACTCGATTTGTACTACTTTTATCTAGTTCTATTTGATGACTAATACTTTTAGATTGCATTACATACACAGTGAAATATGAGCTAAAAAATCGGAATTCAAGTAACGAAGCCGTATTGTATCCTGATAAACTTACGCATTAAATTTGTATTTTGTTTCATGGGTTAAAGGGGTCCAGAACACAAAAATCGTCAAATTTTCTAATTTTTAAAAAATTATTTTACGAAATTCTCTGTGTTTTTCTGCTTAAAATGACGTCTAAATCATGTTTCTATCTTAATTAGAACTAGAGATGTAATAATTTTTGTGGTGCTTTGTTTTGAAAATCTAACACTCTTGACAGTTGTTGTCTTGGCAACAACATCTGTCTTTAAAACTTTAAATGCGTTTTTCTCCATGATACTTTTTTCAAGATTTCCCGTATTCAAATTGCTATAAGTGGAAAACCGATAAGGGTTGAAATTTGGAATATATATTTTTCAAACATTATACTTTAATTTGATTCAGCAAATTTGAAACAAATATTTATTTTTAAAATATGACTTTAAAAAAAAAAGTTCCTTAAAATGTTCAAAAATTTTCATTCAAATATTTTTTATTTTTTATTAAATTAATATTTTTTTAATTGCTGAATTAAAATTAAAGTTTATAAATTTGTGAATAGTTTTCTGCAAGAATTTTAAAAATGGATCAAGAATATTTTGAGTTTTAGCAATTTAAAATGACCCCTCTTTTTTTCAAAAAATTTTAATTTAAAATTTTTGAAATACTTTTGGAAAAATTTTGTGTGGTCATTTCGCTTATTATTTAGATGGGTAATCAGTACAAAAAAACTCTAAATTCTAAATTAATTAATAAAAAAAAATTTCAATGTGTCCCGGACCCCCTTAAAGTTTTAAACTCTTATACTTGGGGAGCATTGCAAATCCAAAAAGACCTTTCTCCGAAGCCATAAGAGAATTTATCTTTCCAGATCTTTAAAAAAATCCGGGTACACACACCTTTCTAAAATATATTTACGACCTTACTAAATCAATTCTTATCGTGTATATATATAAAGTTAAAAAGAAATATAAACTTACACCATCAACGATAAAACACGGCATTCTTTGTACTTTCATGTGCGCAATATGTGTGTAGTGTTAAAAAGTCTGAAAAGGGGTGTAATTTGTTGAGCTGAATCTGGCCATACTTTGGCTTGTTCTCTTGGCGTTGAGATCCCAACAGGAAAAAAGTGTTGTAATAACTGGAAATTATGGCAACATTTCAGAACCGAAACGGTCAAATGGGAATAGATAGTGCTGCATTTTTGTTGAAAAATATCGTCCTACTGTGTTTTGAACTGGATATAAAATTTTCCATCGGAGATTTTGGTTGCACTCAGTCATGTTGCTATTGCAGGCCTCAAAATAGATTTTTTAATACAGGTGCACAAGGTGCAACTAAGTTTTTTAATTAGGTGCACAGGTTATATTTCAGGTGCACATTGAAAAAAACGTAATGTAAGAGCATTGGGGTAATGTAAACTACTTTATTACTTGGGTATGTTTAGATGGGTTCGTAGTAATAAATTATTAATAATTAGTAGTTAATAATTAATTAGTAGTTAATAAAAGTATTTAAACAACTACATTTTCCCTTCTCCAGCGCACGGCTGTCGCTTCAACAGATCCATCTGGAAAATGTTTCGATCATCGGAAAGTTCTGGTGTCAGTGGCACAAGTAAACCTTCCTCCTGTATTAACCCGTTACGGCCCAGCGATATTTTTTTCGCATAGTATATATTTAGGAATTTTAATTACGTTCCTTTAGAGCTAGAGAGGTCGATACTAATAGTTTGTTCAAGCATTAAAATAACATAAAACGTTCTCTCCCCTTTTTTTAACGTTAGGTGCGTTCCCGCATGCACCTAGCGGGAAAAAATTAGGTGCACAATTTTATTTTCATGTACACAGTGCACCTGTGCACCCGGGTATTTCGAGCCCTGTGCTATTGGATTGAAAAATAATTTTATCTTTCTCTAATTTTATTGTTATCAGTTACACAAATAGCAATAAATGTTTTTTTTTCTTTAAAATGCATTTTCGTCTAATATTTAAAAATACATTAGGGGTCTTCATAGCTTGCTGAGGTTTAAAACTAGATGCGTCTGGGAGTGATTTTAAATGTGTGATTTTTTTTTGTTCGACCTTGTTTTAATAAAAAATTAATTTTTTTGTAGATCAACCATTTATAGAAGATAACATTTAAAAAACATTTTGAAGATAATTGATTATTCTCATAAGTGTAAAATTACAATTGCCTACTAAAATGAATATTTTCTTAGTATACCTCAAAGTCTAACATTACGGCACAAAATTAGCGTCATATACTTAAGAAGCGCTTCAATCGCTGAGATTATCCATTTGCAATAAATTAAATGTAAGACCTCAATAGAATTGCAGATAGACTTGGACAAAAAAGACCACAGCCGAGTTTTCCACACACATAGCCCATTAACCAATAAAGTTCTCTCTCTCTCTCTATGTATATATATATATATATATATATATATATATATATATATATATATATATATATATATATATATATATATATATATATATATATATATATATATATATATATATATATATATATATATTTATTTATATTTATTTATATTCTCTATACAAATCTACACCGTTTGACCTATCCACACCAAATATGGAACACTTATACTTGCGGAAAACATTGGCTATTTCTTTCCTGTCTTCAGACCTGTAGTCACGTAAATTGGAACTGATATAGTCCTAAAAGTACCTCTCGAAGCCCCAATTTTTCAGTATAAAGTTTGTTTTTCTGCAATAAATGGACATGGGCATGGGAACACGTTCTACAGAGTTTAAGTATGAGTTAAAACAAGGAAATGTCGCGGTCGCATTTTAGCTGTCGCGTTCATATTTTAAACCCGAGCAACGCTAGGTTAGGCCCGGTGCATACATCCGGTTTTTCAACGTGCGGCGCCGCTGCCGCAACGCAAGTGTGGTCTGAGATACATTAGATACAATGTAGTGCACACATGCTTCCGGCGACACACGTCCAACTTGCGTGTAATTTGTACCGCAGTTCCTCACGGCGCCGCAGCTCACCGCACACGCTTCTATAATCTGAAGTATCTTGTTTTCATAAATAAAGGAATCAAAAAAATAATTAATAAATGGTTGTATCCAGTTACGTATATTTGTTTCGAAATATACTTTTTTTACACCAAGTAAGCGATATAAACGCGTTTTTTTTCGATAGAATATTTATCGTATATGGCGCGAAATGAGTGTTTGCGTCATTTCACGGTTAGGTGTCAATAGCTGGGCTTCGGTGCCGCAGAGGCGCCGCACGTTGAAAAATCGGATGTGTGCACCGGGTAATATTCAGCTAGTTCAACACAAAAAACTAAAATAGTAAAACCTGGCGATGCTTGACAACTCATATCTTGTATCATAGAGATCACCCTCGATCCTTGATCAAATGTACCGGTGACAAAAAAAAAAGGATTGAAATTTGACTAAAGGTCTGAAAGGTCACATTCCTTATTCATGTAAGTTTTGTTTGTTTTTGAACATCGTTTCGTTAATGACCCAAATGTGATGGCATCCTATAACTTACGAAAGTTGACGCTTTTTTCGTCTTTGTACATAATTCTTATTTTCTTTAATGCATAAACACATTTGCTACCTTCATGTGCAATTTTGTGTTATTCAAAGCATTAACTTTGCATTTTCGTTGATTTTACCGTCGCTTGCTTAACTTTTCGAGGCCAGCGTATTCGACGGTCGCTAGCTTGTCGTTTTGTCGCCAAGGAGGAAAGTCGCCTAATTTCAATTGGGTAACTTGTCTAATAAAGCCGTGTTTTTTATATACACCAGAGTTTTTCTCACCCTTTTTGTAACTAGCACATTTTAAGTTCCCTTATGCTAACCCCTTTTAAACCCTTTTTTTGACTCACTCCGGTGTAAACCGAGGCCGTGCGCAAAAGAACATTCGCTTTCCAGGCCTGAATGTTGGATTCGTGACGTCACAGTCGACAGCCTCTCCGTAACTTTGTTGTTGAAGCAACAAACGTTCATTCCTTTTCGGGACGCAACATAAACACAAGATTTTCGGCAAATGCTTTTTACTGAATGAGTTTTTAATATTGAAAATTAATTAATATAAATATTGGGTGAAAATAGTACATGCAAAACAACTTATATTTCATAGAAAAAAGCTTTGAATTAATTTCTTAATTACAATGAGAAAAGATCAGTCGAAAACATACGTTTTGGTTTACATTTTAGATTATCCAGTGTTTCGAGAAGAAATAGTTCCAGAAACAAATTAGCGAAAAACTGAACACCATTAAATTTTTATGTAGTTCCATCTTAATAATGAAGTTTACATAGTTAATTTTAATGTTAGAACAGTTTTCCAAATCACCTTAGAGGTACTGTTGTAGGATGCACTACCCTTTTTTTTTTTTAATATTATGAGAAGGCTGGTTCCCCAATAGGTCTATTTCCTTCAATGACAAGAGGATTAATATTCTAAAGTTGATAATTTTCGTTTCAAACTCTTCACTCTAAACTCGTCATTCTTAATTTTAGTATAATTATTAAAAACTATATTTGCTGAAATAGAAATACACTGCTTTATAATTAAGACAAAATTATTTTTACAGTCGCATGAGACTTGAAGAACAGAATTTAACAATTCCATTTTTTCAAACACCAGCTGCTGTAATAGCTGCTTTTGACTGTTGGCTTTCAAAAATTTCTCTTCGAATTCCTTACGAATTAATTTGTTGAAAATTTGATATGTCTCCATTAATATTTCTACTGTGTATTTAGTGGGCCATTTCAAGCCTCCTCGATCTAGAAGTGACACATATTTACAAGCAGTGTCGATTTCACATTCTAAATATTTTGCAGCAATAAGTTTTGATCTACAAAGATCACATCCTAGTTTCTGGTAAACTTTCTTAGCAACATATCCTGAAACATATATAAATGCTGGCATTTCTTCTGCTGATATTTCCACATCAGTAGTTGTGTCAAAAACATCATATAATTCTTCATCTATTTCAAATTCTTCTGATGTTTCTGAAGTTGTATCAAAGACTTCTAAAGATTTTATTTGAAATTCCTCTTTTCTTTTCGAATACAAATTTATCCAATTTAAAATTTTAAACTTATTTTCTGATTCGAATATTTGTAGGTATGAAACATTATAATTTCCTCCAGACATTTGTCGATACTGCCCAAATCTAGCATCTAGACTATCTGTTTGAAATTTTCCTAGTAATATATATTGTGGGGCGTGCTCTTTAAAGATGTAAAACTGTGGCAAACTGAAGGGCAAAATGACAATTTACCATCTGTACCTGGTAATCCAAGTTCTTTCCTTTCATTCAATGGCAATAAAGAGATGTTGTTCCAGGAAACAAGCCAGTCATAAAATTGTTTCAGGAATGTTAAACTCATATCATGTATACTCCTAATTGGATCACAAAAGGGATATTTCAATCTCTTACCTTTCTCAGAATTTTTCACATTCACTATGTTCCGCCATTTTAAAAATATATCTATGAATTCCTTTTTATGAGAATAATTCTATGAGTTCCCATGATATCTTTGACATTTTCTCCAGATCCATGAGCTAAAGCAGCACTATTGCTTTCATGACATATATATATTTAGGGCCAGTAAAACATTTTGTTTTTCAAAAGTAGTAGGATATAAAACTTTCTGGGATAACTTTGGTGCAATCTTAATCAAATTTGTTTTTTCGTGTTCCTAAATATCTTTGAGATCTTGGAGTTTAACTGAAGGAAAATACAAAACTTGCCCTGGTGTTTTTTCATTAAACCAATTATTTCTCACATATTTAATTAAATGAACTGCATCAAATAAAAAGATTAATATACTATCGGGTTGTACCGGATTTGATACGTAGTTTACTAGGTTTACATTGCACATCTTGGTGAACATATTTCTATTGATTATATTGTTGTCTGAAATTAAACATAAAACACTGTATCTGCAGTCATATAGCAGTTTTAGGACCTTAAGTATTTGACAATAAATGTCATCAGCTGTTTGATTCTTCATAGGAACTAAGGCAACAATTTCTTCATACTTTGAAAATAAAGATGTGAACATGAATGCTTGTATAGTATTAGCTTGTTCATTGACATTTTCTGTTTTCCCTAGCAGTTTTCCTCTTTTACAATTTAAACTTTGATTTACATAAATTTCATCTATAAGAAGGCAGATAAGTTTTTCATGGTGAGATAACATTTTACTCTTTTTTTGAAGATACATAACATGATTATTGTTGGAAACACTACCTGGGCCCTTTAAAGAATTAGACAGTTTTTTAATGTATACAGGATGAGGTAAAATTAATATTTTAGAATTTCGTATAAAACCATAAGCTGCAGGATAGTAAAAATAAAACTTTGCTGCGAGAAGAAGAAACTCTATTGAATACATGTGTTTCGTTAATAATGCTAATTTTAGTTGTTCAATTATTACACTGAAGTATAAAATTTCATCACTGTCTTCTTGCTGAAAAAATGCATCATTAATCCAATTTATGGAATTTTCTATTTTCTCGTTTGGTTTGACATCATTAGGTTGGAATCCAGCTAACCAACTCAACAAACAATCAAATTTTGTCCATCGATCACATTTATTATTTTTTCCCAGTATAAACTGGTAAGATTTGGGCTTTAACATCACAGAATCATGCCAAATTTCGGCAGTTAAATCCTTATACACTTTCATGGAAACGATAATACTAGGACGCTGGTTAATGTCAAGCCTGTAACATAAGACGAAATTATCTGTTCTAATGTTTAGCCATTCAACACCAAGTTTCTTAGCATACGTTTCATGAAAAGTTTCAAAAGAATTAATGGTGTCATTCGTGCACCATTCTTCGAACTTTTGTTCATCTCTCATTTGCAAGGCAGTTTGCCTTTCGGATGGAGATTTTCTGCTGGTAGATGGCTTATGAGAAAGGTAAGAAAGTTGATTGGTAAAAATTGATGGATATGCATCAGTAGTTAATTTCGGGATTTTCCTCTGTGCTACCAACTCTCTCGCTACCGTCATCTCTAACAACACAATCTTCCGTAATAATAAATTGTATGCTAAAATGTCTTATGCATACAACAGCTGTTGAACTAGGAACAAAATTTGCTCTATAATGCTTTTAAGCCAGTGGTTTTTTCTGGCTGCATCCTTCAGAAAAGTAAACGACGATATAAGTTTGTCTGTATTACTCTAATTAGAACTGCAACCACGTACACAGCACTTTCTTCCTTTGCCCAGCTTAGTTAAAAGGAGTGAAAACCTATAAAAACATTTCCAATCAAATCTATGCTACAAACAGCAACCAAACCGAATCACAACAAATTAACAATCCTTCGTGTTTAGCATGAAACAGAAACGAACTGAATTTTTAAGTTCTAATGCTCAGTCATGCACAAATGATTGACAAAAATATGACTATGAAATAAACCGTTAATGTATAGATTTTAAAATTAAAACATAAAAAAAACGAGAAGCGTCACTTTGTGAATTACATGAACACGTGTCTATGCGATCAAGTTAAAATTAAGGTATGTTTTTTGCATTAAAAATAAACATAAAGGCTAAAAACTTACTTCAATAGACTGATAAGTCAAAAAGGAATCCACAAAACCAATCCTTATGTATTGGAAATTCTATATAAAACCCAAAATAACTCACAAATACTAACACAAAATCCACACCACTTTGGTCTAAAAGTAGGCTTTACGCTGTGACGTCAGAGTGGACACTATGTCCGAATGTTCTGCCTGAATGGAAAAACTGGTTTATTTTGCTCACGGCCTTGTGTAAACGCTTTGTCGAATTTATCGGCAATACCAAGGAGTGAGCACTCTCCTCACCCCTTTGTAGAGAAGAGTGATCGCCATTCATCACGCCATTTTAATCGAATATGTCACTCAATGACAGTTTGGTGGGAGATGTGGTCAGGGAAAGCGATGAGGGCAAAATGTCACAGAGAGCGAACAAAAGACGGCATGAGCGACCACGGGGGCCGAAGGGCAGAAGGAGCGGTGAATACTGAAAGGGGACGAAATAGGGGAGCATTTTCATCCCAAATTTTGTCTCGAAGAAATGTCCCCAAAAAGTTGCAATCCTTTGATCTTTACCGACTTCTGGTGTAAAACAAAATTCTCGGAATAGCTTCGATGTTTGGAGGGGGAGAAATTTGCAACTCTGGTGTAAACGTGGTTTAAGAGACACTTCACGGCAACAGAATCCGAGTCAATCTGTATAAGTCTGAATGAAGTAGAAACTGACTAAAGGAGATTCGTGAAATTCGCTTGAATAAGAGCTTAACAAAGAGCTCAACTGACTTGAATAAGATCTTTTTAAAACTTGAAATACTGCCTGAAAGCGGACATTCCTTCCGCTTCAATGCTCCCGATCCTAAATTGGACAGCTTCTACTGGATTTAGATTGAACTGGAATCACCATGATTGAGTTGATTTGAAGGGACCCTAAAGCTTCGGATTGCTAAGAAAGTGGAGCCGTTATCTAACAGCCGTGATAGGTCATGATGCCGCGGGCATAACTAGACGGCAGTCTAAACAAGAATCCGGAGGTGTCAACTTAGACGGACAGAATATGTTGGAGAATGGGCAACACAGACGGCTGTCATGGTTTATTCCATTCGAGAAGCAAAACAAAGTGTTTTTTTATTCTCTATAGTTCAAAGTTTCTAACTTCGGGATCGTTGAAGATAGAGTGAAAATTTCAACAGATTTCAAAGCAGCGTAAATTTATACGCGAGATCGATACCAAAAACAGCTTTATTATTCAATTATTTACCATTTGATTATTTAATTATTTATTAAATAATTAATTATTTATTTAAAGAAAATCATATTTAAGGTATCAATCGGGTGTCAAATTTTCCGCAGATTTCAAATTCGTTGAAATTTTCATTCTGCGTTTAACGATCCCGATTTTACAAAAACGAATTAATCAATGGCAGTCAAAAATGTTTATTTATTTTGCTCCTCTTCGCTCGAATCGTTTGGAGCATGAAATGAAATCTTTCCCCTACAAGAGAAAAAACGTTCCCCAACTGTTTGAGACCGCTATGACAACGGTCATGGAAATGGCGGCTCCGATCATTTTTGTTACGCTCACAAACAACGCTCTCTAGGAAACCAACATCATGTGCTAGTATAAACAACGTTTTAGTGACGTCACCCACCGATACATCATAGCCGCTAGATCACGGCTACGATTTCTTAGGAAACCGAAGCTTAAGCGGGAAGGAGAGTGGGGTTACCAGAATTGAGAGCGTATCACCTATGCTCTACCTAACAAACGAAGTTCAAGGTCGTACCGTCAACACGATTATAGCTGTATTGTATACTATAACAATTTTGTATTTTATGTCGTTCGTCGCAACAATCCTGATGGTTGTTTCGACGAGATATCTCGTCATTAGTAAAACCGGTCAGATCTTGATTCACGAAATATCTCGTCAAAACAAGAAAGATGCATTCTATGCCTCGTTAAGTGGCAATGCTCTTGGCTCGTTTTTTGGCACATTTTTGATGTTGCCAATGAAAGTAATCTTACATTTTTTTTTACAACGGAAAATAATAATTTTTACCGAAAATTAATTTCTGAGGTTGCCATAAAAATGAAATAACTGGAAAAAAATGGTTTGCCTTCACCTGCAATAACTCGCTACATAAAGTGCGCCAAAGACGCGCCAATAACGTTGCCACAAACAATGCATAGAATGCAGCCGTATCAAAAACTGACCTAATCTTGATCTCGTCAGTAATTGGTAATACCCGGATGACTCTTTATCACGTAATTGGCAAAATTAGTCAGTTCTTAATGGACGAGGGAACAATTGGAAGAGTAACGGCATAGCAACTAGTGGTTTGTAAGTTCGAATCTAACAAAAGACCGTCGTGTACAAAGCGGGCTGGTGCACGTTAAATCTGACGAGGTGTCCTCACGTCGGCTTGGTATGAAAGTGTGAAGAGTGGCGTACAAGCTCAGGAGTAAACTCGTCATCAGACCTTGGTTCAAAATGCTTGTTGTCCTCGAATCTTTCACTTCGGGGTTGATCCCATACCGTCGCCAATAGCCCGTTGTGTTGTTCCAGAGCGACGTTAATTAAATACCTACCTACCTTAATGGACGAGATGTCTCGTCAAAACCACTTTGGAGGACTAAAACCGAGTCATACTTTTGCCTTTCTAAAAGCAAATTTTTTTCTAAAAGTAAATGAATGCGAAACCTTCACTTACTGATATCATTTCTCTTTGTTCTTTCCAGATGAGCAAGCTGTGGGTGGAGCAGCACTTTCAGAAAAGAGAATGCATCCGGTACATCGCCACCAAGGAAACAGGAAGGTGAGTTAATGCTTATTGCTGTCTACAGGATATGAGAATGTCGAGGGGTTCTTGGAGAGTACATGAATCGGCAATTGTAGCATCGTGCAGAGTGAAATGTTTCATTTTAAAAGCACTTGGGTGGTGTTAGAACTCGCAACATACACTCTATAAACAAAACAAATCGTCGCCCCAAGAAAGAGTTGTCCGATTACAATAGATATCGGTGAATGTGAAGAACATACCTAGAAAAACAAACGATTCAAATTTCAGAACCATTGAATGATTTATTTCAGTTTGACCGTTACAAAGGGAGGAAGTCAATAAGGCGTTGGTGCATTCCTGGACTGAATGGAAGCTGTCAACCGGTGTGGCATTAACTGAAAAAGTTGCCGGATGGTATCCTGCGGAATTTCTTGCCAAATTGTCTCCAAATGTCGGGCTAAAGGGTCAACATTCCGGGATGGTAGCAATCGCCTTCACATAACGTCCTAAATATGCTCTATGGGAGAGAGATCAAGAGACCTAGCTGGCTTAGGAAGTGTTGGAAAAGCTTGAATACAATTCATAGGAACGCGCGCCATGTGTTGTCGGGCATTATATTGTTGAAAGTAAATCCAGGGTGTCGCAAAAGGAACTGTAACACAATTAGTTGTAGAATGTCCTCTACGTACCTCTGTGCTTTAACTGTGCCAGAAATGACTACCAAAGGTGTCCGGCTATCGAAGGAGATGGCACCTCAGACCCTAACGCCCTGTTGTGGTTATGTGTGGCATGCGAAAGTAAGCGCAGGATCCCCACGCTACCCTGGACGGCTCCAGACGCGGCAGCGGTTGTCGTCAGGACACAGTAGTTGGAAATGGGATTCGTCACTAAAGCTACCCGCTAAAGCACACCCGCTTACGTCCCCAGTCAGCGTCTTTCTTGTTGATCGAGCCCGTCACTACTCCTGCACAACTCCTTGGTGCGCTGATATTTTTTGTTATAGAGTATAGATAGATGAGTTGATTAGAATTTTAATCAGGAAACTTTTCCTATAGATGCTTTCGAGCTGTAAAATCATTTTGTCTGGCTGATTCATTTCCCTAAAACAGCTGAGAGCCTTCGACATTTGGGAGTTTCTGTATTTGAGAACTATCTATGCAGAACCCACCTAGGGAGCAGAAAGTGCTCAAAACTGTGACGTACGTCGCAGAACAAAGTCTTTAACGAACAATTTTTCCTTAATTTTATAAAAATTGTGACCGTTTTTTTTTTCAAACATAGGTTACGATGTTCCGCAGTGCAAAGCGTGCTCCTTGCCACGATGTTGTTTTCTTCCCTACACCGCCCAAAAGTACCACAAACAGTTTAATAAATACACATCTATGTCAATGACAAAATATTTAACTTCAAAAGTTATCGACACAATTGCAAATTCTTTAAGTATGCCTTGGTTTTAAATAAAGTAAGTAATTTAATTTGGATGTGCGTTTTATTACAAATATGTAAAACATATCTAGCCAATCATTGTCTTTTACGTCTGTTTTTGATTTGACTGCAGTTTTCAAAATTTGGACAAGATGCCTGCAGAACAATTGCAATTGCTTGGAGTTGAGTTGCAGAACACCGAATATAATTCTGCATGACATGGGGCGTTGTCGTTCTGGAAGTAACATTTGTTCATTCCATAAAATTGAAAGAGCGTAGAAAGAATCTGATTGTCCAAAATGTTCTTGTAGGCGTCGGCGTTCAATTGACCAGGAGCAACATGCAAAGGTCCCAGGCCATACCACGAAAAACACCCCCAAACAAGTAGTCGGATTTTATACAAATCCGCTTTCGTCCGGTTCATTACTGTAGGGGTGTTTATCCTTTCAAGTGTGACGGCCCGGTTGGAAGAGTAATGGATTAGCAACCGGAGGGTTCGGAGTTCGACTCCTACCAAAGACCTTCGTATATATAGGTGCTGGTGCACGTTAAATCTATCGTGGCCTCAAATGTTTCCACGTTGGCGTGGTGTGAAAGTTTGGAGAGTGGGTTGGCAGCTCAGGTGTGACCTCGTCATCTGACCGTGGTTCAAAATGACGTGGCGTTGTCCTCGGATCTTTCCCTACGGATTTGATTCCGGACCATTGCCGATAGCCCTTTCTGTCACTACAGTGTGAAATTAATTAAAATACATGCAAACATACAAACCTTTCAAGTGTATATTTTAACCCTCTCCGTCAAGAGCTTTTCAGGTAGTGGTTGTTATTGCTTTTATCTCTTAACATTCACATAATGACTAAATGTCCATAACTATCGGTTGGAAGAATACTAGGACAGATGGGTCATTCCATGTAAAATGAGTAAATCAGCTGTGGCTGACACTTCCCCTATTTTACTGAAAATTGTTTTTTAAATAGATCACATATAGTAAGGAGGAACTGCCAAATATTAGATGTCTAAAATGTTTATTTTATCTTTATCGAATTTTAACGTTCAAGGTCACACAAATGCAAATTTTTTTTTTGCACTAATACCCGTTTTTATCACGCCTGTTTGAGATCCTATATTTTAACAAGTTATTGACACAAATTAAAAAATTTTATATTGTTACATTCTTCTTAAAATGTATTTTAGGAAATATCTGAATATAATTTTATATCCGTCACTGGTCATTCTCAGAAATCAGCGAAAATAGAGTTTTTGCCTATTTGATACAAATTTTAAATTGCTCTAGTACCTCTAAAAAGGGGAAAGACAGTATCAAAAATTATTCTTAACTAAACACTTCTTCTATCTAAAAGTTTGGTAAAATTTAAGCATTGTGTTTCTCTTTCCTAGTTAAGAAAAAAATAATAGAAAAGTAAAATAATTTATTTTTAAATTTTTTTAAATACAAATTTTATTGGGAAGGACAACTCCGAATTCATCACAAATTTTCAGTATAATGTGTCAAGATCAAGAGATCCATTTCCGCATTTGAAAGTGATGCTATTACATTCAAGGACAGATAACTGAATAAATAAACACTATTAAATGAATTATGGTTATAAATGTGCTTGCAAATAAACTGATAGTTTTTTGCTGAACCGAAAGCTTTCGAACACCGGCGAATGTTCTAGTGGCAATCCAGAAGAGTTTCATCAATGAAAGGTTTAACGAAGTGACTGTAGACATTACGGGAAAGTGTAACTATCATTGCTACATTTCTATTCCCAATTGTACGTCACACATTCGTGTTTATATTTGTTGCAATCACCAGCAAAGGAAGTGAATAGTTTAAAAAGAATTCGGCAGCGCAAAAAAAAAACACGTTTCTTATTAGAAAATGCAAAATTTAACATGGGAGTTTTACCACACAGTGAATTTGAAAAGGTAATAACTTAAATGTCATAATGTCTATGATACTAAGTTGACATTTATAAGATTGTTTTGACACATATTTTTCTGCTTTTATAATTAACTTTTTTTTAAGTCAGAATTGAGATTTGGTATTTTGTTGTTGATTTAGGGTTTAATTACTTGTATTTAATTTTACTGTTATATTGTAGTTCTCGTAATATGAATATACTGAGAAGCAAATGTTGTGATTTGGATTTTATGATTATTGGTCTAGGACTCAGATTACAATCCCGAATTTTTTTTACAAGTAATAACCTATTAAACGGTATTCCTGTTAAATGTCGGTTTTAGCAGAGATGTCCTTCATTTGATTTCTTATGCCTATTTAGAGTTGAAAATTGCCATTTTGTTAATTTCGTAAGATATTTTGAAGATGAAAGAATTAAAATGCGACTTCCAAACTCTATCAGTAGTATTATCATAACTAGCACTGTAACTGGCATGAATTTCAATGATGTCTTAAACTTTCTTTAGCCCATAGAAATGTTTCGAATTCAGTCAAAAATGACAATTTTCTATTTTTTGCAACTAAAGTTTAGGTTAAATATGATGTTTAAAATTGTTGTTGCCCAAAAGAAAAAAAGAAAAAAATTTACAGATTATAAATGTGTAAAAAAAGTATATCTACGTTAAGTAGTTTTTGAGAAACAGGACTTCAAATATGCAATATTATGCTATCTCACAACTGCTCTTCAAAGTTATAAGTTCTTAAAATACCTCCAACTTCGAAAATATTTAATTTTGAACCAAAATATTTTGGATATCGTTATTTATGCATAAACTAAACCCCTGTACCAAATTTCATGAAAATCCACTACCATATGGCCACAGGTTTTTCCTGATTTTTGCTCATTTCACTTGGAATGGCTGAGATTCTATTGGGAGGACTGCAGGCTGCAGAACGAATGTATGCGTATGAACACCACAGAGTGTTAATTTGGTGTTCTCTCACTATCTCTAAATCTCATTAAAGTTTTTTGAACACTCTTATAAATACTCACAGATCTATTTGACATTCCATTGTCTAGGATTACTCCAAATGGGCAGTGAGGAGAGAGAAACAGTCAAGGATCTTGGGGTGATAATTCACTGGAATTTTAAAATGGGTCACCCATGTTCAGCTGCTGGTAAAAAGGCTAATAGGTTATTGGGGTGTATTAAAAAGACTGTAACTTCAAAGGATAAGAATATAATCTTGCCGTTATATAAGGGCTTAGTAAGACAACATGTAGAATATGCTGTACAATTCTGGGCTCCATATATGAGAAAGGACATAGAATTAATTGAAAGGGTTCAGCACAGAGCTACAAAAATAATAAAGGGGATAGCAAATCTCGAATCTAATGAACGTTTAAGTAAGCTATATATATATACACTGGAAAGAAGAAGAAGGAGGGGGGGATTTGATTCAGCTTTTCAAGTTTGTAAAACAAGGGGACACAGAGGGCTTAAATTTCAATAGGGATAACAGAACAAGGGGCCATGGGTATACATTGAATAAGACACATTTTAATCGGGATTTAAGGAAAAACTACTACTTTAATAGGGTAATAGACAAATGGAACGCGCTGCCAGAAAATATAGTTAATTCAAAGGGAATGTACGAATTAAAGATACAATTGGATAGTCAGTGTTAATTGGGGAATTCATAATCAAAGGACATGCCTTCTTGGGCTTGAGCCTGTAGCGGGTCGTCAATATTTGTATTTGTATTTGAAACAAAAGGGGCTAACCATTCTTTTTTACTCCTGGTGGTTGTTTCGCGAAGGTATCTCAGAGGGACGAGATATTTCTTCTGATAAAAAATCTGACCGTATCCTAATCTCGACAGAAATACAGTAGAGATTCGATTATCCGAATTAATGTGGACCGTGACTAACTCGGATAACCGAAAAACTCGGTTAATGCGAAAATTGTAAATAAATTAAATCGTGAAGATTTAAATGTTTATATTAACAAATACTAAAGTAATACAGATACACCACATCCAATTCATATTGTTACGATAGTTAAATAGTTTCTACTTAAAAAAGTACTTAATATTTTTTTGTTTTACGTTACTTTGGCGTTTTTCTGCTGCAATGTTTGGCCACTTTTTTAAGGATAACAAGACTGCTGCTGTCGCTTCTTCTTGTTGTTCTATATATTTAATAGCACTTTCGATAGATTTTAGTCCTTTTGCATGAGAGATTTTCATATGTTGATTTTCATCGTCAGTCTTCTCTCTCTCTCTCTCTCTCTCTCATCATCGCTAGATTCATTTTCCTTATAGACTTTTATTTTATCCGTCATCTCTTGTTTTTCGTCAACGTTTATCCAGTCACGGATTTCGTTTTCCTGAGTGTTTGTGAGATCAAATTCAGAATTTGTTTCTGTAGTTTTAAAAATGGAAAAAGTAGAACCAAAACAAAATCCAAGAAATATTTGTTAGCTCGGTGAAAGCGGGCGGAAACTCGGATAATCGGGTTTTTACTGTATTATGATTACGTAATATTTTGTCATTTGCAAAATTGGTCAGATTTTAATACATGAGATATCGTGTCAAAACCACTTAGAGGATTAACCTTTACGCTGCGGTGTTCAGATTTTTTCAATCGTCTCACAGAACGGCTCTTTGGCCTCACTCTCCGAGCCCCCTTACCTAATTACCAAACTTGAGCGATAGGGCCGTGAGTGGCATTTACCACTGACGCTTTCCTTTCATAGTATCGTGTGTCGTATCGTTTGGCGTGACAAGAGATATCACCGGAGCGACTTTCTGCTTTTCCCGAAGCGTTCGCACCTCACGGTCGGCAGAATAAGGGGGCACCGAACACAAGAAGGAACCCCCTAAAGGTCAGTCGCTAACAGCTCGTAGATGGTGATCGATGCCAGCGGTCACTTAAAAGGGGGGGGGGGTAGCATCCACAGTACATACCTTGGTGCTTGTGTAAACGAAATTTAAGTGCTAACAATTGTTTACTTGCCGCACGGTTAACTGAATCGAATTTATTTTGGAAAGTCAAAAAAAATTCTCTATCAAATAAGATCATAAACCTTTTTTTGGTCTTTTGGTCCAAAGTGACATTTTAACGTGTTCGGACACTATAACTCCAGACGACCAATCAGGTTGGACAATCCTACATGTACGTGTATAAGCCTTTCTAGGAAGACGGGTTAAGCGATCGTTTAGGGTGGCTGTGAAAAGTTCAAGTTATTCTTTCCAGATGGATTGAAGAATTTGTCTTTGACTTGAATAACATTGTTAGTGGGGTGGGGAATGGTACTAAAAAACTCTATATGAATACTTTTGAATATGTTTGGGTAGGGGGTCGTCGTGATGGAGGACAGCACTTGCCATGGGGCGTCGACTATGATTCGAAGCACTTTATTTTAAACGACTTCGTAATTGCGAATTCATAATGTCCATCGCTGTCTAGAGATATATGTTTTTATGTTAAAAGAACCTCAACAACAACTTGCAACAGGATTGTATGTTTGGGTTTTATGGCACAGGGTCCATTCACGGACAAGCTGCAACAGATTCACCTTGCAATAGATTCACATGTATGAAAGTGCTTCACAATACTGTTGTTTCCATTAGGGATGCGACATCGATGTCGATGTTTTCAAAACATCGATGTTTTTTAAAAGCATCGATGTATTTAACATCGATGTATTGGGGTCGATGTTTTTGTAACATCGATTTTTATACGTGTCGATGTTTATACGTGTCGATGTTTTTACGTTGTCGATGTTTTATTTTTAAATAAAAAAAGTACCGTTATAAAAATTTTAAAAATAACCAAATAGCATAACTTTTATAATTAGCGAATTGAACATACTTTTAGACCGAAGTGACCAAGGATGAAGGATCTGAAAAGTAGGGATGCGACATCAATGTCGATGTTTTCTAAACATTGATGTTTTTGAAAAAAAACATCTATGATTTGGGGGCGATGTCGCATCACTAGTTGCTAAACCAGTTTTAAGAAATGGGGAAACAAGTTTAAATTCACTGAATTTTAAAAACATCGATGGTTTTGGGACGATGTATTATCAAGATCGATGTTTTAATTTTGAACATCTAAGTTTCAAAACATCGATGTTTTGCTGTCGATGTTGCATCAATAATTGCTACACCAGTTTTAAGAAATGTGGGGAAAAGTTTAAATACACTGTATTCGAAAAACATCGATGTATTATCAACATCAATGTTTTAATTTTGAACATCGATGTTTTATCCTAGTTTCAATACGATTCTGGCGTTTCGTTGCACCTCATTAACCAAACGACGTTATTTCCCACAGATGCGGATGCGGGGGCATGCAGTGCCATCACCCCGTCAGCGCCAACCAGGGCCTGTATCGTGCCCACAGCGTCCACAGCCAGGCCTCTTCCCAGGCCTCCGCAGACGAACACTGGAGCCCGTCTCGACACACTGTCTCCAGTCCCACCGACGCCTTCGGGACCATAGAGTTCCAGGGCAGCGCACACCCACTCAAAGCGCAGGTAAGAACACCCCCCTCTCTCTCTCTCTCTCTCTGTTCCTCTCCTGTCTAGGGCGCCATTGATTTGGTGGTCAGTGATGGATGGTAAGGGATCGAGACGTGGATCTTTCATGTCCAGTTGCAGAAATCGCCCCCTCAGTGGTTTTCATTCAAGGAAAGCGTTTTCTGTGAATCGAGGGGGGGGGTAAATGTTTAGCCGGACGTAATGTAATTTAATCTCTTTTATGCGGTGTATGGATTTGGGGGTTGTTTCTGTTTTATTACTCCCCATAAAGAAAGATGTGTACTGGTCCCGAAAGTCCCGAAAATATGCCGGAAAAGGGAAGATGGTCCCTAAAAAGTATCTAAATCATAAATTTTGTCCCGAATATGTATCAATTTTTTTTAAGGCGAAAACAAAAGGTGACTACAATTGAACTTGAACAAATGAGAAAAATAAAATGCAAACTGCAAATGATGAAATTGAACAGTTTAAGACAAAGAAATTTTGCAAACTGAAATTAAAATGAAAATGGTGTGACTCCCACAATCCAGCCACATTTGGAAACAATTTTTTTAAACACAAAAATATATGTATAATTTTTTTTTACCAACTTCATTTGATGCATAAAACATATAAATGAAAAATTTACGTGACGAAATGTATACCAGACAGCAAGATGTGATGGTATAAGGGAAAGAATACATGCTTTAATAGGGAGTGATTGATATATAATTTTTTTACGAGCTTCAGTTGATGAATAAAACATAAAAATGAAAAATTTACATGACAAAATGCATACCAGACAGCAAAATGTGATGGTATAAGGGAAATAATACATGCTTTAATAGGGGGACGGTCCTCCACGTGCTGCGATGACACTAGCAACCCTTCAGGGCATCCTGTCAACAAGGTTTTGATACACAGCTATGGCTATTGCTGTCCATTCCTGCTGCAAGAATATGGCCAGCTCAACTGTAGATTTCGATCGTGGTTTCACTGGTCCGTAAACGTCTCTCTAACGAGTCCCACACATGTTCTATGGGATTTAGGTCGGGACTCTGAGCAGACCAGGGAAGACGTTTTACATCCATATCTCGAAACCACTGCTTGACAGAGTCTGCAATATGACATGGGGCGTTGTCGTCCTGGAAGTAACATTCGTCCATTCCATAAAATTACCAGAGCGTAGGAAGAACCTGATTATCCAAAATGTTCTTGTAGGCGTCAGCGTTCAATTGACCAGGAATAGCATGCAAAGTTCCCAGGTCATCCCACGAAAAACACGCCAAACAAATAGCCGGATTTAATGCAAATCCGCTGGCGTCCTGTCCATTATTGTAGGGTAGTGTAGTTTTTGTTTCTAGTAATACTATTTCAAAGCGTCGTTATCAAATTCCATAGAAGTATTTCCGAATCGATGAATGATAATTGTTTGGATAACACTTCTTAGATTAATCTTCAAACGTTGCCAAAATGGTGATAAACGACGTTTTAAGGTAACCTCAATATACAGTGAAAACCCGATTTAACGTATTTCAAGGGACCGAAAAGAAATAACGTTATATGAGGGAAAACGTTCAATCGGGGTCGGAGAAAAACAAAACATAGAGCATGAAATAAAGATTAATTTAAGTAACATACCCTTTATTTCTTACTTTACAATAGTTTATTGTTTAAAGAAATCGGTTATTTTGGATTACGTTTTGCTTTTAGTAGCTAAATAATTAACATCATTCTTCACGGATATCAATTTTCGTAAGTTTTTTAGTACTAGGGGGCCCTGCCCCCTGCTCGCTTACGCTCGCCAACCCCCGGGGATTGCTTAGCAAACCAACACTCCTGTCACAGATGCCATTTGGTTTGCTTCGCAAACCAACATTACTTTCACAGAGTGAAACTATCTGAATAATTCGTATTATGCTGATTTCACTTTCCGGTTCATGACGTCACAGCGAGGGCTTCTCTGCGTCTCGCTTACGCTCGCCGACCCCGGGGATTGCTACGCAATCCGTTTGGTTTGCTTTCTCAAACCAATACTTGTTTCGCAAGTGATTTCACTTTTTTTGCTTAACACTTAATGCACCCTAAACTAATAGCCGCATCAGTAAAAAATCTTCTGCATCTTGTTCCCTGTACAATTTTAAGTAAACATTGTTAGTATCCAAACTTCACGATGTGTACTTTGTCGGTAAACTGTCTTGAGAACAGAGGGAAAAAGCGAGCCTTTTTCCTCGCCAAATAAAAAGAAATCGTTTTTATGGCAATTGTTGCTACGATAAATTTGATATCTGGCAAACCCGATAGTCAAAAGTGCAACCCACTACTGCTTGCGGAAGCAGCTGTGCGAACTGAAAAATACGAAATTTGTGTCACCAACTTTTGATTGCATCGAATTTATTTATGAACCAATTTTTAAAATAATTGTACCGTAAGAAAGAGTACATTCTGAGGTATACTGCAATATTTTTAAAATTAAAAACTAACAGTAATACTATACAGATATGACCATTTTAGTTTTGTATCGGAAGTTACGATCTGAAAGTTCCGAAAATTGTATGACCAACTTTTAATTGCATCGATTTTATTTATTAACCAATTTAAAAAATAATTGTACCATAAGAAAGAGTTTAATGTAATGTATTCAGTGATGTTTTCAAATTTAAAAAATAATGGTTTTTGCCGTAGACAAAACGGTTTTAACAATAAGTAGCGAAAATATCCAAAGATTCCGAATTTTGTATGACGAACTTTTGATCGCATCCAATTTAATTATTAACCGATTTCAAAAATAATAGTACCGTAAGAAAGAGTATATTCTGAGGTATACTGCGATATTTTAAAAATTAAAAACTAATAGTAATTAGATATAGATACGGCAGTTTTAAAAAAAAAGTAACAAAAATGTCCCGATTTTTCCTGAATTTCAAAAAAATATTATCAAGAACCAAATTTAAATTTCAAAAAAAAAAAAACTCGACGAGTTGCAAAAATTTACGTTGAGAGGTACTCTTTAAAAAAACTCAGAACTGAAGACTGAAAATTTGAATGTGTTTTGCTCACTCGCGGAAGAAATTTCACTTCTTCAAATTTAAGATTTAATAAAACCTAAACTAATAGCCGCATCGGAAAAATATCTTAATAATTATCCAGGGAATACGATGAAGAACAAAGCATGTTAATTTCATTTTTTTCCGATCAGTACTTTCTCGGGAAACCGTCTAAGAATCGAGCTAAACAACGCAGTTTTCAATCCTGCGGCGGTAACATTTTTTTAATATAGAGAGATACCTAATTTGCAGAATTGACGCATTCGACGAAGATATTCATTAAGTTTACAGAAGACTATATGAGGTTTTTTTATCGTCGTGATCAGGGGTTCCCAACCTTTTAGTAACTGCGTACCACTAGAAATTTTTAGAAATTTTTGGTGCACTACCAGTCCTATATTTTTTTTGAATCATATATCTAATGTCAGAAAAGTGCCGATGGCTTGTTTTATCTTAATTAAAATACTAAGAAAGCTTCATGTTTTGTGATTAATGCACTTGTATTTCGTATTAATGATGTTTTAATAAAGGAAAAAAGAAAACGGTTTTTGAAAATTACAGTTTTATTTTTACTCACAGGTCTAAAACTAATTTTAAATAATTAGTACAAACTAAACAAAGATTAATGAAATCTAAAATCAATTTTTAGTGCGAAATTTGTTTGTCTTTTATTAAAATATCAATATCAGGAACAATGGAGCTTAACTTCACTCTTAAGTCCTCTTCAACACGTACTCTGTTTCTATATTTATGTTTTACATGCAAGAGTTCAGAAAACCACTCTCACACAAGTAACTAGTAACAAATGGCATAAGAAATAGCATAACGTGGTTGTGCATACTAAAAAATCGAACAAACTTCGTAGCTTCCTTTGGGTCGCTCTTATTATCCTTGCGTACCACCTGAAACGTTGCCGTACAACTGGAGGTACGCGTACCACCGGTTGGGAATCCCTGTCGTTAAAGATAGAGTGACATTTTCAACGGTTTGAAATCTGTGAAGCATTTTACGCCAGATCGATACCTTAGGAAGTTCGAATTTTATGCGAAATTGCGACATGCCCGTGTCATGTCGGGTGGAGGTGGGACTCATTCATAATTTTTTTTTACACTTTTTAATGTTTTAGTATCAGTAAGGACAGAAAAAAGAACTGTCACGGGCAACGCCGTGCTGACCTGCTAGTATCTGACTATTTTAAGTTCTCCACGCTGAAAAAAACCCGTTAGATGCTGGATTTTTTAGCATTGAAAGTATAGGAAATTATTTGGGACCAATCAAAATGACGTTATATGCGGATTACGTTAAATTGGGGTTTCACTGTATATCATGATTGAGCATTTGAGTAGTGGATGTAAAATCTTCGCAGTCCTTCTGGTTTGTTTGAGCTGAAAATCCCTTGCAAATGGATGACATGAATAAATGAGATGAATATATATACAGTCAGTCCCGGCTATAAGGTCACCCCGCTTATATGGTCAGTTTTCTAAAGTCTCGTATAACTTAATAGGAAACATGTGTTAAAGCGCACCGCTTATAAAGTCATTTTATTTTCCTGGTTATCTGTTATAGGGTCGTTTTCTAATCTTTTCAATGAAGTTATCAGGGTTTTTGTTGTTGAAAAATAGTAATTGTTGTAACATTTCTTGAGGCGGGGAACAACACAGGGAATGAACAGAAAAAAAAAAGTCCTCAAAAGATATGAATCTACCAAGGTGTTCAACGTTGATGAATGCGGACTTTTTTTTATCAGATCTTGCCAGACAGAATTCTCTGTTTCAGAGATGAAAAATGTGTAGGGGGAAAGAAAAGTAAGGAACGCTTTACCGTGTAGTGCAGTAAGCCTCAGCGTTGAGCTTACCATGAATTTGGACCAAGGTCCCAATCCATACCAGAAGAAACACCCCATACCATAATTCCACCTCCGCCAAACTTTACTGTGGGCACAATGCATTCTGGCAGGAGGCGTTCTCCAGGCAGACCCTGCCATCCGAATGATAGAGGGTGAACCTTGATTCATCGCTCCAGAGAACCCGTTTAGTAGAATTAATCTTTAAAATGTCTTACGGTTTAATTATTTGTTTATGAATATAATCCTGCCATAATTAAATAGAGTAGTATTGTTCCGCATATATGGTCATCCCGCTTATAGGGTCTGATTTTTCTGGACCGCTGAGCTGACCATAGAACCGATACTGACTGTATATAAATAGAAAAAACACATTCCCGTGTATACACAGATTAAGACACTTGTAATGTGTTTATTAAACCCCAGATCTGCATTTGTAGATGTGCCTTTATTAATAAAGGATTAAATGTGGGAATACCCTTTCGTATACTGAATGGAATAAATGGACTTAATTCTACATGACATATTTTTGAATACCATTAACGCATTTAATACGCATCTGCGAATCTGAATTGCCACTCTGTCAGAGTTAATTTAACGTAGCTACTTCCTCTGGTTTCGCTTTCAAGTGCCGCACGCGCAAGTTTAAAGCTTTGACTAACAGTTGGAGGCAATATCGGAACACGCGTGACTTTCTGATTCATAAAAGCGGCATTTGGATCTCAACGAAATGGCCCTTAGAATGAAAATCCTCGATCCTTAGAAAAATGCATCTATAGAATAAAAGCGTCTTTGATTAATCACGTTGAAGTAATGCGTCTTCGCGGATTCTTTCATTGAAAGGGTTTCGAAGATTTAATAGGAGAATTTATCTCATTTCCAGGTACCTTTTCCCAGAATATGTGGAACCGCTGTAACTCGCTTCAAAATGTAACGGAGGGTTACGAGTTCGAACATGATCCAACCAAAGGCAATATGAGAGGTCTGGTACACGTTAAATCTATCTTAGACTGAAATGTCCTCACGTTGGCGTGGTGTGGAAAGGAAAGAGTGGTATACCAATTTAGGTGTTGACATCGTTATCTCATCATGGTCGAAATAGACGATGTGTTGTCCTAGGATCTTTATCTTCGAGATTGATCCCGGACCATCCACAATATCCCATTAAATTTCTCCAGTAAGACATTAATTATATAACCTTTGCAACGTTTTGAGTGGTAGTCGTTGGGGCCACCCTCTCGTTTCATTAGTCACACTTGTCCTCTTGCAGTTGGCTGGTTCCAAATCGTGCTGTCCAATGCCGGTTAATTTCCCCCCTTCCGCCGGGAACTTCATTAGCGAGTCGGCGGCGAGTACAAAAGTCTCTGCGGTCTCCTCTAATCCTGGAAGCGGCGGAAATGAACTTCTGACCCTGGGTTCGTTATCTGCGGTCGGCCGTAAAAACCATTTCGCTTTCCCTCCTCGGCGTAATCCAACTCTTGACCGTCGGCTCGTTAACTCTCGGTCCGGCGCGCTGGGTTCATGCGTCGGCGTGACCCCCGCGGCATCTCGTCTTTCGTCCTTTCAGCTTTACCGCCGAGCGCCTGCTTTGCTTCCGTCACAGCTCTCTACAAAAAGTGTCGATGTGATGATGTGAAACACACATGACTCTCTCCATATTCTTTCTGTAGCATCACATAGACTTCAGCTGACGATTTTGTAAGCCAAAAACAAAATTTCAATGCATTGTATTGCACTTCGCGCGTCAGATCCATTTTTGCCGTAGGCGAAAGTAAAACTAGGCGTTGTTGGCCAGCTGCCAAGGCCTCAGCAATGACGTCATGACCGTGAAATTTGAGCCATATATTCTCCACTTATGCCGCTACACATTAATATGAATTTTATTTTCCTTGATTTTTTTTATCAACTTTAAAAAAATTATGATCATTTTTTATTGAACAACCCTCCCATATTGATATTCTGCTCTATTTTTTTCATGATATCTTGTGTATCCAACAACTTAATTAAGTAAAGAATAAGTCAACAAATAAATTAAAAATATTTTAATATTTTAAATTTAGTTTGGCAGCCCAACTACTAATGATATCTCTAAAGTAAATTGAGTCCCCACAAGAATATAATTAAATAACCTTCCCTTTCCTAGCTTGCCTACGTCGTTGCTTATGGAACAAACGAAGTAAAGTAGGGATGCAAATGTAGACGAGGTACAATTACTCGCTAGCGTTAATTAATTTCCATCCTATCGATGCTTTCTTTAGGGGGGCTCAATCTAAATAACATTAGCAGAATTGGATGAGAAAATCTTTGTAGGAAATATGATTATGATGGATTCGCCAGGTGTGTTGTTTTCCTCAATTTTAGCTTGTGATAATGAGACGTATTGTTATCTGATTACTTGTACGTCCGTTATGCTGCTCCAGTGCGGCGTTAATGGAACTACCTTCACCTGATTACTTCTTGCGAGATGTTACGGCTTAGTACCGAAAATGGAAATTAAGGTGTCTGATAATGTGGGTATCACGAAGTAGAAAATGCCTAATAAGACCTTAAGTGAAAGTATGGAAACGAAATGTATGTAATTCAGTGAATCAATTGTACACTCTATAACAAAAAAAATCGGCGCACCATGAAGGTGCAGAATTGTAGTGGTGCCGAGCTCTATCCACTTGGAACGATGTTGACTGGGGACGTATAGTCTTTAGTGACCCCTTTAGTGATCCCTTTTCCAACTGTGTAATGACGACAACCGCAGACCTGTATGGAGACGTCCAGGGCAGCGTGGATCCTGCCTTTACTATCGCACTCCACACACGCCCACAACAGGGCGTTAGGGTCTGGGGTGCCATATCATTTGGTAGTTATTTCTGGGACAGTAAAAGCACAGCGGTACGTAGACGACATTCTTCGACCGGTTGTGTTACCGTTCCTATTGCGACACAACGGACTTACTTTTCAACAAGATGATGCCCTGCCGTGCACGGCAAGTGTTGCTATGAATTTTCTTCGAGCTTTCCAAACACTTCCTTGGCCAGCTAAGTCTCCTTCTCTCTCCCGTAGAGCACATTTGGGACGTTATGGGAAAGCGATTGCAACTATCCTGGAATGTTGACAATGTAGCCTGACAGTTGGAGACAATTTGGCGAGAAAATCCGCGGTACTCCATCCGGGAACTTTTTCAGTCGATGCCACGCTTCAGTCGATTTCGCGGAATCCCTCATGATTTCAGCACCCCTTGGCGAGTTGGCGAAAGTCGGCTGTATCGCTAACTGCGAGAACTGTGTCGGGCCACGCGAGACAAGACGAGAGTTTCATATACTCTCTTGCTGCCATCTGTGGACTAAGAAAGGAAACTTTTTATTACAAGTTTTTCTCTGTTTTGAAAGTTTTATATTTTAAATGTTTTGCTTCAGAATCGAAACCGACTGAAATTTTGGTAAACATCATGTTTTGATGAAGTCGACGACAAACTAAAGCATTTTGCTCCAAACTGAACGATTAAGGGCAGTCATCTGTGTTTTGAAAAATATTTTGCTTCTGTCGATACAGGATTGGTTTTTTTTTGGTAATTTTTAATTAACGTCGTACTAGAGCAACACAACGGGCTATTGACGTCGGTCCGGGATAGATCCCCAAAGGGAAAGATCTGGAGACAACACCACCTCATTTGGAACCACAGTCAGATGACGAGGCAACACCTGTGCTGGCGCCCCACTTTTCAAACTTCCACGCCAACTTAACGTGAGGACTTTCGGCCACGACTTATTTAAGGTGCACTAGCCGCCTCTACGCTATACACTTACAAACATCTATGATTCGAATTGGGAACCTTCCTATCTAGAGGCTAACACCTTAACCACCAGATCGGTTGATCGGCTGTCGATTCTGAGATATCGTACTTTAGATCCGTACTTAGTACAGATCAGATACAGCCATCCAAGAAAGGTTACTCGGCCCACAGATTAGATACGGCCTTTCAAGCAGTTTTAACCGGCCTAAAGACTAAATGCAATATTCGGAATATGCGTACCCAACGAGAGACGGTATTGAATGGGAAGATGACGGTGGCATGTATCATCAGTAATCCAAATGCAAAATGTGTCTGAGGTTGTGGATGTTTTGTGTTTATACATCTAGATCTGTGGTTCCCAAACTTACTATGCCCATGAACCACTTCTTATAGTGAAACCTGACCACGAAACCCAAGGAAAATAACTCTACATAACTGCATAGTAGAAAAATTACAAATTTAACTTTGATGTCTTGAATGGTATAAATGGTGACGCAAAGATAAAATTTAAATAAAACATTTTGATATTTGAAGTAGTATTTATTGAAATTATAACTTTTTTTTTAAATACAAGGGGCTTCCCCCCCCCCCTGTCTGCCATCGCTCGTCAACCCCCGATGATTGCTACTCAATCATATTTAGTTCGCTTTGCGAACTATACTTGTCAACAATGAGTGGGAGGGGATTGATTCACAATCCATCCCCATATGGATCGCTGCATTAATCCCGGACCTCTAGTACGACATAAACGGACCTCTAGTACGATATTTATCATATGCGCCCGAGTAACGGAAAATTACCTACTTTTTTTGCGTGACAAGCGGATCCGTATAAGCCGACCCCGTTCCAAAAATTCTCGGCTCATACATGGAAATATAGTGTAAATAAAAACAAAATGTTTTAAAAAATGTCAAGAACAAAACATCTCATTTCCACATGAAAAAGGAAATTGTTAAATAAACAACATTGTTAAAATTCAGAGGAAATCTCATCATAATTTTAAGTGTTTTAGCTGATCCGTGTAGTAATAGCACTTATTAAGATTTTCAGATTTCACCCAATTTTCCGGTTCTCCTGAAAACATTGCAAAATTTCTAGCGCGTACTCTCAAATTTTATGAATGAATTCATTAAAAAAGTATAACTGTGTTTATCGTCTGCGCGTGCTCCAAAATCATTAGCCCGTTGAACCACAAGACTCGCTATCTACCAATCACAAAGCAAATAAACCTGAGAAAAGGATTGAATTTTTTTCTGTAATAGAAAAAAAGACAAAAACACATTTTTTTTCAATGTGATAGGTGAACCAGATGGGATGATGTGAGATTATTTATGTTCGGCTCTATGGTTGTGAGTAACATTCGTAAGTCTCTACGAGAAGTGTTTTCCAATCGGTTTCTTTTTCGTAATGAGACTTATAACTGCACTAAATCCACATTCTTCTAAATAGGAAGACGGTAAAACGATCAACAGCTTCTGTACAGTGACCCATAATGCAGGTTAGAAAATGTGTGGTATCATTGTTCAAACATTAGTTTCAGCTCCGCATTTGTTGATAATTCAATAAAGTGCTCCTGAATTAGTATAGATTCTACTGAGTTTGTCAGTTGACTTGCAAAAAGGTGCAACATCCAATCGGGAATAGCAAAGTGAAGAATGTCTCCAAATCTTTTACTGATATCAGAATGAAGAACCGATAAGTATTGACAATAAGCAAGCAAATCTTCAAGTCGTTTTTGCAATTATGAAAGATTTGGAAGCGGTGCATTCTTCACGCCCCCAAAGTTTCGTTTGTATAAAAAAAGTTTTGTAACAAACGCAGATATTATACTTTTAGTTTTGATTAATTTTAATTGATCACACTGTAAAATCAGATTGGGTTCGTTAAATTTGACAAATAAGTCTGCCCTATAAGCTATGTCATTTTTTGAATTAATTAAATTGAGCCGCAAATAATTGTCTTTACTGTCCAGGAATTCCAACACCGAATCAAAGAGTGCATAAAATTGATCCAAACATGCAGTATTAGATAACCAACAAACTTCCGTGTTAAGTAGTAAATGATTTTAATGTTCATTATTTTCCAAACAAAGTTGAGCAAATAATCTCTCATTTCAGGCATTCCTTTTGATTTTATTGACTGCTCTAATGACATAATCTAGTGAGCCATGCAAGCGTTCACTTAGATTTTAGTCGACTAAATGTTGTCGATCCTGAAAGCCTCGGTGTCGTCCTACCATTGCCGGAGCACCTTCATTAGCAACGGAGAGAATACTACTCAAGGGGCCTAGCTTTTAAATCGAAAAATATTTTTAATTCGTTAAATATTGCTTTACCTTTCGTATAAGTTTCCAAACATTTGGCAAACAATAATTTTTCAGAATTTTTTTTCTTTTACAGACTTTACATAAGCTAAGAGTAAAGCTTCGTTTCCTAGCACAAATTGACTCATCAAGCTGTATAGAGAATTCAGATGTTTTTAAGTACTCACGTAAAAAAATTTCTACGCACTGAGCCATTTCGTCAATGTGTCTTGTATTTTGTGTACCCATCCTTACTTCTATTTTACCCAGGACGTAAAAATCTCTACCAATTATTTATTGCTATTTATTTTTAACTTTTAAAATAATGAAAATGGGTCACAATTATTTTACTTTTCATCGAACCTTTCGCGGACCCCCAAACGTTGTCCACGAACCCCCAAATTAATGTTATTTTGCCACAAACCCTCTCAGCGGTCACAAGCATTTTGGCAAGGAGCATTTTGGGAACCAATGTTCTAGATGATACTCTTGTTCGCTACAAAAAGGGCCGTGGTATCCCGGTAGTTTTTTTCCAAACCCTCACAGATACTACAACAGGGGGCGGGGCTAACCGTAACGGCCAATGAGACTGAAATCAACCAAATATAAAATGATGTCTTCTTTTAAAGAGCTTCTTTTCATGAAGCAGCGATGGCCTAATGGCTAAAGTCACCTACCTTCAGTTTGGCATCGGCAGCGGAGGATGACTTCCCTAGCTCGAACCCAGCTGGCGGAAAAATTTTTAGATCCTCGAAATTATTTTTTTAAAATTGCAATTTAATTCCTTTTGATTTTAAATTACTTTTCCTAATTTTCAATACCCTTTTTATATTTTTCCAAGCTTCAGTTGATTTTACATAAATAATCTAAGAACCACTCCTGAACTCACTACCAGCTGATATTCCCCCCCCCCTCTGCCGTCCCCTTTGCTTTAGGATGATGGTGTCGTATCCACCCCTGGTTTAGGACCATTCTGATGTAACAAAAAGCATACATAAAACACTAACTTATATAATTATTAACTTATATAATAAAAGGATACAATTTTCGGCTCCCACCTCTACCCACCCATAGCCATGGATCTGAAAAGAAAAGAAGAAAACAGAAAAATTATTTAACATGTTTCATTTATTACACTGCAAACAGGATCAGACAGGATTTCAGTTGTCTTTAGCGTAGTGAAGGAGATTCATATCCAGCGCTCGCGATCATTGGCCGTTACGGTTAGCCCCGCCCCCAGTTGTAGTATCTGTGAGGGTTTGGAAAATCGCACCCCGTTATTAAGAGTAATGAATTAGCACCGGAGGGTTGCGAGTTCGAATCCAACCACAGACCACCGTCGTACAAAGGAGAATCTCGAGCACGTTAAACACGTCGTAGCTTCGAATTTCCTCACGTTGGCGTGGTGTGAACGTTTGGAGAGTGGTGTGCTAGCTCAGGTTTTGACCTCGTCACCTGACAGTGGTTCAAAATGACGTGGTGTTGTCCCAAGATATTATTCGGGGTTGATCCGGACCGTCGCAAATAGCTCGTTGTGTTGTTCGAGTGCGACGTTAATTGAAATTTATATCTACCGTTAGTAATAAAAATCGATAATCTTAAAAATTCGCATTGAAAAGCATATCGATATTTCACAAATGACTACGTTGAAATTTGTGGCATAAAGATTTTTATGCGTTCTTGCGCGATCTTTCTTTGCTTTTGCTCGAATACTCATCTCGTCTCGAAAATAAAGTTCTAGATTTCAAAAGTGATCTATATATATATATATATATACCATTTAACTTATTCTACGTATATTACTATGTACAGTATAAACATCCCATATTTTGTTTTCAATATGTTCCGTAAGGGCTCGCACATGCATTTTATACTATACCTTTAATATGTGCCCTATAGTATGTCTCAATTGAAATTGGATATTGGACTTTCTTGATCTTCCGGGCAGATTTCCATCCAAAACAATACAATGTCTCCCATAAATCATATAGTAGAATAGTGGAATTTTACGATCGAGTTCAGAAGTCATATCCAGACAGTGAATAAGGTTTCACAGAGAAATATATTTGGACTATATATTGGATGGCTATGTTGCATAAAAGTGATATAAGAGTAAAAAAAAGAATTTTCAGAAGTAACTGAAAATTGTACTTTTAGAAACTGATATATATTAGAGGACAACAAGAAACATAATTTGGTGGCACTGTAAAATAATTTATGTGATCTAAAAATAAATTAAAACTTTTCTTAGAATTGCTCTTTTTATCTCCTTAAACCATCTATATCTTCAGTTCAGTTCTCTAGCGTTTGTTTTGTTTATTTAATAGCAAAATATGACTGATGTAGTACAATAAAGTAATACGAATTCAGACACGAAATCACAAAAGAGTTAGTAAGTAATTTACATTTTGTTTGCAGGATGACTAGTGAAAGAAATATGTCGTTTTACTAGATACATTACACTAGATACAACGCTCCAACGCTTTTCAAAGTCTATTACCTAATTTGTGACATTTTTGGGATATCCACTGTCTCGATTGTGTACTTTTCAAAGCATGATCTAACTTCTGACATTCTTCTTTGTGATAGTCAATGTACCGATTGTGGCCTTTTCAAAGTTTATGACTTAGCTTGTGACACTCTTTGTGTTATCCAATGCCCCAATTGTGCACTTTTTAACGTATTTATGACTTAACCCTCTGTTTTGCTCACACATATGTATTCGTTCTGTAAACCTTCAAGTTTTGTACTTCTAATCAGTTTTGACTTCTTGACCAATAAAATGCTTCCTAGGTTTCCTTCGACTAATAGAATGGGGTTACTCTGCCCTTAAATGGGACATAAGGTAAATGCTGCGCTACTAAATGAATGCTGCGCTACTCGAAACTCCTGTGAAGCTCAGAGATATAGGTCATTTTTAGCATGAAAATTATAAAATTTCCTTTCAATACACACATTTTATGCTCGAATTAATATAAATTAATATAAGTATACGACTACTTAATACACTTTGCGCTTAAAACAACATGATATAAGTTTAATAATATAAATGGCTCAGAATTTCTTAGTTGTATAAATGAAGTATCATACACGCAGTGAATTTCAATAACAACAAAATTGGTCATTTATATATATGTATAGAAAAGGATGTGTGTGTATCTATTGTATATTCTCTAAACAAATCTACACCGCTTGATCTATCCACACCCAAGTGGGTACGCATATACTTTTAAACACTGCGGAAAACATAGGCTACTTCTTTCCTGTCTTCAGACCCATCTGTAGCCACGAAAATTGTCACACAGGTAGTCTTAAAAGTGCCCCTCGAAGCCCCAATTTTAAAATCTAATGTTTGTTTTCTTCCAATAAATGGACATGGATACGTAAACATGTTCTACAAGGTTTGAGAATTTGAGTTAACAGGGAAATGTCGCAGTCATATTTTAGCTGTCGCGGTAGGAAACACGTTCTACAGAGTTTGTGTATTTTAGTTAACGCAGGGAAATGTCTCGGTTGTATTTGAAACCCTAGCTACGCCGGGTTATTCAGCTAGTCAAATTATAAAAAAAAAATGGCTTCTCTAATAAATTTACACTTTATGACAGAAGTGTACTTTTTTTATGACTACGAGATCAAGATCAGGTCAGTTTTCTTCTAATGAAGAGTTGTCCCTAAATATCCGGTCAGTTTTCTTTTAATCACGAGTTATCTTGTCCCTAAAGATCTAGTCAGTTTACCTAAAAACGGAATACCTCGTCATTATAGCCACCATGAATGGTTAAAAGATGTGCTTATTTAATCTTCCTTTTTAAATTCCATCAATATTATTTCACAAGATTGTCTTCTAGAATGTTTTTAGAATTTATATTTGTAGATAGAATTTTCAGACTTAGAACAGTGTTGCCGTTCTTATGAAATCAAATTAGGTTAAAATGATGCAATAACTTAAATGCAAACGATAGCTAATATTACTTTGAACATTATTTACCATTCTATATACACTCATGTCCATAAATTCAGGATAATTCAGAATCACACGGAAATCGAACTCTAAAGTAAAATCACCTATAGAATTATCGCACAATAATAATTTCCAAATTACAGGAAGCCATCAGATGATCCCGATAGAACGTCACAATGACGAGAGTATAAGAGGGGTGTATATAAAGAATAGTAGCAAAGAAGTAAAATTGTTCACAAGCGTTCTGTAAGCCGCTCAGTGCCACAACCGAATTGTTATGGCACAGAGGACGCATGTCGATGATTTTTTACGTGGTAGAATTATCGGCCGCCTGGAATGAACTGTAGTCAGAAGAAAGTTTCAGTGGAACTTGGAATCGCTCAAAATGTCATATCTAGGCTTTGGCAACGATTCCAAAATGATGGAATATAGACGCTACAGTACAGGTCTTCCCCGAGTTACAACGCCGTATGACGACCGGTATTTGGCAGTAACTGCAAAAAGAAGCAGACGGGGCACAGCATCCGACCTTTCTCGTCAGCTATCTTCAGCCACGGGTACGACAGTTTCAAGGCAAAGCGTTTACAGACGTTTTTGACATATTGGTCTATATGCTCGCAGGCCTGTCAGATGTGTTCCGCTCACGGTAACTCATTGTCGCCAACGTTTAGCCTGGAGTAGAGAACATGCAATGTGGACATCGTCACAGTGGGCTTGTGTGATTTTTTCCGACGAGTCCAGGTTTAGCTTGCAGTCTGATTCAAGGCGGACGTTCATATGGAGAACGCCAGGTACCCGCTACCACCAAGACAACATCACTGAACGCCACCGTTACGCTGAGGCAGGTTTGCTCGTTTGAGGCAGAATTGTACTGGGCTCCAGAACAGATCTACGTCTTCAAATCGGAACCATGATAGGCCAAATTTATCGGGACATCATTCGGGAACTACATGTACGTATGTTTAGGGGTGCCATCGGCGCAGAATTTGTGTTTATGGATAACAACGCCCGTCCTCACCGTGCAAACATTGTAAACGAATGCCTTGAATCTGAGGATATCACCCGTATGGAATGGCCAGCATTATCACCTGACTTGAATCCGATAGAGCATGTGTGGGACATGCTTGGCCGACGAGTTGCAGCCCGTCAACCACCTCTTACATGTGGACTGTAACTTCGGAGAGCATTGCTAGCTGAGTGGAGTGATCTTCCTCAAGATCAGCTCGATAATTTGATCCTCAGCCTGCCTAGACGTTGTACGGACTGTATTTCATCGTCTGGGAGACATAACAATGTATTAACCATCATACCAACAAATTTAAGTTTTTGTAAGGACGATATATTTTGTAATTGCTCCAGTGAGCAAAAATCGTAGTTTTTATGAATTGTATCATACATACACCATCTTTTTTGTTCTTTATCTTTTGTTTAATAAATGGGCTTTATGAATAAGTCACGTTTGTTTGTTTGTTTCTGAACCTTTATTTGCCGGAGCTGGCATTATCCTTTATTTATAGACATGAGTGTATATCCAACATTAACGTACGAAGGTGGAACCGAAATCGAAGTTATTTGACAAGAAAAACGATTGCTGTACGCTGCCTAGATTGTTTTACCAGTATTGATCGAAAAAAAAAATTTCTTAAACGAATTAAATTATAATATTTATCTTTGAACTGACTTTTTATTTCTTCCCTTGATGTAAGCAATTTATTAATACTTTATTATAGAAAGAATATTTATAACATTTAATTTTACATAGCTCACATTTTGTAATGGAACATGAAATGCCACAATGAAAAACTCATTAATCATAAAAGCGTAATTTTGCTATTCGGTATCTGGCCACGTCAGAATAATTATTTACTTTTTTAATTTGATTTATAATTCTGTGTATAGGTATTTGAGCTGACTGAGAGATGTTGCGGTCATATTTGGGGATTCCAAAGTATTATAAATACGTGTTCTTTTTTATTATAAATCATTATTGTCTTTATCGATATCGTTGAAAAGTCTTTCCTCGAATTATTCTGTTTCACAATATAATCAGGAAGTCGAAATTCAATGCGTTCGAATCGATATGTATATGTTACTTCAAAAAATTCCGCATTTTTTTCAAGGATTGGAATTTAATTTATGTTTCAGTATATTACCTATTGCAGAAATATTTTTTAGGGGTTAAATTATAATGATTTGTTTATTTCCTGCAAAACATCACTAGACATGGACAATTTCGTAGCGGTATATGTACATTTCGACTCACTTTCCTTAAATATTTGATTGAATACGTGATGATTTGTGGAATTATGTTTCATAAAAATAAATAAAATATACAAATCAAAACATGTTTAATTAAAGTGTGTAAAATTTTTTAAATAATGCATTATTGCAAACCGCCGAGCGCTAGCCGGCGCAACCCGGCAAGTACAGTATATTCGGCTTAACTATTGCATTATTAAATTATTACTGTATTTACTTAGTACTTTTAAACAATAATATGGATTTCCTTTTTAACACAAACTGTGTAAAATGAACTGTTAAAAGAATTATCAGATCAGTGTTTTGAATTATCCCCATGCAGTGTCTTGTTATTAAAAATTAATATATTTATGTTCCGCAAGAAATTCCTTTTGTGAATATTACAACTCGATTTCCTAAATAAACAAAAAATAGAAACACCAACATTTGCTACGATGTACGACATAAAGGTAATAATCAAACTCTCTTCCCGAGCCAAAACAAACGTTCAGAAAGAGACCGATTAAATATTTAAGAAATGATACGTTGTTCATCATCATTTAATCAAAGAGAATAATACACAACGGGAATTTTAAACCTCGCATTTTTGATAATTCTTCCACTTAAAATATTACCGGAAACCTGTTCTTGAGCGTGCAGAAAGATGTATTTAAAACTATTTAATATTTATCGTGGGTTTACTTAAATTATGACATTTCCTCTTTGTCCAAAGCGAAGAGGCACATAATTCAAATCGCTTGAGATATTTCCTGTGGTAGCGAGGTTTGAAAGCTTTATTTGTTTCAAACCGAATTCATCGCCGTGCTTGAATTCCACAGCGGGAATTGAACCTAATGAAGTAGAACCAACTCTCAACCAAACGCGTGGCGCTTGCTTTAGGAATAAATTAAGTGAATTTATTATCCCGTGAAGTTATGTTCGAGTAATTTTAAATTATGGAAGAGCACCAATGCGTTTGGTTAAGCACGTACTTAGAAGACAAAGTAACAGACCCCCATCGCTGCGAAAATGGTACGTTATTTATCAAATGAAATTTACCCTTTGGTATTCTCGAAACCATACTTTTTTTTACGCTACTAGTAAATTAACATTACTCAAAAATGTTAAACATACTCTATCTCTAATATTATAAAAGGATGTGTTTCTCTGTGTCTATTTACGCAATGTCTACGCCTGACGAATCTATGACACTTACAATAATTAATTTTGGCGCACAGGCAGTCCGAATTTTTGGTCCGAATTTTTGGCCCGAATTTTAAAATTTAATTTAGAACATTTAAAAATTAATTTATTAGTTTTTATCACCTTTCATTCTTCTCTCCGGAATGTGACGCTATTGAAGAAGGAGAGGATTTTTCGATTTTCGACTACTGACGTTACAAGCGTTTTTCGTCCTAATGTCTTTGGAACCAGTTCAAGTTTTCCAATTCTTCCGTGTTTTGGTTTACGCTGTTGATGATAGCCACTTCGAGGCCATCACGGCGTTGCCCGTGGAGTTCATATGCGATGCAATTCTGATGGGAATACGTAGCAATTACCGGGGTCTGGCGGTGATATACTAGGCTCAAACATACTGGAAGAATTTATGATGCAGTAAGTTCTCTATTATGCGTCACTCGTGTGACTGTAGCTACCACGCATTAGGGATACGACATCGACCTCAAAACATCGATGTTTTGAAACATCGATAGTTCAAAATTAAAATATCGATGTTGATAATACATCGCCCAAAAAACATCGATGTTTTTAAACATCAGTGTATTTAAACTTTTTTCTCCCATTTCTTATAATGGTTTAGCAACCTCAAACATAAATGTTCGCCGGGGGCGGGAGATATAATTTGTCATTTGCTGTGTTTATTAATTTGTCAATAAAACTTTTTTTTAACTGTCAAAGCAAAAAAAAATTACTAAGAACAACTAACAAATATTTTGTTTTCAAATTGAAAAATTTAAAAGAAAGTAACCTTTAGAAAAATTTGCCATAGGTACTACTAACTATAATGATAAAAAGGTAGGTTACGTAACAATAATTATTGTTAGTTATTTTTAATTATTTATCTGCTTATTAGGGGGAGGGAAACACAACAAACTTATTTTTTATTTACTGCAAATAAAAAATATTGGGACTTATAATTATTATAGGCCCCAATATTTGTTAGCTACAGTTTGTAAAAAAAGACGTTTATTAACTTTCTTTACCTTAGGCCGACTTCTTTTTTCACCAGTTAGGGATAAAGCTCTTTCTGATGGGACGGATGTTGCCGTCACTGACAAATACTGAGTTGTACGGTTATTTTTCTTAATTTTTACTTTGGTGCTTTTTGCATTAAAAAATAAAACATAGACAATGTTAAACATCGATGTTAAATAAACAACGGCTCCAATAAATCGATGGTAAATACAACAATATTTTTTATAAAACATCGACATCGTTGTCCCATCTACTCTTTATCTTTAACCACTTTGGTTAAAAATAATGTTCAATTTACTGATTATTTAAATTATGCTACTTGGTTATTTTTTTTTTAAATTTTTATAATGGTACATTTTTCATTTAAAAATAAAACAGCGACAAGTTTAAACATCGGTGTTAAAAAACATCGGCTCCAATACATCGATGTTGAAAACATCAATGTTTTTTTTATAAAACATCGCATGCCATCGAAACCACGCATATCCGAAAGAGTCGGGTATTATACGAAGGTCGTTCGGAAATTAATACAAGTTTTTAAATAAAATACAGACCCTTTTCAACCATACCTCTAATTTTACATTTTTATACCTTGTATTGCTTTTCTATATAGTCCCCTTGCAAATTTAAACATTTGTATTGTGTGACGAGCATTGGAATACCAGCGTCATTCCTCATCTGCCGCCAGTCCATTCAGATAATCTGTAACAACGTCTTCAATCTCCTCCTCGTTCGCAAAATGTTTCACATCCTGAAACTCTTTAAGTTTTGCGAACACATGTAAGTCACTGGGGTTAAAGGGAAGGGGGTAAGAATATCCCAATGAAACTTGTTGATCAACTGTTGCGTTTTCGCAGCTGCGTGAGGCCATGCGTTCTGTTGCAAGAGGACCACGCAGCTAGACAACATCGAGCTTCGTCCAACAGACTGGATGAAGGATCAATCAACACAAAGATAAAATGAACACATTTATTGTAAGACTAACAAGAAACAGAGTCGGCAGTAACAGTAGAGGTAATGAGTAAGGCAACTTTTTTGTTGCAGTAAAAATGGGAAAAGTTGCATTTATCATTCCCTAAAGTTGCATTTATGGAAATAAAGTTGCATTTATGGAAATAAAGGTGCATTTAAGGAAATAAAGTTGTATTTATTTTTGATACACTAAATTCTAAAATAAATTATTCGTAAAAAATGAAAAAAAAATGAAAAATATATTGACAATTTTAGTTGTGTACAACAGTATTATAATACATACTTAAAAACAGAAGAACGTTGAATGGTCGCCGATCCTTGGCCAGTAATTTCCTTAACATTCAAAACCTGCTTCAGCCGCAGTCATATAATGTGCTGTATCGGATAGTAGAAACGCGAAATCCTTTCGCTCGACATTCAGATATTTTAAAACGTCATCTTCAAGGCGAACAACACATTGATGATTAACACTCACCTCGCAAACTCTGCAGTCGATTACGCACGTTTCCTCTGGATTATCAAGAGTGCCAACCAATGTGTTATAGTACTTCTTACCATTTATTTCACTTTCGTCTTAGGACGAACACCTTCTTACCTTCAACTTGTTTGATCCGCAATACTTCGGCGTTTGCAAGATCAGACACACGCGATCGAAGGGTTCATTAAGACAGCAAAAAATTAAATAGTAATTATTAATTAATTTTAAGCTATATTTTAAAACTTTGCATTTCTTCAAAAAATTGCATTTATGAAGAAAGCGGTTATAATTCACTTACAATACACCCCATCTTGGAGGAATTTTGGTTTTAGTACTTTTACATGCAGCGTAGAACGCGTGAAGAAAAGTTGCATTTGTTGCAAAAAGTTGCCCTAGTAATGAGCTTTAACAGTCGCTACATATACACGACCTTGACATACACATACGGTGCGTTTACAACGCCCTCTATTGGCGCTCAGCACATTTACATACACAATATATTTTACACATGCCGCTTCTTGGATTCTCAATTGCACACTATAGCAGATTCTTTGATGTCTCACAGTATTCATCGGCGTTTATGCCCCATGGCATAAACTCAATAAGCAATATTCCGTGACGGTCCCAAAAGACAGTATCCATGAGTTTGGGAGTCGGTATTCTTTGTTTAAACGTTTTTGGCCTGGTTGGTGATGCCACTCCATAGACTGACATTTGGTTTCATAGGTGTAGCATAAGAAACACAAGTATCATCTCCTGTAACAAGATGATAAAGAAATTCATCCTCCAAAAGTCCTAACGCTGAAGACATTGGCTTCATTTTGTAGCCATCATTGAGCATTCGTGGCGCCAACCTTGAACAATTTTTCTGAATTTGAGGTGATCAGTTACCATTTTGTAAAACCGGTATAGTGGTTAAGGTGTTAGCCTCTAGATCGGAATGTTCCTGGTTCGAATCCGGGTCCGGGCATGGATGTTTGTAAGCGTATGGTGTAGAGGCGGCTGGTGCACCTTAAAACTGTCATGGCCGAAAGTCCTCACGTTGGGTGGGTGTGGAAGTTTGGAGAGTGGGCTGCCAGCTCAGGTGGTGCTTCGTCATCTGACCGTGGTTCAAAATGACGAGGTGTTGTCCTCGGATCGTTCCCTTAATGGACTGATTCCTAACCGTCATCAATAGCCCGATGTGTTGCTCTAGTGTGACGTTAACTAAAAATTACCATTACCAAATTTTAAATGATGGTGCAAGACACATGTGAAATTTATCATGAATTTCATCCAAAGTCACACGACGATCTCGTTTGATGAATTTGACGACAGACTTGTCAAACTCGTCCGTACTGACACCCGTGCGGTCATATGGCTCATCATCATGGACGTTCTATCTTCCCTCATTAAAATTTCGGCACCACATGATTCATCCATCCCATCACCATACACTGCTTTCATTTCACCGTAAATTTCGCTTGGACGCGCATTTTTTGTGCTTAGAAATCGGATCACAGATCTCACTTCACATTTTGCGGCACACTCGATTATCTTGGAAATTTCATTTGCTTACCAAAATAGCAATAGCCGTCATAATGCGATGTAATTCAGTAAACAGCTGGTAGACGAGTCTCTAAAACTGGCTTACCTTGACCAATGCACCTTCCACTGCCATAGTGGTGGGCATGCGCAAACGGGTATTACTTTCCGTACGACCCTCGTACAACATAGTATACTCATGAAGATAATGATTAGTATATATTTTATCATTTTTCGGAGTCACTACAGGCACATAGTGAATACATATACACATCTGTTGATTGAAAGATTCTCATGGAAGAATCTATTGGCAAGAAAGGTCAAAACTAGTTGGAATTCATCCAGGGAAGGATATTGCTGAACGGATATATATGTGCGAACCCCTCATTTTATTAAACGTCAAATGGCATCATTTGATCCCATTTGTTGAAAGTTAATATCTCTGAGCATCACAAAATTTCCGTTAGTATTACTTTTACAAGGTTTAGTGCTACAATTACAAGGTTTAGTGTTACATTTACAAGGTTTAATGCGTTACATATACACGGTTTAATGTTACATTTACCTCACGTGTCAGGTAATGATTAAATAACTGCATCTACTGATTGAAAGAATCCACGAAATTTTCTATAGGTCAAGAAGGTCAAAACTAGTTGTAGACATGCAGGGAAGTCTGCGCGAGAACCTCCCGCCGAGGCTTGAAAGATAATTAAAATTCGTTCTATGATATTTGACTTTTGTGGTGTTGGCCAAACTGCGACAAATATAGGACCCAAAACGGCAAGGACCATATATGAAAGGGGACAAAGATAAATTGGGAAGAGAATAGCGAAAGGAATGAAAAGATCGCTTGGGAATCCCGAAAGCGCGACTTCCTTGTTCAACAAAGACAGTAAACCCCATTGGGAAAAACAGATTTCTTAGATTACTCGGGTTCGTGAAGATCATACACACTTACAGGAAATGTGTTCTTGAGGGATCCATGATTTTTGGAATGGATTTGATTGAAATTCATCCAATAGTGTGAGACATAATAATGTAAATAATATTGTTTTACTCAAATCTTCTTTTACGAGCTTCCAAGAAACGAAACATTCTTTATACCTTCTGAGTGACAGGAGATTTCCGAGCTGCCTAGTATAGCTCCCCTCCCCACAATGCAATGACAAAATAACCAAATCTATTATTCAAAAGAATACAAGGTGTGGTGCAGTCGCCCCAAAATGGTAGCATGAAAAGAGTACGAATCGACAGCTATGACAACCTACAGCTAAGATTTTTAAGTTCTTTTTTTCCAAGAGTAATAAGAGATATTATAAAGGGAAGTGTTTTCTCTGTATTTTGTCTATTTCTCTGTAATCAGTGTCCTTACGAATCTATGGCACAAAAATGGGTATCTGTGGCACAATATGGGCACAATAAACAATACCGGAAACCTGTTCTTGAGCGTGCTGTAAGATGTATTTAAAACAATTTAATATTTATCATGGGTTTACTGAAGTTATGAAATTTTCTCTGTGTCCAAAGCGTAGAGCACATAATTCAAATCGCTTGAGATATTTCCTGTGGTAGCGAGGTTTGAAAGCTTTATTTGTTTCAAACCGAAATAATCGCCATGCTTGAATTCCACAGCGGGAATTGAACCTAATGAAGTAGAACCAACTCTCAACCTTGCCGCGTTGAGCTTGCTTTAGGAATAAATTAAGTGAATTTATTATCCCTTGAAGTTATGTTCGAGCAATTTTAAGTAAAGGTAGAGCACCTATGCGTTTGATTAAGCATGTACTTAGAAGACAAAGTAACAGATCCCCATCGCTGCGAAAATGGTACGTTATTTACCAAATGAAATTTATGAAATTTACCCTTTGGTGTTCTCGGAACCACACTTTTTTTTACGCTATTAGTATATTAACATTACTCAAAAATGTAAAACATTCTCTATCTCTACTATTATAAAAGGAAGTGGTTCTCAGTGTCTCTTTACGCAGTGTCCTGGCGAATCTATCGCTCTTACAATAAATTAATTTGGCATGGGGTTGGTCTTAATTTTTGCAATTTTTGTGTAGCGTCCGAATTTGAAAATTTAATCTAGAACATTTTAAAATCAATGTATGGAGTTTTTTTTTCACTTTTCGTTCTTCTCTCCGGAATGTGACGTCATTGAAGAAGGAGATTATTTTCCAATCTTAGACCGCTGACGTCCCAAGCGTTTTCATCCTAATGCCTTTGGAAACATGCAAAGTATTCCGATTATAATGTGTTTTGATCTACGTTGTTGATAATAGCCACTTCGAGGCCATCACGGCGTTGCCCGTGGAGTTGGTTTGAGATGGAAACCAAATGGAAATACGTAGCAATCACCGGGGGTTGGCGAGCGCTAGCGAGCACTGGTCAAACTTGACCATCACGAAAAGAACTGTCACGGGTAACGCCGTGCTGTCCACGCAGTGGCTAGAATAAATCATTATATTAACATCATTACAGCCATACATAAAACTATGTATCTCACAGTCCAGCGCGCGAGGAACCATTTTTACTCGCCAATTCTGGCTCTCTCTAACAGTCTTCTCCAACGTCTCTGACACAGTCTAAAAATAACAGAACGGTAAAAGTCAAAACCAATCAGAGATGATCTGGGCGAACACCACCTGTTGTTCTCAAGTCGTAATGCGCGCGATGGAAAAACAGCATCTTTAGAATACTCTCGGCAATCCGAAATTCCGCGCAAATTGTTTTCTTCTTCCGGTTGGACTACTTCACGATTAAACATTTTATTGATCAAGGTGCTAAGAAGTAACGCAGAACAAAAGGCAGGTCGCACAAGTGTGTATGTGTTGGTGTGTGTTACGTACACATGTTAACCCCTTTGAATGATAATAATTTTTCATATAAAATATTCTTTTCCATGAATTAAACCTCAGGGAGTCTCAAGGTTTCCGTGTACTGTCCCCACACCACACAAAATGGCTATATAACCACAGCTAGTGGTCAAAAACAGCAGTGGACATATTCTATTTACGATATCAAAACTGCAGGGATGACTGCAGATTGAGGGACGGATGAATGCGTGTGACCCCACAGTGGGTTTAAGCAAACTGATTTAAATGTTTTCAGAATTTATAAGTGCAAATGGATGAAATTCGGCAATTACGTTTCTCGTCTTCCTAAGGAACAAATGAAAATCTCGAACCCCACAATACAATGAAGAAAATAAAATTACTGTTGCGGAGTAAAATACTAAAATAATGAAACATGCTTTTTTAAATGAAACTTTGTCAAATAAAGATGAGATTTCGTGATTCAGTGAAGACACTCCTGCACGTACCGCACAAAATAATAAATCTCACGCGGCCTCTAAATTTTACTCATGACTGTACTTAGGAAACGTGCTCATTCCAAGTCAGTAATTGAATAAAGAAGCTTTACACACACAAAAGAAACATCTCCTGTCCCTGATGCCGGCAGCTGGTTATTTTAGCTGCAAAAAGATTCGCCATCTGCAACACCAACCTTTTCACTTAAAGTGTGCTTATGCTTGATTTGATAGCACAACAGCAACTGATTAGATTGGGCCAAATAATAGAGGGAACTGTTTCTTTTTCCCCCGTTGGATTCTTTTGTTTCTGTGTGCAGGGGAAATATTCGTAGCTGTTCTTAGAGAAAGGGGTCTTGGTTGTTCTTGTTTATTGTTCTGTGTGCAAATCTTATTTTCAGACACTTGTCAGAAAATAGTATTTGCATTATCCCACCGCTGCCACCACTTAATGTCGGGGGTTGTGACAACGTCAGATACTCCAACCGGAAAATGAAAACAATTCGTTTGGAATTTCGGAATGCCGAATGTATTCTGATTGGTTGTTTGAATTTCCAACAGGTTGGAAAAACCAATGGACTTGAAATCGAAGTAAACGGAACACTACTATTGAAAGTAGTCTCAAATGCTCGGCCGACCTGTCAACTAGCAGTCACGTGACTGTGGAAAACTGACTTCGTTGGCCGACTTAGCAACCTCATCCCCAAGTTTGGCGATGCAACATTTTATAACAGTGTACGTGGGAGAATGGCATTCCTATAAGGCTTCGACGAAAATCGTGAAATTGCCAAGGACTACTACTATATCGCGCGAACCAATGAAATGATGAATCAATAGAGGGGCGTATTCTCCCATTCCTTGGACCAATCACATGACGAATGGACGTTTCCATCCGGTAGACGATAGTAGTCTAAGTGTCACGTTACTCCTTGTACTAGCTTTGGTCACTGGAACTTGAATACATAAACAGATTACCCATTGCTCACTCTATTATCATATATATATATATATATATATATATATATATATTTCCTCTATAGGAAAAACCTTAATATAATTATTAAATTAAACTAATTTCAACTCTACTTATGCTAGTCAAAGACGAGTCTGCTGACCTCTACACAGTCTAATTCTTGCTTTTAAGGGGGTCCGGGACACATCGAAAAATATTTTTTAATAATTAATTCAGAATTTTCAATTTTTTTGTACTGATTACCCATTTAACTAATAAACAAAATCACAACACAAAATTTTTCCAAAAGTTTAAAAAAAATATTAAATTAAAAAATTTTGAAAAAAAGAGGGGTCAGTTAAAATTTAAAATATTCTTGATCAATTTTCAAAATTCTTGCAGTAAATTATTCACAAATTTTTCACTTTAATTTTGATTCAGCAATTTAAAAAATACGAGTATTAATTTAATAAAAAATAAAAAAATATTTGAATGAACATTTATGAAAATTTTAAGTTACTTTTTTTAATCATATTTTTAAAAGTAAATATGTGTTTCAAATTTGCTAAATCAAAATTAAAGTATAATGTTTGAAAAAAATATATTCCAAATTTCAACCCTTAAACTTTATCGGTTTTCGACTTTTGAATACAGGAAATCTTGAAAAAATGTATCATGGAGAAAAACGTATTTAAAGTTTTAAAAACAGATCTTGTTGCCATGTCAACAGCTGTCAAGCGTGTTAGATTTTCAAAACAACGTACCACAAAAATTATTATATTTCTAGTTCTAATTAAGATAGAAACATGAATTAGACGTTATTTTAAGCAGAAAACACAGATAATTTCTTTAAATAATTTTTTAAAAATTCGAAAATTTGACGATTTTTGTGTCCCGGACCCCCTTAAGATACAAATTGTAAGTGAAATAACCAAATCTTAAAAAGTCCTAAAAATTCAATATCCTGGACTGAAATTTAAATTGCTCATTTAGAAGAGCGTCGAATTAAAATCCTTTCCGATTTCGTCACTCAAACCGCAAGATCATTAAGAAAACTAATTACTCCAACTTCAAACGCAACGAAAAAATATCCAAGAGAAAAAATTTAAATTAATTAACCCTCGTCGTTGCGTGGCTCACTTAAAAAGGAACGGATCTTTTCATGCCTTTGATAAACAGATTCCGAGAGGAAAGCTTTAGACATTCTAAAGCATCGTCCTCTTACATCAAGTGCCATCAAGTCAGTTCACAAATTTCGCTATCAAGTATGTGTATGTAATAAGGTAAGCAGGTTATTATTAAAGGAAATGGAGACGGTATGAACAGGCAAAGATAGATTGTTTTTTTTTTAGTGGAAAATCCTCAGCTGCCCTCTCTGGACTCTTAGTAAATGAAGTTCTTAAAAGTTAAATAAATGGAAGTTTAAAATGTTGCTGTTTGCATTATTCAACGTAAAAGATAAGATAAAGTGAAATTCAGTGCGGAATTGTATCAGTAAGAGCTATCTATACCTGTCTCGAAAATAAACTATTAAAATGTTCCACAAAAATAATCGATGGTCGAGGAAATAATTTCTTCTAACCTAATGAGACCTCAGAATTGATCCCGGACTGTCGCCAATAGACCGTTATGTTATTACAAAGCGATGTTAATACGACTACCGATTAACCTAATAAGAACAGTCCATTGAAATGTTAACAAAATAAAATTAACTGTGTAATAAATTATTGTTGTTGACCTATTGCTAAGAAATAGAAACTTTGCTTTTAAACTCTAGGAATTAAAATTAGAAATTAGTAATTCTAAATTAGAAATTAAAATATTCAATTTTTTAACGAGAATACTCTTTAACAGATACTCTTTTAATTTTGTGTTTTGAGATCTATGAAAACATTTTAACAGCAAATGTCAGACGACATTTAGAAGTTACTAGCTCATAACCGTATCGTCAACTAAAATCAAATAGAAGGTAAATGCAACAAATGATGTATTTTGAGATTTACTTAAATGAGTAAAACTGGAGATCATACAAAATTTAATGCAAGCACTATGCAAATTTGTTTGCCACATACATAACTCTCCTATACTAGTTGTTGTTTTGAAGAGATATTTCGTCATTAGTAAAACTGACGAGGTACTGATATTTTCATCTCAAAAACGTTAACAAATCTTGATGAATAGGTATCTAGTCATTATCAAAATTGATCAAATCTTGATAGACATCTCGTCAAAACCATTTTATGTCTATTAGCTAATTAATAAAAATTGTAGGCATAGCGTCACTCAAAGCGCAAAAGATCGCATGTCAAAAATTCCATTTTTTCTTTCATTATTGCTGTGTGGAATTTTGTGATTTATACCTGGTGGCACAATCGCTTATGTCCTCAGCTGATCCAATAATCTAAGAACAACACCCAAAGTATATAATGATATAATCAAATCTTAAGGAAACAAAATAATTTTTTTGCACTCCTGAAAAATGCAGCTTTTAGTCATAATACCTTTTGCGCTTTGAATGACGATAGTTAAAAATGATTCCAGAAAAATGTTTCTACCTTAATTTGCAAAACCCAAATACTTGAGACAACTAGTTTCTTTTGTCAGGTGACGATATCGTTAGAGGGTAAATAAGGTGTATATAAATCCATTTGGTATATGTCAGAGGAGGCCATCTGGCATGTCTTTGAAAGTGTACATGTTTATGTTGTTGTTATTGTTTCTTATGCCTACACTGGCAGACCAGAGGAGTGCCAGGCCGGTCGAAGACGGCAAGAGGCGAGGGGGGTGCGCCTTCCATGTTATTGAGCCCCATTGGGAGGAAGTCCGACTTTGCTCGACATACATGACACATCCGTTTTACAGGAAGGTCCCTTTCATACATCCATTCACTCACACATATCGTTATTTAGATCCCAATCAGAGGCTGCTAACCCCGTGATCAGGTACCCCCAGAGGTATTGATTTGGTACGGGAACATGGGGGACATTGTGACCACGACCTATTTAACGTGCCCCAGTCACCATTAGCGACGGTCTTTAGACAGGTCGAAGCGCCGATCTCGCAATCATCAGAATTGCAGGCTCCGCCGAGGACAGAACCCACAACCCTTCTGATGCGAGCCCGACGCTCTACTGACTGAGCTACCGCGGTCAACAATTTAGCAAGACGCGTGAAAGGCAGTGCAATTTTGTGTACTAAAACGTACTTCAGTTGGATTACACTGCTAAATATAGGGATTTTCGAAAATACACTCTATAGCAAAAAAAAAAATCGACGCACCAAGAAGGAGTTGTGCCGGGCTCGATCAGCTTGGAATGGACCAAACTGAGGACGTATAGTCTTTTGTCCCGTTTCCAACTGCGTCCTGAAGACAACCCCACACATGTATGGAGACGCACAGGGCGACATGGGAATCCTGCATTTACTATCGCACACCACACATGCCCACAACAGGGCGTTAGGGTCTGGGGTGCCATCTCCTTTGATAGTGATAGCCGGACCCCTTTGGTATTTATTTCAGACACACTTACAGCACAGCGGTACGTAGACGACATTGTACGACAGGTTGTGTTAACGTTCCTTCTGCGACACACCGGACTTAATTTTGAACAAGATAATTCCAGACCGCACACGGCTCGTATTGCTATGAATTGTCTTCGAGCTTTCCAAACACATCCTTGGCTAGCTAGGTCTCCTGATCTCTCTCCCATTGAGAACATTTGGGACGTTATGGGAAGGCAACCATCCCGGAATGTTGATCATTTAGCTCGACAGTTGGGGACAATTTTGGCAAGAAATTCCGCAGGACACCATCCGGGAACTTTTTAAGTCGATGCTACTCCGGTTGGCGCATCCTGGCCAGAGGTGAACCAACTTCTTATTGACTTCCTCCCTTTGTAACGGTCAAATTCAAAAATAAATTATTCTGAAAATTTAATCGTTTGTTTTTCTATGTATGTTCTTCACCATCCACCCATCTTTATCGCAATCGTACAGTAACTCCTTCTTGGTGCCTCGATTTTTTTTTGTTATCGAGTGTATCTGGCCAATTTGTAAAAGGTTGGCACCTTTTACAAATTGGATCAAACTAAAAATGTTTCGTCAAGGAATGCGTGCCTGCAAATGACGCGTTTAGGAGCTAGAAGGAGCTGTTTAGGAAAATTGATACCATTATTTCTGTAGCGTAAGGTGTCATTCCCCGCTCGTATTTTCATGGCATGCATTATTATATGAATTTGAAGCTTGTTGTTGAAAATTCGATCGGGAAATGGCGCATTATGCCACAGAATCGATGTTATCGACCCCAGGTACAGAGTTATATTCATTGTTCTGCAACACAACACCAAGCAATTGCAATTGTTCTGCAACACAACACCAAGCAATTGCAATTGTTCTGCAGGCATTTAGTCCAAATTTAGAAAACTGCAGTCAAATCAAAACCAGAAGTAAAACACAATTATCAGCTAAATATAGTCTTCATATTTATAATAAAATATCAAAAAAAATTTCTAATTTTGTTTAAAACCAAGGCATATTTTCAGAATTTGCAATTCTGTCGATCACTTTTGAAGTTAAATATTTTGTCACTGACAAAGAAGGTGCGTTATTTATAAAGTGTCTGTGGTAATTTGGGAGGTGTAGGGAGGTTGTTCTGTAGCTAAAAAATAAAAAAAAGGTGTGGCAAGTATTGAGCTTTGCACTGCAGAACATCGTAACTTATGATTTAAAAAATTTTGATAAAATTAAGGAAAAATTGTTCTGCGACATACGTTGCAGTTTTAAACACTTTCTGCTCCAGGGTTATCGACTAACCTAAACATCAGCCTCTACCATTAATAAACGAGACATTTATGGACACGCATTCTTTGACAAAAAAAGTTTATTTTGAGCCCCTCTACCACCCATTACAATTTGTTCGGAACGCACTATACACTATTGTATTGAGTAGTGGTGGTTACGTTCGCCACACCACACACACACACAGGACTCCTTCAACGAATAGTTATAGTTATTAATTCATTATGTGTGTTGTGCCGGCAAAGCAACACTACGTAACACGGTATTATTTAAAGCTGGCTGCAAATATTACCGTGAGTTTTCATAAGATGGCAGAAAAAACTATTCAGCTCTAGGCAAAACCTAAAATATCCGTAATAACGGTAGATTACAGTTGCAAATTTTTGCTTAACTATAAAACAATTAAATGAATAATGCAATGAGAATTAAAAATACTTCACTTTTCATGTAAGCTTTCTACAATTTCATATGAAACCCTAAAATACATGTGAGATAAAAAAGGAAACACTCAAATAATATAATGTAGACGAACGTTTATTTTCTTATTATCAAATTTAAGAAGGCATCAGTCAATAATTAGTCTAGATAAATTTGCAGTTATTTCATAACTACAGCTAAAATCAAGGTCTGCGATCAGGTGCACGAAACCATTTCTGATCTGCTCGATTGGCCTTAAAATCCGAAAGCGAAGGACCCTCCGCACTTATCCTTAATGAGGCACATATTTTTTTCTTTTAAATTTGTCTTAATAGCTGGTATTTGAAGGAGAACTAATGAAACATTCTGTTTCCAATACTCGCAGCCAAACTTGTCGTGAGAACAGTTGATCGTCGCGGCGATTTAAGCTCACGGTATTTCATGGGGTTACCACGACTTGTTTCGATCCATGCTCCTGACGCTCAGTGCTGAAGTCCTCACAAGATCGCATTTACAACTATACCAAACTAAAGCTCTTTACGATTTCGTCACATTAATCAGCAAGAAAGCTAAGAAAACTAATTACTCCAACCTCCTAACCACTGGAAAAGGAATTCAAGAAATAAAGACTAATGATCTCTCCTCCTGAGGCCAGCTAAAAAAGTACGAACCTTTTCAAGCCCCTGAAAAATGGAGTTTCGAGGGAGACTGCGAAGCCCGCCCCTTTACATCAAGTGCAAATGTCAGCCTTTAACTATCATAGTCCTTTTCAGTGAAAGAACGCAATTTGTCATAATAACGCAGACCTGTCGTACTCCAGAATTTTACCATCAAGTGCGGGTCTAGTACAAGCTCTTAAGCAGGTTTTGATGAAAGAACGTGGAAAATGTGTTTGTTTAGTTTGAGTGAAAGAATACTTTACCTTTCTGTGGTCTTAGAAGTACGCTACTGCGATGTAAATAAATGTGGAAAATTAAATGCACTCAATAACTATAAAAAAAATTTGACGCAACAAAAAGGAGTTGTCCGATTGCGATAAAAATGAGTAGATATGAACAAAATACATACCAAAACAAACGATTAAAATTTCAGAACAATTGAATGATTTATTTCAGAGTTACAAAGGGTGGAAGTCAATGAGGCGTTGGCCCACCTCTAGGCTGGATGCAAGCTGTCACTCAGCGTGGCATGGACTAAAAAAGTTCCCGGATGGTGTCCTGCGGAATTTATTGCCAAACTATATCCTTCTGTCAGGCTAAAGGGTCCACATTCCGGGATGGTTGCCTACCCATAACGTCCCACATATGCTCTATGGGAGAATGATCGGGAGACCCAGATGGCCAAGGAAGTATTGGAAAAGCTTGAAGACAATTTAGAGCAACACGTGCCGTGTGCTGTCGGGAATTATCTTGCTGAAAAGTATGTCCGGGGTGTGACAAAAGGTATGGTAACACAATCGGTCTTAGAAAGACGTCTATCTTCCGCTGTGCTGTACGTTTGCCAGAAATGACTACCAAAGGGGTCCGGCTGTCAAAGTAGATTGCACCCCAGACCTAGACGTCTTTTATAGAAGTGGAATCCCCAAGGTCATTTTCCTTCTCACCAGAACCGCATTATCTTCTATATCGTGTTGGATTCATGTTACGTGTTGTTATTGTGATGAGAATCTATTGTTGGTTTATTAAACGACGGATAGGATGCTGATATAGAAATACAGTACAAAGTCCCAAATCCGGAATTCTCCGGACCTCGGCCATACCGGATTTCGGATTATTTGCATGTTTTGTTAAAAACCTTAATCCCCCCCCCTCTGCGAATTTTCTGCTTACAATAGTAAAATAGTATATATCTAATTAGGAATAATATAAAAAAAAGGGGAAAAAACCCTTTTTAATACAATTTTACTTGCAAATCTAATTTTCTGTGTGGTATTTACTCCGAGCATGTCCGTTGCTTTGGGTAATAAAATAGTAAAATAGTATATATCTAATTAGGAATAATATAAAAAAAGGGGAAAAAACCCTTTTTAATACAATTTTACTTGCAAATCTAATTTTCTGTGTGGTATTTACTCCGAGCATGTCCGTTGCTTTGGGTTGTTTCATCAATTAGGTGAAGGTTTAACTTCTTGTTCTTTAAAAATTGTCGGAAAGATGGAAAAAGGTGAGAAAAAAAACTCCTGTTAGCAAAACGTCCGGATTTGGGACTTTGTATTGTAGTAACGTTTCAAAGTTAAAAACAAAACACTAATAGCCTAATAATTTGTTCGCTTCAACCTTATATTTTGATAGAAATATTTGCATTTTTTTCAAAACACTGTTTAAAAACTTTCAACTAGCATTAATAACTAAATCTACAAATTCCGTCTCATCACACAAATTTAAAAAAAAATTAAACGGCTGTTAGAAAGACCTTATAAAACTGCATCGCCAAAAAAGTAACTCTTGCTCAAATATTTAATGTTGAAACGCTGTTCAGTCCATTCAATATACCCCGGGGAACAGAAAACGTATCATTACACGTTCTTAGTACATGAGTGAAAAGGACTCACAGCTATTACTACTGAAAAGACAATCGCTGCTCGTAATTGCTTCCGAAAAGAAGAGAAAGTTCCGTCCATTTAAGCGCTGCTGAATGAACCAGAAGTGCCGTTTCCAGAGGAATAGCTCCTTCACTGTTTAGAAGGCTCTTTTGTTGCCTCAAACACTACCATTAGTCGAATAACGGTCATCTTACATCGAAGAATGCATTCCGAATTCAAGAATATTGCATTATATGTTCGCTCCCCACTGTAAAATATATTTAATTCATCAAACCGTCCCGCCCTAAGGCATACGGTGCAGTTTTGGGTTGTGAGCAACCCCGCACAGCACATGCGTTGCCGCCTATATTTCTCAATATTACAATACAATTACATTTTATATCATGGGATGGGCTATGATAGATCTTCTAGTCTTATTTCAACAAGTCGATTGACTATTATCTTAAGGCCTTGTCTTGACTTTTTACTTGTCCAAAGTAGTTTTCTTTCTACTTTTTTGGGGTCACGGGGAAATAGGTCTTTTCTTATGTTTTCTTAGTCGTAAATTACGTGGTCACCACTTTGAATTCCTTCTACACATTCGCATTTGTCTTCCTTATTGAATAACGTTTCTGGTGCTGTCCAAATACGCGGTGACCAGTGATAAATTGATTGATCTCAAATGATCCTAGAAGTCTCGTATATGTGATATATCCTTGTATTCTGTGTGGACTACTCTTCTCTTCTCTGAGTAGTCCCATCGCCCTTGCCACTGTAACTATAATAACAACTGTGTAAAAATAAATGTATAATATATATCGTATATTATCAGACGAGCTCATAGTATCTGCGCCAAAGGTTCATTAACTGCTTGTATCTATTGATGGCAGATATATTCATTGCGAACGGATTTGATACCTCATTTAAATATGTTTTAAATGAATATGATGATATTTTTTTTATATTTCCAATGGCAAGGCTGGGTACAGATTGCAAAGACAAATACAATACATGATACAGTACAGAAATACAATACAGTACAGAATTGACCGAAGTCATTGTAGCCTTATACAAGGTCAGAAGTGATGGTCACTTGTGAAGGGGCACCCAATGGGTGGACCATCATTGTCCCTAACAAAGGACAGCAAAATTTACATCCATGCCCTGACCCGGATTCGAACCAGGAACCTTCCAATCCAGAGGCCAACACCTTGACCACTAGACCGGTTGGTCGGCAATATGATGAATAATGAGCATTGCATATTTTATACCTCCAAATTAAGATGCTGACCAACCGATATAGTGGTTAAGATATTAGCCTCTAGATCGGAAGGTTCCTGGTTTGAATCATCCGGGTCCGGGCATGGATGTTTGTAAGCGTATGGTGTAGAGTGCACCTTCAATCTGTGGTGGCCGAAAGTTCTCACGTTTGGTTGGTGTGCAAGTTTGGAGAGTGGGGTGCCAGTTCAGGTGCTGCTTCGTCGTCTGACCGTGGTTCAAAATTACGAGGTGTTGTCCTCGTATTTTTCCCTTAAGGGACTGATCCCGGACCGTCGTCAATAGCCCGTTGTGTTGCTCTAGTACGACGTTAGCTACAGTTACAGTTACAATTACCTCCAAAATATGCAGTAGCTCGATTCGAAGAGTAGCGTATTTTGAGACAGGAAGGGTGCGAGTTCGAATCCAACCAAAGACCGTCGTGTACCAAGGGGGACTTATACACATTAAATCTGTTTGGGCTCCAAACGTTCTCACGTTGGCGTGGTGTCGAGTGGGGTGCCAGCTCATGTGTTAACCTCGTTATCTGACAGTGGTTCAAAATGACGTAGTGTTGTCCTAAGATCTTATAATTCGGAATAGATCCTGGACTTTCGCCAATAGCCCGTTGGTCCAATGCGACATTATTTAACTATCTACCCAACTCAATGAACAAATATTTATATTAAATTTCTTTCTATGGCCAATTCAACTACTGTTCTGCACACATTTGTTGTCACAGGTGGTCGGTGTTAAGTCCCTCATACTATACACGGAGTTTGACATAGTCCTACGTCAAAATAGTTTCCGATGCTATTTCATTTCATACGGTCATACTTGCCTCCTAAAGATGGAATATTGTATTGTTTGCAATGTGATAGTATTGGGAGTGATGCAAGTGCTATATTACTTCACTCGTGTCTTTTTATGGTCTGTGCAACATCCTTGCCGAAACTGAAGCCAGGAAACATGCCTATAGGCAGCGTTAGAAAAGGAAAAGAAAAGTGACTGGTCCCAATGAACATTGTACATGAAAATATACTGGTCCGCTCCTCAAATAATAAATGAATTTAGTTGATTGCGTGTTAATAATTCAGGGCCCAAAATTTTCACTCGCCATTGTCGAGCGAAATTTTTTCTTTGGCGAATAAAAATTCTGTCAAACTGTAGATATATTTATTAATAGCTTCAAGTCTCTAAGGAGTTATAACTGCTCCACTCTCAGAAATCATACTCGCCGGTCATCGCAGAGGAACACAATGTGATATACCACGTGGTCAAGTAAGCCCTCCCGCCGATAACGATATCGAGACCGGAAATGCTCCACAGAATAATTTCTTTTGAAACCTGCCGATTATCAACAGCCAATGATTCAACAGGCGCCGATTCTTGTGTTTCCAACTTGGAGACAAAAAACCAGGAACGACACCACTATATACTAAACGAACTTCCAAATCCTCGATCACGTAACCGAAATAAATTTTGGCAGCTTGCCAAAAGTAAGGTTTGACAGTTCGAAACTTATTTAAGAAAATACGTGTCCTCGCTTTCTCTTTATAACTACTGGTCCCGCGGACCACCCATATTTTTAATCTCCTGGTCCGATCTTAATTTTAGTAGTCTAAGACCAGCGGACCACCCATGATTTCAAACGCTGCCTATAGGACTCCTTCACATCATTTCCAGTAAATGGCAACCCCTACTGTAATCACGGACACTTTCATATTCAGTGGACACTCACTCCAGGAGGACGCCCATTTAACTAGTTAAAATTTAGCCTTTAACCCTCAGAGGGGCTCACAAGCATAGTTCCTTTCTGTAACCTGCAGTCTTTGCTGCTTAATTTCCAAATCTTTTTTATATGCTTAACCGTTCTGATCGCTAACTCTTCGATGTTCTTCGTCATTAGATGGAAACTGATCACATCTTCATATACTGTCATCCTAAACAAATTGGCAATAGGATGACGAGATATCTACTATTAACCCTCCTGGTGGTTATCTCTACGCGCTATTTCGTCATTAGCAAAGCTGGCCAGATCTTGATGGGAGAGATATCTCGTCACAAGAAAACTGTGACCATATCTTAAACTCAACAACATCAGAAAATTGTCAATATCTTGATGGCGAGTTAATTGGCCATAAGCGAAATTGACCAGATCTTGAAATAAATGTCTGGTAATTTAAAAAAACCTGACCAGATCTTGATCTTGACAACATCAAAAAACTGTCAATCTCTTGATGATGTGGTAGGTCTACTTTTTTGTTACAATAAAAATGGGAAAAGTTTCATTTATCATTTCCTAAAGTTGCATTTATGGGAATAAAGTTGCATTTATACACTAAAATATAAAATTAATTAGATATAAAAAACGAAAAATAATCAGAATGTAATGACAATTTTAGTCGTGTACAAAAGTATTATAATACGTCATTAAATACAGAAGAACGTTGATGTTGTTGAATGGCCGATCCTTGGCCAGTAATTTCTTTAACATTTGAAAAACTGCGCTCAACAGACTGATGTTGCCAGACATTTTTGCAGTCTCTGGAAAGTGTAGCAATAAACGTCAGGTCGTTATTCTTTTCCAATCGTTTTGTAGGATACGCTTTAAGGTTGAAAGGAACTTCTTCAAAATCCATCTTCTGATATCTTCATTCGCTGTCTCGATGTTGTTTTCTTTCGATTCCGATTTTTCAACGAGACGAATCAAACATTCGTAGCTGTTTTTGATTTTCAGCAAACGTTTTGGATGCGCTTGGTGAACGAAGTTTTGCGTACCAATCATCTGCATTGTTTTATGTGTATATATAATTATTATTTAAATTTTAACTGTGAAATAGTAATTTTATTATTTAAATGTTAACTGAGAAATAGTATTTTTATTATTTAAATGTTAACTATGTAATAGTAATTTTATTATTTAAATTTTAACTATGAAATAGTAATTTTATTATTTTAATTTTAACTATGAAATAATAATTTTATTATTTTAATTTTAACTGTGAAATAATAATTTAATTATTTAAATTTTAACTGTGAAATAGTAATTTAATTATTTAAATTTTAACTATGAATTAGTAATTTTATTATTTAAATTTTAACTTTGAAATAGTAATTTTATTATTTAGTTTTAAGCTAAATTTTAAAAAGTTGCTGGTGGTTGCATTTATTCAAAAAGTTGCATTTATGTTTCAGTTGTAACTCTTCACCATGTAGGAGGAATGTTTGGTTTTAGCACGTTACATGCTGCATACAACGTGTGAAAAAAGGTTGCATTTGTTGCAAAAAGTTGTCCTCATTGATGAGATATCTGATGATATCACTGGTGACATATCTGGGCATAAGCAACGAAAGGCGTGTCTTGAGCAAAATTCCTAGTAATTAGATCAAATGTGCCCAAATCTTTATCTCGCCAACATCAAAGAATTGCCAATATCTTGATGACGAGACAAAGTCATTAGCAGAATTGGCCAGATCTTGGACGAGAAATCTCGTAGAAACCACATGGAGGATTAATCTATATAATCTTTCCTTGGATTATCTTACCCAATAGACGTGATTAGTTTGCCATTTGTGTTGTGTGGAAAGCAATTTTACATTACACAGAAGTCTCGTAATTCTCAAACTGTAAAACACAGATTGACGCCATAAGGTCTAGTGTGGAATCGAATCTCTAGCTCCTCTATACCTCTATATACACCCGGATAGAAAAACATCTATTCCTCCAATCGATGACATGTTTAGATTTATAGATTCCGCAACAAGTCACTCCATTTTTCCAAGTCATCAGCAGGCTGTTTCAAGAGCTCCCCAAAAGAAAACGAGGCAGATCATTAAAGAGAAGGAAGATCGGCTGTTTGCAGCATTTTTTGCCGAAGCAATGACCTAGAAGGTTACTACCAATGCCTAACGATGCTCTATTGGAAGGGATATAGGTAGCAGGAATTATTCCCCGAAGGAAATAAATGGCGTGAAATGATTCTGCTCTTGATATTTCTGTAGCGCCAGAAGGGAGGGCTCTGAAGTTACAGAATGTAGTTCTGAAGGGTCCATGGAACTAACGACGTTTTTAAATGCTACTCTGCACCGAGTGAAAGGTCGATGTCCTTAAGTAGAATATATATATATATATATATATATATATATATATATATATATAATAGAAATTATAAGCCTGCAGTCTTGACGGAGTAGCAATAGTTGTAATAGGCAACCGGATGAGGATGATCCATTGGAGGGGAGGGTGTAATTCTCGTTCCACAAAAATATGTAGAAATTCTATAACAAAATCTTTAGTCAATAACGAACTGGTAATATCATAACTGGCGTGAAGGCTGTTGAGGGGCCGGACCCTGTACGGTTCTGGACTTTTCTATTCTAAGGGGTTCATGGAAAAAGTATATAGTTCACAATGAATTCGCCAGAGTGATAAGAATTAAAAGAAAGACTATTGGATAGGGAATCTAGCGAGAAATTTCAGTGGTAGAGGTCGGGAGTTTAGCGAAGAGGTAATTTGATCTTACAGGCGATTTGAGTGGAAAAGTGGTCGTGGGAGGTCAGTCATACTGGGAGGTCCGCAGGTCAAAGGTGAAAGGGAATGGCAAGATATATGACCTATTGGACAAAAAAAACGAAAGACTGAAAGGAAAGTGGGGTGATTAAGGGACTGGTCTCTGGTGTGAAATGTATTAGGGGGTATTTTTTAGGTATCGTTTCATATATATATATATATATATATATATATATATATATATATATATATATATATATATATATATATATAATATATTTGCGTATATTCTCTATACACATCTACACTGTTTGACCAATCCACATCACATTTGATACATTTATATGCACTTTAGAACACTGCGGAAAACATAGGCTATTTCTTCCCTGTCTTCAGATCCATCTGTAGCCATAAAAATGCACACAGGTAGTCCTAAAAGTGTCCCTCGAAGTCCCAACTACGTTTGTTTTCATGTGCAATCAGAGTAACAAACTAAAGTTTGTTTTCCGCAATAAATGGACTGGTAATGGATAAGGAAACACGTTCTACAGAGTGTGTCTATTTGAGTTAACACAGAGAAGTGCCGTGGTCATATTTTAGCTGCCGCGGTAGATAACACGTTCTACAGAGTTTGTGTATTTTGGTTAACTCAGGGAAATGTCTCGGTCATATTTGAAACCTGAGCAACGCCGGGTTATTCAGTTTAATAATAAAGCTTGCGTTGCCCTTCTCTTTTCCTAGTATCCATGTAAATTGTTTATGACAGTATGTGAGGCAGACAGGTTGGGATTTTAATTAACATCGCACAACGGGCTATTGACGACGATCCGGGATCAATTCAGGGAGAAAATATCTAAGGACAACACCACGTCACTTTGAACCATGGTCAGATGACGCAGTCACGTCCGAGCTGGCACCCCACTCTACAAAATTCCACACCACGCCAACGTGAGGCCGCGTCAGATTCAACGTGCACCAGACCTCTTTGTTCACGGTAGTCTTTAGTTGGATTCGAACTGGCAATCCTCCGGTTGCCAGTCCGTTACTCTTACCGGGCTATCACGGCTCTGATTGCACATGAACTGCACTTTGTGAAATAGAAACTGTAGAATAGAATTGTACATTGTACTATAGAAAATTTAAAATAGAGCTGTATTCTTGGGAAAAGTAATAATACACTACTCGGAAACCCTATAATAGAAACTATACATTACGTAATAGAACTGTACATTGCAAACAGAAACTGTATTATAGAACTGTACAATGTGTAATAAAACGTGAATTTTGGACCCTCTTGACAATACGAATATGAGTAGTGTGTTCTTGATTTTACGTGAAATACCAATAATTTCAAAAGTAATATCTGTTGGATAAAATAATTCTCGAAAGGATTCTACTCGTCATACCGGAAACGGCAAGTTGCGCAATGGAGCAATAATGTAACTTTACATGAATTGAGATCCGGGAAGTATGGATGCCAATTTATTCGGTGCCGGTCTCTTTAGAATAATTTAGAGCGATGATTCTGTTGCTGAAGTAGTCATCAAGGAAGGTGGAACACAGCAGAAACACGGTGCGATCGGACACCATCTTGCACAAACCACGAAGTGTCTTGTGTATCCTCCAATCCTTGAAGTGTGGCGACAAACTGTTGCAAAATCGCAATGTACCGGAATAAAGTCAGTTTCTCAAGAAAAACAATAATCCTTTACCGGAAACTGCAGCGCTATCATCATTATCCAAAATTGTAACTAATTTTTAAACTGGTCTATCTCTAATATTTTAAAAGGAATTGTTTGTTTGCTTGTTTCTTGCACGCAAAGTCCTGACGAATCGAAGAAACTTACAGTAATTGCATTTGGCACACAGGTAGTCCAAATCGTTTGCAATTTTAGGATCGCGGCGAATTTTAAAATTCAATCTAGAACATTTAAAAATGAATTTAATGAAATGTAATTATTATTCTTTTCTTGGGAATGGCATCAGCATAAAAGATCATATTCTAAATTAATGTTTTCCGTTTCCGTTTTCATTTTGCGCGGAGGAATGATTTTTCTCGTGCTGAGTAATTAGTCGTATACGAAGCCAGCATTGTGAAGGGTTAGAGCATTGGAGTCATTAACAAAATGATGTTTAAATCCAAGACTGCCTTTATTGCATATTTCTCAATACGAAATCGTGATTGGCTGTTACATAAGACATTTGCATACTTCCTTCTACCTCTGCAGCAAATTGCAGCCTCTCAAATTCAGATTGGCCTCTGGAAATTAACATTGTACCCTCAGTGCTTAACTTTTGCAGTGAGTTTATTATAAGCCAGCAGCTATGAAAAAGTTACTTACGCTTAACTAAACATATTAGGCTGAACTGCCTGCAGTTCGTATCGTAGCCCGTGAAAGTAGCTCTGCGATAGGACTTTTAGCTGTGACTTAGGCTTTGCATAGAGTCGGTGTTGGTCTAGCAACACTAAAGCGACAACGCAGTAAAAAGATGACAATGTTGTGCCAAAATTTCCTCATAATTTCGTGAGGCAAAATGTAGCAGTGCCGCCTAAAGGGAGAAGCTAAAAGTAAACGGAAGCATAAAAACAGCATTTTTTTGGCCGTGTAACGAAACATTGTGGGCCGTAAATTAAAAAAGACCGCTAAAGCGAAATGCCGTAATTTTGTTGATCTTTTATGCATTTTTTGTTTGTTTCTGTGTTTGGGTGTCTTTTGGAAAGTATAGCAATATTTAATTTTGATAATTTATGCAACGTATAAATTTACAAAAGCATAAACTTTAACTTTTGGTTTGGATATCTTTTTGAAAGTTTAGCGATTTCTGTGTAGTTTTCCTGTAGCAACATTTCCATCGTTCATCAACGCATACTGTTCCACTGTCAGAGCCCTCTGATTTAGTCGTATGTACAACACCCTTTCTGATTAAATCTTGGAATACATAAAATAAATTACATAAAATAAATACACAATAAATTGATGGAACAGGTCTTTGCTTCTCAGTAAAACGTTGAAATTCGAAGAGAGCATCATAATCCTGTGAGCGTAAAACTACATAGAAGAAATGCTCTTAGTTTGAATAAATGATCCAAATCAAATAATGGCTTGAGTGCATACCAATGGCTTGAGTGCAGTAAAGACCATTTGAAGACTGTTGATATTTTTAGGAAACCAAATAATACAAAAATATAATAATAATTAATTTTAAAATGTTCTACATTAAATTTAAAATTGGGATTAAATATCGCTATACTTTCTACAAGACTTCCAAACCAAAATGATAAAAATTAACTATACGAAAACAGAAGTGCTATACAGAAACAAACAAAAGATTGCATAAATGAAACAAACCAAAAATTGCTTAAAAGATCAAAATTAAATATCGCTTTATTTTAAAAAAGATATCCAAATAATCCAAACAAAAAGTTAATATCTTTAAAAATTGTAATCCAAACTATCGTACTCTAATAAAGAAACAGTAACAAAGTATTGCACAACCGTGATCCAATTCCTAGAATGGAAAGTGAACAGTAAATTAAAATAAACTTATATTATAGATTATGATAATCCAAACTAAAAGGTAACGCTGACTAAAAGTTAATATTCTTTTAAAAAAGCAATACATTTTTATAAAGGGTATCCAGTAACCGGTCGGCTTCACATGTACAGTAAATACGGGTTTAGTCAATACCTATTGAAGACAGTTGCCATTCGGAGGATAATAATAATAATTAATTATCTCATTAAATTAATTTTCAAATGTTCTTTATTAAATTTTAAATTCGGGATGGACTAAATTGCAAAACATTCGGAGTACCTGTGTGCCAAATTTCATTATTGTAAGTGCCATAGATTCGTCAGGACACGGCGAACACCCAATACACGAACTTTATTTTATAAAATAGTAGAGACAAACGGCTTTCATAGAAGACTTTCATAACAGAGACAAACTGCCAAAAGGAAAAATCTGCTGCCATTGGGAAAAGTCAAACTGCCATTGGAAAAATGTTTATTTCCAGAAGCCAATCTGAATTTGAGAGGCTTATTTTTGTTGCAGAGTTAGATGAAAGTATGCAAATGTGTTATGTAACAACCAAACACGGTTTCGTGTAGAGAAATATGAAAAAAAAAAAGGCAGTTGTATAAGAAGCCAGCATTGTGAAGGGTTAGAGGAGTTGTATGTAAGGGCTGTGAAAAGTGTTTAGAACTTTTGTGCAATTAGTTTTCACGACAGACGGGTTTCTATGGCTTCCAGAAGACGAATAGCGCTGAATAGTGAGCGCTGGTGTTCTGTGGGACGCCTTGAAGCAGGGCAATCAATCTATATATATATATTTCTCTTACGTGGCACGCAAAAAAGACGTTATTTGTTTCCGCGTTTTGGCAACATTGTGCGATTGTTTGTTTACTAGGAGTCATTTGAAACTAGCGTTATCGGATGAAATTTTATTGAAAAAAATGAATTTTAGACGAGCTGTTGCGGTTTGTAATAGAAATCTAAGAAAGCGGAGGATCTTTTCAGGGCTATTTAAAAAACGGTCCTTTTCAAGGCTAACAATTATAGTACAACAAGACGCGTGCACTACAACTTTCGACAACAAACTCAGTCAAAAAGTGTATGGGTGGCTCGAGTACTGGGGAAATGTACACACAAACAACATGCTGGGTATTCAATTTCCAAAGCAGCGCTCACATTGCGAGTAAAAATTTGCTCAAAGTTTTCATCTAAATTCTGATTCCAGAGGTACTGTATATATCTTTTATGTAATACAACAAATTTAGATTTGAAAAAAAAAATTTGGAATATATTTTGTAATCAATCCCTTCTGCTAGGACATATGTCTTCATTGATGCGAGCGAAGCGAGCATAGGTTCGCGCAGCGAATCAATGAGAATTGCGAAGCAATCCTCCGGGGGTTGGCGAGCGTTAGCGAGCAGGGGGCGGGCCCCCTAGTCACTTATATTGTTCTTTTCTTTAGCGTTTATCATACCGTCATTTAACGATTATGGAAACAACTCTGAACAGTTGTCCGAAAACCTGTGGCTCGCTGCCCAAAGGTTACGAACCCCGCGGAAGATCGATATATTACTGTTCTTAAAAAGCACTGATCATGCAAAGCAGCGCCAAAGGGCAATTCTTTCCCCAGGAAATGAAGATGTCAATGTCATCAAAAAGCAACTCTTCTAAGAATTGCCGTTAGTGTTAAAATTTACAAATTTTTCGATTTTACGTGTGACTTACATGAGACCGTAAACTATACAAGAGTTTTTGAACACATTGGAGTCATCTGGAGTACTCTCGCACGTATTGGAGCTGAAGATTGGGGCACCGATTATGCTTCTCAGAAATCTGAATCCACCTTCACTCTGCTATGGCACTAGCCATTTAGAGTGATACTACTAATGTCTCATGCCAAATATTATTGAAGCCAACATCATGACTGTACATGCCGCAGGCGAGGACGTATTCATTCCTAGAATACCAATCATCCCTTCTGATATCCCATTCCAATTTTAAATACTTCAGTTCCCGGTTCCTTTAAGTTTCGCTATGAGCATCAACAAGACCCAAGGACAAACGCTGAAAGTCGTAGGACTCTATTTCATTAAACCGTGTTTCTCCCTCGGTCAAATCTATGTGGGGGGTTCGTTGAGAGAGTTGTATACCTTTTTACTTTTTACAAATAGATATTATTTAAATTTCTTGCCAGATATGGTTATTTTAATAAGTGTAGAGGGATACTCTCTCGGGGCGAAAATAATCAAACACAAAATGCTCATTTTTAAAATTTGTTTTCCTCTCACACATATGTGACAGACTTATTTCATTGAATTTAATTAATTGTTTCTAAAGTAACATTTGACACCTACAAGCATTGCTATTTTAAAAATTCAGATAGGTAGTAAAATAATTTACTTTGTAGTGAAGACAAAAAAAATTGACCTTTTATTTTGGTCTATTAATCTATTTAATTTAAAATTAATAATGACCTTAACATTTAAAAATATTTATATTAACCTATACATCTAATTTTTCTATCTCCCTATTATCTGAGTAATTTGGTGTTCAAATATACTACGTTGCCCAAACCAACACATTTCATTGTTTGTTGTGTGTTAAAAATAAAATACACATTTAAGTTGTAAAATTTTTTTAATATCAGACTCATTTTTTCTATGTTTTAAGTAAAAAAAAAGCATGTTTTCTTACTCCTTATTCACCATTCAATTTTCTCAACTGCCTTATTCAAAAACTTAAACTCTTAATTTTTAGAAAATAGAAAATTGTATGGCATTGCATTAAAAGATGCATGTGTATAAGATGGATTTTAGAAATAATACGAGTCTTCACTGCACTCCCACCAATCTTGCATTTGGATCATTTATACAAACTAAGAACATTTCTTCTATGTAGTTCTACGGTCACAGGATGATGATGCGCTCTTCGAAATTCACCGTTTTACTGAGAAGCAAATACCTGTTCCATCAATTTACTGTAGACATGTATTCCAAGATTGAATCGGAACGAGTGTTGTACATACGACTGAATCAGAGGACTCTGAGAGTGGAACAGGATGCACAATTGGGAAATGCGTTGATAAACGATGAAAATTTTGCTATAAAAAATTAAGTACACAAAAATCGCTCTCGAATAACTAGAACAAGAATTAATCGAAATAACTCGTTCAAGAATCAACAGAAATTCTATAATTTTTTATTCTCTTTTTTTTGCCCTCAGACTCAGCCGTCGTCGTTCTCTGAGGTTGACCTCGGAATAGTAATTTTTATAAACGTCGCACTAGAGCAACACAACAGGCTATTGACGACGGTCCTTGATCAATCCCTTAAGCAGTTGACCTTGGAAAGAAGCACGTAGATTTTTACCGAGAATTAATTCTACCGTGTTATGTTAAATGGGAACACATTGTTAAAATTTCAACGAATTTTAAATCTGAGGAAAATTTAAATTGGTGATTTTTAATTAACGTCGTATTACAGCAACACAACATGCTATTGACGACGGTCCGGGAAAAAGAAAGAGAAAACAAGCCCTTGTTTTTATTCTGAAATTTAGAAAAAATGGTAATTTCATAGAATATTCAGCATTTTCTATTTACCGTAATTCTAGTTTTAATTTGAGATTTCGAATGCCATAATCGTGGGTTGTCACGCTAAACAAATGTCTTCCTATGAACTGAAAATAATTTTCTTAAATTAAATAACCTTTAGCTTCATTCATTTATAAAGGTGCGTATCACATTGATTCTCCAGTCATCATCGTGCGCTAGCCTTGAGAAGAAAGGTGAATTAAGGCATATTGATTAATAAAGGTTAATTAAGAAATGTTAAAGGTCCAAATAAGCCCACAAAAAATAGTCACTAAATATTACATTATCTGGCCGAAAAGGTGCAATAACGAGAGAGAGAGAGATGATAAATATAATTTGCGTGTTGGTTCTTCTTCTTAAATGTATGAGAATCGGTTGTATGATATGATTCGTTACTTGAAAGAATAACTTCATTTTGTGTTAGGCATAACCCTTATTCCGATTATATAGCATTCTAATGTCATAACATTGAATCTAATGTCATAACATAGATTATAATGTCATAACATTGAATCTAATGTCATAACATAGATTCTAATATCATAACATAGATTCTAATGTCATAACATAGATTTTAATGTCATAACATAGATTCCTTCCATCGTAAAAATGAAATGACTTTCTTTCATACGTGTCCATTCATTTGTAAGCAAACCTCTGGTTATTCTCCTCAAAACCCACATTCAATCTTATTATTTTACGTAGAGCAGTACTACCCCATACAAGCTCGCATCATGCGAAGAAAGGCAAAATGAGCACACAAAAATCAGTCATTCAAAATGGCAAACATGAGAGCAGACTGTTTTTGGCTGAGAGGCATGACAGAGAGAAAAAAACAATTACTTTCTGCGTTTGATCTTATTCTAAAAAGTATAAGGAATGCTAATCTGAATTTTTTTACTATTTGAAAGAATAAGACCATCCATATTTTGGCTTTAGCTTTCCTTATTCCAATTCTACAGCATTCTAATATCATAACATAGAATGCCACACTTCAAAAGACACGCGTTCCACCGTAAATCTGAAACAATTCCCTTGAATTGAATTGTATTTATGCTCAACCAATTGTAGAAGAGAATTGGTTCTTATCGCATTAATTCTCCCGTCAAAACCCAACATCAATCACTTACTTCGGTAGAAAGACTCCAAACAATTTGCAGAAGTCAGTCATTGGAAACGGCACAGTGGAGACCAGACAGTGTCTGGAGAAAAGGTACGACTGAAAAAGACAGCAGAAAGATGTAACTACTTTTTGTGTTTGTTCTTAGTCTAAAAAGTAAGGCTTAACAAGTAGAAGTAACTGTTAACCTTTAACATAAGAAACAAAAGAATATACCTATTTTATGCATGAACAGAAGTAAAGAAATAAACTTATTTTTTAACGAATGGCAATTTTAAATGCTTCATTATTGGAAAGACTTACTCTAGTCTAGTGTTAGGCATAATCCTTATACCAATTTTATAGCATTCTAATACCAAAACATAAATTACCACACTTCAAAAGATCCGTGTTCCACCATAAAACTAAATTTGTTTATTGAATTGAATTTCATTTGTCTTCATTCATTTATACAGAAACCTCTGATAGTACCGCGGTAATTCTTATGTTAAAAGCTACCATCAATCATCTACCCAGAGCAGAACGTTTCCAGGTAAGTTCGCACCTTGGGGAAAAAAGACTCCAAGCACGCTCACAAAAATCAGTCATTCGAAGTGGCAGAGAAGGGAACAGACATTGTCTGGAGAAAAGGTGCTACAATAACGATAACTTAAGAGAAATAAAATATTACTTGTTTTGTATTTTCTACGACGTAAAACTAAGATAAAAACCTTGAATTAAATTGCTGGTTTGTTGATTCATTTATGAAGAAATCTCAGTTGGTATATCACATTAATTCTCCAATCAAAACATACCTAAGTTGCTTAGCTAAGCTTAAGATTCCAAGCAAGCTTGTAAAAAAACCCGTTTGAAATGGAAAACAGCAAATGTCTGGCGATAAGGTACAACAGTAATTATCGCTAAAGAGAGATGGAAGATAATTTTACTTTTGTTTTGATCTTATTCTAAGGCGTGTAAGATTCTAAATCGTAAAACTGTAATAATTTCCTTGAATTAAATTGCCTTATGTTGATTTATTTAAAAGGAGGTCTGGGTTTATATCAATTTAATCCTGCAATCAAAACCTACCGTCGCCGAACAACCGGTATAGTTGTTAAAGTGTTAGCCTCTAGATCGGAAGGTTTCTGGTTCGAAAAAAGGGTCCGGACATGGATGTTTGTAAGCATATGGTGTAGAGGCAGCTGGTGCACCTTAAATCTGTCCTGGCCGAAAGTCCTCACGTTGGGTTGGTGTGGAAGTTTGGAGAGTGGGGTGTGTTGTGTTGGTGTGTAACTAAGGTGTAACTAAGGTGTGTGGTAACTAAGGTGTTGCTTCGTCATCTGACCGTGGTTCAAAATAACGAGGTGTTGTCCTCTGATACATCCCTTAAGGGGTTGATCCCGGACCATCGCCAATAGCCCGTTGTGTTGCTCTAGTACTACGTCAACTAAAATTACCATTACCATTACCAAAACCTACCGTCAATCACTTACCAAGTCCTGAGATTCTAAACAAGCATGAAAAAAAAATCAATGGTCTGAAATGGCACAGAGAAGAGCAACTTTTGTCTGGAAAAGTGGTACAATAGTATAATTGTCGACAAGATTGAGAGAGAAGAGATATTTTTAATTTTGTGTTTTTGTGTGACATAAGATTTTTAAACGTAAAACTGGAATAATATGAATTAAATTACTCTTTTGTTCATTCTTTTATAAAGAAGTCTTGGTTGGTATCACCTAAATCCTCCAATCGAAAGCTACAGTCAATCCCTTACCCAGTCCTAAGATTCCAAGCAAGTTTAATAATCAACCGTCTGAAATGACATTGTCCTACGATAAGGTACAACAGTAATTATCACCAAAGATAAAAGGAAGAGAGATAATACAGGGTGATTCATGAGTACGTATATAGTTTCCAGATGCTGTAAAACAGGAACAGTTTAAGCCACGGTCCCCAAATGCGAACTGTTTGCTAGGTATGCTCATAAAATTTGTGTCCCCTTACAATGCGAAGTGACGAAGGCGATAGCGAACGTGTCACGTGACTAGTCAGTGTAAACGGATGCGTCTGCAGTGGAGAAGGTGTTTTGTGTTCTTGAATTGAGCAAAACGGAATCGGTCACCGATGTGCAACTGCATTTTCGATCACGATTTGGAAAAGAACGTCCAACCAGAAAATTCATTTACGATTAGTTTAAAAAATTTGAAAATACGTGCTGTTAGTGCAAAGTTCCAAAGCCAGGACGACCTAGAGGAGACCGATGTCGTCAAAAACTTTATTCATCCAATTGGACCATAAAGTCTAAGAACTTTATTCTTCAATTGAATAGTGCACTACCACACTGGTCAGTTGACATTCGAAATTACCTCTATTAACATCTTCTTCACCGCTGGATTTTACCAAGCGCCGACTACAGCATGCCACCAGGGCCGATCCTAGGGTGTCGGCCGCCCGCGTGCAAAGGTCTAATGTGCCGCCCCTTCTAGAGAATTTTTCATATGTTGACTAATACTTAATGTTGACGTTTTAAACTCATATACCTGTGTAAGAGTAAAAAGTAAAGCATTAATAAAAATGCAAATAAAATTTGAAATGCAAAACTTTAATTTTTTGGCCAGTAGGTTATAATAGCGACAAAATACTTTAAAAAATAACAAACAAACAAAAACATTACCTTTGAAATAAAAATAGACATTTTATAATTAGAAAAGCAGAACAACAGTATTTACTCAGAAAATATAATCTAATAAAAAAAAGCATAAATCTCATGAAAGGAAATGTATATAAATCAGTCCTTCTATAAAGACTATCTAACTATAAAATAACTTTTCTGGCTTTCTGAGAAGCAAATTTGTCAATAATTTCGTTGAAATCAATTTTTTCAGAGATTTCGGATTCAATAGAGATGATGGCCAAATCTGAAAGCCTTTCTTGTGTCATATTATTTCTCAAGTAATTTTTAATTTACTGAAACTTCTTTCACCTAAAGCCACAGAAACAGGTAAGGTTAAAAAAATTCTTATTGCTAGAGCAAAATTTGGAAAACAGGGAATGAGATTATTTTTACTATAATTTCTAATATCTCAATTGGCTGTTTTTTACCTGGAAAAATGTCTTTGAATGAAATTATTTCATTAAAGAGATATATACTGTCTATATCTTTCACAATACTTCCTTCCTCCTGTACCTGTAACTTAAGATCAAAGTCCATGCAGGCTTTCATGAGATCAGCATTAGAAAAGTTGTGAAAATCATACAGAAAGCTGAATATTGAATGGCACTCAGATAATAAAAAAATCGCGTGATCAAGAATTGCAAAATAGAAAGCAGTCTTGAATTGCTGGAGGGGATTTGAAACTGGTTCATCACTGCCCTCGCAATCAAATAAACGGACCTTTTTCCTGAGCTTCGAGATGGGAAAATCGGGATCAATACCTAAATCTCTAGCAAGTGTTGTTGCTGAATCAACAAATATTTTAAAATTATCATCTGATCTTTGGGAAACTAAATATTTTTATGAATATCTAAGCCTTCAATGCATTCGATGTTTAATTTAGGATTTTGAAGCATTTTACTCAATACATCAATTCTTGATAATAAATCATGCCACATTAAAATTGAACACAAAAATTTAAATGTTTCAATAATTTTAATTATTGATTCAGCAACCATTTTTGTTTTCGTGTTATCTTTAATTAAGGCATTTAATGCGGTAATAATGTTTTAGAGGTCTAATAGCATTGATACGACTTTCCACCTTGTTTCGCTTAATGGTTTTAAAGTTAGACTTTTCACGTGTTTTTTTAGTAAATCCCATCGATATGGGGACGCAGAAAAGTAATTATATACCTCTTGTACTATATCAAAATACCAGAAATTTCACCACTGGAGCTGGCAGCGTCTTTAACGACGAGATTTAATGTATGAGCCGCACACGGCACGTATAATGCTCTAGGATTGATATTGAGAATCCGTTTATGAAGCCCTATATTTTTCCCCTATATATTATTAATATTAATTATTTCATTTTGAAAATGCTGCGTTAAGTAGTGTGGAATACGTGTTTTGTTACTTTTGTATTTACTAACATTATTAAGGTGTTCTGAAATAACTGGATCTCCAACATCTCCACTGCCTTTAAAAATTTACCACTATCTCTATGATACAACTTCGTACTAGTTTCTCTGATTGCCAAATTTTGACTGGCTAAAAATTGTACTACAGCAATTATTCTTTCAATGATGGCGCGCCATCGCTTTTTCTCTCGATTGTGAACATTTTGTTGTTCCGCGTCAATAGTACAATTTTTTTCCAGCCTCGTCTTTATTTCGCACCACAAAAATGTGCCCTTTGGTTGTTTTTTAGATAAGAATTTAAAATTTGGTATCCTTTTCTATGCCGTATTGCCGGCTCTGACACGAATTTTACTATCAAATGAAAAATATGTGTAAAGAGTAGACATTAATGGACAATGGACCAACACACTGTGCACTAACATTCTATTTTTCTTAAACTATGCTATGCTATCGAGAAATCGGGACTTATTTTGATTTCTTAATAACTATTTAAAATTCAGCATATTTATTCGACTTATTATAAGTTTCAAAACATTTTGCTTGATTTATAGAACTTTATGCGGCCTGCGGCAGCCCCTTGTTTTGGCCGCCCGCGAGCGGTGCACGCGCTGCACACCTGCTAGGATCGGCCCTGCATGCCACTCACCCAATGGCCACTCAGATACCCTGATTTAACACCATGTGACTTTTTTCTTTGGGGCTACATAAAGGATAACGTATTTAACCCTCCTCTTCCTGTTGATCTAGCGGAGTTGAAACAGCGTATCGCAACCACTATCACTGCACTTGCACTAACACGCGTCTGGGCAGAAATGGGTTACCAGTTCGATGTGTTTAGTGTGACTAAGGGTGCACACATAAAACATCTGTGACTGTCTCTAAAAAACTTCATACATTCACCTACACTTCTGTTACAGGTTCCATAAAATATCGTTCATTGTCACTGCTATATTGTGCCTTGAAATTGTATACTTACTTATGAATCACCCTGTATTGTGTTTGTTCTTGTTCTAAGAAAAGTAAAAGATTTAAAATGTAAAATAATAATGAGACATAATCCTTGAATAAAATTGCACTTTCGTTCATTCATTTTGATAGAAACCTCAATTGATATCACGTTAATTATCCTTCAAAGCCTTCCATCAATCATTATTCTGAGTCCTTACATTCCAAGCAAGCTTGAAAAAATCGATCGTTTGAAACAGCATAAAAGAGAGCAGCCACTGTCTGGATAAAAGGTACAACAATTATCTCTAAATATAAAGAAGAAAAAAATATAATTTTTTGTTTGTTCTTATTCTTCACCTTTATTAGTTTCGAAGTAAAATGTTTTAAAGCGTAAAAAAAGTAATAATTTCCTTCAATACAAAACTGCACTTTTATTGATTATTTTATAATGAAACATTGGTTAGTATCATGTTAACAATCAAGTCCAAAGCTATCATCGATCAATTACTTAAGAGTCCTAAGGTTCCAAGTAAGTTTGAAAATATCAATAGTCTGAAATAGCATAGAGAAGACCATTCATTGTCTGCCGAAAAAAGTACAATTATTATCGCCAAAGAGAGAGAGAGATTATATTATTCTGTGTTTGCTGTTTCGAAAACACAAAATTCTGAAACGTATAATCTGAAATAGCACAGAGAATACCCTTCATTGTCTGTCGAAAAAGTACAATTATTATCGCCAAAGAGAGAGATAGAAGAGATAGATTATATTATTCTGTGTTTGCTGTTTCGAAAACACAAAATTCTGAAACGTATAATCTGAAATAGCACAGAGAATACCCTTCATTGTCTGTCGAAAAAGTACAATTATTATCGCCAAAGAGAGAGATAGAAGAGATAGATTATATTATTCTGTGTTTGCTGTTTCTAAAACACAAAATTCTGAAACGTATAATCTGAAATAGCACAGAGAATAACCTTCATTGTCTGTCGAAAAAGTACAATTATTATCGCCAAAGAGAGAGATAGAAGAGATAGATTATATTATTCTGTGTTTGCTGTTTCGAAAACACAAAATTCTGAAACGTATAATCTGAAATAGCACAGAGAATACCCTTCATTGTCTGTCGAAAAAGTACAATTATTATCGCCAAAGAGAGAGATAGAAGAGATAGATTATATTATTCTGTGTTTGCTGTTTCGAAAACACAAAATTCTGAAACGTATAATCTGAAATAGCACAGAGAATACCCTTCATTGTCTATCGAAAAAGTACAATTATTATCGCCAAAGAGAGAGATAGAAGAGATAGATTATATTATTCTGTGTTTGCTGTTTCTAAAACACAAAATTCTGAAACGTATAATCTGAAATAGCACAGAGAATATCCTTCATTGTCTGTCGAAAAAGTACAATTATTATCGCCAAAGAGAGAGATAGAAGAGATAGATTATATTATTCTGTGTTTGTTGTTTCTAAAACACAAAATTCTGAAACGTATAATCTGAAATAGCACAGAGAACCCTGTGCCCTTCATTGTCTGTCGAAAAAGTACAATTATTATCGCCATAGAGAGAGAAACTAAAACAGAGATACGACTAAAATTGCCCTTTTATTGGTTCATTTATATAAATAAGCATTGGTTGGTATCACGTTAAAACTATCTAGTCCAAAATTTCCCTGAATCACTTACTCAGGGGTCCTAAGATTCCAAGCAAGCTTGAAAAAATCAATAGTCTGAAATGGCACAGAATAATCTGAAAGACCAGACAATGTCTGCCAAAAAGGTTCAATAATTATCAACAGAGAGAGAGAGAGAGAGAGAAAAGAAAGAGATAATTTTATTCTGCGTTTGCTCTTTCTCACAAAATTCTGAAACGTAAAGCTGAAATGCTTTCCTTGCATTAAATTCCCTTTTTGTTCATTCATTTATATAAAAAAAAGGCTCAGTTTGTGTCACGTTAATTCTCCTGTCCAAACCAACCATCAATCAAATTCTTCGAGTCGCGAGATTCCCTGCAAGCTCGCAAAAATCAATCGTCTGAAATGGCGCACGAGAGCGGACATTGTCTGGCCGAAAGAAGGTTCAACAGTAGGAATATCCCTGGAGCCAACCAGAAAGAAAACTTTTCTATCTCTATCCACTCGGAGGACTGTCTTTCTGGGTTTCTCAGTCCATTTCCTCCGACCTAAGCTCTGCGTGGGATGCACAAAAGCTGAACTAGGTCGGAGGCGTTTCTGCAGATCAGAGAAAAACGAAAAGAATTATCTTGTAGGAATCCCAAGCTACAGTAGTCACGCATTCGCATGATCCTAATAGAATACTAAGCCTGTTGTGAGACGGGATTTAATGGCCAGATCCTGGTTTTCCTGCTTCTTGGATGAATTTTGTTGCTGAGCTTATTTGAATAAGGTTGCTAAGCTACGTAAGGAGATTTACGAAACGTGTTTTTAGAGGGCAACAGTTATTAACATCGACCTAAGTCTTTCTATATCTAGTAATTGGTAATTTAAAAAAAAACGTCGTGCTAGAGCAACACAACGGGCTATTGGTGACGGTCTGGGATCAATTCCCTATGGGATAGATCCAAGGTCAACACTACGTAATTTTAAACCACGGTCAAATGACGAGACAACACCTGAACTGGCAACCCACTCTCCAAACTTCCACACCAACCCAGCGTGTGGATTTTAGGCCATGACAGATTTACGGTGCACCAGCCGCCTCGACACCATTCGCTTGCAAGTATCCATGCACCGACCCGGATGCGAACCAGGAACCTTCCGATCTAGAGGCTAACATCTTAACCGCCAGACCGGAAGGACGGCTTCTATATCAAGAGTATTTTATAATCGACTTTTCATGAAATCTTTTTGGAAGCTGCTTAAGCCTTTGAACACCACGAGATCTCCAAGAAGTATAGTATATTTTTTCCCACACAAGACACCTCTAGATAGGAAGGTTCCTGGTTCGAATCCGGTTCAGGGCATGGATGTTTGTAAGCGTATGGTGTAGAGGCGGCTGGTTCACCTTAAATCTGCCATGGCCGAAAGTCCTCACGTTGGGATGGTGTGGAAATTTGGAGAGTGGGGTGCCAGTTCCGGTGTTTCCTCGTCATCTGACCGCGGTTCAAAATTTCGTGGCGTTAACCTCGGATCTTTCCCTCAAGGGATACATTCCGGACCGTTGTCAATAGCTCGTTGTGTTTCTTTAGTACGACGTTAATTAAAATTACCATTACCCGCATAAGGCGCATAATGACTTAATAATCACATCTACTGACTGAAAGAATCTATAGACCTTTGTGTTGTTCCAGTGTGACGTAAATTCAACTACCTACTTGCCTAATTCATAGACAACACTCAAAAAGATATCCGAAACTTTAATCTACTATCCATAGGATGAAGGGGCCATCGGTAGCCGGTTGGAAAAGTAACGGATTAGCAACCGGAGGGTTGCGAGATCGAATCTAACCAATGACCGTCTAGTACAAGGGGTGCTGGTGCACGTTAAATCTATTGTGGCTTCAAATATCCTCATGTTGACGTGATGTGGAAGTTTGGAGAGTTGAGCCGCGCTGCTCAAGTATGACCTCGTCATCTGACCGTGGTTCAAAATTAGTTGTCATCGGATCTTTCCCTTCGGGGGTTGATCCCACACGTCACCAATAGCCTGTTTTGTTGCTCGAGTATGACGTTGATGAAAAATACCAAATACCATTGAATCAAATCATTAAAAAAAAATTTCTCATGCTGCTGCTTACGGCAAACCAAGTCGCTCTTATGTTTCCTCAGTAGTTTGGTTGCTTTTGCAAAGCTTTTTGATCTTTGTCCACATCAGGTGCTTGTGTTCTTTCCTCTTTCAATCTTTCGGTACGTGAGAGCTTTCTATCTTTTTTTTTTATTTGAGCACGAATAAATATTTTTTTTTTGGAAATGGTCTGCGGTAAATTTCAACCTTATGTTTCTAAGAGAATGACGTAGTCAGCTGAAAATAGGGGCGGCGTCATAAAAATTCTATGTTGTACTAGTTGTAGAATTTTCATGTCAATAGAGTTCTTCGTTCGAAAGTTTTGTCTGTTTGTGATATATATCTGCTTGTAGTTAGCAAGTTTTAATTAAAAAAAATTTCAATTTTACCAAAATATTACTTTTTTACGTTTAAAATTAATTATAATATTTTGCCTTCGTTTCAAAATGTATGGCAAATGTGTTTTGGTTTTTACGATTTATATCTGTTTGAAATGTGTTAAATATATATACTTTTATTTAAACATTTAATTGTGTCACAAATTCAGGAACAATATGGAGCAAAACCATATCTGCACTACAGCATGCCCTTCAAATGTACACAAATGAAATAAATTAACAAAATAAATTTGTAAAAACATGATGACTCGCGGAAAGACTGAACTTCGAAAATTACCCCCCATGCCTTAATATTTTTAAAATCGTAATTCCATATTTTTCATATTAAGGACAAAGCTCAAGACTTAAATCTCTTTCTGTGCTCAGAAGGATTTTTAAAACACGATTCACGCAATCTCTTTCAAATTGCAACTAATATAAAATTTCTCTTATGAAAGAGATATTTTTGCTTTTCGAATCCATAAGAGCACTGTATTTCTTGTTGGGAAAGAAACCTGCATAAGTAACTCTCCTAATCTGTTAGGAAATTCACTACCGAAAATGGATTTTTGCCAATAACTTAGTATGTTCTCTAAATCCAGCAGAATCTGTCGACATAAAGTATGTCGGTGTTTTCTAAAAATATGTCTTGACAGTTTGATAAATATGAATCCTTGTTGGGGAAATATGCAGAAATATTGAACATTCTAATATACGAATGCGAAAAAGATCTTAGAAACGTCTTAAAATGGAAGGCTCTAATGGGATGGTAAGACTTGAGATGCCATTATAGCTGTCTACCATTGGTTTAACACTTGCTATATAATTTAAGAGTGGAATCTTTGGTGTAAAACCATTTTTTTACCATTCTTGCATAAACCTATATGTCTTAAATAGGTGTCTCAAGGTCACTCACTCCCTTTTCCGGAACCTCATTAACATGTTCCCTTCAAATTCCACCTTAAACTTCAACAAATCGACATTGCCTCAACTGAAGTGGGAAAACAAGCCTAGTTCTTCGATGGAGGCAGATGTTCCTGTAGTTTCAGGGCAGAGTAGAGCGAGACCGTCTATTAAAAAAAAAGGAATACGAGCTTAATGTTAGCAGTTGCTCTATAATTTAAAAGAGGAATCTGTTTTAGAATAGAGTTATTTTGACCATTCTAGAAAATGATATCCATTTTTTAAAGTTTGCGTCTCAAGCTTGCTCCAACGACCATTACAATAATTACCTGTACCTAAAAAATTGTGAGCTTATTTTTTTATGCATTTTCTCATCTGTGATTGGATTTTACCATAAGCCTTAAATTAATCAAGATAGCCTTAACTGAAGCGGGAAAAGAAGTTTTTTTTGCTTCGATTGCAGCAGATTTTCTCTTAATTACAGGGTAGAGTGAAGGATCTGATTAAGAGAAATATAATCTTAGATCAATGGTACGCATCACTTTAATTAATACACTATAACTAATCTATTTTTTGGGACCATTATGGTGAAAAAAAAAGCATTACAAAAAATGTATTTTTAGACACGTATAATTTTTACGAACTCAACTGATAAAGGAATAAACAATTTTTACTAGTTTCGTAGGAAATATAAGGAAGCATTAAAACAAAATGTAGTTTTGCATATTAATAATGTTTTGTGCGAACTATTTTACTTCTAATACGAGTTTTAATCTTAGTCATTTTTTGCGTGTTATTGGTATGGTCGAAAGATCTTTTAAACTATAAAAAATGGCTGTAATCAGAATGTAACAAAGATGTTCACCAAGAAATTAAGTTTTCGAGTAATTTTTTTTACACGACTCTTATACTTTAAGCGAAATTCTAAGAGCCGTGTAAAATTTGTAAGGCCCCTAAGACCACAAGCGCTAGTTAATAACTGTAATACCCTTAAAAAATTCAACGCATCTATTGCAAAAGAATACGTTTCGAAAAAATGCAAATGAAATTAAGCCCAGCTAAGATACTTCATTGAAACTGAATTTTATATTTTTAAAGACGTCTTGGCAAAATCATTTCAGCTTCATTTTATTTTAACTTAGTTTATTTTTAATTTCAATTCGGCTTTGAAATATGTATCTATAAACATTCAATTTCATTCTATGTTTTAAAAAATTCTGAATAAGTTTTAATGTCTCATTGGAAGATAATAATCCTTTCTATATTTCATTCCCATTCTTCAATTAACAGTGCTCTATAGTTAAAATCTGCGCTGCTGCCAACATTACATAAAATTTATGGGAAATAAACATAGCACATTACATTTTAAGAAGAAATTATTTATAGCGTAACAGTTGGAGTGAATGCTCTGCAGCATTACTTGCATTTGTTGTGGGTTACTTGTTCTGGGCTCCATATAAATCATCTTTTATAGCAAGAGTTTCCAGTTTATCTCTGATATTTAAACCTTGTATCATACAAGGAAGGATTTATTTGTATACTAATATATTTTCTCCACAATATGTCTGTATATAAAATAGATATTTTATGCTGTGAACTGGAATATATATTTAGATATGTATCTTTGCAGACAATAATGTTCTGTTACGATACAATTCTAGGATTTAAAAACACGAGGAGGGATCAATGAGTATCTGTAAGTATAATCTATAAGTATCTCTGAGCAGAAGAATAAAACTCCATCGCATTTGTCTCTATTTGTCCTTTGTTCTGATTGGTTCGTTGGTTTTGGGGTTTTATGACGCAAGGGCCATATTTCATCGTGCTGCATCAGACACAAGACTACAGTATCGATAGACACACACGAACAATGAAAGTTCTACCGACACATAAGAGAGAAATACACCCTGGAAGGAATCGAACCCGCGCCCTCAAAGGTTGCTATAGCAACTGGAATACCCTATTAGCCACTACGGCCATTCCTTTGTTTTGAAATCTTAACCCTTGAGTATCATCTTCAGTCAGGGTTGAGTGGTTGATGCGATGTTGTTCAAAATCACTTTGACTTTTTTTGAATGAATCCAGCTTGTGTTTGACGAACTTTTAAGTTGAATCGAACCCACTATTCGAAAACTCGATACTAATTATCGTGTGACGCTGCTATCGTCACAGTTTGAATCGTTAAATCTTAAACCTAAATATTTACCAAGTACATCCACCCTTTGAGTACGTGACCACACTAAGAAAGGCAAGCATATCACCCATACATTAGATTAACCTTTTAATTGTTTATTCCAGCTTTGTACACGTGATCATGAGTTCTTACCCTTGGACTTTCGAAAGGTTCTATCAGAGCGTGACTTAATTAAGCATCACAATTCCTCAAAATCAGATTAGGGATCACGAGTTAAGCGCAGAGACAGAGACAAACAGGGAGAAACAATATTTGTGTGTTCTACGCATACGCAATAACGAAGAGACGAAGCCACCATTCGTGTGATGTGGAAGTTTGGAGAGTGGGGTGCCGGCGCAAGTGATGATCAGGTCATCTGACTGTGGTTCTAAATTATTTGGATCTTTTTCCGGTGGGCAATACAATGAGCTAATAAGTCCTGTATTGATCCAGGACCGCATCCATTAGATCATTGTGTTGGTCAAATTACCAAAAAGACTTTCATGAAACTAAAACCTCTGTCTCCCCGAAAGCCAGAAAATAATTTTCGGAAAACTTCATGTTATGATGAGGTGGCCGGTAATCAAAAATACTTTGCTCTAAACTGTCATCGGCGTTCTGAAAAATACTTTCCTTTTGCTGTTACTCAAGTTAAAAAATGATGATATATTGAACGCAGCTAGGATGTCTATTAAAGGCGTTTCAGAACATTAAACGGAAAAGTTAAGCGAAAATTCTCATTATGTTGATATAATAAGTGATTTATAGAGATGTTTTTTTTTTTTTTTTTTTTCTAATGGCGGGCACAAATGCACATAGTCATTGGCCACTACAAGGCCGGAAATGATGGTCTCTTGTGAAGGAGCACCCAGTGGGAGGACCATCATCGCTTCCTAACAAAGGACAACACAATTTACATCCATGCCCTGACCCCGGATTCGAACCAGGAACCTTCCGATCCAGAGGCCAACACCTTAACCACTAGACCGGTTGGTCGGCTTTATAGAGATGTAAAGATTTGAATACTTTTATAAGAATATTTTAAGGTATGCGAACACATTAAAACTGTCATTAATGACCAAAAGTTCCGAAAAAAGGTTTTTGATCTTATTTAATAGAGTATTTATTTGACTTTCCAAAATATATTTGATTTTTTCTCTAAGTTAATTAGTTGCAAAGGTATTAAGATTTTAATAAGGCCGGAAAACCGGAAGTAGTATGCAAAATACCGGAAATAGACATTAAAAGACCAAAAACCTGTCAAAATTTAAATTTAAAACTTATTTTTTTTTTGCAAACATTTTAAGAAGGTTTTTCAAATGTCTAAATGGTTTCTCTTTTGGAAATAGTGTGATCATTTTTAAAGAGAAGTGAAGTATAAAATTGTTTACACGAACAGTAGAGGCAAGAGAGAGCAAACGATACACTTGAAACTATTTTTTTCTCTAAATTAATTTGTATGCATTATTTCCTCACCTTAAATGTTATAACATAAAAAGTTGTTATTTGATTCTCGTAAAACTTTGAAAACTTGCTCTTTATAATGTTGTCTAGGGAAGGAACTAGAAAATAATTATGGTGAGTTGAAAAGATTTTAAATTATGACCCTTTATTTAAGAAATAGGATTGTAAAACTATCAAAAATCTTGTATTCATTTTTCGATCGCTTGATAATTTTTTGTTTATTTAATTATTATTTTTATTCTAGTTCATTCCCTATAAAAATGCATGTAGTTTGTTTGGTAGCATCATTTTTCTAATGGTTCGAATAGATTTTCATGTCACACATTTGAAGGTTTTGAAAATTTTCTTTAAACTTTCATGCATAATCATCATTTTTACAGAATAATTCATATATATTTAAATACTTATAGCCCAATGTTATTGTTTAATAACACTAAACATAAAAATATCATTAAAATGTTTCGATACCACATATAAAAAAAAGGTCTTGAACTTTTTCGAATACCTTAAAATGTGCTAACGCCTCATAAAGAAATTTATATTCTACTGTTCCTACTTTATTAACAATTAAATATTCTCAGTGCGTTAATTAGGGAATGTTTCCAGAAAAATGTTCTACCAGTTTTTATCACATCTCTAACGTTCTGATTTTACATTTTATGTAGTTAAAACTTAAACTGAAGGATAGCTGAATTATAAATAATTCGAATGATAGTAATTGAAGGAGAAGGATTTTTTCGTTTCATAAAAATAAAGTGGGCACCAGTGTTTTTGTGGTAGAAGTACATCATACGTACATTCATCAGTGCGTCGTTTACTATAAAAACCTCGTAAGTCCTTCCCTTTTTGTTAACGCGGATTTAATATTATATGTTTATATTTTTTCACCAAACTTGTTTCAAAAAGTGTGGTTCACATGTAAAAGCATTCTGTCAACAATTTGAAAACCTCGAATCTCTAATATTATAAAAGGAAGTATTTGTTTGTGTGTTTTCTTGGACTCCAAAGTCCTGACGAATCTATGGCACTTACAGTAATGAGATTTGGCACATAGGTAGTCCGAATTTTTTTCACTATTAGGGTCGTGGCGAATTTAAAAAAATTCAATCTAGAACATTTTAAAAATGAATTTTAATAGTTTTTTCACCTTTCTTCCTTCTTTCGCGTTCTTCCGAGGAATGACGAAACGTCAAAATTTAGACTTTTCGACCTCATGTCACCTTGATGTCAGCCTTTGGAACCATTTCAAGTTTTTTTCATCTTCCGTCTCTAGACTAGGAGAGAACATATTCGAATGACCTTAGTTTGTTTCGATATTCATTCATTTGATTTCGTGCGAAACGGATTCCAGTGAAGCAAAAGATATTGCTAAAGTTATCACTGGCGTTAATTCAGTGCTTTTTTTATCGCAGCGATCGTTAAAGGTAGAATAAAAATTTAACGGATTTAAAATCTGCGGAAAATTTTACAACACATAGATACCTTATACATTTGATTTTCTTTTAATCTTTTATATTTTCGCAAGAGTTTATGACGTCACGTGAACTTTCGCTTTCCAAAAATAAACAGATTACATTTTCTGACCTCTCTCTCTTCGCGTTAAAATATAATAAAAACAAACTACAAACTATAAGAAGAGCAAAAAAAAAAAAAACCATTTTGACTGGGATTGTTAAGTTCTTTTACGTAAAATCCGATTCGTTAAAGACAGACTAAAAATTTCAACGGATTTGAAATCTGCGGAATATTTTACACCACACTTACACCACGGGCACGGGCAACGCCGATCTATCCACGCAGTGGCTAGTCTTTAATAATCAGTGCCTAATTTTTCATCGTAGGTGAATTACTTCGATTTCAAGACTTACGAGGTTTTAGAAGAAAACGATGTTCATCTAACTATCAATTTAATTTGTTTAGGGTGTTCGTTTTTATTTGCCCTTCAATGTCACAAATGGCTGTTCCATGAAGTTTGGCTCTTTTGGTTCCACATGAATAAATTAGTGCATATGAATAAAATTAACGCCACATCGCCCAATTGGCGATAGATCCTATTAGTCTTCTGTTGGTCTCTTAATGTTTACATTGAAAACCTCTCATTTTTATGTTTATGTACTCATAAAAGAAGGCGAAAACCACGTTAATCTGTCCTTAATTGAACCTAAATTCTCAATTCCTGTCATATTTCGCCCCTGGTTTATATAAAGAAAGCGATGTATTATAATTTTTTTTAATGTTGACTCTTTAAAAGCACATAATGTTTAGTCAAGTAATTTAAAAACGCTGTATGTGTTTGTGAGAGAGAGAGAGCTTCAATTTCACTTAAATTGGAAAAATGGGAATCTAAATTAAGAAATTAATAATAGTAAACCCGCTGCATGAAAATTTACTTTGTTTTTGATGCAATATTGTTCATGCAAGTATATGTATCTGTGAATAACCTTTCAGAAATAAGATCTGCAAAAGAATAATTCATGCATCAAGCAAAGCTGTTTCGATTAAAGCTATCTGGAATAATTACGCTCAAGTGATGTGTAAAAGCCTTTATGGACCAATTTGAATACATTTTTTTTCTGAGAACCTCTAATTAACTCAATTAATTACTTGAAATTATACAAAAACATTCGAAGCAAAAAAATTAAATCTTTTCAGAGGCGTTAGATTTTCTGCATCATCCCATCTCGCCATTTGTTAACAAAAATTAATTAATTTTTTAACGAATTTCTTTTAAGAGCTATAAGAGACCTTAAATAGCGATGTATCCTTTGTTTTGTTTTTTTAATTCTCTCTCAACTAGTAGGTTTTATTAACTTTATCATTAAACGGTGAAACATTTTTTTTTGCAATTATATAAATCTTTGATTGCGTGAAGAAGTTGTACAATATATAAATTCAGCAACTTGCTATCCTAATGAACGTCTAAGAAATGCCATCTCTAATCTGAGGTTTGTTATCTGAAACGGATTATAAAACAATTTTAAATTCATTAACATTAATCATGTGTTACACTGAAAATTATTATTTACTAGAAATTGAATTGAATGATTAAGTACCATAAATAATTCTATTCTATTCCTTGATTTAGTTAAGTTAATTTATTAATTCAGTAATACTAGGGATTGAATCCTATTCCAATACCATTTTATGACGCTGATCTGGTCTTGATGCCTTAACCCTTCTTTGCATGATTTTTTCTTTATTGGTGAAATAAATCAAGATGATATAATTCATGTTCCAAATTAAAGGAAAAATGGTTAAAAAAAAATCTTTTTTTTCTATAGTATAAATTTAGCAAAAAACAATAGGATGGTATCATGTGGTATTTTTTAAATTAAACGCACACTTTTTCAGAAATTGCTCTAAAAATAACAGAAACATGTTACAAACCTTTCTTCCACTCATTTTCACTTTTTTAGAAATAGAAACTCAAATATAATAAAACAAAATTAAAAACGAAATCATACGTTTATTGCAACTACAACAAGCAGCGGAATAAAATCTTCAAGCTCGTTTTCCTGATAGTGACACTTGCTTATTTTTGACAGCTATGTTTTTTTATGCAATGTACATTAAAAAGGTATCCTGACACGATCAACTTAAAGTGAACTTGTTCTTTTATATAATTTTTGGGCATTCAATGTTATGATGGAAATTTCCACCATTATGCAAAGAAGGGTTAAAAAACAATTGCAGATGAACAGGAAACAGAATGATACAGATAAGACAGAATCAGTATAATAAGTATATCAATATGAAATCAGTTAAAAGATTATACTTTACATAATTATAACGTTGAAAATTAATTTCGTATCGAACAATGGATCTTAAAGTGTGTTAGAGTAAAATTCAATGTCGGATAGTAAATTAGGGTTGTCATAATTAATTATTGGTTCCTTCAAACATACAACCATATTAACTGTCCAATGACCTTTTAATACTATGTAAATTTAAAAATGTTCAGGAGAGAAGTTCATTGAGAACATATTTAAATTTCTTATATCGTTAATATATCTTGAATGTCCGAATCATACCTATAAATGGCTCCTGGATTATGTTTACATGTCATATTTTTTGCTAGTATGTAGACAATAGTTTAACAAAACGACAGAAATTATGTTTGAAATCTCCTGATTCAAGAAATGAAGAGATCTTATATCTTGTTTAGTTATTTTTCAATGTATCTTATTTTTAGGTTATATTTGAGATTTGTAGAACATTTTATGATTCTCTTTTGAGAATTTTTGGAAATGTTCTGGTCAGGGTTTCTGAGTTTTTAGCCATGTTCTTCTTTCAATCATTATAGTCTCAAATTTTTCACAAGTACATTGCTATATTTGCAGGATTTGATCGGTGAAAATCCCCATTCAATCTTTTTCAATTTTTACGTACAATTAGGGTTTTAAATGTCATATAATTTTTTATGTACAAATTCAGCCTGACTCATAATATTCCATCTTTTTAAAAATTATCATTATCCAATATTTTTTTCCAACTTTTAAAATTTGTAAGCTAGTATATTAAATATTTGCATAAAATATTTCATTTTTTAGCCTTAGCTTTAAGATGCACTTTCAATGATTTAATTCCATAAACTTGTGTTTGCGTAGCTTGTCCGCATCCGTACCTTGACCCACTGAACCTCAATTCCAATCCAATGCTCCATTGGTCACCTTTCTTCAATCAGTGGATTATATAGTATCTCTACTATTGTAAAAGGAAATGTTTGTTTGTTTGCTTTCTGCACGCAAAGTCCTGATGAATCTATGGCACTTACAGTAATGGGATTTAGTTCTCAGGTAGTCCAAATGTTTTGCAATTTTCTGGTCGAGGCGAATTTCAAAATTCAATCTAGAACTTTTTAAAATGAATTTCATGAAATTTAATGGTGATTGAATGCAACAGCATATGAGATCACAGATTCTAAATTTATTATTTTCGTTTCTGTTTTCATTTTGTGCGGGTGAATAATTTTCCAGCATATGATAAAAAAACAAATAAAATTTTAACTGGAGTTATTTAGTTTCTATCTTCTAGACCGTTAAAGATAGGTAAAAATTTCAACGGATTTGAAATCTGCAGAAAATTTCACATTAGATCGATACCTAAAAATATAATTTCTTTAAATAAATGAAGTTTTTAAATTCATTATATTTTATATTTTCGCAAGAGATTGTGATCCCGTTAACCTTCGCGTTCAAAAAATAAACAGATTACATTTCCTGCGCTCTTACGATTTCAGTGAGGGAAGCAAAAAAATAAACATTTTGGCTGGCATTGTTTAGTTATTTTTTGTAAAATCGGGATTGTTAAGATGGATTGAAAAGTTCAACAGTTTTGAAATCGGCGGAAAATGTGACACCAGATAGATACCTTATACCAGGGCTCGAAATATCCGGGTGCACAGGTGCACTGTGCACCTGAAAATAAAATTGTGCACCTAATTTTTTCCCTCTAGGTGCACACAGTGCACCTATCGTTAAAAAAAAAGCGTCGGAAACGTATTTTATGTTATTTTGATGTCTGTATTAGTATCGAACTCTCCCGCTCTAAAGGAACGTAATTAAATTTCCTAAATACACACTATGCGAAAACTTTAATCCAGAAAATACTATGTTGCAATGAAGGAAAAATACAAAAAGAAGGATGGATACTAAACCTTATGGGTAAAGATCTGCCTAAAAAGTAGATGTTTCTGATTGTCCACCAATGTCTGATGATGACTAAAAGTTGTAAGTAATAATTTCGCAGATAAAAGAAAATAATATAAATAAAATAAATATAATTAAAAACTTAGGTGCACAAGGTGCACCTGTATTAAAAAATCTAATTCGAGGCTTGCCTTATACGTTTGATTTTCTTTTAATAAATAATTTTTCAATTAAATATTTATATTTTCGCTAGAGATTGTGACGTCACGACAAATTCCCATTTGGTTTGCGATGCAACTCCGTTGTGGCTATGGCTGTTATCCAATTTGTGAAGTAAACCATACTTCATAACATTAATAATTTGGTTTGAGAAGCAAACCAACACCATGTGCAGCTCCATGATGGCTGTTTTCGAATTTGGTCCCATTCGACAATGACGAGGCCATCACGGCATTGACTATGGTGTTGGTTTGCGAAGCAAACCATAGTTCATAGTATTCATAATTCGCAAATCAAATGAGAATTCGTAGCAATCACCGGGAGTTACCGAGCATTGGTCACACCTGACCCCACGAAAGAACTGTCACGGGAAACGCCGTGCTGGCCACGCAGTGGTTTGTTCATATACAGAGATAAGTGCAAAACATACATAATTTACAGATAAAATTTGCAAAATTGGAAATATATAAGTACAATTAAAGATAGTTTAAATTAATAGGTAATGTTTTCATATTTAAGCTCATTTTTCGGCTTCTTATAGGTCGACGAAATCTGAATAATAAATATCCCGGTACGCACACTACATTTGTCTCTATAACCCCAAAATTGCTAACGCGTCTCAATTCACTATCGCGAAAATTCTGCCACAGTCTATGGAAGAAAATTGCAACGGGTATGGTGATATGGAAAATAAATGTAGGCATTTTAAGACCTCGCGGGATAATAAAGCGTTAAATTATGGAAAGGAAAAATACCCTAGACAGCCCCTTATCGTCTGCAACTTCCACACTTCATCCATAAAACCAGGAGAGAGAAAATTTATTCTTCGGCATTACCCTTTGATTCCTCGCAATCACTTACCTTTCGGTAGGTGGCATGAGAAGCCATCCTCATAGAAAACACTGAGCTGTTGCCAGTTACCATTCCTCACATTTATTGACGATATTGCTGTTTCCCGCTAGTGGACGAAGCGTATGACCATCACTATCATTAATATCTCTTATATACGAATGGCACTTAGTCGAGGCATGAGTGTTTAATGTGTGAATGTCGACACGAGAAGTGTGTTTGTTTGTGGTATATCTAACTTAATGTTCTTACTCGTTTTTATTTATGTTTCTTCTCTTCCTGGGAAAAAAAACTGTAAGGGATGTCCAAAGGTAAATTAAATTTGTTAGTAACATAATTTTTTTGTTAAAATTTGGCACTTAGACAAATACATCTGTTAACACCATCAACTGTACAAGTTGTTTCGACGAGATATCTCGTCCATCACGATCTGGTCAGGTTTGATTATGACGAGATATCTCGTCGATACACTAGGAGGGTTAATAACCCAAGTGTTTTGACGATATATCTCGTACAAGATCTGATAAAACTGCCCCATTATTCCAAATTGAATGATGATTCAAGTAGGAAAAACAAATTGCCCCTACTCCAACAGGTGAAAATTTGAAACAGGTCTTGCATGAGAGGATGGTCACTTGAAGTCAGTCTTAGACTCGTAGATAAACTACCGGGGAGTTTAACCTTTACGTTGCGAAGCTTAGATTTTTTTTTTTTCAATCGTCTCACAGAACGGATCTTTCGCTTGCATGTCCCACCCCCTACTTAATTACCTAACTTGATGGATAAGAGCCTTGAGTGGCATTTACGACTGACACTTTCTTTTCATAAAACTGTGTGGCGTATCGTTTGCTGTGAGTTAGATATCACCGGAGCGACCTTCTGCCTTTCCGCCAAAGCGTTCACCCCTCACGTTCAATAGGGTAGGGCAGAAGAAACCCTCTAGAAAGTCAGTCGTTGACAGCTCGGTGATTGATTCCATCGGTGACTTAAAAGGGGATAACATCCACAGTACACAGATCTATACCATACCACTGGTGTAAACGGAATTTTAGTGGTAACAATTGTCTATCTGACACATAAAGGTTAAAAATATAGTTTTTTTTATCACAGGTAATTGGTGTTATTCTTAAAATCTTTTCAGGAATAAAAAAATCAGATTGTGCAAATAATTAATTCTCTAATTAAGATATAATTAGCAAATTAGCATATTTATTGAAACGTGATATCTCAAATTCTGATTTGTTCAGAAAGTTGATTCCTGGTTGAAATTATTTCTCATATTGTTCTTCGTGTTTTGAACCTCCATCAAATTGCTATAAGAAATCAATGAATAAGAAATCAATGGAAATCAATCAATGAATATTTTTTAATCAATGAAGCGTAAACAAAATCCACATTTTTCAAGAATTTCAAGACATCAAAATCAATTAAAAATCCATATCTTGAATAAATACTCTGATTGAGCTTCAAAGCATCCACTGTGTTTAAAAATCACAATGATGCAAAAATAATTATAGTAGGTGAATTCATTGTGGAGTTATCACGTTTTGAACAAAACGTTTTATTTTAAACATGCAATTCTTCAGAAATCGAGTTTAATGTTGCACGTCTGTACCTAACGAAAAACCATGTAACTAAAAAACTATTTGGAATATTCACAAGATCTTGCATCGTTCGAGAACTAAGAAATTGGAAAATATTTTAAACTAGCCACTACGGGGCTAGTCTGGCGTTGCCCGTGCAAGTGGTTATTGGTTTACGGGCAACGCCGTGATGCAAGTTATTAAACTGGTGTAAAATTTTCGCAGATTTCAAATCTGTTGAAATTTTCAATCTATCTTTAGCGATTCCGATTTCTTCCTATATTAAAAAAAAGTTGCCGCCGCAGGATTGAAAACTGTGCTGTTTAGCTTGATTCTTAAACGATTTCCTGAGAAAGTACTGATCAGAAAAAAACGAAATTAACATGATTTGTTCTTCATCGTATTCCCTGGACAATTATTAAGATTTTTTTCCGATGCGGCTATTAGTTTAGGGTTTATTCAGTGTCAAAATTGAAGAAGGGAAATTTCTTCCGCGAGTGAGCAAAACACATACAAATTTTTAGTCTTCAGCCGTGAGTTTTTTTTAAAGAGTACCTCTCAACGTAAATTTTTGCAGCTCGTCGAGTTTTTTTTTTTTTTTAATTTCAATTTGGTTCTTGATAATATTTTTTTGAAATTCGGGAAAAATCAGGACATTTTTGCTACTTTTTTTTAAAACTGCCATATCTATATTTTATTACTATTATTTTTTAATTTTTAAAATATCGCAGCATACCTCAGAATGTACTCTTTCTTACGGTACTATTATTTTTGAAATAGGTTAATAATTAAATTGGATGCGATCAAAAGTTGGTCATACAAAATTCGGAATCTTTGGATATTTACGCTACTTTTTGTTACAACCGTTAACTCTCTCTCTCTAAAACTGTCATATCTATATCGTACTACTATTAGTGCCGCCCAGCCAGCATGGTGGTTATGATCCTCGGTTGTCACAGAGTGGGCCCGGGTTCGAATCCCGGATAAGGCATGGATGTAAAATTGGGAAATGAAGTCGGACTTTCGCCTGAAATGGATTCCCGTCTTGAAAGTAAAGCAGCGCACCCCTTCTGTTCTTTGCTGGGATCATCGTTTGTAATAATAAAAATTCTTCTGTACTTGTCTTGAATGTTTCTGTTCATCCCTTGCTTTCATATGTATCCCAGAAGAACATACGACAACAACAACAACTACTATTAGTTTTTTATTTTGAAAATAGTGCAGTATACCTCAGACTGTACTCTTTCTTACGGTACCATTATTTTAAAAATTGGTTCATAAATAAATTCGATGCAATCAAAAGTTGATGACACAAATTTCGTATTTTGGTTTATTTCGCGGAGCAAATTCGCGGAGCATTGTATTAGTGGAGGGTTGTATTTTTGACTATCAGGTTTGCCAGATATCAAATTTATCGTAGCAACAATTGCCATAAAAACGATTTCTTTTTATTTGGCGAGGAAAAAAGCTCGTTTTTTTCCCTCTGTTCTCAGACGGTTTACCGAGAAAGTACAAAGTACACATCGTAAAGTTTGGAGATTAACAGGGTTTACTTAAAATTGTACAGGGAACAAGATGCACAAGATTTTTTTACTCATGCGGCTATTACTTTAGGGTGCATTAAGTGTTAAAGCAAAAAAGAGTGAAATCACTTGCGTAAGAGGTATTGGTCTGCGAAGCAAACCAAACGGGATTGCGTAGCAATCCCCGGGGGTCGGCGAGCGTAAGCGAGCAGGGAGCGAACCTCTCGCTGTGACGTGATGGACCGTAAAGTGAAATCAGGATAATACAAATTATTCAGATAGTTTCACTCTGCGAAAGGAATGTTGGTTTGCGAAGCAAACCAAATGCCATATGTAAAAAGAGTGTTGGTTTGCAAAGCAAACCAAATGGGATTGCGAAGCAATTCCCGGGGGTTGGCGAGCGTAAGCTAGTAGGGGGCGGAGCCCCCAAGTTATTAAAAAGAATTAACAATCCCAGTCAAAATGTTTTTTTATTTTTTGCTCTCATTTCCTGAAATAGAATAGGACAGGAAATGTAATTTGCTTTTTTTTTAACGCAAAGGGCAGAAGATGCAATCTGTTTCACGTGATGTCACAATCTCTTGCGAAAATATAAAAGATATATTCAATTTATAAATTTTTTATTTAAAGAAAATAATATTTTTAGGTATCGATCTAAAATGAAATTTTTCGCAGCAAATCCGTTGAAATTTTTACTCTGTCTGTAACGGTCTAGAAAATAGAAAAAGAACTAAATGAGTCCATTTAAAACGTTTATCGTCTGGCTGGAAAATCATACCTTCGCGCAAAATCAAAGCGGAAACGAAAAAAATAATACTTTTCTACTAGTTGTCCACGATGAAAAAAACTTGGCATAGCTCCAATGCTGATGGCAAGGTCACGTGGGTATAAAAGTCTAGATTTTGGTGTCTCTTCTTTTCCGCGAGAAACGTGTTAAAGAATCCGATGGAGAATAAAACTATTAAATTCATTTAAACATCCGCCGCGACCCAAATATTGCCAAAATTTCGGACTACATGTGTGCCAAATCTCATTGCTGTAAGTATATCGTCGGGATTTTGCAGCCGCGAAACAGATAAACTAACACTAACACCCTTTTTAATATAATAGGAGAGATTAATGAAAAATATACTGACATTCTGGTCCACTTTCGTGATTTCTTGTGAATACATAAACTACCCTACGATAATGGACCGTACGCCAGCGGATTTGCATAAAATCCGACTCCTTGTTTGGGGATGTTTTTCATGGTATGGCCTAAGACCTTTGCATGTTGTTCCTGGTCAATCGAACGCCGACGCCTACATGTCAAGCAGTGGTATCGATATAGGGATGCAAAATGTCTTCCCTGGTCTGCGAAGAGTCCTGACCTAAATCCCATAGAACATGCGTGGGACGCGTTAGAGCGACGCTTTACGGACCAGGGAACCACGTCCGGAACCACGTCCGCAGGAGGGACACAAATACCCATAGCTGTGTATTAAAACCTTGTTGAAAGTATGCCCAGAAGGGTTGCTAGTGTCATTGGAGGACGTGGGGGAACGTCCCTTTATTAAAGCATGTATTATTTCCCTTATACCCTCACATCTTGCTGTCCGCTCCATTATAGTAGGGTAGTGTACACATTAATGAGGTGTTAGCACCTGTTGGTTGGATCTCAATTTGTAGCCGATCCCCGGCAACCGCACCTGAGCGCCATACCTGTGGGATTAGGAACTGGAGATGGACAGGGAGGAAGAGCACAACTGGTTCATCAATCGATTTATACCTGTGCTATCACGTCCTCCCGACGCTACCTGAAGACCCAGGACCGCTTCTGTAGTAATGGACCTCTTCTGCCGCTGGCCTGGAAGAAGCGGCGATTTTTCTTCCGCTTTTATCTCTTTCCTTTTCTTCTTTCCCGAGAATCCTTTTTATGTGTGTTTTAGAGTCGAATTCCGTGTTGATCACATACACGAGATGATCCTGCGGAGAGCTTTGCTTGATTTCCCTCTCTTTTAGGATCAAGTGTGTTTAGATTTATTGTGTAGTGGGAATAAACTAAGGGTCTTCGTGTTGAAAATTATTTGGGATTTTCAACTGGTTCTTCATAACTTATACTGTATGAATTACGAATCGCGTACCGAATCGTATGAGGTGTATGTCCTTCTACAAAGAGTGATTAGACCTTTCCTCATGACGTATGCTAAATGAATTATGGAATTGCGTACCGACTTGTATGAGGTGTAGGTCCTTCTACAAAGAGTGATTAGACCTTTCCTCATGACGTATGCTAAATGAATTATGGAATTGCGTACCGACTTGTATGAGGTGTAGGTCCTTCTACAAAGAGTGATTAGACCTTTCCTCATGACGTATGCTAAATGAATTATGGAATTGCGTACCGAATTGTATGAGGTGTAGGTCCTTCTACAAAGAGTGATTAGACCTTTCCTCATGACGTATGCTAAATGAATTATGGAATTGCGTACCGACTTGTATGAGGTGTAGGTCCTTCTACAAAGAGTGATAAGACCATTCCTCATTACGTATTCTAAATGAATTATGGAATCGCGTACCGAATTATATGAGGTGGAGGTCCTTCTACAAAGAGTGATTAGCCTTTTCTTCTTTACTAGGGCAACTTTTTTGTTGCAGTAGAAATAGGAAAAGTTGCATTTATGGAAATAAAGTTGCATTTATTTTTTTATACACTAAAATATAAAATAAATTATTCGTAAAAAATGAAAAATATCTGAACACAAAACAGTATTATAATACATCATTAAATGCAAAAGAACATTCATGTTGCTGAATGGCACATCCTTTGCCAGTAATTCCTTTAATATTGAAAACTGCGCTCAACAGAAATTAATATTGCCTGATATTGTTGCTGTAGCAAATACTGACTTGGGGGAAAATCACCTCGAGAAAGTATAGCAATAACCGTCAGGTCATTATTCTTTTCCAATCGTTTTTTAAGATACCCTTTTAGGTTGTAGGATCTGGATCTTTAAAATCCATCAATCTGACATCTTCATACGCTGTATCGATGTTGTATGCTTTTGATTCCGATTTTTCTACAAGACAAATCAAACATTCGTAGCTGCTTTTGATTTTTTGCAAACTTTTTGGCAACTCTGAGTCACACTGTTTTTTTTGCGCGACGCATTAAAATGGCGTCACCACTGAAACCGCTCACAGTCCTTTACAGTGGGAAGGTGGTCGGCGTAGTACAATGCCGTCAGAAGCCAAGTAACCCAGCGTGTGAGTACTGGCTCAGACAGGTTGTAAACAGGCACAGTTGACCGATGGTCTGAAAAGCAGCTTTTCGGAGCTTGTTTTGTACTGCGTCTGCCTTAACACAAGCGATATGACTTCACATTTGTGTAAAATCCATGGACTTTTTATAGAGTTGTGAAACAAGTGTGCTACGCTAGTAACTTGAAGCAATTTGCGGATAAAGCACCTTGAGTGTTTCCAATCGCATATGCTGTATCGGATAGCAGAAGTACAAAATCTTATTGCTCAACATTCAGAGATTTCAAAACGTCATCTACACGGCAAACAATATATTGATGATCGACACTCACCTCGCAAACTCTGCAGTCGATTACGCAAGTTTCCTCGGGATTATCAAGAGTGCCAACCCATGTGTTAAGGTACTTGAGATTTATATCACTTTCGTCAATTAGGATGAACACCTTCTTTCCATGAACTTCTTGTTTGATCCGCAATATTTCGGCGTTCGCAAGATCAGACACAAGTGATCAAAGGGTTGTGTGTGTGTGTGTTTCAGAGGGCAAAAATAAAATGCTAATTTCATATTAATTAATTTTATGCAACATTTTAAAAAGTTGCATCTGGGTTGCATTTATGTAGAAAGTTGCAATTATGTTGCGGTTATAACTCACTTACTATACACCCCATGTAGGAGGAATTTAGGTTTCAGTACTTTACATGCAGCGTAGAACGTGTGAAAAAAGTTGCATTTGTTGCCCTAATCATTACGTATGCTAAATGAATTATGGAATCGATTACCGAATTATATGAGGTGTAGGTCCTTCTACAAAGAGTGATTAGCCCTTTCCTTATTACTTATGCTATATGAATTACGGAATCGCGTATCGAATTGTATGAGTATGTACATTTAAATTGTTATTTGGATCGAGTTTCGAACTCAAAACCCTCCGGTTAATCCACGACTGTATCAACTGGGGTACCATGGCCCTATTACGATAGGGACACTCTTTTCATGGGTATTTTTTCCGTTTTTTTATCCATTTCAGAGGTTTTTTTTATACTTTCTATTTTTGTGATGGTATAGAGACTGAACCTAAAGCTGTCTCACTGTAGGTGGATTAGACGGACTTAGTGAGTCTACTAAACTGTCTGCTTAGTTGTTTGAGAGTTAGAAACGTGAGATGGCAGTAGCATCCCAATATACACTTAAGACACTATCCGAGTGAAAAATCCCAAACGTGTTCGGATTTCGTTCAAGGGCTCTAGTGGGTTTAATGCTGATAGTGAAGTGTTTACACGAAGTTCACTTTGAGTTGTTTCACCTGCACCGACTCATTGCCATAAAAATTTGCGCACCAAAAGATAATTGTGGGATCGTAACGAAACTTGACATGAAGGTACATGTCGGCCAGATATGCAAATGATTAGAACTGCAGCGTGATTGCGCATTGCGTAATGCCACTAGAGGGAGAACTTCGTTTTCTCCTTGGAGTATAAAACAGGTAAGCAGAGAGTGTTTGAATGTACTTAATCTTTTGCAAAGGAAACGCTGACGTAGACATGTGGTAACGCAGCCATCGAAGACAATATAAGCAGCTGTCAGAGTTCGAGAGGGGAAGAATCATCGGGATGATGGAAGCTGGGTGGTCAGCTCGGCGAATAGCTCGTTTAGGCCTTTCTCATTTTACTGTGAGGAAGTGTTAGGACCAGTGGACAGAAAAGACGTCATTTACACTGCGACCAGGCTCAGGACGCCCTCGACAGACCAGTCGTCGAGAAGACCGTCACATCATACAGAACGCACGCGTAGAGCCAACTGCCTCATTGGCCGTTATCCTGACAAAGGCAGCTCCTTCACTACGGGCCCCTGTGTCTTCTCGAACCATCGCAAGGCGCCTGGCTGAAGGACATCTGGTAACGCGGCGCCCATTACGTGTGGTGCCAATGACACCCACCCACCGACCCCTTCGTTTGGAGTGGTGTCGCGCACGACGGGATTGGACTGCAACGGAATGGAACCAGGTCGTCTTCAGCGACGAATCTAGATTCAATTTGAACAGTGATGACAATCGTGTTCGTGTGTGGAGGCCCCGTGGTGAACGCCTCAATCCTGCCTTCGCTTTACAGCCACACACCGCTCCCACAACTGGTGTGATGGTATGGGGTGCCATTGTTTACGATACACGGTCACCCCTAATATTGATCCATGGCACAATGACATCCCAGCGGTACGTCCATGACATTCTTCAGCAACATGTGATGCCACTCATGGTAGGGCTCCCAAGAGCCATTTTTCAACAAGACAATGCTCGGCCACAAACAGCAAGGATGTCAGAAGACTGCCTCCGCCACATTACCACCCTTCCCTGGCCTGCTCGATCCCCAGATTTGTCACCAATTGAGCCTATCTGGGTCATTTGGGACGGCAAGTTGGACACCCTACGAGTTGGGTCGAACTAGAGGCGTGTTTACAGCAACTGTGGAACGTGATCTCTCAGGACATTATTCGGAGCCTGTATGCCTCAATGCCGTCTCGTATCGCATCGTGCATTCGCGCTAGAGTGGGTCCAACAGAGTACTAAACCTTCCCTTCATTTGTACTTTTTTCTGCAATAAAAATTATCCTTTTTCTTTGATTGTCTAATCACTTACTTATATCAAAAAAGTACTTACACGTGTAAAATTTCGTTTTATTTTGACGCCTTTTTCTTGGTGTGCAAATTTTTATGGTAATGAGTATATGTATATATATATATATATATATATATATGTGTGTGTGTGTGTGTGTGTGTGTGTGTGTGTGTGTGTGTGTGTGTGTGTGTGTGTGTGTGTATGCAGTCTAGTCACATTAATGTGACCACCTGTCAAAAGCCAGAATAACCGCCTTTGGCAGAGCGGACCGCAGTGAGACGTACAAGAAGTGAGTCAATTAGGTTTCTGAAGGTGTTCATTGGGATGTTGAGCCATGCCGACTCCAGGGCCGTGTCCAGCTGCGCTAGATTACGCGGTTGAGGATCCATGGCAATTGTTGCAGGGTGTTTGCTTTCAGACGTTTCACGCTGTATACGCCAACGTCCATCTGTCCGATGGAGCATAAAACGTGATTTATCGGAAAAAGCCACCTTTCACCACTCTGTGAACGTCCAGTTGCGGTACTGGCGTGCAAATTCCAGCCTTCGTCACCAATGAACAGCTGTCAGTATAGGTGCATTAGCGTCTGCTGCGGAGGCCCATGAACAGGAACTTTCTCTGAACCGTTGTTGAGGATACACTCTTGGTAGCCCCTTGGTTCATCTGGACGGTCAGTTACTCTACAGTTTCACGTCTATTCCCCCGAATGCATCTCCGGAGCCTTCGTTCGCTTCTGTCATCTATAGCCCGTGGTGCACCCCATGTGCCACGCCGCTAATTTTGGATAGTGCCATTTTGCCATGCACGGTATACTTTTACCACGGCGGCACGCGAACAGTTCACAAAATTAGCCGTTTCCGAAATGCTTCCACCTTTCGAATATTCATGCCCTTTTGGACGTCGGATAAATCGCTACGTTTCTGCATTACGCCAACGATTGAAATGCTTTCCGATGCCCTATTACATCCTTTATATGCACTCCACTGCAATGTGCTGCCACCTGCCTTTTGTGATTGGTTATTTCACGTTGACGTCGAAAGTAGGTGGTGGTCACATTAATGTGACTGTATTTGAAACGGGTTATTCAGCTAGTATTTGATAAAACAGAGTGTTTGTTTACCCAACAAAGCATATTGTTATAAATATTAAATTGTTTACTCAAATATGGACATTTATGAAAAATGGGGGCCGCGGTAGCCCGGTTGGAAGAGTAACGGTTTCGCAACCGGAGGGTTTCGAGTTGATGTCCAACCAAAGACCGTCGTGTAATAAGGGGGGTGGGGAGTGTTAAATCGGTAGTGGCTTCGAATGTCCTCACTTTTGCTTTGTAAGGAAGTATGGAGAGTGGGGTGCTAGCTCAGGTGAGATATCGTCATCTCACCGCGGTTCAAAATGACGTGGTGTTGTCCACGAATCTTTTTTCCTTCAAGGGTTGATTCGGGTACCGTCGCCAATGGCCCGTAGTCTTGCTTCAGTGTGACGTTTTAAGTACCGATTTGCTTGCGCTGCCAATACGGACTCCTTCGATCCTATTTTTGATTATGTTTGGACACATTAACCGGTTATTCGTCCTTAATCCCTTCCTATGAACAACAAAATCTGCTAATAGCCCATTGATATTAATTTTTAACTTAACCGACATATTTAAATTTTGAACTAACATGCCAAATTACGTCATAAGTTACGAAAGAAATTGCCGGAATACTAATGCCCTCTGTATTTGCTCTACCGAAAAACCATCTCATGGAATAAGGGTTATGAGTAGTAGGGCAACTTTTTGCAACAAATACAACTTTTTCCATGCTTTCTACGCTGCATGTAAAATACTAAAACCAAAATTCCTCCTACATGGGGTGTATAGTAAGTGAGTTATAACCGCAACATAAATGCAACTTTCTACATAAATGCAACTTTTTGCATAAATGCAACTACTTGCAACTTTTTAAAATATAGCTTAAAATTAATTAATATCAAATTACTATTTCATTTTTTGCTGTCTGAATCAACCCTTCGATCACGTGTGTCTGATCTTGCGAACGCCGAAGTATTGCGGATCAAACAAATTCATGGTAAGAAGGTGTTCGTCCTAAGACGAAAGTGAAATAAATGGCAAGAAGAACTCTAACTCATTGGTTGGCACTCTTGATAATCCAAACGAAACTTGCGTACTTGACTGCAGAGTTTGCGAGGGAAGTGTCGATCATGAATATGTTGTTCGCCTTGTAGATGACGTTTTAAAATCTCTGAATGTGGAGAGAAAGGATTTTCTCAGCGCAGGTTTCAATGGTAAGCGCAGGTTTTCAATGTTAAAGAAATTACTGGCCTAGGATCGGCCATTCAACGTTCTTCTGTACTTCAGTATGTGTTATAATACGGTTGTACACGACTAAAATTGTCAATATATTTTTAATTTTTTTCATTTTTTACGAATAATTTATTTTAGAATTTAGTGTATCAAAAATAAATGCAACTTTAATTCCATAAATGCAACTTTAGGGAATGATAAATGTAACTTTTCCCATTTTTACTGCAACAAAAAAGTTGCCCTAGTTATGATAGGTATTTTCTGTCAAGCTTCATAAAGTAGTGTTTGTGCGGTAACACGTGTTTCCTGTAAGTGTTCTGAACGTGACGTCAGTTGGCTTGTTTGTTTCGAATACGATTTCAGCAATTCGTCAACAAAAATTGCAAACAATGAATACCGAATTTATTTCTATTAGTTCATTGGCCTACGCCAGCAAAATTCAATGCAAAAGTGTCTAAAGCGGCGGTAAACTTCACTATAAGCTCCCCCCGATGTGTATCATGCAGGAGCACTTTAATACTACAACTCTACTATTATAAGAGGAAGTAATTTTGATAACGTTCTTGTGGCTTGTATTATGTATTTTATGTGGGAGTTCATGAATGTTAGTGTAGATATTTTTTTTTGAGCTCTCACGCTTCTCTCGAAGGACTGGATATCGTAATGAAGACCAGCTAATTAATTATGACTTTTAGTTATGATTCTAGATGGCGATTGGCAGCAGCATCATCACTTATGACTTAAGTGATGGATGTGCTTCCCCGGAGGGACATGTAAGGTTCGCCATCTCGCATCTTACAAGAAGTGAAACGCCAAGTTGGCAACCCTACATAGAAAACGCCAAGCTGGCAACCTAAGAACAAAGCTTTTTCAATTAAAAGAAACGTCCACAAGATTTCAAGCCGAGGAAGTGCGGCAAAAGCCAATTAAAAAAGTCAGAGCAATAAATAGTTATAGTTACCAAGACAACTAAAAGATAAAATCCATCTTTAGAACAGAGGAGATCAGGTAAAGATTTTATACAGCGGTGGGAGGAAAGTTACAATTTTGAATGCCTATCCAAATGTAATTGCTACTTTATTCTACATGTAACTTACGTGACGATCGATTAAATTTAGTAAAATATACTCCAAATACAGAATTTTGACTCTGTGTCTTTTGAGTTTTTTTTTACTAAACTTTCACGACGGAGTTCATCAACAACCATCGGCCTCGGACCACTACTCACCCCAAGAAAAGAACTGTCACGTGCAACGCCGTGCTGGCCACGCAGTGGCTAGTCTACAATATTCGCAGAACTGTATAACCTCGCATGTCTGTTCACGCTTAAAAAACCATTCATAGTAACTATACTTTATTAATGTAGGTATATTTATACAGGCGTAAAAATCAGTTAGTTTGAGTTAGCGTACAGGATGATGCAGATACATTTTAGAATCGCAGTCTTAAAATGGTATGTAATGCTGGCCTAAAAATCAGGCGGTTTTTTTTAGTTAGCGTGCATTGTTATATGGATAAATTTTAGTACCATTGTCTTAAAGTGTTATGCCATACTAGTCTAAAATTCAGACAGTTTACGTTAGCGTACAAGATGATTCCGATGCATTTTAGGATCATAATCTTAGTGTTATGTTATACCACTTCTATTTGCTTCAATTTAACAAGTGGTCAATGTGATGGCTTCTTGATCGCAACATAGACTTGACATATGACTGACCATTGGTATAGAGATGCTCTTCAAATAGTGTAACCAACATTTCGACAGCAGTAACGTGGCTTTTCTGGAAAAAAAACTGACTTGTTTGGCCGATTTGGCATCTTTTCGACACGTTTGGCGATGTAACAACTTTTGACAGAGCAGATGTCTGAATGTGCATTTCTATTGTGCAGCGACAAATGTGGTGAAATCGTCAGAGTCAACTACTATGCCGCGTGGACCAATCAGATGATGAATCATTGGATGAACGTCCTCCACCGTTCCGTGGACCAGTCTGATGATAAGCGTTCGTTTCCACCCTGCTGACGAATTTAGTCTAAGGGTCCCATTACTACTAGTTTTTAGTCATACTAAGGGGCCCGTCTCTTGCTCGCTAACAATCGTCAAACCCCGAAGGATTGTTTTGCAATCATCATTGGTTCGCTGCGCGAAATTTGCTCGCATCGATGAAGGCATGTGTCCTAGCAGAAGGGATTGTTTACAAAATATGATATTCCAAAAAAATATTTTTCAAATTTAAATTTTTTGTATTACATAAGAAAAGTTATACCGAACTTCTGGAATCGGTACTCGAACAATTTGGAAGTAAACAAAACTTTGAAGTAAACAAACAATCGTTCAGTGTTGCCAAAACGCGATAACAAATAACGTCTTTTTAGTGTGCCACCTAAGAGAATTATATATGTAGATGTCCCTGGGCACATACAAACGTTACTATTGCTCCCTCTGCTTTTATATACTCTTTATGGATCCATCGATAGGTTCCTGTTTGGAATCAGCAGGCGAGGCTTTGTCCGGTCTGGAGTTAATGTGTGGCATCTCCATAAATGGGTTGTGCCCAGAATATGTGGTATGTAAATGAGATGTAACGGGAACCGGTCTCTTGTGTGGTGCACCAGTATAACACCAAGTGTTTCATAATTCCTCTCTTGTAGTGAGTGCCTTGACAAATTATGTTCAATTTGGCGAGCATTGGGAACAAAATCGCATCTGCCTTTTAATTGACGTATCTATTTTCTGAAACTCAACTTAAAAGTTGCACAGCAATCCTAATTAAAAACAAACTATCGACTCAATTATCAGTGCCCACTTCAAGTCCGTGAGATGTGTAGAGAGCACTTTAGTTTCAAATGTAGTGAACCTTTATTACGGAGTACAAAAAGAGAAAACACTCTGTCGAATATCGAATTTTTTCTCAATTTATTTAAGCACAAATAAAAAAAAACAGAAGTTGTAAACTTCAATTTCTGAAGATGTTTTTTTTTTTTTTTTGCTAAACACAAAAGTCTTTTTTAAAAGCAGCGATGCAAACAAAACATCCTACCGTTTTAAGGAAACGCTCCATTTCAAATCCAAGCACAGTCACTCTGTCATATAAAAGACTGAAAAACCATCCCGAGAAAAAAAAACCAGCATAAAAAAGGTATCAAATTCCATTGCCTTTTTGTGGGGGGAGCGGTGGTTTCAGAACACGAATCATGCAAACGTTCTCAGAGAGAGAAACGGTTCTTTCAGCCATTCATCACGTAGCTAATTGGATGACTGATCTTTCTCTTTGAGGAGAGAAAGGTTGCGAGCGAATCGATTGCAGCCACAGAATAGCGCTGGTTCGTCGAGAGTCGTCCTGTCTCTAATGCATTGTGTAAATGAGTTTCCATTGCTTTCCAAAGAGCTTTTTGAAAGGCTCTTCAGTATCTGTCGTTAGCGGAAACAGTGACCCCGGGACAAATGATGTTGAAATCAAAGCCTGGTTTGCTTTTCAGAACTCTATAATGACTGAAAGGTGAATTAGGATTTGAAAAATGGGCTTGCGGAAGTTTCGTGTTTAATATGGTTAATTTTTATGCGTTATCAAATGGAGGTTGGGATGTTCTAGTCGAAGCTGAGTGAATTCATTTGGTTTCATAAAATTGCCGAGTTTTAGTCACTTATCAAAAGATGTCAAACAAATTGGCTCTGTTGCGAGAAGTTTCGTGTGCTTTATGGTAATTTTAGTTAACATCGTACTAGAGCAACACGACGGGCTATTGACGACGGCGGTCTGGGATCACTCCCTTAAGGAAAAGATCCGAGGACAACACCTCGTCATTTTGAACCACGGTCAGATGACGAAGCAACACCTGAGCTGGCACCCCACTCTCCAAACTTCCACACCCACCCAAATGAGGATTTTCGGTCACGACAGATTTAAGGTGCACCAACAGCCTCTACACCATACGCTTATAAACATCCATGGCCGGTCCCGGATTCGAACAAGGAACCTTCCGATCTAGAGGCTAACACCTTAACCACTATACCGGTTGGTCGGCATCTCCTGTTTGGGGTTGTCGTGATGTTTTGCAAAACTGTCGCGTGTTAAGTAGTGTATTGAATTATTTTCGTACCTAAGAGGATATACTCATACAGAAGATATAACAGGTAGTTCAAGAAGCTTTTAGAAGTGGAAATTGTTAATTTTTATTTAACTTCGTACTATAGCAACACGATGGGGGTCATTGCCGACAGTCCGGTATCAATTCCCTAAGTGTTTAGAAGTGAAACTTATGAATTAGAAATTGGTAGTTGATTAACCGCCGTACTGGAGGAGGTTATTGGCAACGGTTTATTGGAAACCCTCGAGGGAGACATCTGAGAACAACATCTCGTAATTTTGAACTAAAATTCAGGTAACGAGAAGGTAGGCAGGTATTTTAATTAGGGTCGTACTAGGTAGGTTTTTTAGTACTAGGTAGGTGGTTTATTGGCAACGGTTTATTGGAAACCCTCGAGGGAGACATCTGAGAACAACATCTCGTAATTTTGAACTAAAATTCAGGTAACGAGAAGGTAGGCAGGTATTTTAATTAGGGTCGTACTAGGTAGACGACGGTCCTGGATCAATCCCCTAATGGAAAAATTCGAGGACAACACCACATAATTTTGTACCACGGTCAGATGACGAGGCAACACCTGAGCGGGCACCCCACTCTCCAAACTTCCACACCAACCCAGCGTGAGTACAGTTGGCCACGACAGATTTAAGGTGCACCAGCCGCCTACAAACATCCACCGGATTCGAACCAGGAACCTTCCGATCTCGTGGCTAACACCCTAACCACCAGACCGGTTGATCGGCATATAACGAGATGATGTAAAAGTAGTGTGATAAATGGTAACTTTCTTATGTGCACAGGTTCTTGTCGGTTAGAAAGGAACATGCATCATCTGAGTGAATCCATGGGATGAAAAAAACACTACCATATATTAATTCATGATGTGATTGATCGCGGCGAAGTATAGACTTTGGAAATTTCTCCAGTTTTAGCACCACTCAGAAATACCCATTCACACATATAACTTTGCTATAAGATATTAATTATATCGCCATACAAGGCTATAAATGGTAAAATCAGTCAACAAAGTACATTTTTCGCTGCGTAGTTACGTGTTTGTTAATTTCTGAAGATCTCACTAGCAATGATCAGTCTATTTATATTTCACTACTAGCTGAATAGCCCGGCGTTGTTTGGGTTTAAATATATAATCGACAGTCGAGTTTAAATATGACCGCGACAATTCCCTGTGTTAACTTAAATACACAAACCCTATAGAACGTGTTTCCGACCGCAACTGGTAAAATGTGCTACCTTAAATACATAAACCCAGTGGAATGTATTTCCTTGTCTATGTCCATTTATTGCAGGAAAACGGATTTTGAAATTTGGGATTCGAAGGGCACTTTTATGACTACCAGTATATCAATTTTCATGGCTACAAATTGGTCTGAAGACAGGAAAGAAATAGCCTATGTTTTCCGCACTTTTCGAAAGTATAAATGTACCAAATTGGGTGTTTATGGGTCAAATTGTGTAGATTTGTATAGAGAATATACACACACACATCCTTTTTCATATCGATGGATTACGGTTTGCCTATTGCGAAGAGTAGGAGGAATAGATTTGGTTCTTTTATGTTTATATTTCTCACTCTTCTGTATCAATAAACTTTCCATATGTGATATGTGTCTATCCATCTCCTGGCTTTGATGTATAAACGGATCCTTCAGATGAAGCACACAAGTGTTATGTGTACTCAATCAATCAATCGCGATTTCGGCTGCTTCTCTGAAGACAGAAATGAATTCACTTCAAAAATAGTTAATTGAGCCTCTTTCTAATAGAAACATTTTCTTCGTGTTTGGGTTTTATGGTGCAAAGGCCATATTTAGCCAATCTGTGCCAAACGCATTACAGCCAACATGAAAGAATGGGCATACACGCATAAGTAAAGTTTAGTGACGCCGATGAGAGAAATACAACCATGGTAAGTTACAGGAATGAAACCTGTACAACCTATAAGCAGGCTGCTAGCTCTTAGACGTGAAATATAAGTAGATCGATTACTGCAATTCAGAGGATTTCGCAAGTGAGACCAACATGAGAACTAGTAGTCACGTGCCTGCTCTGTGAAAAGCTGTCATGGGTGGACAATTCGGCATTTCATTGCGTCCCTTGGTGAAAAACAGCTTATGACAGGGAAGATAAGTCAATGCTCATTTCTATGAGTGATGACAAATGTGGTGAAATCCCCAGTGTATTATTATATCACGCAGACCAATCAGATGACGAATCAATGAATGGGTATCCCGTCCCGTGGAGTACTGAAATGGCGAATAACTGACACAAATTCGGCATATTTTTTATTGATTGACAAAACACCTCTTACCCTTTTTGCTCCACAGTGTCTTCATAGGCAGGTAAATTTAAGTCGCAGTGTCGTAACACAACGAACAATTGCCGCAGAAAAGGGAATAAATAAAGTTTTAGCAGAAATTACGTTGAAAAACATTAATATAAAATAATGTGTCAATATAAAATAAACCATATTACCTGGTAGTTATGTTTTCTTTTTATCACATTGTTTAATCGTGTCGAGAGTAATAGTTACGGCCATTGTATTCCATGAATTCGCCGTCTTCTTTTCGCCTAGTTTAAGTACTAATTACAATTTTGTTTTCAGTACGTGAGATTGAGTATGGACACTAAACCGGAGCTACTGCTGCAGCTGCTGACGAGGGAGTGGCAGCTGGAGCTGCCGAAGCTGCTGATCACGGTGCATGGAGGGAAGGCCAACTTTGAGCTGCAGCCGAAACTGAAAGCTGTGCTCAGACAAGGCTTGGTGAAGGCAGCCAAGACAACTGGCGCATGGATATTCACAGCTGGAACAAATACAGGTTAGCTTTATTTTTTTAATATTTGATATACGAGGGAGTACACAAAAGAAACCGGACAGAATTTATTTATTTTTACAAGCTCATACTTTAGTCACCCTCAAAGTACTCCCCGTTTGCCTCAATGAAATCTAGTATATAAAAAAGAAGGGAATGTTTGTACATTGAATATTTTCGACCCATTTCAAGTTTTCTATCCGTTTTGGACCCTTCTGATGCCAAATCCGCTTCTTGCGCGTTTGGTGTCTGTTTGTATGAGGGCATGTCAATAAGTAACGCACATAATGTAAAAAAATAATAACAATAAAAGCAATTAATGGCAATATAAAACAGAAATGAAAGTATTACTCATTTATTACTTGTCTACATAATTTCCATGCATGTTGAGGCATTTGTCCCAACGATGGATTAGTTTGAAAATCCTGGTGTCATAGAACTCCGTCGGCTGCGAGAAGAGCCACCTACGTTTGAGTGCGTCTTTCGTCAGACTGCCAAGGAACTTCTTCATGGGTCCAAACAGATGAAAATAGGAGGGTGCCAGGTCCGGGCTGTATGGAAGGTGCTCCAAAACTTCCCAACCGTATCCCGATGGATATTTCCACATCATGCTAGCAGATTTTGACTCCGGTGTCATGCGAGAACAAACTTTCCTGTACCCTAGCTTCTTATGAACAATGTCCCAGACAGATCCATTAGAAATGCTGCATCGTTCTTTTATTTCATTCAACGTCGTTAGACGGTTCTATCGAATGACGTTGTCGGTTCCATCAACAATTAAACAGGTTGAAGAAGACACTCCCAGATCGGACTTCATCGACCCAACTCGTTCGCTCATCTTGAAACATTTTAAACCATCTTCTCACTTTGGTACGGTCAATACTGTCTTTTCCGTAAATTTCCTCCATCTCCGAATGAATCTCTCTAACTTTCTTTCCATTTGCAAAAAGGAATCTTATCACGGCTCATTGCTCCTCCACAGTTGACGACGTAATCGCTCACGCTATTTTACCGTTGATTGACAACGGTACCGGTACATGGAATCACGATATCTTCCATTGCTCCCTGTCAGTAGCGTTCTCTAGTTCCCTTTTTACTAAATAATTTCATTTTGACCAATTATTTTCCTGCTTAAAAATTGACATGTGCGTTACTTTTTGATACGCCCTCGTATGTATGTGCGTATACACGTCTCACGGTTTAAAATATATACAATGAAACTTTACATACTTTGAGTACTTATCTTCATTTAGTGACTGAACTTGGTTGTGTATCTCTGTCTGTCCGTCTTTCTGTTCTGTGTGATTTTGTGTTTGTGTGTTTGTATAAGCATCACATGAATTCGTTAACAGATATTTGACTGCAATGTGCTTAATTTTATACATCATATATTAGTTTAAAGAATGCAATATTGAACTTTTCTTTATTTTTATATTTAGATACATTTCATGCTAAAACACCTGAGTAAGTACACTTAAATCAACCAGAATTTGGGTAGTACTGGAAAAACTGGAATGTATATTGAGTATTACGAATACTTGGATTGCTTTACCAGTACTTCTAAAAAAGCAATTACTTTTCAAAAAATTATTTTTTAATGGAACTTAAGCTCTGATGCCTAATTTATTTCGAGTATTATTTTTGTTCTTTGTGTAATGTAAACAATTTCCGAATATTTGGAACAGTCGATATTTTTCAACGAACGAGAATGAAACGGAAACTCGTGTTGGTTAATCACGCGTGCAGGGATATTTTCTGTTCCTTTCGCTCTGAATTAATTTCGCTCATCTTTAAAACAACCTTTTTCCCGACAACTTTTATTTCACTGTTTTCTTTTGTTTTAAATATTTATTATTTCAATAAATTGTATTTCCTGTTCATCACACGCAACACTATCACAAAGTATTCGACTTAAAGTGGCAGGTAAGTCAAAATAAAGCAAATTTTAAGTGTAAGCTTGCCGTTATTGAAATAATAATAATGTTTAAAAAAATCCTAACTAGAACTTTTCAAATATTAAAATATTTGTCATAATGACAGGAAAAGATGGCGAAATTCGACACTGTCTTATACCTGCTGCAAGAGTGCCACAAGTAAAAAAATATTGTTTTGTTGACGATGAGTGCGAGAGCACTCGCCGTAAATCATCGTTTTTATTAATTGAGTTGAACATAAAAAGGAATTAAGAAAGGGAATTCCAAATCTTCCACAAAATCGTCTTTTGTAGTAGTAATCTTAGTGTCACCTTTCGTCCTTTTGTAGCTTGACATACAGCAAGGGTGCGATGTATGTGAAATGTATTACATGAATGAGAACTCACCCCAGAATACATTTTCAACTACCCGGCCATCTTGAGAAGCTTACAGGCCATTGACGAAGTTCCCTTTCAGGGAAATCTTTATAACAAAAAAGTTATGGACATTGCAAGGGCCGTGATTTCGGTACATGGAGTTATTTGACTCGACTTCGATTGGACACGACACCAACCAACCACCCATTACATGAATGGATATATATGTGTAGGATTTGTGTCCAAAGTTGTAAAAATTATAAAGATGGCGAAAGTTGTTAAAATATTATTTTCTACGTCATACGTCATTATACAACTGTATTTTGTTTTAAACCGAGTAAGGTCGGGTATTATGTTAGTGACCAATAAGTTCCTCTCCCACTTCTGGAAACAATTTGTAAACTCCGACAAAGAGATGTTTCTCAAAGCTTGTGTCGTTTTTTGTTTAACTACGTCCACAAAACGTTTCCTTTAAGGTCCTTTTTCATCCTCGGGAACAAAAAATAGGTTTGCAGTGTAAGATCGGGTTAATAGGGAGCGTTCGGAAGTGGGGTCATGCCATTTTTGGTTCTTGACGAGCAAAGAAGTGTTTGCAAGTACGTTGTCATAGTGTAACCACCACACCCCACCTTGCCACATTTCGAGGCGTTTTCTTAGAATGGCATATCTTCTCATTTTAAATTCCTCACTTAAAATTCGCTAAAGATAGATTCCAAATTTCAACGGATTTGAAGACTGCGGAAAATTCTAGTTTAGATTCATACCTAAAAATAAGTTTTTCTTTAAATAAATAATTTTAAATTGAATATATCTTAAACGGATTTGAAATCTGCGGAAAATTTTACACCAGATTAATATTCCTTACACCACGGGCACGGGCAACGCCGGGCTAGCCACGCAGTGGATAATATAAAATAATCGACATCCAGATTTGTTTCCGGAGAATTGAATAACGATTTAACCCTGAAAGGGGTTTCGACGAGGTATCGCGGCCATCGAGATCAGACGAGTGACGATATATCTCGTCATCAAAAATGTCGATTAATTCGTCCGAATGATGAAGAAATTGCCGTTTTTCGATGATGACGACATCAAAATCAGGTCAGTCTTTCTAATCTTGTCCATCAAGACCTAGCCAATGACACCTCGTCGAGACACACACCAGGAGAATTATGAGGTTTTTAGTTGATTTCGTTTTACTAGTTGACTAGTTGCGTTTTACTAGTTGAAGCTCTTCATACCTTTTGGGAGGAAGAGATGAAGACAGTTAGCATTATAAATATCAACTGGTGTTATCTTTGAATACCTGGTTTCAGTAACACTCCTGGTTGAGTATCTTCTATCGAAGAGTGCTCTACAGGGGCCAGTCTCTGGTGCAAACACCTGTTCCACATCGGTTCTGGACCAGGGACAGTTTGATTTTCCTACTTGGATCTTAAATACCCTTCGAAATCAATTTTGGGCGATCGTCGATTTTGCTGATGGCGGACACACGGGAATAGCGCGCAGGAACTCAATTTTGTCTTATATTGAGAAAATACGGTACTGAAACGGTTGGAAAATGATACAGACAGTTTACAAAGATGGTGCTATGAAGAGAACGCAAGTTTTTGTGTGGTTTGCCCGTTTTAAAACGGGTGAAATTGTGATTGAAGATCAACCTGGGCCAGGTCGTCCTTGAACCTCGATGGAAGACCGAAGGAGAACCAATTTTGAAGGGTATTTAAGATCCAAGTAGGAAAATCAAACTGTCCCTGGTCCAGAACCGATGTGGAACAGGTGTTTGCACCAGAGACTGGTCCCTGTAGAGCACTCTTCGATAGAAGATACTCAACCAGGAGTGTTACTGAAACCAGGTATTCAAAGATAACACCAGTTGATATTTATAATGCTAACTGTCTTCATCTCTTCCTCCCAAAAGGTATGAAGAGCTTCAACTAGTAAAACGCAACTAGTCAACTAGTAAAACGAAATCAACTAAAAACCTCATAATTCTCCTGGTGTGTGTCTCGACGAGGTGTCATTGGCTAGGTCTTGATGGACAAGATTAGAAAGACTGACCTGATTTTGATGTCGTCATCATCGAAAAACGGCAATTTCTTCATCATTCGGACGAATTAATCGACATTTTTGATGACGAGATATATCGTCACTCGTCTGATCTCGATGGCCGCGATACCTCGTCGAAACCCCTTTCAGGGTTAAATCGTTATTCAATTCTCCGGAAACAAATCTGGATGTCGATTATTTTATATTATCCACTGCGTGGCTAGCCCGGCGTTGCCCGTGCCCGTGGTGTAAGGTATATTAATCTGGTGTAAAATTTTCCGCAGATTTCAAATCCGTTGAAGATATATTCAATTTAAAATTATTTATTTAAAGAAAAACTTATTTTTAGGTATGAATCTAAACTAGAATTTTCCGCAGTCTTCAAATCCGTTGAAATTTTGAATCTATCTTTAGCGATTACGATTTTACGAAAAAAAACTTAACATTCTGAGGCAATATGTTTTTTATTTCTTGCTCTCATTGCCGGAAATAAAATCGAACAGGAAATGTAACTTTTTTTTTTTTTAACGGGAAGGGCAGAAGATGCAATCTGTTATTTCTTTGGAAATATGAAGTTCAGGTGAGATCACAATCTCTTGTGAAAATATAAAAAAAGGTCACGTGGGTAGAAAAAGTCCATTTTCGGGGGCTTCTTCTTTCCTCCGGATGAAACGCGTTTGAAGAACCAGGTAGAGAATAAAACTATTAAATTCATTTAAAAATCTTCTAGATTGAATTTTAAAATTTTGCCGCGACCCAAAAATTGCAAAACATTTGGACTACCTGTGTGGGAAATCTCATTGTTGTAAGTGTTATAGATTCCTCAGTATTTTGCGGCCGCGAAAAAAAACAGACAAACACTTCATTTTATAATATTAGAGACATGCGCTGGCAGATGCAACCAAAGAATGTGAAAATGGCGTTGCTGTGTATATTGCATAGACTCGTCAGTACCAGTTTTTATTGGTACCAGTTTCTCGTCAGTACCAGTTTACATTGATTTATTGATTGAATCATTACCCAAGCTTTTTCCTGCATCACTGCTGTAACGATCTCCAGATAGATTATAAGAACAGTTGTTCTTGTGTTCTGGTTGCTACTGTTCTAGTAGACGAACATCGATATATGACAGTGCCTGAGTTCTGATACGATCAAGAACATGAAATATTGGGGGCTGTTCTGGATAAGAACAGATTCGTTGTACTCTTCAGTGGAGTGAGATGTGCTTTTGCCACGGACGGTTCGGCGTGTATATCTGAAACTTTGTACTATTATATTGTAAAATAAATGCGCGTGTCCAATTTAGGTTTGCAGTGTCCCTCTGTTCTTGGCCACTACTACACACATTGTCTATCAAATTAGACATCGATCGGTCATTCTTAGAACCGTATCACTAAACCTAAATTTAAATCTAAAATGTGAAAGCTTTTAAAGAAAGAAATCGTGCATACAATGAAGGGATATAATTTGTCCTCCTTCGATTAGAACACTGATGTTGTTAATAGAATCAGAAAATGGGTGTAGAATACATGGAAATATGGATAGTTGAGTCCAGAGTCAGTTCTTGGAAAATTTACCAATAGTTGAAGCAAGAACAATAAGTTTCTTCATATATTGTAGTGTGTACACAAAATTGATAAATAAGCTAACTTGGTTTTAATTCCTTTTTAGGTGTTATGCGACACGTTGGCGAGGCATTGGTCAACGAGAGGACCCCTAGACTCAGAGGGAGAGTACTGGCCATAGGGATAGCCCCATGGGGCATCATTGATAATAGAACCGATCTCATCGGGAAAAATGTAAGTACTAGGTTTCATTTTCTCTATGATATGCACTGAATGTGTGTCTTCTTTTCGTATTGTGACTAAATCTTTGGTTTGTAGAATGTCTATGTCCATGGTGGGTATGAAAAATGTGCTAATTAACTTTTGGACTTTGTCTACGCCAAACAGATTTGCTACATATGATACGAACATGTAAAGTACCGAAATGTCCTCATTTACGCATTAGCGCAAGACCTATTTGCATTTGCTCAGTTTATTGAGATATTTATTCAAGTTAAAGATCTATTTACGAAAGACAATGAAAATCCACAAAGAAACACAAAGGTTTCATATTATTACAACTGTTTTCAGTGTTTATGGAAAACAATTATGAATTGTTAAAGATATTTGGAGGAAAGACTAGTAATGTTAAAAAAATATCGTCGACTTAGATCAGAAACTCATAAACTGACAAATAAAACATATTTTAGAGAATTCAGGCGTTTAATCTTTACGCTGAGGCAGATAGACAATTGTTACCACTGAAATTTCGTATACACCAGCGGCATGGTATAGATCTGTGTACGGTGGATGTTATCCCCCTTTTAAGTGACCGGTCACATTTTGCGAGCTGTCAGCGACTATCCTTCCTCCTTTTTTTTTAATTTTTAAGTTCTTTAATAGCATTTGTGTTTTCTTCAATTTTTTAAAAGAGGAGTTCGAAAAATAACTAAAATTCTTTATATATATGATGAAATAATGATGATAAGTTTATAAAAATCAATGCGTGGGTCATTTAAAAAGCCTGCTTGGGTCAGTGTCTGAACCGCGGGTCATAGGTTCGCCATCCCTGTTCTAGAGGGTTTCTTCTTTTGTTCGGTACCCTACCCTATCGACCGTGAGGTGTGAACGCTTTGGGGGAAATGCAGACGGTCGCTCCGGTGATATCTATCTCTCGCCAAACGATACGCCAAACAATACTATGAAAGGAAAGCGTCAGTCGTAAATGCCACTCAAGGCTCTATCGTTCAAGTTAGGTAATTAGGTAAGGGGGGGTGGGGAGGGTCGGACATGCAGGCGAAAGAGCCGTTCTGTGAGAGGATTGAAAAACTCTAAGCACCGCAGTTAAAAGGTTAAAGACTATCTTTTAATTTTTATGTCAAAAATAGAAATCCTAAATATTTGGGTAGTGTTATATGTTTATTCAAATGGATTAAAGCTTTATAAGGTATTGATCATGGGAAACAGGCATTTTGTGTCAGAAAACGCTCATTCGAAGAATGGTAGTTGATTAGTTTCTGTTCTGTATTTGTTGCCAAACTATAAGAGCATTCACTCAAATTAACGCCATACGAGCATTTTGATAACGCAGAAGCAATAAAAATCTGTCCTGCAGGTTTGCTGCCAGACAGACTTTGTTTTGACTTCGACAAATGATCTTTCTTCTATGTGATATTTATATCTTGATTTAGCGACATTTGTTGAACAGAATTAACTATATTTTAAAGGAAATGGTCAGTTAAAATTTCTTTTTCAATATCCAATTATTCTACTCCGTATAAGAATACTTTATAGGGCAGAATCGACTCTTTGGATTTGGAACCTTTTTTAAATCAGGAATTGCGTTTTACAAAAATTACCATGACATTGTTTTTTATCTCAAATCAATCTGGAGCACACCCTCTTTTCTTTTGCTTCTATCTTTATGCTTACCTGAAGAAGTATTCCATAATTCTGTTGAGCATGTATAAGTAATATCTGTTCAACTTCGTTATCCACAAGTTCATAATTTCTTAAGTGTTTTTTAAATAGAGAAGTTAAAACGAGCAGAGTTCATATCGTTTATTTCTTTCGGGTTTTAGCTCTCAGATAATTAATTGCTCCTAGCGCACGTTAAATTTATCATGGCCTCAAATGTCCTCACGTTGGCATGGTGTGGAAGTTTGGAGAGTGGGGTGATAGCCCAGGTGGGCCCTCGTCATCTGACCATGTTTCAAAATTACGTGGTGTTGTCTTTCGAATCTTTCCCTGCGTGTTTCATCGCGAACCGTCACCAATAGCCCGTTGTGTTTCTCCAGTGCGATGTTAATTAAAATACCTATACCAACCTACCAATAATTTTTCCAGGTTATTCATTACTATCCTCAAATTACACCTTCGACACAAATGAAGGACCATTAACATAAAATTGGGCTCCTAAGGCCCCGTTCACATAAGGCGTTTCAACGCGCGTATGGCCAGGATAGCGAAGCACCGTCATTAAATTATGTTTTTTATTCCTCTAATTCAAGTTTCTATCTTTGCGACCTTGAAGAGCGGGGCCCTTGTTGCCTCGACAAACGCGCGTTGAGACGCCTCAATGAACGCGGCATAAGTGTATTTAAAAAAAATAGAAAATTTATTATGAGTTAAGCTATTACAAACACTAGTTGTTTGCTGAACGTCACTTGAGGAAAGTGTGATATGACGATACTGCAAATGAGCACTGGCTTCCCTTGGCTCTTTGAATGAATAAAGCAGAAAATTCTGTTTACAGACAGCATTTTCTTGAACTATCAACATACTTCTTGTAATTTCACATTAGCAACACTTGACCTTACGATGCAACTGTTTTGTACTTGCACAGTAGATGTATCGACGATAAACACAGTTATTTCAGTTTTTTGTTTACGAGTGCTTTGTTTAAAAAGATTGGAAAGTTTCTGACATTTTCGTACTGATATTTATCAAATGATCTACTATTTTGAAGTGGAATGATTGAAGAGATTTTTAAGTCGTATTGAAAGATAGGTAGGTATGTTATGAGGACTAACTGGACACGTTTTGTCTGTTTTTAACTAAAGCCTGGCCCATCTCTGCTATTGCAAAAGGAAGGGTTTCTCTGTGTCACTATACGCAGTGTCCTGACTAATCTATGGCACTTATAATAATAAAATTTGGCACACAGGTAGTCCGAATGTTTTGCGATTTTTGTGCAGCTCACGAATTTTATAAAATTTAATCGAGAACATTTTAAAATTAATTTATTAGTTTTTTCACCTTCCTTTTTTCTCTTGGGGAAGGCTACTTCGATTGAAGAAATGAGAAGATTTTGGCATTTGCGAATGCTGACGTCACATTGAATAAAAGACAGATTCTGCGTTTTTCGTCCTAATGCCTTTGGAACCATGCTAAGTTTTCCGATTCTAGCGTGTTTTGATTTACGTTGTTGAATAGTATAACTTTCTTGCTAGGGATTTCAACTTTGTCACGTGCAAAAACTATTTTGAGGTCTTCTATCTTCGGGATAGTTAAAGATAGAGTGAAGGTTTCAACGGAAAATTTTATAACAGATCGATACCTTAAATATGATTTCCTTTAAATAAATAATTTTCAATTGTAACCCGTGTAACGTATCATGTCGGGTAAAGGTGGGACTCATTCTTAGATTAGTGCTTTTTTCTTTTTAATGTTTTCAGTTTTATTAAGATTTAATGTATCCAGCCCGATTTTACCCGTGCTAGACACTTCGAGGCCATTACGGCGTTACCTGTGGTGTTGGTTTGCGAAGCAAACCAAATGGGAAAGCGCAACTATCACCGGGGGTTGGCTAGCGCTAGAAAAGAGTGGTCATACCTGACCCACGAAAAGAATCTTTACAGCCAACGTCGTGCTGGCAACGCAGTGGCTGGTTAGATTATACATTGGACAAGTGGTGTTCTACAAGAGGCCATTGCTACGATGCTTTAAGAAATTGACTCTTGCATTTAAATTAACGCCTAATTGTTAAAATTGATCCTTTAACATCAAATATCACATAACATTGCACTATCCATGGAAAAGGGTGCCATTGATTTCGAAGAGGTTGGACTTCTACCTGTTGATCCGTGGAAGGTATTTTATTTCCCTTCTACCACCCAAAGGAAAATCCAATGAAGAGGCTTTACTCTATCCGTCACCTGAGGACACGCCCTATAGGGGTTACAGGCTCCCCCGAGGACTATAGGTTCTACAGAAGGAATAACAATATTTTCAGATTCTAAATCAGCTTTAGAAGCTATCGAAAACGGAGAGACCAACATCACATCCGAAATTATAGTCCTTCTCGAAAGGTTGAACAGCAAGGGAAAACCCTGTGTCCTACAATGGATACCAGCACATGTCAATATTGAGGGAAATGAATGTGCGGATTCTTTGGCCAAAGTAGCTAGAGAACTTGATCAGAGGTGCACCACCATCACACTTGCTGATGCTAACGCAGTGGCCAGATAATTATGACTCACACATATAAGAAACCCCTTTTAACAGAATTCGACTGTCCCAGAAATATCACATCCACTATTGCCAGGCTTAGAACTGAGCATTGTAAGGGCATGAAGATCCATTCGGACAAAACAAGAACCTATGCCCATTGTAAAAACTGCCCCGAAGTCCAACTCACGCCCAACCACATCTGGGAATGCCCAACTGTTGCGGTGAATCTTTTGAAGATCAGAATGGTTCCACTCAGGGACTCATTACGGGAGATCCTCTTCAACTGGGATGTACCAACATTGGCAGAGGCTGTGACCAATGCTTTTGATGGAATCTAGACCGCTACCCCACTACAATATTGCTTGTCCATGGACACGCGAACAACAACAACAACATCAAATATATCTGAAAAAAAAATAAACATTTTGAAATGAAACTAATGTAACTCAACCTATATTGCTACCAAAAATATATCTTGTCAACAAACTATGGCAATAAAAATATTAAAGTTTTGCTGAATTCATTGCATTTGAAATCAGGATTTGTTTGGATGCTGAAGGATGAAACAGTCATAGACCTAGAACAAAGATTTCATAATCTTGTGCACTGAAAACAATTGAAGGCCGAACTGACATTGAGACATAAAAAAATAAACATTGACTCGTATCATCAGTGTAACTGGCAGTACCAACCGCATCGAGGGTGCATTATATATTTGGTAGGTTAGTAGGTATTTAATTACAGTCGCACTGGAGGCAACACAACGGGCTATTTATGACGGTCCGGGATCAAACTTAAAGGGAAAGATACGACAATAACACCACATAATTGTAAACCTAGGTCAGGTGACGAGGTCACACCTATGCATGCACCCCACTCTTCAAGCTTCCACTTCACGCCAACGTGGGGGCATTTATGGCCACGACAGATTTAACGTGATTAACTAGCCCCCTTTTTACTAGACGGTTTTTGGTTAGATTCGAACTCGCTGCCCTCTGGATGCTAATCCGGTTCTCTTCCAATTGGGGTACCGCGGCACTTTAGTCGGAATAAAAACATGCAATTTATAGTTTTATACTGTCGGCTTAGAGCTCAAAATAGTTTACTGTCAAAATTGCTTCTTTACTGCACAACTGTTTTGACTATTTGGTACAGCTTCAGTCACGTTTATAGCGGTGGCAACGGCCTTGTCGCTTTTTTGACGAATTTCTAAAGTTGCCAAGGAAATAATTATTTCAAACGGACTAATGAAATCAAACGACAGTTCATAGGATTTTGAAAGAGAACTTTCCAGAATATTCAAAATGAAAATTTAAACTTTTCGCTTGTCGAGGTTGCCATAAAAACCGCAATAACCATAATACAGATGGATTGCCTTCACCTGCCATTACTCGCTACTAGAATTGCGCCAAGGTCGTTGCCACCGTTATAAACGTAGACTAAAGCTGTACCAACTATTTATTTTAATATTTTTAGAATTATTTTAGTATTAAGGTAAAAAAAAAGTATTATATAGTATTTAGAAAGAAAAAAAACGTTATAAGTATTTTGATATTCTTATTTTTTAAACAGATTACAATATGATAATGTATATCTCACCATCATGAATATATGAATTTCATGTCTTCGTATGGTGTCAGTTAATGAGTTTTTGCTCTAAACCGATGATGAAATTATTTCTGTCTTAAGTTATTCCTACTTTGATTTTAAATAAACATTTTTATGAATCAATACTTGTGATGTTTAAGCGATTCGTTTTAATGCTTATCCTTCATGCCAGCAATTGTTTTTATTTTTAACCACTTATCTTCAATGTCAAAACTTTGGATCCCTTATCAAATTTAAGATCCTTCAGCATTTTCAGAAAGACTTCCGCTTATGATAAACGAATATAGCAATTAAAAAGCACACTCTTTACACAAAAAGATTCTCTTGGAAAATTTCCTGTTTAAAGTTGTAAACGGTAAAAAGACTGCTATTTCTTTTTTCTGGGTTAATTACCCTAGATGTCACTGTCAGTGTCATTTTACTACAAATAAACTCTTTGTCCATTTTCAAAGAAGGCCTTTAAGTACATTCCCCGTTTTTCCCTCACAACAACCGGAAGCATCAGAATTTTCCCTGTGTTTTTACTTAACGTCGTGCCACTGAGCTCGAGTAGAACTTGTCAAACTCCGTGTTTTAGAACAACATTTTACCCTTACGTAAAACAAGCTCTCTTGCAACGAAACTATAGTGCAAGAATAAAAAAGTATTTGCCTGGTGTCAATTTCTGTATGTTCGCTTTAAAAATGTTTACGAAATCTTGAGTCTTGAAAGGTTTTGTAAACCTTTCAGGAGAATTTCTTCTGAATAAATATTGTAGGTATGCGCGTTTTCTATTTGTTTTATTACGATGGAAATTCTAGACGAGTATGTACATACTGGTCCTTCATTAATATCAAAATCAAATATTTGCGAATTATTTTCCGGGAGGTTCAGAATATGAGTGAAGAGCTCAACGCTTTTGAACAGGATTTGTGATATGTTCATGCAAAAAATTATAAACACGATATTTTAATAATCTGCTTCAAATTATTTTGCCGCTGACAATTGCCGATAATTTTCGGGTCGTGATAGTCCGGCTTGAATATTAACGGATTGGCAACCGGTGGGTTGAGAATTCGAATCCAACTAAAGACTGTCGTGTTCGAAGGGGCTGGTTCACGTTAAATTTGTTACTGCCTCAAATGTCCTCACGCAGGTGTAGTATTGCTTCATTGCGACGTTAATTACAATACCTGACTACCTATCTGATGATTTCCTTATCAATTGTTTGGTAATGGTAATTTTCAATTAACGTTATATTAGAGCACCACAACGGGCGATTGACGACGGTTTGGGATCAACCCCCTAAGGCAGGGATTCCCAACCGGTGGTACGCGGCAACGTTTCAGGTGGTACGCAAGGATGACACGAGCGACCCAAACATTCGACGAAGTTTGTTTGATTTTTTAGTATACAGGGTGGTCCCGAATTCATGGTACAAACTTTAATGGTAGGTACAGGACATTGTAACAATGATTTATTGTATAGGAATGTATAGTCGCAAGTGACGCGGTGAGGCGAAAACAGGGGAAATAACGGCCGAAAGGAAAAACAAAGATTTTATTGAAAGCGTTGTTGACAAGTGTCATGTTTACAGTAATTGTTCAAAATTGCGTCCACCAGTATCGATACATGCTTGACAGCGTCGGTGGAGCGATTGGCGTACACGTTCAAAGATGCCTGGTATTTCACGCACACCTGCAGCAGCTACAGATAAGCGAGCGACGAGATCCTCATCTGAGTCAACTGGAGTCTCATAAACAAGATGCTTTAGATGTCCCCATAAAAAGTAATCGAGGCTCGATAAATCGGGAGATCGGGGTGGCCAAGGGACTGATCCACCACGCCCAATCCATCGAGTACCAAACGTGGCATTCAGGTAATTCCGTACATCAATGCTGAAGTGTGCTGGCGCCCCATCGTGCTGAAACCACATGCGGTTACGAATGGCGATCGGAACATCATGCAGCAAATGTGGTAACACTTCTTTCAGAAAAATAAGATAGCTTCCGCCAGTGAGCCGCGTGGGTAGTAAGTATGGGCCAATCAAAAAGTCGTTCACAATACCAGCCCACACATTAATACTGAAACGTTGTTGAAACGCATGTCGACGCGTTGCATGTGGATTATCGGTTGCCCACACATGGGAATTGTGAGCATTAAAGACACCCTCGCGTGAAAATGTCGCTTCATCTGTAAATAGCACATAATCTACGAAATCCGGCTGCAACGCACATTGCTGCATCACCCACAGGCAGAAGTTTACGCGGCGAGGATAATCTGCCGGATTCAATGCTTGTACTTTCTGAAAATGGAAGGGGTGTAAGCGATTTTCGTTTAACACTCTGCATACAGTCTGATGACTCACACCTACGTCACGCGCAACAGTTCTTGTGCTTGACTCGGGTCTATCAGCCACAATGTTCAAGATGCTTTCTTCCAGCCTTGGAGTGCGTACAGCTCTTACTCGACCAGCGCCATGTCTGTTGACGTCGAACGCACCTGTTTCACAAAGTTGACGATGTAACCGTTGAAAAATTCTATGATCCGGCATTCGTCGATCAGGATACTCCGCGCGATACATTCGTAACGCAGCTCTGCCGTTACCATTTGCACGGCCGTACATGTAATGCATGTCTGCTTTTTCTGCATACGTAAAGTCACCCATCGTCTACGGCAGCACAATTGTGAATGGCGCTTTTCCCTACTGCGATGCATCATGTTCAACAGCGGCTAGACATCTACTGCCCTCTACCGGCAATGATACCAACCGATCACTCCATTTCTCTTTCCTTTTATTTCCCCTGTTTACGCCTCACCGCGTCACTTGCGACTATACATTCCTATACAATAAATCATTGTTACAATGTCCTGTACCTACCATTAAAGTTTGTACCATGAATTCGGGACCACCCTGTATACAACCACGTTATGCTATTTCTTATGACATTTGTTACTAGTTACTTGTGTAAGAGTGGTTTTTCTGAACTTTTGTGTGTAAAAAAATAAATATAGAAACAGAGTAAGTGTTGAAGAGGACTTAAGAGTGAAGTTAAGCTCCAAAGCTCCTGATATTGATATTTTATCGATTTTAATTTGTTAATCGACAAACGACAAGCTTCGCACTAAAAATTGATTTTTGATTATGTTAATCTTTGTTTGCTTATTTTGTACTAATTACTTAAAATTAGTTGTTTTTAGACCTGTAAGTAAAAAATAAAACTGTAATTTTCAATAATCGTTTTATTTCTTCCATTACTAAAACATCATTAACACAAAATACAAGTGCATTAATCATAAAATATGAAGCTTTCTTAGTATTTTAATTAAAATAAAACAAGCCATTTGGGCACTTTTCTGTTAGATATACGATGTTTCTAAAAAAAATATAGGACTGGTGGTACGCCAAAAATTTCTACAAATTTCAAGTGGTACGCAGTTACTAAAAGGTTGGGAACCCCTGCCCTAAGGGAAAGATCCGAGGACAACACCACGTCATTTTGAACCAGCGGTCAGATGACGAGGTAACACCTGAGTTGACACCCCACTCTCCAAACTGCTACACTAACCTAACGTGGGGACTTTCGGCCACGACTAATTTAAGATGCACCAGCCGTCTCTTCACCACACGCTTACCAATATACATGCACTCACCCGGATTCGAACCAGGAACCTTCCGATTTAGAGGCTGACACCTTAACCACCATACCGGTGGGTCGACTTTATTTGTTTGTATATTGGATTACGTTGCAATTATAACAGTTTTTGAACTTTTCCAAAATGCGTGTATCCTCTAAAATATATTTCAAAACATTAAAGTGACCCCACGATATATCACATCTCTATGTACCCCACGATATATCACATCTTTAGGTAGTCAATAAAAGCGCAATACTGGCAGGAAAAACAAGATTAGCTTTTAAAAAATGAAACAGGAACAAATAATTCGCTAATGACTCGTTTTGTTGCGAAAATTATGTAAAACTTCTTCAACCCTTGAACGTCCCGGAATTTTGGAGGAGTGTAGTAGTGTTTTCCCCTCAGCCCTCACATAATTAAATAACCACGTATGTTGGGTGAAAGAATCATAGGAAAGGTCCTGTTAGTCAAGAAAATTCACAACTGGTTTAAAGTTATACTGGGAAGACTGCAGGTAGCAGAGACGATAAATCCACGTGAGCCCCTATGAGGTTAAACTTAAATTTGAAGGAAACGTTTTTTGATACCTTCCAACCGGTCTAGTGGTTAAAGTGTCGGCCTCTGGATCGGAAGGTTTCCGGTACGAATGCGGGGGTCAAGGCATGGATATAAATTGTGCTGTCCTATGTTGGGACCAATGATGGCCGCCCGTTGGGTGCACTTTCACATATGACCATCGCTTCCGGCCTTGCATGTATATGGATTGAATTCCAAAAATACGGACATATTGGGAAAAAAAACATTATTATTTTGAGTAATACTGTTTTAACCCTCCTGGTGGTGGTGCCGACCAACCGGTATAGTGGTTAAGGTGTTAACCTCTAGATCGGAAGGTTCCTGGTTCGAATCCGGGTCCGGGCATGGATGTTTGTAAACGTATGGTGTAGAGGCGGCTGGTGCATCTTCAATCTATCATGGCCGAAAGTCCTCACGTTGGGTTGGCGTGGAAGTTTGGAGAGTGGGGTGCCAGCTCAGGTGTTGCTTCGTCATCTGACCGTGGTTCAAAATGACGAGGTGTTGTCCTTAAGGGACTGATCCCGGACCGTCGTCAATAGCCCGTTGTGTTGCTCTAGTACGACGTTAACTAAAAAAATTACCAATTTTTACCCTCCTGGTGGTTGTTTTGACGAGGTGACTCGTCATTAGTAAAACTGACCAGATCTTGATGGACGAGATACCTCGTATTTGGAAGATAACTGACCAGATTTTGATGTCGTTGTAATAAAAATGGTAATATCTTGATGACGTGATATCTTATTTTTGCAAAATTCCTCAAATATTGATGAACGAGACATCTTGTCGAAATAACTTGCTACAACTTTTTAAAAAGTAGTAGTGCCAAATACTACTTTTTAAAAATAGTAAATAAGTGCTAAATATAAAATATTTAATGGCAGATATTTCTTCGAGCTCGTACTTCCAAGGCATCAAAATATCTTTTTTACTAATTCAGTTTAAAATAACTTTTGAATCGCTTGGAAGAGTCTCGAATTAGCATTCGGAGGTCTGCGAGTTCTAAACTCTATCCAATACAAGCATAGTCGTGTACGTGGAGACTGGTGCTTGTAAAATCTGTCGTCGTATCAATTATCCTCACTTGTGGGGGGGGGGGGAGAAAGTTGGAGAGTGATGTGCCTGTATTGACCTCGTCATTGAACCGTGGTTCAAATTTACGAGGCGTTGTATTCGGATTTTTACCTTCGGGGTTAATTGTAGACCGTCTGCTATATCCGGTTGTGTTTCTCCAGTGTGACGTTAATTCAACTATCCCCTACCCTTTGAAACAAGGGACCTGGAATCTTAGCGTTAAAGAAACATATTGATATTTTCTATGAGCACCAATAATTTATTGGCGACCAAAAAAGTGATGTAACCAAATGCGCAATATGTAGATAACGGAGGATAAATTATACTGTATTTACATTATAATACATTGAAAATAATTGCAAGTACATCTAAAATGATACGTTTAAAATTTAATCAATTTTATTAGATACGTTGATAAATTATCAAAATTAAATATTGCTATACTTTCCAAACGATGCCCAAACTCAAAAACAACAGAAAAAAAGATTTCGCATAAAAAAGTAATTATGCTTTTAAAAATGCAATAATTGCCGTTATCCTGTGTTTTCCATTAACCAGTTGGAATTGCGAGAGCACAAACAACCACACCTTTTAAAAAAAGCAATAGTTTGCCTTTATCCAGTTGGAATACGCTTTTAAAAAAGCAATAGTTTGCCGTTATGTAGTTGGACATATTGGAATTCCGCGAGCACAAACAACAAGACCTATTGAAGACTGTTGTCATTCTTAGAAAAACAAGTAATAATTAAATTCCATTAAATTAATTTTAAAATGTTTTAGATTAAATTTTAAAGTTCGGGCTGGACACAAAAATCGCAAAAAATTCGGACTACCTGTGTGCCAAATTTCATTATTGTAAGTGCCATAGATTCGTCAGGACACTGCGTAGTGGAGGGCAAACACTTCCTTTTATAATAGTAGACTAGCTGTATAACCAGGCGTTGCTCGGGGTTCAAATATGAATGCGACAGCTAAAATATGACAGCGACATTTCCTTGTGTTAACTCAAATACACAAACCCTGTAGAACGTCTTTCCTTGTTCATGTCCATTTATTGCAGAAAAACAAACTTTAGATTTTAAAATTATGGCTTCTAGGGGCAATTTTAGGACTACCTGTGTGTCAATTTTCATGACTACAGATGGTACAGAAAACAGGAAAGAAATAGCCTATGTTTTCCGCAGTGTTCTAAAGTATAGGTGTATCAAATTGGGTGTGGATGAGTCAAACAGCGTAGATTTGTATAGAGTATACACATACACCCTTATTTATACTAGGGCTGTTCAATAAAGAATGATCATAAATTAATAAAAAATAATTTCCTGTACTAATCCTCCAAATTTTTAGGGTCTTTCTCAAAATACTCGCCATTACATGCAGTGCAATTATCCCACCTCTTTTCTAGTCTTCAAACGCATGCTGGAAGCCATTTTTTGACAGGTCCTTCAAAATCGCTTAAGCAACTTTTACCACTGACTGTGATGATAACTGACTGTGAACCGCTTTTCCCAGAGGTGTTTCTTCAAATTCGGGAAAAGAAAAAAATCGTTTTTTTCATCTCTCTATATTAAAAAAAAGTTACCGCCGCCGACGCCGCAGGATTGAAAACTGTGTTGTTTCGCTCGATTCTTAAACGATTTCCCGAGAAAGTACTGATCGGAAAAAAACGAAATTAACATGATGTGTTCTTCATCGTATTCCCTGGACAATTATTAAGATTTTTTTCCGATGCGGCTATTAGTTTAGGGTTTATTAAGTGTCAAAATTAAAGAAGCGGGGGTTGGAGAGCGTAAGCGAGCAGGGGGCAGAGCCCCCTAGTCATCCAAAAAAATCATTGGTTTTTGAAAGATCTGACGAACTTTAATGCGAAAACATAATTTCAATGCAGTGTATTGCACTTTGCGAGTGACATCCATGTTTGCCGTAGCCGAAAGCAAAACTAGGCTTCCTTGGCCGACTGCCAAGGCATCAGCAATGACATCATGACCGTGAAACTTGCGCTATCTATTCTCCCACTTATCCCGCTACACATTCAATATAAATTTTATTTTCTTCAATTTTTTAATCACCTTTAAAAAATTTATCATAATTCTTTATTGAAAAGCCCTTGTATATATATAGATAAATTAGAAGTGGAACATACTTGGAATTTCTTAGGAAATTTAAAATATTCTACCCTGCACCAACCATTTTATTGTTTAGTTCTTTAGTTCTTTGACAAAATGCATCCCACATATTCCGTATCTCTCTATATTAAAAAAAAGTTATGGTATAAAAAAATATAATCTGATACAGATCCAATTTTCGTAACTCCAAAATTATTCGTCTAATGGAATCAGCTAAGTAGACATAACATCGAAAAGTAAATTGGAGGCCTTCCAAATAGGAATACGAACTGAAAGGTGCCGGGTTTCTGGGCAGATGATGTTCAGACAGATTCTGAAATTGCACAAAGAGAAAAAGAAGCAAAAATTGACGCCAGCTCTTTCATACGTGAATTTTTCTAGAACATCTGCTTGATGAGAGGTTACAGAAATGTCGAGGAGTTCCAGAATATTGCAAAGACGCTCTTTTTGTCGTGTTTCTTGGCGGTATTAACATTGTACGAAAAGAAACTTTTTAACGAGCGTTTAGAGTTATGAGTTTGGGTTCTAAAAACATTACATTTCATTTGAGTACTAGTCTGAGAGAAAACTCTGGAAACAAATGTTCTTTTGGACATTCTTCTTCAATGCGTTATGTGGCAAGAAGAAAGAAAGAGAACGAGTTCCGGTGTACACATCCGGTTTTTAATGTGCGGCGCTGCTGCCGCAACGCAAGTGCGGACTGAGATACATTACATCCAATGGAGTAGTGCAATCATGCCTCCGGCGCCATTACGGCGACGCACGTCCAACTTGCGTGCAATTTGTACCGCAGTTCCCCACGGCGCCGCACGGTCGCCGCACATGAGTCTCCGTTCTGAAGTACCTTGTTTTCATAAACAAATGGAATATAAATAAAAATTGATAAATGGTTGTATCCAGTAAAGTCTATTTTGTTTCAAAATATACTTTTTTACACCAAGTAAGCGAAATAAACACGTTTTCTTCGATAATATTTATCGCAAATGGCGCGAAATGAGTCTTTATACGGTTATGTGTGCATAGTTGGGCTTCGGTACCGCAGCGGCGACGCACGTTGAAAAACTGGATGTGTGCACCGGGCCTATGGAAGTAGCAAAAGATAATGGTTATCAAATATGTTTGAAGTGCGTGCAATTGCACAACACCTGAGACTATTTATCCAAGAAATTACTCGCTTTTGATGTATACGTATTTTTTTGTTTCAAGAAACTAAAGTCATTTAACGTGAAAATATACTGTTCCGTTTGGTAATAGGCATAAAGCTGGAAGGGTTCATAAAAGCTTATGGTGGAAAATAAGCATATCGTAATTGTAGTTTAAAACAAAACACCAGTCATAAAAGTTAGTTGAAAAACTCCATTTCTGGATTGTAAAAGGGCGATTGGATTATTTCGGAAGGGTAGATAGTTGAACTTAAACAGCACTGGAGACATAAGAACTAGGAAATTATTGTTCAATGTAAAAATATTTTCATGTAAATAAATCATACAAGTATAAAATGCAATTACTGTATACTGGTATTACTATGGTAATCACCCGATTTTTATCATAAACTTATGATAGGAATTTCAGAATGGAGTATTTTAGAGATAAGTTCATTCAGTTCATGCAATAAATCCAGTTTTAGGTTTTAATGCATACATTATTTCAGAAAACCAAACCTGGGAAGGCCAGAATGATTTTTTTTTTATTTTGAATTCCGTATCCATCATACTACTATCAGAACTACATTATGGAAATTTTCAAACAAATCTTTAGTGCAACAGTCACATAGCCCAAGTAATTCAGCCAAATTTCTAACCCAGAAAAAATTGATGAGACAACGACCAAAATCACTAATGAAATTCTCCTTGCCCATAATTTCTCTTCTAAATTCACCGCCTCCATTCTACATAATAATAAAATCTACCTTCCAGTAATAAAATCTATCTTACCTAATAAAATAACTTGTCTAACTTGATGTGTCCGAACACGGTCGCTAGGTTTAAGGCACAGAAATGTTATATATATATATATATATATATATATATATATATATATATATATATATATATATATATATATATATATATATATATATATCATTCAAAAACGTAATTTAATGAAAGGTAAAAAAAACAAACATGCGTATTTAACCAGTAAACGAAAGTTGGAAGAAAAGTTAAAACTAGCCATGCAAGCGCGCTAAAAGCTGCAGACATAGCATGGCAAGGAATATAATTTTCTAAAACAAGAGGAAATTCATGAAATAAAAACCAAAAGGAATTTATTGAAAACGAAAGTGTTGTTGGATCAGGGCGTCATCAGGGAGGAGCCTGAACCATACAACACAAATTGGTGTTTTCTACGAATATGACCCACGAAATGCTAAGAAATTACTCATATACTCCCCCAAACATCATTAAAAGCAAATATACCAAAAAAGAAAGATTGAATTTAGAAAATTTAAAGCAAGCCAGCAGTAGCAGTAGGGAGACCGGCAACATCAAGCCAGAAGATCGCATCAAATGCCGCTACTCACTTAGTTCAACAAAACGCCAAAACCAATGACAATTATTTTTATTAGTATTTGTAAAACGCAAATAGACGAAACAAACGACTCATTAAACGTCGTACTCACACAAAGGAGGTCAGAGTTAGACAACACTAATGTGAGGGGCAGTGCGCACTTTCGTGACTCAACTGCAATTGCATCGGCAAAATCAATGAGAATTTATAGTATTCCTTTGTTTAATGTTCTTTTGAACGTGAAAACGTTCATTCATGTATCATTTATATTTTTGGTTAGTAAATTTTTCGCACTTACGCTTTTTGTGTCACTCAAAAACTAAGATTGGTATACCGGTTTCGAAAAGTAAGACACATTCTATGTCAAAAATCCTGGTAAATAAACTAAAGGCACTGATCTTAAGACCTTACTCAATAAAACTCGAAAACAACTGAGAAAAAACATATCTTTCCATTCTCCGTATTCCTGGAAAAGTAATCTTGAAACACGAAAAACTGAAGACAAGTCAATAAGGAACACCACTAAACATATCACATAAAAAATATTCCCCGCCCAACCTGCCGTTTCCGATATTGATTAAGCCAACCTGATCGCCCATCGCCTTGAAGAACAATTCAAGGAAAATGACATTAATGATCCAAGAACCACGGAAATAGTACTTGAAACTCTAATAAGGAATTCCATAAAAATAAAAAAAGCTAACGACACTATTAATATCTATCCTTCACTGCAAAATCATTATCCATTTTCAAAATCTTAAATCCAAAAAAGGCCCTGAATGAAAGGTATCACTAGCAAAATGTTTCAAAATTTATAACTCATAAAAGTATTATTATCTTTACTCAGATTATTAATGTGATTGTCAAATTCCAACACTTCTCTACTAGGGATGCAACATCGACAGCAAAACATCGATGTTGATAATACGATCGATGTTTTAATGCATTGATGTTTTTAAACATCGATATTTTTAAAAATCAATGTACTTAAACTTTTTTTTACTCCATTTTTTTAAAAGTAGTTTAGCAACCTCAAACATTAATGTTCGCCTGAGGGTAGGAGATTTATATTGTCAGTTACCGTGTTTATGAATTTATAGCTAAGACTTTTTTTAACGGTCAAAACAAAGTAAAACTAATTAATAAGAACAATTAACAAATATTTTATTTTCAAATTGAATACTATAAAAAAATTACAATAATTTGACATACTAACTATAAGTAACTAACTATAAATATACTTACTATAAGTATACTAACTATAAGTATACTAAAAGTATACTAACTATAAGTATACTATAAGTATACTAACTAAGAGTATACTATAAGTATACTAACTGTAAGTATACTATAAGTATACTAACTATAAGTATACTATAAGTTTACTAACTATAAGTATACTATAAGTATACTAACTATAAGTATATTTATGTAGGTACATAACAATAATTATTGTTAGTTAATATTAATTATTTGTCAACTTATGGGGGAGGAAAACACAAAAAAAAAATTTTGCTATAAATAAAGAATATTGGGGCTTTTAATTATTATGTGCCTCAAAATTTCCCTGCTCGCTTACGCTAGCCAACCCCGGTTATTGCTTCGCAAACCTACACTCCTTTTTCAAGCGTCTTTCTGGGTCATGACGTCACAGTGTGTATCACAAGACCAGCTAGAACAATTCATTTCCGCAATGATAAATTTGTACACTATCTCAAAATTATACTTTCCGTCTCATAACATTTTAATGAACCAAATTTTAAAATAATTATACCATTGAAAGAGCGCATTCTAATATTTCACTTGGTATTTTCAAATTTTAAAACTAATAGTTTTTAGCTATAGCAATGACAATTTTATTTTTGTATCGGAAATTGCGATCTAAAAATTCCGAAATTTGTCTGACCAACTTTTAATCGCATCGAATTTATTTATGAATCAATTTCAAAAATAATTATACCATAAGAAAGATTACATTTTAAGGTCTTCAAATTTAAAAACTAATAGTATTAAGCTATAGATATGAGAGTTTTAACAAAATAATAACAAAAATTTCCCCATTTTCCCCCAATTTCAAAAAAAAAAAATCCAGGAACCAATTTATAATTCCTAAAAATACTCGTCGAGGTGCAAAAATTCACGTTTAGAGGTACTCTAAAAAGGTCACGGCTGAAGACTGAACATTTTTACGTGTTTTGTTTATTCGCGTTAAAAATTACGCTTTTTGTGACTTTGACACTTTATACACCTTAACTAATAGCTGCATCAGAAAAAGATCTTCTCCATCTTGTTCTCTGTACAATTTGAACAAACATTTTAATTTCGGAATTTTCTGGTCCATACTTTCTCGGGAAACCGTCTGAGAATCGAGTGAAAAAAGCGAGTTTTCCATCCTGCGGCGGCGGCAATCACTTCTTTTTAATATAGAGAGAAAAGCCCCGTTATTCCACGCGCCTCTGAATAGAATTTTCAAGTAAAAAATGTGTTACCTTCAAAATCAATTTACCATGAATGCCGTAACAATTTAATTTATCATCCTTTCCTATTCATGATGGAATTCTAAAACATCGCATACCAGGTTCAAGAATCCACAAGTGAAATATATTCATAGGAAGGAAAAGACTATACGCTCCGAAAATTCATAATTTTTACTGGAAATGAATGTACTAGGATATTAGTAGCTACTTCAAAACTCGAAAATGACTTCTGCAGTAGTCACCCAGAAAGAAAATTTTGTAGCTTCTATTACAGTAGAAGTGTGATAAATATGAAATAGATTACATGAATGGCTATGTCACGTAAAAATTAAAACGATGGTAAAAAAAGTATTTTACGTACAACTTAAATAATGCTTGCATTCTTTTATAAAAGATAAGTATAAAAATCTCTGATATGCCACAGAACGTGAATAATTTGCTTATATGTGCCAGAGATATAAAAAGGTCAAAAATTGATGGTTAAAGTAACTATTTTCGAACTTTCTAATACAAATAAAAATTACGCAGTAGCTTATGAATCAAATATGTTGAAATTTTAAAATACAACTTTCAACTATTAATATACTGCAACATTTCTCTGAAAGCATTGTTTGTAACAACTTGTAATGCAAGTTCAGTTAAATTTCAGCATAAATAAATTGTTTATTGTTGTTAAAGTATTATTTTAGTTGACCGCTTTCTAAATGTAAGCTTCTTTTGTAATAAGTGGCTTTGAATTCTTAATGGAGTCAAATAGTATCATTAATTAACATTTGATTGCTTTTTTAGTGTAAAAGAGTTCCTTGACTACCTTCTAAACTCTTGGTTTCAATGGAAAAGCAATTTAAAAAGGTCATTTAATTTTTCTAATTCGTTTTCTGCAGACACAAATAATTCCAACTCTAGAAGATCGAAAAGTTATTTAGAATTTAAATGGGCCTTAAATTTTATGAATTCTTTCAGATTATTTGTTTCAAATCTTTTTATTTCCATATTCTATTTAGTATTTTTTTCGAGCTGGAAAGTTTTTCTACCATTTTTTGAAGCCTTCTTAGTTTTTTTATGACCACACTTAAAAAGAATGATAAAAAAAACGAACACAATCGAAAGAGAGAAAAAAAATATTTTTTCAACGTTGTTTCATTTTATTTTAATCTAATCGGTGTTTCTTTTTTTGAAAAAATAAGAAGGTTTTCGATTCTAGAATGCTTTTTGTGCCAAAGAATCCGTGTCTTCTTTTCCTTTGTCTGGCCAATATTTTTCTGATTTATGATAGATAAGGGATACTGCAAAGCATACAAAAATAATCCAAATAGCTTGTGCTATTCTATCGCTTTTTATACTTAGAAAAACGAAGATTTAAAAAAACTAAAACAAAGAACGGCATAAAGCCCGTGCGGAAAATATTTTGAAAAATTATTTCACCTTATGCAAGAAATTTTTTTTTTCAGATTTGGTATTTTGATTTCTGAAAGTATGAATAAGGGAAAAAGCATTTAAAAAAGCCTTTTGGAACATAAAAAATATACCTCTGTTCCCAAATAGAAAACTAAAAATAGATACAGGCGTTTACTTTTGATATATGGGCGAATTTAGAATGTCCTCTTTGCATTTTGTAATTTTAAATATGTGGACGTCAAAATACCTTATCTATTTTATTCGTTTTAAGTGAATACTTTAAAATGAGTTGAAAGCTTTTATTAATGTTTCCTCTTTGAAAACTGTATCAAATTGAAACTTTCTCCCCCTTCCATTGTGGAAACAAAAATAAAGGTACAGCTTTGATTTTAAGATTTTTCATGGCAAGGCTTTTGGCGTGAATTTTAGGTCGCCAAGGAAAACATTTCTTAGAAAAACAACGTTTTAGGCTTAGCTGAAAATAATTAAAATTTTGAAGAAGGAATTTCAAAGACAGGATAAAAAACTGATTATTCTTAACTGCTCGGTAAGTATTTACTTTTATGAAAAAATCTTTACTTTTTCTGAAATATTGTTAAAGAGTTTATCCAAGTTAATAAATTATTACTTTTAAATCCAAGTGAACCAGGCTATATTAAAAATTAATGTCACATAAAATAAATCCCATTAATTCTTGCAAACGAGTTGCTTTGTCCTTGTAAAATCGAAAGATAATAATTTGCAAAAAATAATAATTAATTGAAATAATTCCAAGGCTGCCACAATTCTAATTAGGAGGGGCTGCATTTGCCAACCACCTCTCGCTACAAAATGCACGCAAAAAGATTTGCCACAAAATGTCTTTGCATCAAAGTTATACCAAAATAAATAACCATTAATAATTCATTGGACGAAATGTTTTTGTGTTAATTTTAATTGTAATTCCATACTAGGGCTGAGCATCTGTACTTGCGGATCTGTTCCTCAAATTTATTGATAGCGGTTGTTAAATACATTTAATCTGTCTTACGTAAACTAGTTTGGTATTCAGTTATAAGCACAATTTCACAAATACGACCGTAATTTCTACCCGATATTACGCATCGTCCTAAAATGAAGGGTTGAGGCCAAAACTTATGGAAAAAGGCGAATCTACAAAGAACACATTTGTTACTTCACTAGACGAGCATATACACCACAGACAGAAGCGAGATTAAAAACTCTCTTTTCGCCTTCCCATCAAGCATTGCACCACCACCTGCATTGAACACATACAAAATATTCGGCGACTATCGCAGACAAAAAAAAAGGAAATATGTTCTACACAAGGGGGCTCCGCCCCCTACTCGCTTACGCTCGCCAACCGCCAGGGTTTGATGCGCAATCCCATTTGGTTTGCTTCGCAAACCAACACTCCTTTCACAGATACCATTTGGTTTGCTTCGCAGATCAACATTGCTTTCGCAGAATGAATCTCCTGGACAGCGAAACTATCTGAATAATTCATATAATCCTGATTTGACTTTCCGGTGCATGACGTCACAACGAGGGCTTCTCCCCCTGCTTGCTGAAGCTCGCCGACCCCCGGGTATTGTTACGTAATACCGTTTGGTTTGCGAAGCAAACCAATACTTTCGCAAGTGATTTCACTTTTTTTTTACTTTAACTCTTAATGCACGTTAAACTAATAGCCGCATCAGTAAAAATCCTTCTGCATCTTGTTCCCTGTGCAATTTTAAGTAAACCGTTTTAATCTGCTAACTTTACGATCTGTACTTCGTATTTTCTCCGTAAACCGTCTGAGAACAGAGTGAAAAAAGCGAGCCTTTTTCCTCGCCAAATAAAAAGAAATCGTTTTTATGGCAATTGTTGCTACAATAAATTTGATATCTGGCAAACCCGATAGTCAAAAATACAACCCACAACTGCGTGCGGACCTGCTCCGCGAACTAAAAAATACGAAATTTGTGTGACCAACTTTTGATTGCATCTAATTTATATATGAACCAATTTTAAATATAATTGTACCGTTAGAAAGAGTACATTCTGAGGTATTCTGCGATATTTCTAAAATTAAAAACTAATAGTAATGAGATATAGATACGACAGTTTAAAAAAAATAACGAAAATGTCCCGATTTTTCCCGAATTTCAAAAAAATATTATCAAGGACCAAATTGAAATTTCGAAAAAAACTCGACGAGCTTCACAAATTTACGTTGAGAGGAACTCTTTAAAAAAACTCACGGCTGAAGACTAACAATTTGTAAGTGTTTTGCTCACTAGCGGAAGAAATTTCGCTTTTTCAATTTTGACACTTAATAAACCCTAAACTAATAGCCGCATTGGAAAAAAATCTTAACAATTGTCCAGAGAATACGATGAAGAACAAACCATGTTAATTTCATTTTTTTTCTGATCAGTACTTTCTCGGGAAACTGTCTAAGAATCCAGCTAAAGAACAATTTTTTTTATATAGAAAGACAAATGAGGGGCCTTATTTCTGACGCACAGTGTAAATCAATCACTTATGGGACTGTATAATCTTTATTTTTCACAATGTTAACAAACCGTTTTTAAAGACAATAACACCTACAACCAATAAAATTGTTCCTACGATTCTTACAACCAATAGAATGTTTCTTAAGATTGCTGCAACCGGTAGAATATTTCATGGGATTCGTATGTGTTGTGGATAAAAGGCAATACTCTAAACTACTAGAAAATCTCGTGACGCTTTGAGTGTTAATAATTTTTATATTGTGATACAATTTTTCAGAATTTGGAGAAAAAGATATTGGAGGACAGAGTTTCTGTTTTAGAAATTATTTTAATAATAGAAAATTACCAAACGGAGGATTGCGAGTACTTGATCCAACCAAAGCTGTCGTATACGAAGGGGGCTGGTGCACTTAAGATCTGTTCTGGCCCAAATATCCTCACGTTGGTGTGAGTGGAAGTTTGTAGAGTAGAGTGCCAGCTCAGGTGTGACCTCTTCATCGGACCATGGTTCAAAATAACGTGATGCTGTTCTCGGATCTTTGCCTTCGGGGTTGTTTCCATACCGTCTCCAATAGCCCATTGTGTTTTTCTAGTTTGTCGTTAATTAAGTACCTACACATATTCCGTTAATTTTTTAAAATCTATATCAAATTTGGATTTCAACTTATTTTGAAATCGTCTGTCTCGTTTATTATTTCTGTTACATAATGGTCTGTGCTATTTTAGCTACAAGTCTTCTAATGTTTTCAGTGTGCTAGTTGTCTGATGTATTTAAATCCATAGAGACATGCAAAACTCCTTTATGTAAGTATTAGAGTTGCACAACTAAAAACATTAATTTAAATATTTTAATTCCTTAGATATCTCCGGATTACGTTTTCTTTAATTCTCCAACACTGTTCTATGTTTTCGTTGAAAGCAAAATACATTTTGCATGTTGCAAACCGCAGTAGCTAAAAGCATACACACAGTATGCCTCATTAAAAACTGATGTATTTAATAAATTTAATATTTCAGTTGCCGTCTAGACGCTAAATTGAAATACGCTAACGAAGCAAAGAATTCTGCAGTACAGTAAATTAAGTTTGGTTTCTACGAAATATTTTGTCACCCGAAAAAATGAAGCTCATCAAATATGGAATAGTGAAGGAAATAAAAAGGAAATAGAATGAATTCGTTCTTTTTGTACTTAAAATTTACAATTCTACGTGAAGAGCAAGGTAATCTTATATGCAAACGCTATAAAATGATTATTTTATTAATTAAAGTCGTAGAAAGAATATACGTTGAATATTTCAAAACTACCAACTGGAGAAATATTGGTTTAGTTATGAATATGATATGCTATCTTAATGGTATTAAAACGTTGGTGTAAAAAGATCTAGTTCATTATAAATAATTGAGCAATGGCTTTTTTATACTATATGTACAGAAAATATTTGCGTAGTTAAAAATCGTAATTAGTTTTTAATTTTTTTATCTCGTCATATTACAAAAGGATTTCGACGTTCTTTTATCCGGTTTTTAACGAAGAAAGGAAATACATATATATATATATATATATATATATATATATATATATATATATATATATATATATATATATATATATATATATATATATATATATATATATATATATACATATATATATATATATATATATACACACACACAGTGTGTATCGAAATGATAGGTCCACCCTCATTTTTCAAAGTTTCGACTCTTAATTGAGAATAAGAATCACTTTTTTGGTAGAGATAATTATACAATAATCGTTATAACTATTTAGGAAACAATTTGTTAAATTAAATAATTAATTTTTATTTTATGTAAGTTTTCATTTTGAGACCGTTTTGAAAAGATAGGTCCGCTTTTATAAATCTTTGCACCAAAACGTTTATTTCCAGAAAATTTTCATAAATATCATCGTTTTGTCTTACTGTGGGATTACGCTGGCTGTTGTGGAGGTATTTAAACAGATTTGAACATCACGTTGTAATCAAACGAAATGGGTCGTCGTTGCAGTCTTTCGCTGGTTGAGAAGAGAAATGTGATGCATTTAATAAGTATGGAAAATCAAATAGAGAAATAGCTAAGCTTTTAAACAGATCGCATAATGTTGTAAACAATTTTTTGCGACTTATATATACTTATGGCAACAAAAAAATCATCTGGGAGGCAATCAAAAGTGACACTCCGACAAAGAAGGACTATCGTAAAGGAGTTAAAATTTGGAAATACGTACTTATCGACTTTAGCGAGACAACAAAACCCTCTGATATCAAAATCTACGGTCCATAGAGTGGTAAAGAAGTTCGGAAATTTAGTTTACTAGAAGAGGAAAGCGGTTCCGAAATTAAGAAAACTCCGCACAAAGAAAAGCGATGGAAATTCGCACAGGAAATGATGAAGGAAAGAAGACTGGTATAGAGTGATATTCAGCAATGACAAAATTCAAGCTGTATGGTCCAGAAGGTTGTCAGTATTACTGGCACGATCTGTGTAACGATAGAGAGATATTCTCGAAGAGGCAAGCTGGTGGTGGTTCCGTTATGGTAAAGGCCGGATTCGGACGTGCAGGAAAAACTGATATAGCATTTGTAGACAATCGTTTGAATGCTGCAGGCTATCAACAGCTGCTTGAACAATATTTTCTTCCACAATCAGAGCACTTTGGAGGCCCGTTCTTCATATTCCGACAATGCTCCTTTGCATACTGCAAAGTCCACTTTTGAATGGTTTCTGGATAATGGTGTACATATTATTGACTGGCCACCTTGCAGCCCCGACCTGAATCCGGTAGAAAACATGTGGGGCATACTCGCAAGAGCAGTGTATGCAGGCGGAAGGCAATACAACTGTACTACAGACTTGAAAAAAAGCTATTTCCTCCGAATGGGCAAAAATCGATACAAATTGTTTGTAAAAACTTGTAGAAACCTTGCCAAATTGGATTTATGAGCTTATTCCGAAAAACGGTCGAAAGATTTCTTATTAATTCAACACTAATTTGAGGTTTGGTTCAGTAGACCTATCTTTTTGAAACAGCTGTTTCACATATTTTTTTTTGTTTTTCTTACAATTTCTATGATTTGTATATTATTTAAGAATTATTTTTTCACTGTATGAACTAATGTAGTTTATAAAATAGTACTTTGTACACAGTAAAAAATGTTTTCCCAACTTAACTTTCGTTTTTACTGGTGGACCTATCATTTCGGTACGCACTGTATATATATATTTTTTGAAGCCCCAATTTTAAAATTTAAAGTTTTTTTTCCTTCAATAATTGGATATGAACCAGGAAACACGTTCTACAGGGTTTGTGTATTTGAGTTAACACAGGGAAATGCCGCGGTCTTATTTTAGCTATCGTGGTCATATTTGAAGCTTGAGCAGCGGCGGTTTATTCAGCTAGTCAGCCATAAAATAAAGAATGATATTTTTTAGATGAAGAACACTATCGAAATCTTCTTTACCCACCAAGTGGTTTCGAAGAGATATTTCGTCCGTAAAGATCTGACAAATATTGCAACTGACATTGTAACTTGTCATCAGGATATCGTCGAATTTTGCAATGATCTGCTCAATTTTTTACGAAGGACGAGTTTTCTCGTCCCTCAAGATCAGGAAAGTTTTGCTGACGAGATACCTCGTCGAGACAACATTCAGGAGACAACTACTAGGTGTTGTCTTCGGATCTTTCCCTTCGAGAGGGATCCAGGAACATCGCCAATATCCCGTTGTGTTGCTCCATTCAACTATCCCGTATCCTTTTAAACAGGTGATCGAATTGCTAATTGCACATTTTCTCTGTTAGCCAACCAAAAATATGTTGGCGACAATGCAAAGTGATCCAGTTGCTCCCGTGTAATTCAAATCCAATTACCAACAAAGCAAACAAGTTAAATCTGTTGTTCCCTCAAATGTCCTCACGTTGGTGTGGCAAGATGGTTTTGAGAAGGGTGTGCCAGCTCGGGCATGGACAATAGCCTTTTATGTCCCCCCCCCCCCAGTGTGACGTTAATTAAAATATCTAGCCTAACTTCAGGTGTCGACTTCGCCATCTGACCGAGATTCAAATTAAAGAGGTGTTGACCTCGGATCTTTCTCTTTGGGACTGATCGCAGATTTCTGCCAATAGCGTGTCGTGTTATCCCCGTTTGACGTAAGTTTAACTACCCTACCCTAATTAAGGGATAACACCTGTTAACGTCTCTTCTCATGCACAATGATCTCAATGGAGTTTACACTTCCACTCAATCTGGTTCGACGAAAGATCAACTCTTCCTATATTCTAACTTGTTGAATATTGTCACATAGTGTGAGGGGTGATTGGTAATTTTTAGTTAACGTCGTATTAGACGTTCTAGTTTGTATACTTGACGACTAGTTGAGCAACACAACGGGCTATTGACGACGGTTCAGGATCAATCCCCTAAGGGAAAGATCCGAGGACAACACCACGTCATTTTAAACCACGGTCAGATGACGAAGCGACACCTCAGCTGGCACCCCACTCTCCAAACTTCCACGCATACCCAACGTAAGGGCTTTCAGCCACGACAGATATAAGGTGCACCAGCCGCCTCTATACCATACGTTTACAAACATCCATGCCCTGACCGGATTCGAACCAGGAATTCCGATTTAAAGGATAACACCTTAACCACCATACCGGTTGGACGGCGTGCTGGGAGGGGGAATGTCACACACATAGATACGTGGGTTAGTTTTAATGATGGCTTCAAATAACACATCCGTTAACTAGATAAAACAATATATATTCACAGCAAAGGAATGTAATGCGATCTAGCTTATCGTACTTCAGAATTGCCTCTCAATAGGGCAGCAGCTTATATAGATACATACAATAGGTCCAGAATATTTTAGATTAATTTACATTAACTTAAACTCGAACTTTCATGAAATTCCCAGAGAGCCGATTTAAAAGAAATTAAAAATTTGCGAGTAGCCGTCAGTGGGTTACGAACTCTGCAGATCGCGCCGTTATCTCTGAGCCACCTGTATGTCCGAATTGAGATCGAATACGGCAATATAACCATCCCGTAAGATCAGTGGAGCCCATCAATTCAATTGACCCTCCATTAGTCTACAACATCTCAGTTGTAAATCTATTTGCAAATATTTGTAATAAATGGTGTTATCTCTGTTCAAATATAGTATAATAAAGAAACAGCACCATGTAATGCACTTTAGAATTTTATAAGGTGTTTGGGTTGGTTGCATTTGGGATTTTATGGCGCAAGGGACATATATGGCCAGTCTGAGCCAGACACGTCATACGATATCAAGTTATAGACACACAATAAAAATATTGCTGACACAAATGAGAGAGAGGAATACCCATGACGGGAATCGAACCTGCACCATCTACAATTCGAAGGTTGCTAGTGCAGTGGCCATTCCCACTGAGCCATGATGGCCCCTTAGGTATTTTGAGATCCAAATAACGGTAGATAGATCCTATACCTCTGTAACACTCTGAGGGGTTCACTGGCATGTATCATTGTCTTTCCTGCATGGCATATAACCCAGGGCTCGAAATACCCAGGTGCACTGTGCACATGAAAATAAAATTGTGGACCTAATTTTTTCCCGCTAGGTGCACACAGTGCACCTAACGTTTAAAAAAAAGGGGGAAACGTGTTTTATGTTATTTTGATGTTTGAACTAAATATTAGTATCGACATCTCTCGCTCTAAGGGAACGTAATTAAAATTCCTAAATACACACTAAGCGAAAACAAAATCGCTGTGCCGTAACGGGTTTATACAGGAGGAAGGTTTACTTGTGTCAACTGCCACCAGAACTTTCCGATGATAGAAACATTTTCCACATGGCTCTGTTAAAGCGACTGTCTCGACAGCCGTGCGCCGTAGAATTTCGATACGTTAAAATATTTTTTTATTTACTATCTACTACGAATCTATCTAATTTACTATCTATCAGGTGTGTTGTAAGGAAATGGCAATACTATGCTACTCAGAAATATCATGACTAGGAGTTAAATATTTTGAAATTTTTCAAATTTTTGAGATACAATACTGATATAATAATGACTGGATACAGTTGGGGTGATCATGGGGTTGTAAATTTCAATAGAAAGGGCGAATCAAGTACCAAAACAAAATAAGTAGGTGAAATGTATTGGACGAAAAATTTAAAATCGATGCACCAGCTTTCAGTTGGTTACGAACCATATTTTAGTCACCTAACCATTTATAATGCAATAGCTGAATAACAGGGCGTTTCTCAGTTTTCATCAGTCGACATTTCCCTGTTAACTCATACACACAAACTCTGTATAACATGTTTCCATGCCCATGTCCATTTATTGCAGTAAAACAAACTTTAAAATTGTACCTTCGAGGGCACTTTTTGGACTACCTGTATGCCAATTTTCATGGTCGTAGGTGCTAGAGATTGGTATACAGACAGGAAAGTAATAGCCTATGTTTTCCGCAGTGTTTCTAAAGTATGAACGTACCAAATTGGGTGTAGATGGGTCAAATGGTGTAGATTTGTATAGACAATACACACACACCTACATTATTTTATATATAGATAGATAGTTAGATATTGTAGATTAAATAAGCTGGCTAAGAAGGGATCATCATTGCCCCTGTGTCCTGCTGAGCCTCTGACTTTCTATGAAATATACTCCAGATGTAAGGCTCTTGTCAACTCGTCTTGGAAACTTCCGCCGCCCCATCCTTGGTACTGTAACCCTGACTCTGGTGGTCAGCTCAGACAGCTTTATCCAGGTTCAAAACTACACACCTTAGGACTCTAAAGTTCTCCCGGGGAAACAAAGTACAACACAAGTGAGGCCACCGCCGAGCATTTGCTAGGATGCATTGCGTTATCGCGGGAGGACCTACTGCGTAGCCCTGGTGTGATTCTAGGGAGATTGAGGGTGGAGGGACTCATGGACCTGATCTGATCCAGATCAGTGGTATTAGAAAGAAGAAGAAGATTAATAAGGTTTTGGTCTTTCATTTCGTAATTCGTATAAGAAAGATGATACTTTGATGAGTAGATGTGCTTATTTAGTCTTTAGGCATGTTTTTGGAGTAGAAGCAATTCTACACTATAATCGGTAAATTTAGTGACGTTTGGAAGGTTAGTTTGTACAGCAAGTCTTGGACCTTCTCGATATACCGGTTTCCAAAATCTCTTCGATCTGCTACTTTATGAAAACCAATATAGACATTTTTGATGCAGTTATCGATTTTTTTTTAACAATTGAACTGTATATTAAATGCAAAATAATTCTTACGCATCATGAGACATTTTAGAAACAGAATGCATCTGCTTTGAGCTCAAAGCAAAGGGTTTTTAGTGTTTTTCTTTTTTCTTAAACAGGAGCTACCGACTGTTTCATCTTATTTGAAAATATTTTTTCACATTCTTTCGACAATCTGTTTGAGCCTGAAATATTCACTCGAAAATGGATCGGTTAGAAAAGAGCAGGGAGTAAAGAAAGTGAAAGGTTTTTTGTAAAAATGGAGTGTTCTTTACCTTTGGAATAATACCAAGGAATTTGTTTTTTCACAATCGCTGAGAGGGGCTAAAACGTAACTTCTTTTAGTATTCTTTTTTCTTCAATCGTTCTTAAGAAACCTTTAGTCAATTAAAAGAAGACTGCATTAAGAAATCATTAAATGCAAAATAAAGTGAAATCCTTTTTACAACAATTTTCTTCAAGAATGTTTTCATAGAATTATTAATACTTGTTTTCTATTATCGGAATGATTTAACTTTTCTTAAAATTATCCTACTGCGGGAAAAGTAAACGTACTCACGGAATCAATTTAATAATTTTAGATTGTCTGAAATTAAGTGTTTATTTGAAACGTTAAGGATGAAAAAGGTAATTTGAATGAAGGTTTACGCCATTTTTTATGTATATTTATATTCAAGAATTAGACGTTACAATAATTTGTAATTCATATAATTATTTTTCAATACCTTTGAAAGTGCATCCTACGAAAAAAAAAAGTTGTAATGTATGTCTTTATTCTCCTAATAAATTAAATCCATCAAATTTTGTAATGTTATTTAATTTTTCCCGTTGTTTTGTTTAATCAACTTACTTTTGTAAACCCCGTGCTGTATTTCTGTAGTGCACAGGGAGTTTGCTTTTGTTCAGTAAAAAATATATAATTACTTTCATAGATATTAATTCTCTGTATTATCAATAATTATATATTATGCAGGCAATTTAAATCTAGTTTATGTGTTTCAAGTCAATTAATTCACTTCTAATAGACCGTACGTTTTTATCAAAATAAACTTCCTGTTAGCCAAATGCTCTCACAATATATATCCTTGAGATGTAGTTTATCACAGTTTTTGTGACGTGTAACGTTAAATTTAATTGGCGTAGTTCAATCAACTATCAAAACGGAATCCAATCTGGAAACTTTATTGGCGATATGCTGAAATTGGATTAGAAAAATAAGGCAAGAAGAACTGAATATTTACAGGAACAGGATTTTTCGTATTTTGAACAAACCCAACATTTATCTTTGCAGAAAAAACCTTTCATATGCTTCAAAATGCGTTTAAAATCAATAGAATTACTTCAAAATAATTGACTTCAAAACTTCTAAATACTTCTTTATTTTCAAATGCTATTATTACAGAACGAAGTTCTGTTGCTATGGGAACCAAAATCTATTATAGTAGGTAACAAAGCAACACATGTATTTCAAGGCACTGAATGAATGTATATTAGACCATCAGTGAGATGCTGTGTTTAAGACTTCTACAATCCAAAATCTGGAAATTTTTTAACGTCATGAGGAATTATCTGACTCTAAATGTTAAACTGTACTGATTTAATGTGATTTCCGTGTCACATTTCAAATACCATTACAAGAGAGGAAGGAAATAGGAATTGCATCATTCGAAAGGAAATCGATGGATAGAAACTTGAGTCTTTGTAACAATCGCTCTGAAGCAATCAAACTTTGGCTTCTGTTAGAGCTATTGTAAGCTTACATGAAAAAGGCTTTAAATTCTTGATACTTAGATAGCACTTCATTGGAAACCTTTTCTCAGCAATGCCTTGTTGCAGTGAACTTATCCATCACATTAAGCCTTCTAGATTTCAGTCAGTGTGATTATCAAGGATAGCACGATATATAGCTTGGCGGACAGGATTCGTGAAAAACGAAGTACAGTCAGTACCGGCAATACGGTCACCCTCTTATAAGGTCACCCCGCTTATAGGGTCAGTTTTCTAAAGTCCCGTGTAACTTAATAGGGAACATGTGTTAAAGCGCACCGCTTATAGAGTCATTTTATATTCCTGGTCATCAGTTATATAGTCCGTTTTTTATCTTTTCAGTGAGGTTATCGTTTTTTTTTAAGTAGTAATTGTAGCATTTCTTGAGGCGGAGAGCAACACAGGGAATAACCAGAAGAAAAAAAGTCCTTGCGACCCCGGAGATTACCTGAATTTACGCCTTTACTTCCCTCCCCTTCCCCACATTTCTCTTTTGCGTTGAATCGTCGTCGGTATTGCCCACCCCCTCAATTTTCTTCTTCCCCAAGCATAACAGGTGGGCATTTGTCTGTTTATTCGTTAAAGTTATCTCTTCCTGTTTGAAAAGTACGTTGAAATTGAAAAGAAAAGAGTAAAGGAAAATTTTGTTATTTTTGGATCATACGTGACGAATAAGAACGTCCATTTGCGCTAAAAAATTTTGTTTGCTTTTTTAGTATGCTGAAAAATTATTCCTCTGCTCAAAATAAAAACGGAAACGAAAAAAATAAATTTAGAATCTGCGATCTTTTAAGCTGTTGCCCTTCCAAAGAAAACAATAAAAATTAAATTCAATCGACCCAAAAATTGCAAAAAAATCGGACTACCTGTGTGCCAAATCCCATTCATGTAATTGCCGTAAATTCGCCAGGACTGTGATAACGAAAAACAGAAAAATAAACACTTCCTTTTATAATAGTCGAGGTAAGTGCATTGAATATGGATGCACATACGTATGCATACTGTACTTGATTGGTAAGGTAAGCTAATAAATTTCACTAAAAAAATACTGCATATATCTTACTATAGTTTTTACTTCGCGAAATAATTTTTAAAATGTTCTTAAAAGTTTAATTATTTGTTCATGAGCACTATATTCTGAGAGGTGAATATAATCCTGCCATAATTTAATAGTGTAGTATTGTTCCGCATATAGGGTCACCCCGCTTATAGGGTCGGATTTTTCTGGACCGCTGAGCTGACCATATAACCAATACTGACTGTATATAGTGGTTATCCCAATTTTCTTTCGTCTATGAGCCACTGCTTAAGAGTTGCAATAGCAAACGGGGATCCAAAACAAAGCGCATAGAGAGGTAGAAAGAAATTGAAAATTCAAAAATGTTTTTTTTTTTTTTTTTTTTTTTTATCAAATAAAGCATAACACTACAACAAGCCTCGAAATAGATTTTTTAATACAAGTGCACCTTGTTTTTAAATTAGGTGCACAGATTATATTTTAGGTACACATTTAAAAATAAACGAAATATAAGAGTATTAATGTAATGTAAAGTTCTTTATATAAGTTGGGTATGCTTATATAGGTTCGTAGTAGGTAGTAAATAAAGATATTTAAAAATCGAAATTCTACCTTCTCCGGCGTACGGCTGTCGCGACAGTTACTTCAACAGAGCCATCTGGAAAATGTTTCTATCATCGAAAGTTCTGGTGGCAGTGACGCAAGTAAACTTTCCTCCTGCATAAACCTGTTACGGCCCATAGATTTTGGTTTCGCATAGTATGCAATTAGGAATTTTAATTATGTTCCTTTAGAGTTAGAGAGGTCGATACTAATATTTTGTTCAAACATCAAAATAACATAAAACACGTCCCCCCCCCCCCTTTCCTTTTTTTAACGTTAGGTACATTGCGCGCACCTAGCGGGGAAAAATTAAGTGCACAATTTTATTTTCATGTGCTGAGTTCACCAGTGCACCCGGGTATTTCGAGCCCTGCACTTCAACATATTCTCTATAAATATTAACTAAACGATTTCAACCACCATTAACAGCACTATAAATCTCAGTTTAAGTCTATACGTATAAAAACCAACGTCCTATTGAATATATTGTCCTATCTTGAATAAAGAAAATTCATAACGCTGAAACAATTAATTTTAAGAAATTGTCAAAAGTAGGTCAAAGCATTCGAATCAATCAAACGCCAAATCAAGACAATGCGACTAAAATTCATGTATGACTAATAATTTTTCAATAGAGATTTTGAGTTGTACTAAGAAACATAAAAAAGTCAAAATTGTGTGTTGGTTTGAAAAAATAGTATCGAGTATTTCTAAGGACTTTTTCACATACAAAATTTACACTTTTTTAATAAACTAGAGGGCTCCGCCCACTAATCGCCTACGCTCGCTATCACCCCCGGGGGTTACTACGCAAACCAACACTCCTGTTGCAAGCCATTTTTTTTAACACTTAATACACCACAAAATAATACTTGCATCAGTAAAAAGCCATCTCCATCTTGTTCCCTGTACCATTTTGAATAAACCATGTTAAAATCGTAATATTCTGATCTGTATTTAATCGGCAAAACGTCTGAGTATCGAGTTGAAAAAACGAGCATGACGCCACAGTGATTCTCAAGGGCATCTGGCAATCCCGCCAGTCAGAAAATTTAACCTTTATTTCCGTGAAGTAGAATGAACACAATCGCACCGCGATAAAAAAATACGAAATTTGTCTGACCAACTTTTGATCGCATCGAATTTATTTATTAACCAATTTCAAAAATAACTGTACCGTAGAAAAGAGTACATTCTAAGGTATGCTGCGATGTTTTCAAATTTAAAAACTAATAGCAATAAGATATTGATATGACAGTTTGAGCAAAAAAGTAACGAAAATGTTTGATTTTTAAAGGAATGATTTTTTAAAAATTTCAAAAAAATATTATCAGGAAAAAAATTTGAATTTCTAAAAAAAACTCGACGATCTGTAAAAATTCAAGTTTAGAGGTACTCTAAAAAAAATCACAAATGAAGATTGAAACTTCCTACGTCTTTTGCTCACTCGCGTTAGAAATTTCGCTTTTCAATTTTGATACTTAATAAACCCTAAAGTTGATGTTGTTGTTTCTTATGCCTACACTGGCAGACAGGAGGAGTGCCAGGCCCGTTGAAGACGGAAAGAGTCGAGGGGGTGCGCCTTCCATGTTATTGAGACCCATTGGGAGAAAGTCCATCTTTGCTGAACATACATGACACATCCGTTTTACAGGAAGGTCCCTTTCACACATCCATTCACACATATCGTAATTTAGATAACCAATCAGAGGCCGATAACCCCCTGATCAGGTACCCCAGAGGTATTGATTTGATATGGAAACATGGGGGACTTTGTGACCACGACCTATTTAACGTGCCCCAGTCACCATTAGTGGACACGACGGTCTTTAGCCAGGTCGAAGCGCCGATCTCGCAATCATCAGAAAACCCTAAAGTAATAGCCGCAACGGAAAGAAATCTCCAAAATTGTCCAGGGAACACGATGGATTACAAACCATGCTAATTTCGTAAATCCGTACTTTCTCGGGAAACCGTCTAAGAATCTAACGAAAAAAACCCAGTTTTCAATCCTGCGGCGGCGGTGGTAACGTTTTTTTTTTTTATTTCGAGAGATGTGTATTATTAAATTGTGCATAAGTACAAGTTCCTGTTACCTTTCATGTTGTATGCATTTACTTTGAATTACGTTAAACTTCTTTTGCATATTTGAAAAAGTTCAAGATATATTCGGTATTTTATTCTCACTATAGCGCCACTTCGAACCAACAAGTTGAATTTACCCCTGAGCAATCACGTGATTACTAGTCTACTCGTTATTCACTTTTGGTATCTCCTCTCAATAGCAATGCTTTGTCTACTTAAGCTTCGGTTTCCTAAGAAAGTGGAGCCGTTATCTAACAGCCGTGATACGTCATGATGCCGCGAGCATAACTAGACAGCCGTCTAAACAAGAGTCCAGAGGTGTCAACTTAGGCGGACCGAATACGTTGGAGAATGGGCAACACAGACGGCTGTAGTGGTTTCTTTTATTCGAGATACAAAACAAAGTGGGTTTTCTATTATCTTGTCCAAAGTTTATAACTTCGTGAACGTTGAAGATAGAGTGAAAATTTCAACAGATTTCAAATCAGCGTAAATTTCTACGCCAGATCGATATCAAAAACAGCTTTATTATTGAATAATTTACCACTTGATTAATTTAATTATTTATTAAATAATTAATTATTTATTTAAACAAAATCACATTTAAGGCATCGTTGCGGTGTAAAATTTACCGCAGATTTCAAATCCGTTGAAATTTTCATTCTGTGTTTAACGATCCCGATTTTACAAAAACGAATTAATCAATGGCAGTCAAAAATGTTTATTTATTTTGCTCCTCTTCGCTCGAATCGTTTGGCGCACGAAATGAAATCTTGCCGCTACAAGAGAAAAAACGTTCCCCAACTGTTTGAGACCGCTATGACAACAGTCATGGAAATGGCGGCTCCGATAATTTTCGTTACGTTCACAAACAACGCTCTCTAGGAAACCAACACCATGTGTTAGTATAAACAACGTTTTAGTGACGCCACCCACCGCTGCATCACGGCCGCTAGATCACGGCTTCGCTTTCTTAGGAAACCGAAGCTTAAGTCTACTAATACGGGTCTGCATGGTGTAGCGGGGTAACGTAAAGTGTTTTACAAATCTGCCTTTCTAGTTCTATCTGTGTTCTAACGATGAAGGAAATGTTCAATTAATTGAACAGTATTAGAACAAAGTTTTTTTTTCCTAATGGCTGTCACATTTGACCTAAGTCATTGGCCACTACAAGGCCGGAAGTGATGGTCACTTGTGAAGGAGCACCATCATCGCCCCTAACGATTTATACTTCGTAATTTTGAACCATGTTCAGATGACGAAGCAACACCTGAGCTGGTATACGCTTACAAACATCCATGCCCGAACCCGGATTCGAACCGGGGACCTTCCGATCTAGAGGCTAACACCTTAATCACTATACCGGTTGGTCAGCGTATTAGAACAAAGTAAAACGTTTATAACAACAAACCCTTATTTTTGTGATAGCGAGAAATGCACACACACACACACACAACGCAACTTTAAATATGCAATTCAATCTTCCAATTGATTTTGAACTAGTCCTTTGTAGTGGCCTCTTGAGTTGTATTTAAACGCAAACTCAACATGGAAAACCCAATCTTCGAGTACCAACACTGATGACTCATTTTGTAAGAATTTACCTTGAAAATTAATTTGCTTAATTGCATATTCAACTGGTGCATTTTTTCACAGGTCCACCCACGGCAATAAATTCCATCGGAACTGAATAAAAGCTACCCCCCCCCAAATGAAAATGGTGGTGTGATTCGAACCGTGCCGAGAGTTAATTAACTAACTGAAAGTCAATCAATAACCCCTTTGGGCATTCGATTTCTGGATTAATCTTCGACTTTTCTTTCTTCACATTTCTCTCCGAGCCGCAGGTGGTCGGTTGTACTTGACAAGGGGTTGAGGTTTCTTAGGAATGCACCGTATTGATTGGCTTTTCTCATATGACGTCATTATCGCCTCTCTGGGCAATCATTAAAAGATGCTTTGCGTGCAGCGTGTTTTGGTAGGTAGTTGAATTTGAAGTGGAGCAACTCATGCATCGTGTTTGGGTTGGTTGGTAGATAGGTACTGCGCAATTAACGTCGCACTGGAGCAACCGTATGGGCTATTGGTGACGACCCGGGATCAATCCCGAAGGGAAAGATACGAGGACACCACGTAATTTTGAACCACGGTCAGATGACGAGGCAACATCTAAGCTGGTACCCCACCTCTCCAAACTTCCACACCACGCCAATGTTACGATTTTTGAGGTCACGACTGATTTAACGTGCACCAGTCACCTTCTAACCTGATGGTATTTGGCTGGACTCGAACTCGCAGCATTCCGGTTGCTTATCTGAAGCTCTTCCAACCAGGCTACCTTGGCCTGTATCGTGTTTGGGATTTCTGACTGAGGTTAAAATATGTGTGAGTTTAAGGATATAAGAATGATAACTGGAATAATCTGAATGATTTATCTGTGTTTAGACATTAAAAGATACAGGAATTCTACCACAAAATCTCAGAGTTATCGATTACGTTGGGTTGGTGTGGATGTTTGGAGAGTGGGGTGCGAGCTCAGGTGTTGCTTCGTCATCTGACCGTGGTTCAAAATTACAAGGTGTTGTCCTTGGATCTTTCTCTTAAGGGATTGATCCCTGACCGTCGTCAATAGCCTGTTATGTTTCTCTAGTACGACGTTAACTAATAATTACCAATTACCGAATGTCCTTATTTTAATGCCATAGATTCGTCAGGACACTCCCTTTTATAACCAGTAGATATATATTTAAAACCCCCATTGAATTAAGCTTCCAATTAGATTCCACGAGATATCTCATCCATCGATCTGAACAATTTTGCTCAAGACGAGTTATCTCGTTATCAAAATATTAACGATTTTTTGCACGATGACGAGATCAAGATTTGGTCAGTTGTTTTTCTAATAACGAGATATCCCTTTCATCTAGATCTGATCAATTTTGCTAATGACGAGGGGCCTTTTCGAAACAACCACCGAAAGGGTTAAATCAAGGCTTGACCCCCCCCCCCCTCCTATTCTGTTGATTAATTCATTTCGTAATGATGTTCTCATTACATGATATGAAATTAAACTTTCTGCCTAAAATAGTTTTAGAAATGCTGCTACCAATCGATTCAAAGCCAAACGCTAATCCTCTGTAATTTTCCATTCCGCCAGGAGGTTTAAAATTATGTCGTAGCAGTAAAGACTTTCAACCAGACAGCAGAGTTGTTTTGTTTTAAAACTAAATCTCCGATAAATTGGCTACCGGATTATCCGATTCGTCCCCCGGTACACGATTATATTGTCCTCAGACATTTTTTATTTTCTTTATGCTATCTTCTTGCTAGTGTCTTAAAGAGCCAGCTTAGCGGGAAGGTTTCTAATCCTTTTATCCAAACTTGGATGAAAATTGTGACGTATCTCAACTGGGTCTCAGCAAAGTGAGTCTTATTTATGAGCTATTTTTGATTTCTGATTTGAGGAGTTTAGTGTCTCGGTTTTGGGGGAAAGAACAATGTACAGTTCAGGCTATTTGTTACCGTATATACAATATATGGACTAAAATATTTGGACACAGTGTTTTTTAGAACAATTCTTTATATACTACCTTTTCGGGTTGAAGTGGTAAATGTTGATTGAAAAGTGAATTAGAATAATCACTTTTCGTACAAAGACAAATACAATCATTTTAGTTGTACGGAAAAGACTTTTTAACTTCAATCATTTAAGATGTACGTTAAATACTTTTTAACTTCGTTTTAACTTTCTTATAGCTTCTACAATTTACTTAGGATGCAGATGTACACATTTAATTCCTGAATAATATATTGCAATATGCAAAAGACTAAGACATATAGAAACAAAATTCCGATTAAAAAATGCAGAATCAGAAAAACAAAAGACATGCAAAGTGTCGAATTTCGACTTCCTGGGCTGATATAGAGCAATTAGAAAAAAGTCGATATGGACGATAATGTTTTAAGACAACGTTCCGCGACATTTTCCAGCATTAACTCAAATACACAAACCCTGTTGAACGTGTTTCCTTGTGAGTATTAATTTTTTGCAGGAAAAAAAAAACTTTTTATTTTAAAATTGGGGCTTTGAGGGACACTTTTATGTTTACCTGTGTGCCAATTTTCATGGTTGTAAATGCTATAGATTAATTGCTATAGATAATTAACACATTTGGTGGGTATTAACTTAACTGCCTTAAAACGTAGTTTATCACCATTTTTGGCAACTTTTGGAGTTTATTCTAACTAGTGTTGACGAATCAACGATCGTTTGTCAATTCGGAATTCAATCTATAAGTTTTTAATGTCAAAGTTAGGAGATCTATTTTGATAGAAACAAGCCAACAGGTGTCACGTTCAGAATGCGTACGAGAAATACGTAACGCCACAGAAACACTACTGCCACCTACATTCAGACAAACTAAAAATGTAGCATAAGGTAATTGGTAATTTTAGTTAACGTCGTACTAGAGCAACACAACGGGCTATTGACGACGGTCCAGGATCAGTCCCTTAAGGGAAAGATTCGAGGACAACACCTCGTAATTTTGAACCACTGTCAGATGACGAAGCAACACCTGAGCTGGCACCCCACTCTCGAAACTTCCACACCCACCCAACGTGAGGACTTTCGGCCACGACCGATTGAAGGTGCACCAGCCACCTCTACATCATACGCTTACAAACATCCATGCCCGGACCCGGATGATTCAAACCAGGAACCTTCCGATCGAGAGGCTAACACCTTAACCACTATACCGGTTGGCCGGCCTGCAGCGTAAGGAGAAATTAAAAGAAGCACCTAGTAACTAGCTCGTAAGATTTTATTTACATCAAACAACTAAATAACGCATTCAAACGTTATGTTGTTGTTTCTCATGCCTACACTGGCAGACCAGAGGAGTGCCAGGCCCGTCCAAGACGGCAAGAGGCGAGGGGGGTGCACCATCCATCTTATTGAGCCCATTGGGAGGAAGTCCTACTTTGCTCGACATACATGACACATCCGTTTTAAAGGAAGGTCTCTTTCATACATCCATTCATTCACTCACACATATCGTAATTTAGATCCCAATCAGAGGCGGATAACCCCCTGATCAGGTACCCCCAGAGGTATTCATTTAGTATGGGAACATGTGGGACTTTGTGACCACGACCTATTTAATGTGCCCCAGCCACCATTAGCGAACACGACGGTCTTTAGCCTGGTCGAAGCGCCGATCTCGCAATGATCAGTATTGAAGGCTCCGCCGAGTACAGAACCCACAACCCTTCTAGATGCGAGTCCGACGCTCTACTGACTGAGCTACCGCGGCTCATTTCAAACGTTATTTGCACAAGAAGCAACAGCTCAAAATAAGCTTTCTTTTTGATAATCCTTTCCAAAGTACACAGTTTGAGAAAGATTATAAGGGATTGTCTTGAGACGGTATGTCCTTGTAATAATCCATACAGTAAGAAGATCTTGATGGCCGAGATATCTCGTCATCGTAAAAACTCAATAATATCTTGATAGATCTCGTCATTATTAAAAGTGGTCAGATCTTGATTTGCGAGATCTCTTCATGATTACAGTTGGTCAGATCTTAATAGACGAGGTATCTCGTCGAAATCACTTGGAGGGTTAATGAACATCTTGCCCCCCCCCCCCTCCTTGTTCTTTTAAAAATACTTTCTTCGCTGGTAATTGTTTCCATTGCAATCGATCAAAAACTTCAGATCACGGTTTCCTTGTCAATAAAGACACAACAAAAGAGAGAAGGTGTATCCCAGGAGATATAAACTAGCCCGAAAAACTCTTTATTTACTGCAAACAACCCAATACCGGACTCAGACCGTTATCCGCACTAGAAGCAAAAGCTCAAATCTTCTAAAAGGAAGTAATTGGATTTATATCGCCATCATCTCCGTCGCAGGCCATTTTTCTCACGAGATACTGGAAAATCCTTCAAGGAAGAAGAAGGAAACCTCTGGACATCGTCAGACTAATTGGAGGAGGAACATTTTTTACCCATCCCTTTAACGAGTAGACGAAGTTTGGTGGGGACATTGAAACAACCCTGTAACAGGAATGTATCTGCGTGCACGAAATTCCAAGTGGCTATTTGTGAAATGACGCTAGGCTCCAACCTGCTACTCTTTAAGTAATTATTTTTATGATATGTAGTAGGGATGCGACATCGACAGTAAAACATAGATGTTTTGAAACATCGATGTTCAATATTAAAACATCGATGTTGATAGCACATCGCCCAAAAAACATCGATGTTCAATATTAAAACATCGATGTTGATAGCACATCGCCCAAAAAACATCGATGTTCAATATTAAAACATCGATGTTGATAATACATCGCCCAAAAACATCGATGTTTTAAAGCATCAGTGTATTCAACCTTTTCACCCCCCCCCCATTACTTAAAACTGGTTTAGTAACATCAAACCTTAATGTTCGCGGGGAGGTTTAATTTATCGTTAGCCGTGTTTATTAATTTATAGCTAAGACTCTTTTTTAACTGTCAACACAAAGTCACAAAAAAATGAATAAGAACAATCAACATATTTTTTTTTTCAAATTGAATAACTTAAAAAGAATATAATATTTACAACAATTTGACATGTAATACTAACTATAAATGTAATTACGTAGGTACATAATAATAATTGTTAGTTATAATTAATTATTTATCAACTTATGGGGGAACACAACAAACTTATTTTTTATTTACTATAAAAATGTCTGCAGGGCGAACCTGATAGAAGTATTTGGAGGGCTGTATTGGATCTAAGGGTCTGTGATCAGTGATCAATCCCTTCACTACATCTGATTGATCTTACGGTTACTTTTGAAATGATCCCTCGTCTCTAATCTCTTAAGTCGTCCTTCGGGATGCGGAGTTTATGTTCACTTTACTTTTGTCCAATGCAATCGTTTAGTGCATATTTAACATATGTATTCTTATTTGGCCTACGCGATGTAGACGGCTTTTGTAACTATGACTGGTCTTTGGATCCTGTTTGTTTTTTGTAACTTGTATTTGTTCGAAATGAATTAATTGTATTTTGACTATCCGATTGGGCTAAGGGCCCTGAGGACCTGATGAAGATCCACCCTACCTCCTCTCGTGTAGCCTTACACCTTCTGGTTGGGCGGTCAGGGTGCCAAAATATGTTTCTTTCGCGAATTGTTTTTGTGAGGGGATGTTTAAACCTCATCCCTACAAAGGTTGGGTTGGTTTGATTTAATCGCGCAAGGGTACGTGTTTGGATAGACTGTGGCAAACGATATCCATAGACGTACATGAACATTTTCATTGACGCAGAAGAGAGAAATAGACAAAGAGAGGAAAATTGAACCCACATCCCTATAAAAAAAACTACACTACTCTACAATAATGGACCGGACAGCAATATGTGATGGTATAAGGGAAAGCATATATGCTTTAATAGGGGGATGGTCCCCACGTGCTGCAATCACACTTGCAACCCCTTTTGGGCATACTTCCAACAAGGTTTGGACACACATCTAGGGGTACTTGTGTGTCCATTTCTGCTGCAAGAACGTCGCCAGCTCAGCTGTAGATTTCGGACGTGGTTCCCTGGTCCGTAAGCGTCGCTATAAATCGTCCCACTCAAGTTTTATGTGTTTTAGGTCGGGACTCTGAGCCGGCCATGAAATACGTTTTACATCCATACCAAATAACATTGCTCGACAGAGGCTGCAACAGGACACGGAGCGTTGTCGTCCTGGAAGTAACATTCGTCCATTCCATAAAATTTCCAGAGCGTAGAAAGAACCTGATTGTCCAAAATGCTCATGTAGTCGTCGGCGTTCAATTGATCAGGAAAAACATACAAAGGTCCCAGACCATACCACGAAAAGCACCCCTCAAACAAGTAGTTGGATTTTATGCAAATCCGCTAGTGTCCGGTCCATTATTGTAAGGTAGTATATGTCCGTAAGCGTCGCTGTAACTCGTCCCACAAATGTTCTATGGGGTTTAAGTCGGGACTCTGCGTCGGCTATTGAAGACATTTTACATCCATATCTCGATACCAATGCTTGACAGAGGCTGCCACAGGACACGGAGCGTTGTCGTCCTGGAAGTAACATGCGTCCATTCCTTTAATTTCCAGAGCGTAGGAAGAACCCAATTGTCCAAAATGTTTATGTAGGCGTCGGCGTTCAATTGACCAGGAAGAACATACAAAGGTACCAGACCATACCACGAAAAGCACCCAAACAAGTAGTCGGATTTAATGCAAATCCGTTGGTATTCGGTCCATTATTGTAGGGTAGTGTATGTCTCGATACGTTCTTCAGCAAATTAGATGTAAGAAACTGCCATCTATATGGCTTGATGAAAAGCTGAAGCAGCAATGTGTGATACCATTGCTAATGAAAGTAGTGAACCGGAATCTCATTTGTCGTATTTGCATTGCCTTTCCCTCGGCGTAAAAAGCTCTTCTCCTATTTTTTTTCTCGCAAAGTTACGAGCCTTCGAGATAATTGGATTCCACCTTTTCTCTTCCTTAATAATTGTCTCATATTTGGTTCTGGGAGCGTATTATCTCTGATTTTCGGCAGGAGGGTATTTTTTTTGAGCCTACTAATTCGGTTTTCTGCTGAGTTGTTAATGCTTAATTTGTCGGCTTGAATCGGGACTGGTGTAGGTGTCAGGTGTCTTGAATTCGCGGGTTTCATACTTCATTGGGTGGCTTGAATTTGAGCCTGTGTGATTTGCATTCGGGGATTGCCAGTTCATAACTGAATAGGTGTTCAGCTATTTGAACTCGGTATTGTAAATTCATACCTGAAAAGGTATTTGGTGACTTGAATTCGAGAGTTGCTAATTTGTGTAGGTGTTTGGTGAGTTGAATTCGATGGGTTACCAATTATTAATTTGATGACTTGAATTCGAGGGTTGTTAATTTGTGTAGGTGTTTGGCGAGTGGAATTTGCAGGGTTGTAAATTATTAATTTGGTGACTTTAAATCGGATGGATTGCAAATAATTAATTTGATGACTTGAATTCGAGGGTTGCTGATTCGTGTAGGTGTTTGGTGAATTGAATTCGCTGGGTTGGAAATTACAATTTAGGTGTAATTGAATTCGGACCTGCATGCGGAGTCTCCAGGGAGACTTTTGTAGTTATTTGGTGACGTGAGTTAGGAGTTGTTGATTCAAACTAGTGTAGGTGTTTGGTGACTTGAATTGGACAGGTCTTTATGTACTTAATTTCGCTTACCAGAATTTAGGATTGCCATGATGGGAGCTGATTTTATATACTTCTACATGGTTGGATAAACCATTAATATTTTAAAAGTTAATTTAAGTTTATGCGAGAAGAACGTAAAAGGGTGAAATGAAAGCAAGAGAAGAAACATTAACTATGCAATATGGAAGTTTACCTTAATGTGTATTAATGACACATGTGCTAGATCAAGTTCATATAGAATTGAGAAATTCAGCTTAGTTTCTAGCGATACTATATTCGACTTCTTCAGATTTTCGTAGTTAAGTAGTTAAGCTAAGTCACGCAGGATCACGGCTATTGCCAACGATCCGGCATCGATCCCGAAGGGAAAGATACGAAGACACCTGGTCATTTTGATCCATGATCAGATGACGAGGCAACACCTGAGCTGGCATCTCAATTCCGAACATCCACTCCACACCAACGTGAAGACGTTAAGTCCCACAACCGATTTGACGTGCATCAGCCTCTACGTACACCATGTTTTGGTTGGATCGAGTTTCGAACTCGTAACCTTCCCGTTGCGAATTCGCTACGCTTCCAGTAGGCTCCCCCTTTAGGCCTAGAAGTTTTGTATTGCTATCGATCGCTGGTAACAGGGAACTAAATGGCGTAACTAAGATAATTAAAGGGTCGAGTTGGAATAATAGCAGATTAGTAAGGTGGTATGGTGTAGAGGCGGCTAGTGCACATTAAATCTGTCGTGGTCGAATGTCCTCACGTTGGGTGGGTGTGGAAGTTTGGAGAGTGGGGTGCCAGCTCATGTGTTGCCACGTCATCTGACCATGGTTTAAAATGACGTGGTGTCGTCCTCGGATCTTTTCCTTAAGGGACTGATCCCTGACCGTCATCAATAGTCCGTTGTGTTGCTCTAGTACGACTTATAAACATAAAATATACAAAATAACCAAACAGCCGGGGTGCATTAACCAGAAACCGAAACTCGAAACTACCCATGCAAGCTCAGAGGAGTGTATGAGCAAGCTTTTCAGCCTTTTGCTGCTCATATGTAGAAAACACCATTTTATGTTGTTTGGGTCAGGCTCCTCCCTGATGACGCCCTGATCCACCAACATTTCTTCATTTTTTTGTTACTTTTTAAGATTTTTGTTAAATTTTTTTGGAAATTCTTGTGTTCTTGAAATTATATATATATATATATATATATATATATATATATATATATATATATATATAATTATATAATTTAATTATGTAATATAATAATAAAATTAATTAATTAATTTTATATATATATATATATATATATATATAATTAAAATTACTTTACCTTACTACAGGCCAAAAAAATGGTTTGTTTCCTGTAACCCGACCGACACTGAAATTTATAATACAAAAATTCCAACCTTAAAGTGTTTTTTTTAGCCTTTTTAAAAATTTAATTTAATTTAATTTTTAAAAAAGTTTGTTAAAACGATTAATTGATTACGATGTCACAGCGATTTATCGAACATGATATTGACCCGCAAAAATAAATATGCCCAGGTATTTAACATCACTGATTACACCTCTGATCAATTTTAAATCTAACATTAATACTCAGATAATACATATTTCCTCTTGCGTATTTGCTAAAACTTTTTTCTACTTACCGACCCCAATATTTTTGCTCGTGTTCCAGGAAACAAACCTTTTTTTTTGCCTTACTTTACCCAGATAGTTAAAAATAATTTTAAACATTGCCTCTCACCGACACATCTAAAGCCCGAGTTCAAAACAAAAAGGACAAACCTGATATAATTTCCGAATAACGCCATTCAAGACATTTCAATCGAAAAGTTTCTCTTGAGAGAGGAGTTTCTCTGTTCTTATCTCTTCCCAGTCATCTTATTGCTTCGTTTTCGTAAGTTCTTCCTGTGCAGATGCCTCTCGCTTCACTTCCCCGATAAATCCCCATCAATACCCCCTTTCTTCTCCTTCCGATAATACGGTGCTTTTCGAGAATATTACATTTCCCCCCAAATAATGCCCTTTCTGGTTTCGAGAAGACTGAGCCCAGAGAAATGCATTTTGAATTCAAAACTTTGCATTAGAACCCATCAGGCTCCCCGAGAAAATTTTCTTTTCTTCTTGTTTTCAGCTGGGAGATTTGGTTTGTTTTCGTTCTGTTAGAAGAGGAGTGAGAATGGCCCCACATTGGGCTTTTCGTCATGTGAGGGGTTCTTCACGCGTTTGGCATGAATGTTTAATTTTTCAAATCGGAATGTTCTTTATACACTCTATAACAAAAAACAATCTACGCACCAAGGAGTTGTCCGATTGCGATAAAAATCGGTGAATGTGACGAATGTACATAGAAAAATAAACGATTCGAATTTCAGAACAATTGAATGATTCATTTCAGAGTTTGACCTTTACAAAGGGAGGAAGTCGATAAGGCGTTGGTCCACCTCTGGCCTGGATGCGTTATCCGGAGCGGAATAAACTGAAAAAGTTCCCGGAAGGTGTCCTGCGGAATTCCTTGCCAAATTGTCTCCATTGGTCACTTTAAAGGGTAAACATTCCGAGAAACTTGCCTTCCCATAACGTACCCAAATGTGCTCAATGTGAGTGAGATCGGAAGACCTAGCTGGCCATGGAAGTGTTGGGAAAGCTCGAAGACCATTCATAGCAACACATGCCGGTGCGGCCAGACATTGTCTTGTTGAAAAGTAAGTCCGGGGTATCGCAAAAGGAATTCAACCGGTCGTAGAATGTCTTCTACGTACCACTGAGAGCCAGAAATGACTATTAAAGAGGGTCCGGCTATCAAAGGAGATTCTACCCTATACCATAACGCCCTGTTGAGGACATGTGTGGCGTGCGATGGTAAGAGAAGGATTACCATGCTGCCCTGGACATTTCCAGACACATCTGCAGTTGTCGTCAGGGCACAGTTGAAAACGGGACTCGTCACTAAAGACTAGTCATTCAATTCTGTCCATAGTCAGACCAGTCAGCACCATTCCAAGTGGATCTATCTCGTTGCAACTCCTTTTTGGTGCATCGATTTATTTTTTTATAGAGTGTACATGCTGTCAAAATTTTAATTGAATTATATTTTATTGTTTTTTAAAGTGATGGTAATGGTAATTTTTAGTTAACGTTGTACAAAGGACTATTGACGACGGTCAGGGATCAGTCGCTTAAGTAAAAGATCCGAGGACAACACCTCGTGATTTTGAACCACGGTCAGATGACGAAGCAACATCTGATCTGGCACTCAACTGTCCAAACTTCCACACCCACCCAACGTGAGTACTTTCGTCCACGACAGATTGTAGGTGCACCAGCCGCCTCTACTCCACACGCTTACAAACATCCATGTCCGGACAAGTATTCCTTCCGATCTAGAGACTAACACATTAACCACTATACCGGTTGGTCGGCTTTTTAAAGAGATTATTTGTTAGTATGGGATTTTTGGAGTATAAAGCCGTCGTTTCGGAAAAGCATTATACAAATCAGAGGGTAGTGGTTAAAAGAATAACGGACTATTAATCGAAGGTCTGGGACTTCGAATTCAACCCTAGACCATCGTGTCTAAAGCGGACTGGTGTACGTTAAATCTGTCGAGGTGTCTACTATCCTCACGTTAGCGTGGTGTGGCGATTGAAGAGTATGGTGCCGGTTCAGGTCTTATCTCGTAATCTGACCGTGGTTCAAAATTTACGTGATCTTGTCTTCTGATCTCTCTCTTCGGAGGTTAATCAAGGACCGTTGTGAATAGCCAGTTGTGTTACTCCAGTGCGACGTTAATTAGATAACTACCTTGCAAATCAAACCTTAAGGCACAAAAATGTTTATAGTGGGTTTTTTTTCAAATATAGAAACGGATTGAAGGTATTTTATGGGCTTATGAATCGACAAATGCCAATTGGCTATCTTCAGGCTCAAGCTTGTTCTTTTTTTTTTATCAAGTTGTATAATCATTCTTAAACCAATTAATAATTTGTCCCACATTAGGATTCATACTGTTTCCCACTACTAAGTGACATAACTTCAAACCGAGCAACCGTAAGAAATAGCATAAGGCCGCGTGAGCACTTTCTCCGTCCATTTCATTCCAACATCGAAGGAATAAAACTCGTGGAATAAATATCTATAACTAATGTTGCCAGAAGATCTTTTTTAAAGAGAACATGTCCTTTTTCTAGCTGGATCTTTTTCCACTCTCTTTTTTAAGTCAGATCTTTTTGTGTCCTCATTTTTTCGGTTGTTCACTTTCTTCATTATTTCGGATTATAATAAACAATATATTTCCCATTTCAAACTATATACGCGTGGATAGCCCGGCGTTGGCCGTACCCGTGCAACGCCGAGATGCAAGGTATTCTGGTGTATAATTTTCCGCAGATTTCGAAACCGTTGAAATTTTTAATCTATCTTTAACGATTCCGATTTTACGAAAACGAACTTCCCAATCCCAGTCAATATGTTTTTTTTTATTTTTTTGCTCTCATTCGCTCAAATAGAATTGGGCAGGAAATGTAATCTGTTCCTTTTATTTAACGCGAAGGGCAGAAGATGTGATCTGTTTATTTTTGGAAAGAGAAAGTTCACGGTGACGTCACAATTTCTTTTGCGAAAATATAAAAGCTATATTCAATTTAAAAATTATTTAATTAAGGAAAATCATATTTTTAGGTATCGATCTAAAGTGAAATTTTCCGCAGATTTCAAATCCGTTGAAATTTTTACTCTATCTTTAACGGTATAGGAGATAGAAAAAGAGAACTAAGTGACTCCAGTTAAAAGATTATTTTTTTTTGTGGTCTGGATGGAAAATCATTCATCCGCGCAAAATCAAAACGGAAACGAAAAAAATAAATTTAGAATCTGATCTCTTTTATTAACACCTCCTATAGCAGGTGTTGCTTCTATGCTGTTGCATTCAATAATGATTAAATTTAGTTAAATTATTTTTTAAATGTTTTAGATGGAATTTTAAAATTCGCCTCGACCCTAAAATTGCAAAAAATTCGGACTACCTGTGTGCTAAATCCCATTACTGTATGTGCCATAGATTCGTCTGGACTTTGATCACAAGAAACAAACAAACACTTCCTTTTATAATATTAGAGCTATATTCACATTGCCTACTATATCGTTATGTAAATCACAGCTATTCAAATACGTACTTGATCTAGTACATTGTACGAAAATAGTACGTATTATTAAAACGCATCAACGTATAATAGTAAGTTCAACCTCTCTAGTGTATATTGAGCTCCGTGTTAAAACAACTCGTTAAGGAGATCAAATAGATAACCAATGTTAATTTAGATTCGTGTTAGAATAACAAGAATCAGAAATATTGTTCTTATTATATCAGAATGAATAATAAGACAAACGATTATTCGTCTTTTAAGTCTAGAAGGAAATCGCGTTGCTAACTTAGCCACCTTTTTTAATTAAATTGAAGTCCATAACTCAACTATGATTGCTGCGTAGAATTCGGTGAGTTATAATTACGTGTTGGTGTAGTATTTACTAGTGTCGTTTGTCAATATTTGTATTAGTTCTGCCCATTGTTAAATTATAATTTTTCGTGTTTGTTTACGTGATAAAATTAAAAGAATATAATATTGGTTGCAGTTAATTTATTAATCGAAATTCTAAACAGCTGGTACACTTGTATATATAATTTTGTAGGAGATACAGTCTCATCCATGTATTTGAAACATGGATCTTGACAGTAATTTTTCCCGCAAGGTTTTCGAATGATCGAACACTCATTCGGAAGTAATAAAAAAACTTCTTGATTTTTCACACTTCGTATCCTCTTTTTTTTTTTGCTTCAAAATAATTTTACCAAATGTTCTCCTTTCTGATATTTATCTTCTGGCAACCCTATCTACGACGGATGATTAAAAAACGGTTGAAGGATTAATTCATTTTCTTCAGTGTTAAGATTCTTAGTGCTTGTGACAAACTTTCTTTATATTCCCGGTGAATATTAACACACCATTATGTCAGTAAATGATTGTTAGAATAAATTAGTTACCCTTGAGACTAACATAATTTTAGATCCTCATAAAAATGGCTGGTTTGTAAAACCAACGTATTTACTCAGATAATTACGCGAAATTTGGTTAATTAATCAAGTTAATTAATCAAGCTTTTGGACACAGTTGTATGGCATTTTATGGTTATTCAACAAATGATTTCCGCTTTTTTCAGTTGATCATTCAAGGATCATATACAATACAGATGGTGCATATTTTTGCAGTAGATATTTAACTTTTTGATGATTTGTTGTACAGAAGGTATCCGAACACGTTAAAAATGTCATTTTTGACCCAAAATTATTCCAAACAAAGTTTTTGATCTTATTTGATAAAGTATTTATTCGACTTTCCTAAATACATTGGATTCTTCCTTTGAGTTAATTAGTTGCAGATATATTAAGATTTCAATCAAGGCGGGGAAAAAACGAAAGTATATGGAAAACAACGAAAAAAAAAATGGCCGTTAAAAGACAAAAAATCTGTCAAAATTTAAATTTAAAATGTACTTTTTTTTTGCAACTATAATTTTAGAATGTTTTCATAAATGGTTTCTCTTTTGGAAATTTTGCAAACATTTTTAAAGAGAAGAGAAGAACAAAATTGTTTAAACAAACAGTAAAAGCAAGAGAGCAAATGATACACTTCAAACTACTTTTTACTCTAAATTAATTTTTATACATTATTTCCTCACTTCAAATGTTATAAAAACACCACAAATTATGGATGGATTCTCGTGAAACATTGAGAACTTGTTCTTTATAATGTTGTCTAGGGAACAAACTAGAATAAGTATGCTGAGTTGAAATTTTTTTAAATTGTGACAATTTATTTAAGAAATAAGCTTGTAAAACTATCCAAAATCTTGCATTCATTTTTATACCGCTCGTAATTTTTTGTTTATTTAAATATCCTTCTGATTCTAGTTCATTCCCTAGAAACGTTCGTGCAGTTTGGTTTTATTTTGGTTACATCATTGTTCAAATGGGTTGTATAGATTTTCATAAAGCACATTTGAAATTTTCGACACATTTCTTTAAAATTTCAAGCATAATAAATCATCTTTACAAAAATTATAGTATATATTTTAAATATTTATAGCCCAATGTTATTGTTTAATAACACTAAACATAAAAAAACATTAAAATGTTTCGATAACACATTTTAAGATAAGGGTCTCGTACGTGTTCGTTTATTTTAAGTCGGTTAGAATGATTTTGCACTACGCAGTAACCTCTGGCTCTTGGTAAATGCTAGTGTCTAAATTATGCGTACCTGGCAGTTCGAAGCTGATATATAAATCGTTTGTATTCCAAATACCACTCTGGCTTTATAGCACTTGCATACAGATTAAAGCCTATCTGCTTGTACAGGATGACGACGGTCATAGGAGTGTCTACTTCTGACTTCATTTGAATTCCTATCTGGGTTTGAGAGTCCGATTAAATTGCATAAACTATCGGTTGAATTCAATATCCCGTCAAAGGGACGGTGAATACTATGCCATAAGCGTTTGCTAGAAGTGCTGCATAAGTAAGTTGTTTTCTCTTATTAATGGATGCAGAGCAACCGGTCAGGTGGTTAAGGTGTTATCCTCTAGATCGGAAGGTTCCTGGTTCGAATCCGGGTCAATGTATCGATGTTTGTAAGCGTATGGTGAAGAGGCGGCTGGTGCACCTCGAATCTGTCGTGGTCGAAAGTCCTCACGTTGGGTAGGTGTGGAAGTTTGGAGAGTGGGGTGCCAGCTCAGGTGTTGCCTCGTCATCTGATTGTGGTTCCAAATGACGTGGTGTTCTCGGATATTTCCCTTTGGGGATTGATACCAGACCAAGGCCTATAGCCCGTTGTGTTTCTCTAGTACGATATTAATTAAAATTACCTTACCTTGCCTTATTAATTGATACTATATTTAGTAATAATCTTTATAAATAAGATATTATTCTGTATGTTGTCTATAATTTCCCAAGCTGTTTAGAGAATCGTATGCATCAGTTCATCTATGAGACGGTAGGTAGGTATTTTAATTAACATCGTACTGGATCATCACTACGGGCTATTGACGACGGTCCGGGATCAATCTTCCACGACAAAGATCCGAGAACAATACCACGTAATTTTCAACCATGCCGAGGCAACTAGTGAACTGGCACCGCACTCTCCAAACTTCCACACAACGCCAACGTGAGCACATTTGAGGCCACAACAGATTTAACGTGCTCCAACCCCCCCTTTTTACACGACGGTCTTTGGTTGGATTTGAACTGGTTACTCTTCTATCCGAACTACCGCGCCCTTCCGTTTTCAATCGGAATCATATCAAGAACATTCCCGCCGGCCAACCGGTCTGGTGGTTAAGGTGTTGACCTCTAGATCGGAAGGTTCCTGGTTCGAATTAGGGATGCGACATCGATATCAAAACATCGATCTTCAAAATTAAAACATCGATGTTGATAATACATCGACCCAAAAACATCGATGTTTTTAAACATCGATATTTTTGAAATTCAGTGTATTTAAACTTTTTCCTCCATTTCTTAAAACTGGTTTAGCAACTTGTGATGCGACATCGGCTCTTATACATCGATGTTTTTTTCTAAAACATCAGTGTTTATAAAACATCGACATCGATGTCGCATCCCTATTTTTCAGACCCTTCAACCTTGGTCACTTTGGTCTAAAAATATGTTCAATTTGCTGATTATAAAAATTATGCTACTTGGTTATTTTTTAAATTTTTATAACGGTACTTTTTTCCTTTAAAAATAAAACATCGACAACGTAAAAACATCGACAAGTATAAACATCGATGTTACCAAAACATCGACCCCAATACATCGATGTTAAATACATCGATGTTTTTTAAGAAACATCGATGTTTTGAAAACGTCGACATCGATGTCGCATCCCTAGTTCGAATTCGGTTCACTGCATGGATGTTTGTAAGCGTAAGGTGCAGAGGTGGGTGGGGCACCTAAAATCCGTAGTATACAAAAGTCCTCACGGAAGGTTGAGGAGGAAGTTTAGAGAGTAGGGTGCCAGCTCAGGTGTTGCTTCGTCATCTGACCGTTGTTCAAAATGACGTGGTGTTGTCCCCGAATCTTTCCCTTTGGAGATTGATCCCGGACCGTCGTCAATGGCCCATTGTGTTGCTCTAGTACAGAGGTGGCCAACCTTTGGCGCATGCGCCAAACGTGGCGCATTGGATGATTACGAGTGGCGCATTGTATCTTTGCGCCTACTTATTATTTTCAAATAGGCGTATAACTGAATCCATATTCATGTTCTCAACAGCAGAGTGCTCATATTTCAATTCATACAGCCTTTATATTCATCAGTTCGTCACAATGTTTCGACAGTTTTCTATTGATATTATGTGTGATACGACGTACGTACTTGTGATCTGTTGGTTCTTTTGCAATTCTTAGAGTTTTAAACTTTTTAATGTTTTTTTTACATTCCTGTCATTTATCACAGTGTAAAAGAAAATGAGCAAAAGAAGCTCAGAAAGTGATAGAAAGCGTGAATTTAATAAACATTGGGGAAATTAGTTGTTATTTATTGCAAGTCTGTCAGGAAAACCGTTTTGAATTGTTTGTGAAAGTAATTTTTCACAAAATAGAAGACATGATCTTAATAGACACTATAAAACACATCATCAGACTAACATAGATGGGAAAATGGAGCTTGTTCTTGGGTCGGAGTTACAACTGGAAGACCTTGTCCATTCTTTTTTCGAGCATTGGATGTGTGATGTGTTAGACCAGTTAAGCATTTTTATAAGAATTGATAATAATTTTAATGTCTTTGAAGAACTTACCAGTCTGAAGTCATTGCGTTGTAAAACAAGCGGATCAGACATATTTAAAAAGTAAAAGCATGCCTAGAAATTCTAAATTAGAATATAGTAAACTCATCAGTATGTGTATTGACGGTGCGCCGTCAATAGTAGGTACAGTGAATGGCACTACGACTTTGCTTGGAGAATTTTTTAAATCGTCCTATACTAAACTATCACTATATTATACACCAAGAGGCACTGTGTGGGAAAACTTTAAAAATGTTGCATGTTATGTTACCGGTTGTGAAATGTGTGAATAAAATTAGAGCAATAGCATTAAACAGACGAGAATTCAGAGAATATTGTGAATATTTAGATTTTGAATATATGGTGAACCTTTCCTTCATTGGTGAGGTGCGCTAGCTTTCTAGAAGTCAGGTTCGGAGTAGATTTTCGAAATTGAAAAATGCTGTTTATAATTTTTCGAACAGGAAATTGGACTATCTGTCGCAAAAACCTTATTATTTGATAACATCTGGCTATTGGATTTGGCATTTTTGTTGATGTTACAAGCCATCTCAATAATCTAAATTCGAAACTAGAAGGCGAGAAGAAATTATTTCCTAGCTTAGTAAATAGCATCAATTCATTTAAAATTAAATCAATTCCAGAACTAAGAAAATTTGCAAAAAATTAGATATGTCGTTTTGGAACTACGTACAGATGTGGACAAGCATTTGCATCCATAAAATTTATTAAAAGCAAAAAAAATGTCGCAAATGGCCGATTCAAATTTGAAGAATTATCTGCTGCTCTCGGTAACAAATTTAACATCAAACATTGAAAGACTAGCGAAATCCAAACAGGCTAAAAAGTCTCATTAATAGTAAGTAATGTTTATGTGCTATAATTATAGTATATTGTTTAACACATACAATAGTTAAATCATTTTAAAAGGTTAATATGTCTATATTTTTGGAAAAAAAAGTCATTTAGGGTTTGCCAGGACCATGAACGTAAAAAGGTAGAAAAGGTGCTTGAGTTGTATGGCGCATCTGAACTCGCAAGAAAAAAATTTGCGCATGGTATGTAAAAGGTTGGCCACCCCTTCTCTAGTATGACGTTAATTAAAATTACCTTACCTTACGAGTGCATTCCCAGGCCATAGCAATGTAGGGATATTCTTCTTGTGAAGAAAAATGATGTTTAGTGGTACGCTTTATTATACGGATTGTTTTAAGTAAGTGTTTTTTATATATAAAAGCACCTTAATGCTACCACCTCTTAGTCTTTCATTGCTCATAGTGAAGCAATTTGAATATTGACGTCACAAGTTTTCTTTTTTAAAGGTAAATCAGTGGTAATTTGGTAATATTTAATTAACGTCATACTAAAGCAACACAACGGGCTATTGACGACGTGTCCGGGATCAGTCCCCTAAGGGAAAGGATCCGAGGACAACACCTCGTAATTTTCAACCACGGTCAGATGACGAAGCAACACCTGAGCTGGTACCCCCCCCCCCCTTTCCAAAAGGTATCCTAGTGGAGCTCAACTGAACTCGGGAACGAGTCACGACCCCCCCCCCTTCACCGTTCATTTTTTCCACGTGGTATCCTCACCCGCACTAGATAAAAGTTTAATCATAGTAATGCCGTAACTCAGGTACAAAGAGACACAGACTGAGCTCTCGTATTCATGCAACGCCATCGATTCGGGCATTAGTCAGGAGGTGGTTGTCTGCGGCGGAGGGGTCCTCCTGCTTTTGCGTAATCGACTGTGTGCGTGCCGAGTTCTTGTTATTTCCTAAAGTGACAGGCTCTTGTAGATCCCGTGTCTTTTTGTTCCGGGTACGTGGAGGGAGAGGTTCCACCTCCTCCTCATGGCACGTTTTGGTTTTGGATTGTTTGTTCTCGGGAGGAGTGAAGGGATTTTTTTTATTGGGGATGGAAAATCACAGGTATGGGTGAGGTTTCATCGATTAGAGAGATTTCTTGTGCGGCAGATGCAGCGGAGAAGATTTGCGTCAGATATTTGAGGAGTCGTGGGCTGTTTTATTTTTATAGGTTTTGGACGGTGGCCAATTGTTTCTCTTTCGCTCGAGAGTAGTGCCGCGGTAGCTCGGTCGGTAGAGTAACGTCATAGCAACCGGAGGGTTCCGAGTTCGAATCCAGCCAGAGACCGTCGAACCGAAAAGGGTTGGGTGAACGTTAAATCTCTCAGGGCCTCAAATGTTCCCATTTTGGAGTAAAAATTTGGAAATTTTTAATTAATGTGATACTAGAGCAACACAACGATATATTGACGACGGTTAGGGATCATTCCCCCAAGGGAAAGATCCGAAGACTTCAACTTGTTCTTTTAAAACACGGTGAGATGACGCGGCAACACCTGAGCTGGCACCCCACTCTCTAAAATTCCAGACCACGCCATTGTTGGAACATTTCAGGCCACGACATATTTAACGAGCACTATAGTATTGTGTGGCGTGAGATAGATATCACCGGAGCGACTTTCTGCCTTTCCCCCAAAGCGTTCACTCCTCGCGGTCGATAGGGTATTGTACCGAATAAAAGGAGGAATCCTCTGGAATGTCAGTCGCTGACGGCTCGTAAATGGTGATCGATTCCAGCGGTCACTTAAAAGGGGGATAACATCCACAGTAACGGATCTATACCATGCCGTTGGGGTAAACGAAATTTTAGTGGCAACAATTGTCTATCTGTGCAGTCTAAAGGGAAACTTATGATTATATTATTTTCATTAACTTGGATATTTTCCGTTGCTATTTTTCGTTATCTGACCGTGGTTCAAAATGGCATGGTGTTGTCTTCATATATTTCCATTTGGGATTGATCCCGGACCTTCGCCAATAACCCGTTATTTTCTTCCAGTGCGACGTTAATTAAAATACTTACCTATCCGTAATTATTTTAGTTCTGACGGTTGTATTACACATTGTAAAACCCTTTTTAAAACAAAATACACTTGTGAAATCGTAACCTAAAGAAATTTAAACATATACTTGTGACATCATTATTTTCAAATTTCAATTTTCCCCGATATTATTATATTTCTGACGAGAATAGATATTTTGTTCCTGACGCATAGAACGAGAATAGAGATATAAATTTTGTTCCTGACGAATAGAACGAATAGACAAATAGAATAGAACGAGAATATAGATCCTGAGAATAATAGAATAGACGATAATATAATAGAATAATCCTTACGAATAGAATAGACGAGATAGTGTTGGCGATTGTCTACACCTAAACATATACTTGGAATTACGTCATTTTCGTAACTTCGATTTTCGCCGATATTTTGCTCATGACGGTAATAGACGAATATGCGACGATCTGCACTCTAATAAGGATTAAATATGAACTATCAGATGCATTATATTTAGTAAAATCGAGCCATCTAATATAATCTAGAATCATCAAACTTTGTGTCCAGCTATCTAAACCTAAGTGACATCGAAACCAATTTTTGAATCAAAGTACCAAGATCACGAAAACAGATTGTTGTTGGAAATCTCCTCCGCCCATCATAAATAAGAGAGTATAAAGTCTTTTTAATAACACCCATCTCTCTTAAAGATTAAAATAATAGCCAATCCATCATCTCGTTCGCTTAACGACTTTGAAAATAAAGTGACTGGTTATTAGTTGCGCACATAACAGTTTATATATAGAGAGAAATAGATGGCTTTAAAAGACTCAGCTAGACTCTTTCATCTGCTTAAAAAAATTTGCCAGTGACGATGTCTTGTTTGGGAAAATTAATCTCTCTCATCTCATAATTTTAAAAGGGTGGATATAAAGAGAGAGTCCATTTTTTATTATCTTATTTTCTTCTCATGGAAGGCTCACAAAAATATGCCCCTTAAATTTTCAATGGCGTTTCTTTGTGTATTTTGGTGTTTTAAAATTGTTCGTTAAACCTGGTTTTGTTCATGAAATATCGACTGATAAAATATTTAGTCTTTCCGAAACACATTGATTAGTTCGCATAATTAACTATAAATTTCACATTTATTTCTCTCGAATTGTTTTTACTTGAAAAGCGCGTAATTACATCTGTGTAATTTTTATACATTTACGTAGATCTCTACTCGCAATACATCGCAGCTTAATTTTCCTTGACAGTAACGTATATAACCTTAAAAAAATAACAATTTTTATGCAGTTTCGTTAACATTTTGTTAAGTTTGTAATGCACTCCTTAACCAAATCTTCACATGAAATATAGGGGAAGGTGGGACACAGTGTTACATGTTTTATATTTTCATCTGTGGTATCAAGATATGCATCTATATGAAGCAAACAAAGCCCTTAAAATTATCCTTGATCTTTTACATACATCTTGCAAATAATTAATATTAAAAAGAGTAACATTTATTTCCAGTATTTAATGTTTTTTGTACTGTTTTGCATTGTAGCTTTGTGCCCCGCTGTCGGGGTACAGTGTTACGTTATAGCAACAGTAAATATAAAGAACTAGGGGGCCCTCCCAATGCTCGCTAACGCTCGTCAGCACCCAAAGAATTGCTTCGCAATCCTCATTGGTTTGCTGCGCGAACCTTGCTCGTTTCGCTCGCATCAATGAAGACATTGTTTACAAAATATGATATTCCAAAAAAATGTTTTCAAATATAAATTTGTTGTACTACAGAAAAATTATACAGTACCTCTGGAATCAGAACTCGAACAATTTGGAATTCGAATGAAAACTTTGAGCAAATTTTGACTCGAAATGTGAGCGCTTCTTTGGAAATCGAATACCCAACATGTCGTTTGTAGGTTAAAAAAAATAATTCGACTCATATTAATTTTTTTTTAGTAAAACTTTATCCTAGAACGCTATAAATTCAATTGGGGCGCAAGGCTTCATGGTAAACAATCAATCGTACAGTGCTGCCAAAACGCTATAAAACAAATAACGTCTGTTTTGCGTGCCACGTAAGAGAATTATATATATATATAGATGGGCTTTTATTAAAATTCATTTTTTATTTAAATATACACATTTCTAATGATTCCTGAAGCAGGCTTAAAATTAAATACCACATTTGATTAGTTTGCGTATAATTGAACAGCTTTAAATGTGAGGGGAAATATAGAGAAGAAATAATAAAATTTTATAACAAGCTTTATTGTTATGGCCTAAGCATTTGAGAACGCAAAACATTATCAATGACTGCATCCTACAGTTAAAGATGATGTAATAAGATTAAAGAAATTGTAAACTTATTCTATATTTTGATAAGATGTTAAATCCACAGGAAAAATCAGGATTTCTTCAAAATTTATAAAATGGAAACATTTATTTGACGTACAACACTTCAAAATCACCATTGTTCTGATTCACGACTTCCCCAATAGAGTGAATTTTATATTTTTTTATGGTGTCCTTCTTCTACTATAACAAAATGCCCATTGTTAATTGTTAAACATAAAACCCCATTGTTAATCAGAATCTGCAGCAATGTCTGATTGCAATTCTGTAAAAGATATGTTATCAACATTATAAGCATAAGATGGTGAATCTTCATCTTTTCTAGATGCTATCTCAGTAGGCTTATGTTTCATGTTCACTTTGGCCCATTTCTTGGAAATTCCGTTCTTTTGGGTTTGGTGTCTCTTTCCTCTTCAATATTTTCTCTGTAATCGTATTTTAACTGACGTATCTGTCAAGATCCGACAGTTCACCCATCGTCTATTTTATGCAGCTTTTCGGGGTGGGTCTTTAGTTCTTACTTCTTGCGGAGATATAATTTTGTTAGCTAGTGTATATTTCGAATGAATTAACAAAAGAAAACTGCTAATAATGTAAAGAAAGATTGTAAACGTCACTTTAAAAGATATGCAAATATATATATGGATAATAAGCTTTTAGAAAATTAACCTATTTATTTATGTCATCATTCATATTTATAATTAAAAATATTTAAATGAAAAATGTAGATCTATAAGAGTAATTAAATTTACACTGTTAAACACATGCATGTTTATAATGTGTTAATTTAACGAATTATGTATGTAATAGAATGCCCAATTTCATTCTGTAACACTGACATAGCGACCATGACATGACCCATATGACAAAGCGTGTAACAAACATTTTTTAGGACTACATAATGTGAATTTAGATCATCTATTTTAACTCACCAGAACCTAAACACAATTAGCTTCACTACTAAAATATTATTATTCATTTTAAAATAAACACCACTCATGAATAAAGATAATTTAATTACAAACACAAAATTTTACTTTTAACATGCAAAAATTGAAATTTACTAACAGAAATGTAACTACTGACGCAAATTCTTCCAAAACGCATGGACTTCTAGAAAACAAGGTGGCTGACCAGATTGTTAACGGAACAGCTACACTCTACGTTTATGAGCGATGGCAACAGCCTTGGCGATTTTTTTTGGACGCACTTCTAAAGTCGCCAAGGAAAGAATTATTTACTAACTCTTTTTCAGTCACAAATTTTTTTCTTTTCACAACACACTTTTTTAACACATTTCAGAACGTTTAAAAAAGTATATTTCTAAAAAACTTTCACAAAAAGTAGTAAGCTTAAGCACATATCAAAACACATTTGTGAACCAGCAGAAAAACTAAGCTACGAATGTTTGGGTAAGAATACCTTGAAACTTATCAACTACACTAAATACAGTGGGCATGTTGAAAAAGAAAAGATTTACAAAAGAAAAAAAGCAAGAAATAATACAATCTAATAACGTCAGAATTCGTTCGTAAAAAATATTGAAAACGAAAATGGTTAAAAAATAACAAAACTCTAAATTCTTTCGTAAAAACTATTATAATAAAATAAAAATTCCACAACTGTCAAAATACAAATTAATGGACCAATGGTATCACAGAAAACGATTTAAAAGGACCAATGCAATCAAAGGATATTTTAAAAACAAAATAACCAATGGGAGGAAAGAAAGAATTTCAGACGAATCAATGAAATCAAACGACTTTAACGGATTTCGGAAGAACTTTCTAGAATATTCAAAATGAAAATTGAAAGTTTCTGATTGCCGAGGTTGCCATGAAAATCACAACAACCTTAACGAAAGATGGGCTGCCTTAATTTATCGTAACTCGCTACTAGAAGTGTACCCAAAAAAAATCGCCAGGCCGTTGCCATCACTCATAAACGTAGAGTGTAGCTGTACCTTGTAAACAAATTGGAGCAAATGTTGCTACCACTTTGAACATTTTTTTTTGTTTTTATACTTGCAACAAAATGTTTTTGTATACCTTGTTCCAATACACATTAATAATACATTACAAAAGAAAAAAATCATTTTCACAATCACAATATTCAAAAAATAATTATAAATAAATAAATATTTTAACATTTTAAAATTTCTATTTCTTTTCCAATTTTTAATTTTTTTCAAATATTTTTTTTATTTATCTTCTATGAAGTGTCCCCCACAATTCTGTGCATGGTGTTTATACCACTCTTATTTAATTTTTTACAGTTTTTTTTGTAACAAACACTGTAAAACAAAAAACAAAAAAAACAATCATAGCTAATTTGAGCCAATTTTTGAAAAAATAATTTTTTTTCAAATCCTTATTCCATGCACACAATTATTTAATAGGCCATAAACAACCACAAAAAGTTTCAAAACTCTACATCCATTACAAAAAAAAAAGCCTTATCATTTCAAATACATTGTAGTCATGAATAAAAAGAAGCCGTGAAACAGCACGTTAAAGTTATAAATAGCACTTAAATACGTGAAAAAATTAACTTATACTGTTCATTGATATTAATATTATTGTTCAAGTCATAAGGTAAAATCCATAATAATTTCCCAACATGTTGGTAAATAAACATGTTTATATCAAAAGAAAAAGGATGCAATGCTGACTCTGGTTTGAATGGATGATGTTTCTTTCGAACACTTGCTGCAAATAATGTTATGAAGGCTTTCATTAGCATTTTGTGTGATGCATTTCCCAGAATTCTAGGAGCTCATTCGAGGCAAGTCTTTGTTAAATTGGCATAATTTTTCCCAAATGGCTCTCGTTCAATGGTGTGTGATGTTATCAACGTGACAGCATAGTGTATCCCCACGAGCTAAAGCTGCCTGTTAGAAACACCAAGAATTCTCTCAAGCTGGGCATTAAAATACTGAGGTTTCTTGTATGTTGAAATGCCATGAAAAACAATGTTGCATACGTAGCAGTTTTCATAAAATTCTTACTTGAAGGTGGATCCATATTCATACGCAAGCAAAACTTTTACAGTGCTAAATATCCCTTGCCTACACTCAAAAAAGACTGTACCACATGCATATTGACATCAAATGCCTGAGTTTCAGATCCTTCGCAGTTTGAAATTCTGGATGAAGTAGGTATAAATACTGTATTTTGTTGCATCACAAGTGGAGAAAAAAATTATGTAAGAAAATCCAAGTTTTCACCAATGTCAATGATCACTGAAGGAGACTTACACGTACTGTACAGTAAGTGTTTTACAAGTCGTTTGAGAACCTTTACATCTACTATTAAATAATGAGGAACTTCAGAGTCCATATCACAGTTCAATTCTTCTTTCACACTTGTTTCTAACGATTTACAGCGCATAGGTCTTGAAAGCATGAATTAGCAAGCGAATCAGTTTTTCCAATGCATATTTCATTAGAACTATCGCTTGGCAGCATTTTGTTTACAAGCAGCGCTGGAATGTTTTCGTTTTGGCATTATGCAGAGATATAATATAAAAATAGAATGAAAACAACAATTATAATGTCACATCTAAAAATTTGATTACAATGCGATACATTGAGGCAGGGACGGCGAACCTTTTTAAGAAATTGGTCAAATTTTGTTCATTATTCTTTTTAGTACTAGCTCGTGGGTCACTTGGAAAGGGGAAGGGAGCATGGTAAAAAACTACTGTTTTTGGTTCTCAATTTTTTAATCCTTTAAAAAGTTAACGATTCTTTTTTTGTTTTACAAATTTTACTTTTGCAAGTGAAGAGCAAAAAATCGATATAAAATGGGGAGAAATCATGGCCAGCCCCCTGCACTAAGCTTTTAGTATACAAGGAAAAGAAAAAAAAACCGTGTATATATATATATATAAGAAAACAATTTTTCACATGAATACGTGGATATAAAGAGCTTTAGTAAGTTTCTTCATTGATATAAAATTATTTGGTAAAGAATCCTATAAGTTTAATGTAATATTTTCAATTTTTAGTGTGTGATCTTATAATTTGCACTAATTTCAGACATTTTCCTTTCTACTTCGGAAATCATGTTATCAAATTTATTTTTCCAAACTATGCTGCTTTGAAATACAACTAATTCAATTTCTAAATCATGGATACCTAGCTATTTAAATTCGCAGAGTGGGAATATCTTTCCCTTACTATCGCACGCCACACATGCCCACAACAGGGCGTTATGGTTTGGAGCACCATCTCTCTTGATAGCGCTTTGGTAGTCTTTTCTGGCACACTCACAGCACAGCGGTACGTAGACGACATTCTACGACCGGTTGTGTTACCTTTTGCGACACCCTGGACTTACTTTTCAACAAGAAAATGCCCGGCCGCACACGACACGTGTTGCTATGAATTGTCTTCAAGCTTTCCCAACCTTTCCTTGGCTAGCTAGATCTCCTGAACTATCGCCCATAGATTGCTGCTTTGGGACGTTATGGGAAGACGATTGCAATCATTCCGGGATGTCGACCCTTTAACCCGACAGTTGGAGACAAATCGGCAAGATATTCCGCAGGATACCAACCGAGAACATTTTCAGTCTATGCCACGCCGGGTGACGCATTCAGGCCAGAGGTGGACCAACGCCTTATTGACTTCCTCCCTTTGTAACGATCGAACTCTGAAATAAATCATGTTCTGAAATTTTAATCGTTTGTTTTTTAATGTAAGTTCTTCATATCCACCATTTTTTATCGCCATCGGACACCTCCTTCTTGGTGCGTCGATTTTTTTTGTTATCTTATATATTTTCAATCTTATGGATCTAGGATAAAATTTATTTTTTGAGTCGTCTCACTTTTTGAGCAGGTGCGATGAGCATCGAAAGCGAGGAAAAGAGGATATATGTTTTTTTTAATGAATCCAAGTAAATTAATTGATCTAGCAAACGGATCCGAAAAAATATTTGTGAAGTCATTGACTGCATATATTTGTGGTGGTGATAAACAAACTTAAAGCGTTGTGTGATGTTTTATGAGTGGAAATATTCAATATGCGTGTAGAGTTTGAAATTAAACCCAATCGCTTATCAATACTATAGCGCTTATTTAGTACTTTTCAACCGTCTAAAAAAAAAAGGTTTAGAGCCTAAGTTTTCAATTTTGCTTCAAAGAAAAACTTCCGAATCATGGAAAAATATTCCTTTCTAGTGGGACTTTGGATTGAATTTTTGAATTTGCAGAAAATAAATATCAGAAAGGTCTCTCTGCAGACATTTTTTTATTGTAATGATGGGCCGCGAAAGCCCGGTTGGACGAGTAACGGATCTGAAACAGTCGGGTTGCGAGTTCGAACCCAATCAAAGACATTTCTGTACAAAGGGGGCTATTCAAAGGGGGTCATGACCTGAAATATCCTCAAGGTGGCGTAGTGTGGAAGTTTGGAGAATGGCGGCCAGCTCAGGTGTTGTCTCTTCATCTGATCGTGATTCAAAATTACGTGATGTTGTCTTCGTATTTTCCGCTTTACGATGGATCCCGGACCGTCATCAATAGCCCGTTGTGTTGCACCAGTGCGACGTTAGTGAAAATACCTACGAACCTGCCTAACAAGTATTTTATCAATATTAGCTGCCAATAACTAAGGTTTATATTTATCTGTTTTAAAGGGGTCCGGGACACATTGAAAAAAAATTAATTAATTAATTTAGAAGTTTTAATTTTTTTGTACTGATTACCCATCTAACTAATAAACAAAATCACAACACAAAATTTTTCCAAAAGTTTTTCAAAAATTTTAAATTAAAATTTTTTGAAAAAAAGAGGGGTCATTTTAAATTGCCAAAACTTAAAATATTCTTGATCCATTTTCAAAATTCTTGCAGTAAATTATTCACAAATTTAAAAACTTAAATTTTGATTCAACAATTTTAAAAAGTATTAATTTAATAAAAAATAAAATATATTTGAATGAAAAATTTTGAAAATTTAAGGTACTTTTTTTTTAAGTCATATTTTTTAAAGTAAAAATTTGTTTCAAATTTGCTGATAAAAAATTAAAGTATAATGTTTGAAAAAGATGTATTCCAATTTTCAACCCTTAAACTTTATTAGTTTTCGACTTATAGCAATTTGAATACAGGAAATCTTGAAAAAATGTATCATGGAGAAAAACGCATTTTTAAAGTTTTAAAGACAGATGTTGTTGCCATGACAACAACTGTCAAGAGTGTTAGATTTTCAAAACAACGCACCACAAAAATTATTATATCTCTAGTTCTAATTAAGATAGAAACATAATTTAGACGTCATTTTAAGCAAAAAAAAACACAGAGAGAGAGAGAATTTCTTGAAATAATAAAAAAAAAATCGAAAATTGGGCGATTTTTGTGTCCCGGACCCCCTTAAGGATAACCTCGTGTCCTTTTACTAAATTCAACGTATCGTTATCAACCCCAAGGGGCGCAAGATAACTTAAGAACGATAGCATTTTAATGACATCTTACCCGCCCTTTCATATTCTCTGTTCCAAATACTTTCAAATCGAACTGCCGACGCGATAACAGTTGTCAAGCACTCGCCTCGTCTAATTCCACACCCCAATTAAAACTAATCCGTTACAAAACGCATTATGTCAAGATTATGCTGCGGAAAACTTCAACGTTTTCGGTGCTATCGCTACTATTTGTATGGCTGGATGATAATCTTTTTGAAGTTCGTTGAACCAGTCGAGTGCGAAAGAATCGATTCATCTTAGTTCAGGGTAACGAGTGATTCAAAATTGCAATTCACGGATGGGTGTATCGTTGCTAGAGTTATTTCCAAGCTCAATGTATCATCAATCCAGTTTCGTGAATAACTCATTAAAAGTTCACTGTGTGGTGCGTGAGATAAATTGAGCTGTTGTTTTACATCTGCTCACTGAAACCAACTTGGGAATTAATGCAAGTGGTAACACCTCAGTTATTTATTTTATCCTTTCAAGCTTTTAGCCCTTTGTGTTGCTAAAGAAGGAAGCTAGTTAAAAATGACAAAAGGACCTTCCAAGTTTTATCATTCGTTTCTTTTGTATGCCTAATTTCGGAATTTTTCTCCATCGGAAATAATTGACGAGTGTTAAAAGAATTATCGAGAGTGATTGAAGGAACCTAGTTTGTGCTTCGATAGTCAAGCAGCCTAAGTCGATTCCTAAGCTCGGGACCTATATTTCAAGGATTTGAGGGCAAAGACTGCGTGCTCCGTCGATATGATTTAAAGGTCGATGAGTTGACATGGACCATCTATTGAAATAGACGGCACATGTCGGCGCACCACCTTCGTGCCATTTGCCCGATCGCTCGGTAAGGGTCGAGTTGCCCAGTTGGAGGAGTAATGGTTTACCAACCGGAGGGTTGTGAGTTTGAATCCTACCAAAGGCCGTCCTGTACAGAGGGGACAGGCGCACATTAAATCTGCCGTGGCCTCAAATCTCCGTACACTGGTGTGGTGTGGAAGTTTGGAGAGAGGGTGCCAGCTCAGGTGTGACCTCCGCATAGCTCCGCGATTGAAAATTACGGGATGTTCCAGGCCTTTGGGAATACATTCCAGACCGTAGCATATCGCCCTTTTTGTTTCTCCAGTGCAAAATTAAAATACCATGATATTACCCGATCGCTCGATAACCTGTCACGTGGTGTTGGGTGAAAACACGGATCGTTTTGAACTCATTTTTAACTTATCAATGCAATTATTGAGAGTGATTAAAAACAATATTTCGCACTTCGATAGCCGATCCACCCGAGTCTATTCCTTGGTCCTTTGACTTATACTGAGGCTGTTCGCACATTTTTTAGACGATTTCGTTAGCGGTAATAAAAAATCGTTTGCTGCAAAAGAAATAATTGCAGTTGTACTATGTTTTTAAAAGTCAAAATTATCGTCTGCGGCTTGAGAGGTTTGTTTTTATTCAAAATGGCGTTTTTACCGAAGCAGTGGTTCGAAGACTACATTTATGCTATTTCCGAAGTTAAATATTCATATTCTGCTATCCAAAAACGATGTGAGAGTTATGGTTTTGTGATATCTAAAGCGTCGATAGGTAATATCGTCAACAATAAAGTAAAAAACCTCAAATTGGAGCCTCAAGTGGGACAAAAATTCCAAACAAGTATCCAAGGAAGAAACAGACATCTTTGACTATTGCAAAGGTACGTTGTTTAATGTTAAAGGAAAATCCCCCTAGTCAAAGGACTGTTGCAAAATCATAAAATGCTCGGTGTCCACTGTAAACAAAATGATAAACGTTGATTTAAATCTTAAGAAAGTGAAAATACGCAATGTGCATCGTCTTTCTCCAAAACATATCGCTGAACGCAGGACACGCTGCCGAATTCTAGATGAAAAACACTTATCCAAAGAAAAATGAAAAAAAATTGTCACAATAGATGAAACATGGGTGTATTTTAAATGATTGCAGCCAAAAAAGAGCCATTTATTATCATAAAAGGGGAGAAAAAAATTGAAGTACATGGTTCACAGAATCGAAAGAAAGTTTTTCTAAGGGATTCATGATTGTTGCTGGTTTTTCATATAATGGCAAGTTAAAAATAAAGAGAGTGGAAAAAAATGTCAAGATTAACTCCAAATACTATCAGGAACATATTTTATCGCCAATTTTTCTGAATGCAATACCATCGCTTTACCAGTGCCACCAATCTGTGGAACTCCGTCAAGACAAAGCTAGCAGTCACACATCAAAACCCACTGTAAATTTCCTAAAAGAAATGGAACAAAAAAATCGATATCAAGGCTATACCATTCACTGATATCCCTACTAAATCTCCCGATGTATCCCCTATGGATTTTTGTGCTTCCGGACTTTTAAAATCTGCATTATCCAAACGTCGTCCCACAACCCTTACAGGACTCTGGAAAGCTGTTCAGGAGGAATGGGATACAATACCTCTTCTGACACTTCAAAAGGCATTATTATCCTGGAAATTACGGTGTCGAAAGATAGTTGAGAATAAGGGCTATCAAATAGAACATTTAAAACACAAGAATTTTATGTAATTTAGTTTTGTGAATACAATATACATTGTCTAAAAAATGTGTGAACAGCCTCTGTACTTCTTAGATCTAGCGCCCCATACTCCGTAAACATATCCGGCAATCGAAATGCAAACTAGTGTTTTTGATCACACTCTATAATTATTGCATTGATAAGTTAACAACGCGTCCTACATTATTAGAGAGAGAGAGAGAGATTTGTGCTTTCTCCCAACACCACGTGACATGTTCCCGATTGATCGGGAGAAATAGAACAAAGATGCGCGCGCTCCGTCCAGTTCAATACACTGGTTTTGCTGGAACACCACACAAAATATTTCTTCGCAATCATTTTGTTGTCCTTTTCTGATGCTCTCTTCTTGTGCTGTAAATAATCCCCTAATGACGTCATTGGAAATATGCAGAACTTCTCAGTTGTTTGTCGATAGGAGATGGAAATATATTCAGAAATAATTACGAGTAAACGTTTTCAAATTCTTGTTTCTACTTGTCATCAGACAGAAACTGAATGCCGTCTTGGTCTCATGAATAATAACATCGGTGTTTTTTTGGGGGGGAGTTGTTTAATTTAATTCCCGCTTTATTCCATTGAGAATTCCACAGAAACTTCCTTAAGTGGCATAATGATGGAATTTAAAAGTGTCTTATTTCTTTTGAATTATTTAGTTTTGAACAAAACAGTAAAACACCTTTAAAGATGTGTGAATATGAATATTAAATTCCGTAACTGTCTAAGGAAATCATACATGTGGTTTGCTTATAAGTGGTTACCAGTTTTCAGAATCGTGTTACCGTTGTGCACTATTTAGAATTGCACATATAAAATGCCTTCCCTTTAAAACTTTTTATTTCGCTTTTCGATTAGTTTGAGTTCCTTTTCGGTTTTTATGTAGTAACTTTCTTTCCGTGGGATTGTGCGGTATGTTTTATTATTTATCTCAGTGCTTAGTTGGTAAGTTTTAGTTTTTAATACAATTATTCTAGTACACGTTTTTAGGATGTATTAACTGTGTTTTATAGGCGGTATATAAAGCTTGAGCAGAGATTTCAAGTTTTCGAGATATTGAATATTTTGATCTGGTCGAGATCTAACATACAATTAATACATTTATATGAAAGTATTTATTCACCGCATGACTAAATTACCAAAAAAATCAAAACTAACAAAATAACGCAATGTTAAAATATGTATTTTAATAAAACCATGAATTTAAAAAGCTTAAAAAAAAATTGAAATGTTTGGTTCCTCTAATTTATACCGCATTAGCGATGGATTGATGTTTTTCATAAACTCGCAAATGTTTGTAAATGCTTCAAAGGTATGTAGATATTTTAATTTACATCGCACTGAATCAACACAATGGGCTACTGTAGACGGTCTGGGGTCAAATCCGAATAGAAAGATCTGAAAACATCACCTAATTTTGATTCGCGGTGAGATGACGCAAATTACCGCGAAAGTCACTATCTTCGAAATATGTTCAAAAGCCCATTTAAAAAGTCAAAAGTAGGTACTTACAGAAATTGATAATTTATTTTTCATCGGTGACTTTAATAGCTAATTTTGCAAAATTAGCTAAATAACCCAGCGTTGCACGGATTTTAAATATGACTAAAATAGGACCTCTACACTTCCCTGTGTTAACTCAAATACACAAACCCTGTAGAACGTGTTTCCTTGTCCATGCTATTTTATTGCAGGAAAACAAACTTTAGATTTTAAAATCGGGGTTTTGAGGGGCACTTTTAGGACAACCTGTGCCAATTTTCATGGCTACCGATGGGTTTCAAGACAGGAACGAGCCTATGTTTTCCGCAGTGTTCTAAAGTATACGTGTACCAAATTTGGAGTGGATTGGTCAAACGGTGTAGATTTTTGTATAGAGATTATACACACACATCCTTTTATACACGAATATACACTACCCTACAATAATGGACCGGACGTCAATAAATTTGCATAAAACGCATACTTTTGTGGGGGTGTTTTTCGTGGTACGACCTGGGACTTTAGCATGTTGTTCCTGGTCAGTTGAACGCCTACGCCTACTTGACCATTTTGGGCAATCAGGTGCTTCCTCCCCTCTGGTAATTTTATGGAATGGACGATGTTACTTCCATAACGACAACGCTCCGTGTCATATTGCAGCCTCTGTCAAGCAGTCGTATCAAGATATGAATGTAAAGCGTCTTCCCTGGCCTGCTCAGAGTCCCGACCTTTACCCCATAGAACATTTGTGGGACGATTTAGAGCGACGCTTACGGATATATACTACCTTACAATAATGGACCGGACACCAGCAGATTTCCATAAAATTCGACTACTTGTTTGGGGGGGGGGTGCTTTTCGTGGCATGGTCTAGGACCTTTATATGTTTTTCTTGATCAATTGAACGCCGACGACTACATGTGCATTTTGAACAATCACGTTTTACCTACGCTCTGGAAATTTTATGGAATGGACGAATGTTACTTCCAAGACAACACTCCGTGTCCTGTTGTAGACTCTGTCGAGCAATGGTATCAAGATATGAATGTAAAACGTCTTTCTGACCTGCTCATAGTCCCGATCTAAATCCCATAGAACTAGCCATATGTGGAACGCGTTAGAGCGATGCTTAAGGACCAGGGAACCACGTCCGAAATCTATAACTGAGCTGGCGATATTCTTACAGCAGGAATGGACACAAATACCCATAGCTGTGTTTCAAAACCTTGTTGAAAGTATGCCCAGAAGGGTTGCTAGTGTCGTTGCAGCACGTGGGGGACCATCCCCCTATTAAAGCATGTATTATTTCCCTTATACCATTACATCTTGCTTTCCAGTCCATTATTGTATGGTAGTGTACATAGTAATTGTACATGATACAGAATTATTTCAGTTTATTGAAAAGTAAAAATAAATCGTGAATTACCCCAAGACATTTTCATTGACATTTCCAATGGGCCGTGGTACCGGTTGGAAAAGTAACGGATTAGCAACCAGAGGGTTCTGAGTTCGAATCCATTGAAGTTTGGAGAGACTGGAGTTCCAGTTCAAAAGTGACCTCGCAACGTTATTCAAAATTACGTGTTGTTGTCCTTTCCTTGCGGTCACATTCTGGACGGTCTCCAATAGCTCGTTGTGTTGCTCTTGTGCGACGTTAATTAAAATATCTCTACATACAAACCTCATATTGAAGTAAATGTAGCCTAAGATACTTTCGACCCTTTCTCTATTTAATTGTATTCTTTACCTTGATTTATCTTATGGTTATTTTTAGGGTAAATTGCTTAAAAAAAAACCAATTAAATGTTTTGATAACTTAACTTTAAAAAAAAAGGAACAATTGTAGTTTATTTATGTAAGGAATGAAAGGAAATTCAGTAAATTGTAAAATAATTTGTAAGTATAATCAATTTTTTATATGCTAAAAGTTTCCATTATTCTGATTCCATTTCTATTAAATTTTTCTTCAATTGTTATTGATATGCACTTAATAACCTTACGGGTTTTTTTCTCTGCAAAGTATATATTACTCTAAGCGTGTTTAGCAAAATTGTGTTCGATTGTCTGAAGTGAATAAAATTCAATAAATAAATTTTAAAGAATTTTCTATAGATAAAGCAATTAGTTCGTTAAAGTATTGAATATTTACTTGTCTTACATTTCAGTTTTGACCTTTAGAAACAAATGTCAAAATACAATCATTTTTCCTATGAAAATATTTTAACGAAATGAAATTTTCCTGCAAATTCGTTTATTAGTTGAACACTCGATATTTTCTCAAATGATATATACATCAAAACATAAACATAAAAGTCTGCCTTTAGTGCATGAATTGAATTTATCTCTAAAATAAAAATAAAAAATCCTTTATGAAATTTCTATACAAATTTACAGTAAAAATTCAGATATCGGTTAAAACATTAAATGCCCTATTTTTAGTATTGAAATCATGTTGTTTTGACTTCTTGTGTGTCAACTCGTCAAGTTCATTCAAAACGAACATGAAAGATTGTACCTCAATAATATACTGTAGGATAAGTACCTATAGTAATTAATACTAAATGAAATGGTAACTGTATAAAGTAATTCAATCCTAATTGAAGCACTGTAATAAACAAACAACTCGGGGTGGAATTAATACTTACATCCATTGATATTTAATAATGTATATTCAAAGTAGTAGTATTTAAGAAACTAAGGTACATGATGTTTGAAAATTTCAACTAATGTAATTAAAATAAATGTAAATACAACTTAAATACCAAACGATGTATGGCAAAACCGTGCTTACTAAAACAAGCTATTTAAATAGTAGTATGAAATTTATTCAAGTAAGTAAAACTTACCTTTTTGCCCGAGAAACAATCCAGAACCAAAAAAAATTAGAACTGTCGAAAATAAAGGCGTAGTTAAGAGACAACTGTCAGTGAAACTGACCTAGATTAAAAGACTCCAGCTACGATACAGACCAGGGTTTATACCAGAGGACAAACATGTACTCAACTGATGAGGGGATTGGTATTAGAGTATTTTTTAATTAACGTCACACTAGAGCAACGCAACGGGCTATTTAACTGATAAGGGTAAGACTAGGAAAATAAACGGGTTAATTACACTGTATATGTGAGGAGAAATCATTCGAGGTTCCATGAATGTTTCACGGTGATGACAAAGTACGATTTAAACGATTAACTTCAATAACTTAATCAGTACTGTAACGTTTTATACTTATTCTTGAAATATGGCAATCATTAGTGTACCTTTTAGATCCAATTCTACTTGAAAATCTATTTTTTACTGATGAGTAAGGCAACTTTTTTGTTGCAGTAAAAATGGGAAAAGTTGCATTTATCATTCCCTAAAGTTGCATTTATGGAAATAAAGTTGCATTTATTTTTGATACACTTAAATCTAAAATAAATTATTCGTACAAATTAAAACATTCTATACATATTGACAATTTTAGTCGTGTACAACAGTATTATAATGCATCATTAAATACAGAAGAACTTTGAATGACCGATCCTTGGCCAGTAATTTCTTTAACATTGAAAAACTGCGCCAGCTGCAGTCATATAATGTAATGCATCGGATAGCAGAAGCGCAAAATCCTTTCGCTCCACATTCAGATATTTTAAAACGTCATCTACAAGGCGAACACCGTATTAATGATCGACACTCACCTCGCAATCTCTGCAGTCGATGACGCAAATTTCCTATGGATTATCAAGAGTGCCAAGGAATGTGTTAAAATATTTCTTGCCATTAATTTCACTTTCGCCTGTTAGGACGAACACTTTTTCATGAACTTGTTCGATCCGCAATACTTCGTCGTTCGCAAGATCAGACATACGTGATGGAAGGTTTGATTGAGAGGGCAAAAAATGAAATAGTAATTTCATATTAATCAATTTTAAGCTAAATTTATAAAAGTTGCATGTGGGTTGCATTTATGCAAAAAGCTGCATTTATGTAGAAAGTTGCATTTATGTTGCGGTTATAACTCACTTATTATACACCCCATGTAGGAGAAATTTTGGTTTTAGTTCTTTACATGCAGCCTATAACGTGTGAAAAAAAGTTGCATTTGTTGTAAAAAGTTGCACTACTGAGGAGTAGCATTTGAAAGTACAGCCGTCATGAAAAAACGACTCACCCGATCGCAATTGCACAATCACAGAACAAAACGGAAGGTAGCAATCGATGGGGATTAATGTTTTCTACAAATATCAATACTTAAACTTTGTCTAAGGGGCCGTCTTCATATTAAATTGGGTGCTTGATCCGATAATTTCAATACGAACCCTCATCTTTTATCACACATTTGGATTCTACACAAATTTCATGCGGATTTGATGAAAAATAATGTAAAATGGCGTAAAATTGACCGAGAAAATCCATAAAAACCATTGAGGGAGTGTATAGGTGTTCAAAATTCAATAGCATTATAAATATTAATAAAGACGTGTAGTGGCCGTCGCAGTCAATTACCTGTTGCAGGCGCCGTGGTATGGAGTTCATTAAGATGGTGACAAGTCAGGATCCATTTTAACTGAATCCCAGGATATGTTGGTAGAAATTTCTGTTTTCACTTTGTGAACAATCCCCAATAACTTTAATAATAATCTAATTTTGCAAACAGTCTCACTGTGCTACTAATTATGCCCGTAATGAGCTGAAAAATTTGGAATTCCGATGTTTCAGTAACAGTTGAATCACGTGGTTTCAAAATTAGCCTATGTTTCTATTCATAATTTTTATGAATATTAATTTTATAATTGATAAAAAATAGTACATTTAGTTTGATAATTAAAATATTTATAGATTGTGTTTCGGTTTTGGAGTAGCAAAGGTTGAAAAAACAATTTCCAAGAAAAATTAATGTTTGTAGCAAATATAACAAAAATCGTAAAACACCAATTTAACATTAGGAGATCTAATTTTCAAACACTTACAAATCGGTGAAAAATCCAATGAAATTGATGAACTTTTTATTATTTCCCTCTGAAATTGTGTGTAGAATCCAAATTTGTTACAAAAGATGGGGGTTCGTATTTAAATTATCGGAGCAAGCACCCAATTTAATATGTAGACACCCCCCCCAGACAAATTTTAAGTATTGATATTTGTACAAAACGTTAATCCCTATCGATTTCTACCATCCGTTTTGTTCTGCGATGTAAATTGTGCAATTGTGGTCGGGTGAGTCTTTTTGTTTTAAGGCTGTATATATATATATATATATATATATATATATATATATATATATATATATATATATATATATATATATATATATATATATATATATATATATATATATATATATATATATACATTAATACAGCTATAATTAATTTACTCAGATGAAATCTTTGGACTGGAAAACTAAACGATCAAACCTTCCACATTTTAGATTGAAATAATAATCGCTAGAATTAAGTTGTTTTCTAGTATTACCTGATTAATTTCTTTAACACGTTCGACACATAACATCTGTTTGTGATGTCTAATTTTAATCCACTCATGTCATTTTACGTCATACAATTCTACATTGCTTTTAGTCAACTTAACTCTGTATTATAATTTAATATGCGAATATAGTATATTGAATTTCGCACACTATGTTAATTATTACACAACTAAATCGACCAGCTTACTTTACAATTCAGTTTTTGTAATATTTAATAACTTGTATTTGATTTATTATTCTATTGATTCAAAACAAATCCGAAGTACTCAAATTTAAAAAAAAATGTATCAAACCCCGTTCAGTATAAAAGCTCTTACCATTTTTCTTTTTCAAATCTCAATTAGATTCTCCTAACTTCAATCCACTAACAAAATACCTGACTACCTCTGAGAAATGTACTTTTCCTTAACCTCCCCTGAGCGATAGCTTAAAAAATTTGTAATTATTTTAAAGATGTTTTTCTTCAAATTTGTTTTAACATCATTTTTACTTACCTCCACACAGCAAATTACTGTAGAAATCTCTTTTAAAAGCGATTTGCCTTGGGCTGTACTCAAACGCAATTCTACTCTCAGATTTTTTGAACGAAAGCAAAGCTCGCTTCTTCTATTGATCACGAAATGTGATTAAGACAAAATTGAATCGCACCTGATGCTTTTTATTAATATTTTCACATTTTTCGAGAGAAAAGAGGAGATGAAAAGATCAGAACGAAACTTAGAATCTGACCGTAATTCACATCTATATATCATGTCCTGGTTGAATTTCAAATTTTTGCGCCATAAAACTGTGAAAGTTTTTATTACCAAATCAACTATTAATTTTAGTTTTCATTTCATTTTCATATCTTTGTATCTTTCTCTCTCCTTGCCTCTATTCTCTCCTCTCTTTTCTTCTTTCACTTCTCTCTCTTCTAGCTTCTCTCTTCTATACCATCTCTATTTTCTATCGCTTCTCTATCCTCTCTTCTCTCTCTTCTCTCTCTTCTCTATCTCATCTCTCCCCTCTCTTCTCTCTTTCCTTTTCTCTCGTCTCTCTGATGAATCTCATCTCTCCACTCTTTCTTCTATCTTCCCTTCTCGTCTCTCTCTCCTCTCCCTCTCTGTCTTCTCTCTCCCTCTCTTATCTCCTCTCTCCCTCTCTCTATTCTCTCCTATATCTTCTATCTCTTCTTTCTCTTTCTCTCTTTTATATCATCTGTCTTATCTCCTCTCTCTTATCTCTCCTCTATATTCTCTCTATTTCTTCTTTCTGCTCTCCTCTATTCACTTCTCTCTCCTCTCTTTTCTTATTTCACTTATTTCACTCTCTTCTATCTCCTCTCTTCTCTATCCACTCTCTTTTCTTGTTTCACTTCTTTCTCTCTCTTCTCGCTCTTCTCTTGTCTATCCTCTCTCTTTTCTACCGCATCTCTACCATCTCTTCTCCCTCTCTTCTCTATCTCATCTCTCTTCTCTCTTCTCTCTCCCCCTCTCTTCTCTATCTTATTCATCTCCTCTCTCTCTTTTCTCTCCCCATCTCTTCAATTCTCTTCTTTCTCTATTTTATTCTCACTCCTCTCTCTCCTTTATCTTATGTCTCTTATATATTCTCTCCCTCTCTATTTTCTCTCCTCTATATTATCTCTTTTTTCTTCTATGTTCTCTCTCTCTCTCTCATTTACCCAGATTCCAAATTTAAATTTCTTCGTCCGTGCGGGTGGAGGGCGACTCATTATGTGTTGACCTGATATTCTCTAACGAATTTCGCTCGGTTCAACCATTGACTGATGATCAATCCCACAATGCACAGTCCCACAATGCAATGCTATCAACAATAAACAGTCCTAGAGACGTCTCTCACATGCGACTAAAAGGCAAAGTTTTGCTGCTGGTCTTCATTCTTGGCAACTAGAGGCAAAATGGTCTCAAAAACCCCACTTTTCACATACTGGTTGACTTTTTGTAAATTGTGTCGACTTTGAGAATTCAACTATGGTCGACGTCAAGATAATCCCCTTTTGTAACTAATAGCTAACGGGAAAATTTTTTTACGGATTTAACAAGATACCTTTTTTTTTCACTTTACTAATCCTACCTTTAGGGCTGCGGTTGCCCGGTTACAATTATTAGTAATTTCTAATTAACGTTATACTAGAGCAACACAACGGGCTATTGACGACGGTGCGGGATCAATCCCTAACGGAAAAATCAAAAGACTACACCGCGTCATTTGAACCACGGTGCGATGACAAGGCAAGACCTGAGTTGGCACCCCACTCTCCAAACTACCACACTAACCCAACGTGAGAACTTTCGGCAACGACGAATTTAAGATGCACCAGCCGCCTCTACACCAAACGCTTACAAACATCCATGCACTGACACAGATTCTAACCAGGAACATTCTGATCTCGAGGCTAACACATTAACAACCAGACCAGTTGGTCGACGTGACAAGGTTAGAAGAGTAACGGATTAGGAACCGGAAAGTTGCGAGATCAAATCCTACCTACCCAAGATCATCTCTACTATTATGAAAGGACATGTTTGTCTGTTTGTTTGTTTTCTGTACGCAAAGTCCCGACGAATCTATGGCACTTACATTAATGGAATTTGGCACACGGGTAGTCCGATTTTCCAGCTCAGCTCTCCATCCAGCTCAGCTATGATCTCGTGACCTGCCTTGGTTCAAAATGATGTGGTGTTGTCCTCGGATCTTTCTCTTCGGGATTCATCCCTGACCGTCACCAAGAGCCAGTTGTGTTTCCCCAGTGCGACGATAATTCAAATACCTACCTACCTTGATCGTTCTTTGCATAGAGTAGGGCTAGGCCTCCACTTGTGATTTATAGTCGCGATGACCCAAAAATTGCTGCCACAGAAAATCTACAAGCTGCACACACTGCGATAGATAAATCGTTGAATTAGAACAGTTTTCCAATGGATGTCATTGAAACCACTTGTGCGATCGCTCTTTTGCTTCGGAAGAGAAGGAAACGGAGAAAGCATCGTTATTAGGTACATCCAATAACAAGTCAAAGATTACTGATAAGCAGGTTTACAAGCTATTTGAATATTTATGTGAGTACCCTGCAAAGTATATATTTCTAGTATCACCGAATGACAAAACGTAGTTTTGACGAATTGTTGGGAATAAATTGATCCATCAATAACAATCTTCAATTTCTTTATATTCTTTTTTTCTGTTTTTTACTCAGTATCAATTACTATTAATATTCGCCTCCGGTAGATGCTTTGTCAGACATTTTAGACAAATATTTGCAGTTTTAAGCAAAAAAAGAAGAATTTAAAGAAATCGAAGATTGGTATTGATGGACCAAGTTATTCCCAATAATTCATCAAAACTAATTTTTGTCATTCGGAAAAACTTCGCAGGGTGCTCACATAAATTTTAAAATAACTTGTAACTCTGCACTTTCAATAATCTTTGACTTGTTATTGGATGTACCCAATAACGCTGCTTCTTGCGTTTCCTTCTCTCCCGAAGCAAAAGAGTAATCGCACAAGTAGTTTCAATGACATCCATTGGAAAACTATTCTAAGATTCACTATTTTAAGTTGATTTTCTTCGGCAGCGATTTTTTGGTTTCTGCAACTGGAAATCGCAAGTGGACACCTAGCATTAGTTTCTTTTGAGACTCAAAAATCAAGCGATTAGAAATCGCAAATCTAACTTAAAGAACTCTTGCTCATTTCCAGTCCTTAATTCAATGCCGGCCAACCGGTCTGGTGGTTAAGGTGTTAGCCTCTAGATTGGAAAGTTCTTGGTTCGAATCCAGGTCCGTGCATGGATGTTTGTAAGCGTGTTGTGTAGAGGCGACTGGTGCACCTTAAATATGTCGTGGCAGAAAGTCATCACCTTGGGTTGGTGTGGAAGTTTGGAGAGTGGGATGCCAGCTCAGATGTTGACCTCGTCATCTGACCGTAATTCAAAATGACGAGGTGTTGTCCTCGATTCTTTCCCTTAGGGGAATGATCCCGGACCGTCGTCAATACCCCATAATGTTGCTCTAGTACGACGTTAATTAAAAAATTACCATTTACCTTTCTTCAACCTGTACTTGGTTTTTCTTGTGTGGTTTCATCCTCGTCTCGTTTTCAGATAACGGTGCCGTACCACAGCATCTCCTCTCCCAAAAGCCGCTTCGCTGTCCTCAACAACCACCACTCCTACTTCGTCCTGGTCGACAACGGAACGGTCGGGAAATACGGAGCAGAAATAGCGCTGAGAAAAAAACTGGAGAAGTACATATCCCAGCAGAAAATATACACCAGTAAGTAGAGTCTCTTTTCCCGATATCTTTCAGGGCCTCCGTTGCTAAGTGGGTGTGCCCGCTGCACTAGCGATCTGCGAATTGTAGGGTGCGCAGAGGCGATTTTTCCCTGGATGCACTTTTCACTTCTGGTCAAGGGGCCGTGATAGCCCGGTTGAAAGAGAGGAAGATTAAGAACCGAAGGATTGTGAGTTCTAAAGTCGATCCAACAAAAAACCCTGGTGTAAGTGGAGTCTGATACACTTTAAGTATGTCGCGGTCTCAAATGTTCTCACATTACTGTGGTGTGGAAAATTGGAGAGTTGAGTGCCAGCTCAGGTGTCAACCTCGTCTTATGACCATCGTTCAAAATGAAGAGGGGTTGTCCTCCGATCTTTAACTCGTAATTTATTCCAAACCGTTGTCTTAAGTGCGTCAATAGTTCACCAACCTAGCTAGAAAATATTAGCTATCTATAAACACTACCCTACAATAATGGACAGGAAAGTAAGATGTGATGGTATAAGGGAAATAATACATGCTTTGATAGGGGTAGAGTCACCCACGTGTTGCAATTACAGTAGCAACCCTTCTGGACATATATTCAAAAAGATTTCGATACACAGCTATAGGCATTTGTGACCATTCCTGCCGCAAGAATATCGCCAGCTCAGCTGTAGATTTCGGAGGTGGTTTCCTGGTCCGTAAGCGTCGCTCTAACGCGTCCCACACATGTTCTATGGGGTTTAGGTCTGGACTCTTAGTAGGCCAGGGAAGACGTTTTACATCCACATATCGATACCACTGCTTGACAAAGGCTGTAACATGACACGGAGCGTTGTCGTCCTGGAAGTAACATTCGTCGATTCCATAAAATTGCCAGAGCGTAGGAAGAACCTGACTGTCCAAAATGTTCATGAAGGGGTCGGCGTTCAATTTAACAGTAAGAACATGCAACGGTCCCAGGCCATACCACGAAAAACAACCCCAAACAAGTATGCAAGTTTTATGCAAATCCGTTGGCGTCCTGTTCATTATTGTAGGGTAGTGTATATAAAGAAAGGATGGTGATACAAATCTACACCGTTCGACCCATCCACACCCAATTTGTTACACTTATACTTTAGAACACTGTGGCAAACATAGGCTATTTCTTTCCTGTTTTCAGACCCATCTGTTAACATGAAAATTGGCACACAGGTAGTCCTAAAAATGCCACTCGAAGCCTCAATTTTAAAATCTAAAGTTTGTTTTTCTGCAATAAATAGACATGGACAAAGAAACACGTTCTACAGGGTTTGTATGTTTGAGTTAACACAGGGAAATGTAGCGGACATATTTGAAACCCGATCAACGCCGGGTTATTTAGCTAATTTTATATAAAAAGATAGAAGAATGTCTCCAAAATATGGTATACGCTTAAATGAAGAGACAGGTGGGCAGGTACTTTAATTAACGCGCACTGGAGCAATACAACGGGCTATTCACGACGGTTCTGGATCAAACCCGAAGAGAAAAATCCCAGGACAACGGCATGTGATTGTGAATCACTATCAGGTGGCTATAAAGAATTAGGATTGATCTTAACACAGGGTATAAATGTCACGTATCTTTGGCATCGAATGGCAATGCGAGTGCAAAAGACGTCTCTTGATACGCAGCCAAGTGAATCGGACGCCTACGGCATGTGAAACGGGATGATTGCAACTTAATTATTCCCATTAGGGTCAAACCGATTGGGATACATCTGGCAGCATAAGCTCCTACGACGTGAATATAAACTCGATTTAAACACGCCCTGGGCAGTCGTGAAAACGCTTTCGATATGAAACAAGTCCAATTAAGGCTAAAGTGTCGAAATGTATGTTCTATGAACGTAGTTTGAATTGTAAGGTTTGGATATAAAGTATCCTATTAAAGACTGTTACAGTAGTAAATGAAACAAGTTTCATTCGTATATGATGGCCGTCAATAGTTTCTCGGCAATTCGCAGACTGCCACTGCGCAAACTTCAAATCTGTGAAACTCTGAGCTACGGATCTCAAATGAAAACTAACGTCGACATGTGTAGATTTATCACATTAGATTTGAAATAAAATATATTTGCAGAGGAACTTTGAATCGAAGTTCAAAATGTTCACTATGTTGGTATATACCTAGTAGGGATGCGACTTCGATAGCAAAACATCGATGTTTTAAAACATCGATGTTCAAAATTAAAACATCGATGTTGATAATACATCGATCCAAAACCATCGATGTATTTAAAATTCAGTGTATTTAAACTTTTCCCCCCATTTCTTAAAACTGGTTTAGCAACTTATGATGCTACATCGACAGCAAAACATCGATGTTCAAAATTAAAACATCGTTGTTGATAATACATCGCCCCCAAACCATCGATGTTTTTAAAATTCGATGTATTTAAACTTTTTTACCCATTTCTTAAAACTGGTTTACCAACTAGTGATACAACATCGACAGCAAAACATCGATGTTCAAAATTAAAACATCGATGTTGATGTTGATAATACATCGCCCCCAAAACTATCGATGCTTTTAAAATTCAGTGTATTTAAACTTGTTTCCCCATTTCTTAAAACTGGTTTAGCAACTAGTGATGCGACATCTGCTCCAATACGTCGATGTTTTTTCTAAACAACAATGTTTAGAAAACATCGACATCGATGTCGCATCCCTACTTTTCAGACCCTTCATCCTTGGTCACTTTTGTCTAAAAGTATGTTCAATTTGCTGATTATAAAAATTATGCTACTTGATTATTTTTTAAATTTTTATAACGGTACTTTTTTCATTTAAAAATAAAACATCGATAACGTAAAAACATCGACAAGTATAAATATCGCTGTTACCAAAACATCGACCCCAATACATCGATGTTAAATACATCGATGTCTTTTTAAAAAACATCAATGTTTTGAAAACATTGACATCGATATCGCTTCCCTAATACCTAGTCGATTGGCCAACATAATTCTATCAGACATAGTCTACGTGTAGTATGGTAAAGTAATTTTAATTAACGTCGTACTAGAGTAACACAACGTGTTGTCGACAGTCCGGGATCAATCCCAAGCGGAATATCCCAAGACGTCACGTAATTTTGAACCATGACAACCTCAGCTGGCACCCCACTCTCCAAACTTCCCCACTACCCCAACGTGACGAAACTTGAGACAGATGACGGTCAAATGACGAAAACATTTATATAAATGGTATATCTACACTGAATTTCAACCCTACACCGTCGCCATGCATACGGGGCTGGTACACGTTAAATTGGTTGTGACCACTAATGCCCTCACGTTGACGTGATGTGGATGTTTGAAGAGTAGGGTTCCAGCTCAGGTAATAACTCGTCATCTGACCCTATTTCAGAATTACGTTCGATGGTTCTCGTATCTTTCCCTTTGGCGTTGTTCCCGGACGGTCGCTAATAGACCGTTGTGTGGTTCATTTCCACACTAATTTAATACGTATCTACCCAAATATACACTACCCTACCATAATGGATCGGACAGCAAGATGTGATCGTATAAGGGAAATAATACATGCTTTGATCGGGAGATGGTCCCACACGTGCTGCAATTACTCTAGCAACCCTTCTGGGCATATTTTCAACAAGGTTTTGATACATAGCTATGGGTATTTGTGTTAATTCCTGCTGCAAGAATGTCGCCAGCTTTGCTGTAGATTTTGGATGTGGTTTCCAGGCCCGTAAGAGTCGTTCTAATTCTTCCACAGAAATATGCTATGGAGTTTTGGTCGGGATTGCCAGGGAAGACGTTTTACATCCATATCTTGATACCACTGCTTGACAGAGGCTGCTACATGACACGGAGCTTAGTCTTCCTTGAAGTAACATTCGTCCATTCCATAAAATTGCCAGAGCATAGAAATAACCTGATTGCCAAAATGTTCATGGAGGCATCGGCGTTCAATTGACCAGGAACAACGTGCAATGGTCCCAGGCCATACCACGGAAAACACCCCCAAACAAGTAGTCGGATTTTATGCAAATCCGCTGACGTCCTGTCCATTATTGTAGGGTAGTGTACATTTGATGTTCGTGCACTCTCCGCTTTCACGAAATGGCGGTATATCCGATTCCTTGAAACCTAGTGTATCTTTAATAGTTTGAAATTGGACGTTATGTTCATAGTCCACCTCTCCCTGGGGTAAAATGTGTTAATATGAAGACGAAATCGCTCATTTCGCGCGAACAACGGTCGCGAAGTGCTGAGCGACGAGTCGCAAAACGAATGCGCATGTATAATGAACTTCCAAACAGCTGAGCTAATTGATACGAATCCGCCGAGAGTTGCTGCATGGAATAATGGATTAAATGTGCGACGGGGTCAAATCTCGTTTAACACGACTCTCTGCTCGTTTTCAACACCAGTTACAGACTGAATTAGGTGACTGGACCTTACCGAGCAAAGAAATTCCATACTTTTTAGTGTGTTGTGATATTTACAACCAAAGACCGTCGTATACAAAAGGTGCAGGTGCAATTTAAACCTGACGTGGTCCCAAATGTCCTGACGTTGGCGTGGTGTGGAAGTTTAGAGAGTGGAGTGCCAGCTCAGGTGTGAACTCGTCATCCGACCATAGTTCTCAATAACATTAACCTCGGTATTTTCCCTTCGGGCTTGATCCCGGACCCTCAAAAGTTTAATCTTGAAAAATATAAATAATACATAAATTAACTCTATCGCGTTCTAAAGAGTATTAAACAAAGAATGTTACAAATTCTCATTGATCTTGCGCTGACGTCATCGACTGTTGTAATCTCAGCGCAAAATTACGTAATGTTGTCCTTGAATTTTTTCCTTCGGGGGTTGATCCTGGATCTTCACCAGTAGCCTATTCTGTTTCTCTAGTTGGTTGGTTGGTGTCGTGTCATGGATAGAAAATAAATTTAAATAGGACCAAAGGTCCCATATACAGCATCTGCGATTTGAATGCAATTTTCTTCATATAAGTCCTCCCGCGGATTGTCACATTTGCTGCAATTGCGCCAAAATAGCGGGACAGGTGAAAAGATGTTTGGGGGTTAGTTCTATGTCTGGGCAGTTTTTGCAGAGGTAGTAAGTCCTTGTCCCGTCTTTATTAATCTTCATCCCCCTAAAGTGTCCCGTCCGGAGTCTTGTTAGTGTGCTGCCTAGTAAGACATTAATTTAAATACCTAGTATTATATTATTTTAAATGACGTGTTACAGTATCAACAAAACAGGCTATTGGCGACGTTCCGGGATCATCCCACGATGTGAAGGATCCGAGGACAACACCTAGTAATTTTGAACCACGGTCAGATGACAAGCGGAAACATGAAGAGTGGGTGACCTGAGCTGGAAACCCAATCTCCACGTTTCCGCCAACTTTCACAGCAAGCCTTCATTACAAGCCACGGTAGATTTAACGTGCTCCAACTCCATGTACAGCCGTCAGAAGAAAAAAAAAACGACTCACCCGATCACAATTGCACAATACCACAGAATAAAACGAAAGGTAGAAATCGATAGGGATGACTGTTTTCTACAAATATCAATTTTAAAATTTGTATAAGGGACCGTCTTGATATTAAATAGGGTGCTTGCTCCGATAATTTCCATACGAACCCTATCTTTAATCAAAAATTTGGATTCTACACAAATTTTCAGGCAGATTTCATGAAAGAATAATGTAAAACGGTGTAAAATTAATCGAGGAAATCCATAAAAACCATTGAGGGAGTGTATAGGTGTTCAAAATTCAATTGCATTATAAATATTAATAAAGACGTGTAGTGGCCGTCGCAGTCAAGGACCTGTTGCTGGCGCTTTGGTATGGAGTCCATTAAGATGATGATAAAGTCAGAATCCATGCTGACTGAATTCCAGTATCTGTTTGCAGATATTTCAGTTGTCACTTTGTGAACAATCCCCAATAGCGATAATAATCATCGAATTTGAAAATAGTCTCATTGCGCTACTAATTATGCACATAATGAGCTCTAGTTTGGAATTCCAATGTTTCAGTAACAGTTGAATCACATGGTGTCAAAATTTGCCCATGTTTCTATTCATAATTTGTATGAATATTAATTTCATAATTGATAATAAATAATAAATTTAACTTCATAAAATGTTTTTGATTATGTTTGGGTTTTTGGGTAACACAGGATGAAAGAACAATTTCCAAGAAAAATTAATGTTTGTAGGAAATATAACAAAAAACGTGGAACACCAATTTAACATTAGGAGATCTAATTTTTAAACTTTCTTACAAATCGGTGAAAAATCCATTAAATTTGATGAACTTTTTTATTTTTTCCTAAAATTGTGTGTAGAATCCAAATGTGTGATAAAAGATGGATTGATATTATCAGAGCAAGCACCCAATTTAATATGAAGACGGCCCCACTGACAAATTTTAAGTATTGATATTTGTAGAAAACGTTAATCCCTATCGATTGCTACCATCCGTTTTGATCTGCGATGTAAATTGTACAATTGCAATCGGGTGAGTCGTTTTTTTTTTTTTTTTTTTTTTGACGGCGGTACATAACGATCTTTGATTGAAAATATAAAATATTAAATATGGAATTTTAAATTATGGCTTGTAAAAATTTTTAAATATTTGTTAGGGGAAAACCAAAAATTAATTTGAAGTATACAGATGTTGATAAAGAGCAAGTCTTGCTTCACGATTGCTGTGAACTTTCAGCTTGCAGCATTCACTGCTGAATCGAGATTATTTCCGAAACAAAGTTTTCAATTTAAGACTGTCTTCTGTTTACCCACTTGTCCCAATGGAGCTATATTTCCTCACCTGTCCTAAAGTATTCCATTAGCATATCCAATTACTGTTACGCCCCTTTTTTCTGACGTGTAATTGAGTGTTGTGTATACTTTGTGTCTCTCGGTGGTATAACAATCACGCTTAAGCTAATGATGAGACAGGTTTTCTCAACTGAGAACTTTACAAAGTGAGTGTTTGAATGATAGAGAAAGTGGTATCTGCCTCATTGAAATAGGCTGCGTAAATTGAGTTTATGTAATCCTTTGAGTCTGGATAATGTTTTCTGCGAGATAAAATATTTAAAATGGGTTTTCTGGTTATCCAACTCGAATACTATTTGTAGTCGACAACTTCGAAAACTGTCTAATATTGATGAAAACATGAAGGTGATAAAAAAATGGCTTATAGCTATTTCGATCTCATCACCGTTTCTATAGTGTCCATCATTATCAAATTAAATAAGAGAAAATTTATTTTATTAACCATGTGATGATAGGGGATGTTTTAGAAGTAGCAACATAGCTATTGACTTAACTTTCGCTTCTGTATTGCATGGGTAATGGATTTCGTCTGTAAACTTTTAAACTGTAGCTTGTAAATATTTGTAGGCTAATATAATAATTTTAACAATAATAATTTAGCAAGTAGCCTTTTTTTTATCGTCGATATGGAATTTGCAATGATAACCTTTTTTGTAACAAGAATCACTTGACCAATATGAGTATCAATTACCCTTATACTACTTTCATCTGACGGGTGGAAACGACAACATATGATTGGTCCACGGGTCAGAATGTGATACTTTGTGTTTTATGGATTTATTTTTAGAAAAATGAGAGATGGAGTAAGTAGAGAGTTGATCGATGTTCTTCGTAATTTTGTATCGTCTTTAGTCTCTTTAATGAGTGTCTAATCTTTTCTGACATGCGTTTGTCTCCACGTATGCAACCGAATAGCTTGTCTACAACTATTTAATGCAATCGAACTGATATTATGATCATCCGAAAATTGAATAGAGAAAATCTTCATCTCCAAGGTAAATTAGAATACGCTCCCCACGTTACATCCCGACTAGCATTTCTACTTCTCGGTATGATTGTTGTTGGAGACGTTATGTATATTTAGTATTCTCGATTTCATTGGCAACAGTAGTTTTTCTAGTAACTATCGCATTCGATACTGGAAACATTCTTCATCCGATACTTCAAAACGACGTTCGGTATTTGTTAGTAGATATTAAAAATTCTAAATTTTGTTTCAAAGATTTCGTCAGGAACTCTAATAAAATCTCAAAAGGGGATATAAAAATCTTAAAAAGGAAAATAGAAAAAGGCAGATTTCATTGGTAGAAATTAAATGGGTTTCTAGTCATTCCACTGCCATGTGCATTTGTTGTATTCAGGGTGTCAAGATTTAAATCAAAGATTAAAATCATGATTTTAATCAAATGATTTAAAAAAACACTGATTTAAATCACAATTAATCTTACATTTTTTTTTCCTAAGCAAATACACCATAGGAAAATCACAGAAGTGGTCAAATGCTTTAATTTTTCTACACTCATGGTGATTTCAGCACTAATGGCTACATCAAGCTCAGGGGACTGGGTCAATTACTGCACATCATGAAAGATTGCAACAGTCAGTTGTAACTTATTAGAATATACTATGTAGTGTCAACACTGGAAGTGCACTGAATCTATTACCTGATATGGTATTTTGGAATGAGTCCACGCTTTGTCAAACACAATATTTATTAAAATAATAGAAGATGGTACACATTTACGTCCACAAAGGACTAATCGTCTGTAAATATTGTGAAACAATAACAAAATTACAATAACATCCACAGAGGATATTACACCGTTGATTCAGGGAACTCGCTATTTAGTCCACAGAGGACACATATGAGCCACAGAGGTCTCAAAAGATTCGCGTAAAAAAGTACGGAAGAGTGGCCACGCAGGTCTCAACTCTCTCCGGTCACAGAAAAAAACTGAAGACACTGCGCCGCGGACAGGATCAAGCCTTTTCCCCTTAGCGTTCTTGGTGATCCGTCTCCTGGATGAAATAGTTCCTTTCTCCTTTCGGTAGTAGGTGGGGAGGCGAAAGGATTCGGTTTCTACATACTATATACTGGAAACGGTAATGTAAACTCACATGACATAAATCTAAATGCCAGGAAAAGTAATGTGTAAACATTCCTGATTAACGGCATTCATAATATAAACACTTAAAGGAAGTATGCAACAGTTTGATTTAAAATTATGAATAAAAGGGGTGACTGATTTTAATAGTTAAAACACAAGTGGGAAGTAAAGTTTTTGAGGCATTTGTCAGTTAGCTCAGGGGCTCCCAAAATGTGTGCCTCAGCACTCTGGGGTGCTGCAAAGTGCCCGTAACCTCCAATCTAAGCAACAGAAAAAAGGGTTAAGGTCACTCATCAAAAATCGGTTCACTCCCCATCCAAAAGATGGAGAATGAAGGTAATTTTATTTGTTTTATTTATATTTTTACCAACCTTTTTTTTCTTATTAAGTAAAATTAAAGTATTTGCGTCTTAATTTTAAATATGAGTTGCATTAATTGTGTTTATGTTCTTACTTCTCTAATTTCTTTTTCAAAGTGGTACAAATATATATATATATATATATATATATATATATATATATATATATATATATATATATATATATATATATGGTGCTATGGCAGTCGTTCCAATAATATTTTTCATTCTCTTTAACAAATTAATTTATTCTATAAAACACATAATCACTATTTTCAACATCATCAGGATAAATATGTACAATGAAGATCAAGCCAACGCCCAAATCGACAGGAACAGAATCATACGTTATGTCAGCAAGACAATATCATTACAAGTGTGTCTTTCTTCTGTTGCTAGCCCCAAACCCAGACGGGGATTACGGTCATGTGACACTCCGAAACCAATAGGAATCTTACACGTTACTTGACAGATACCAGACACCTTTCGAGGGAAGCACTCGTGACATCTGACAAGTGAAAGAACTTTATTGTAAACATGGTGCATCTCCCTTTTTCACCCGTTTGGAACAAAACATCTCACCGCGTAGTATTAAAAATAGAGATGAGTTACTTACTGCTTTTAAGTTACAAATTAATTTTCCTACCCTCATATATATATATATAATGTTACCGCGGCCGCCGACGCCGCAGGATTGAAAACTGTGTTGTATAGCTCGATTCTTAGACGGTTTCCCGAGAAAGTACTGATCGCAAAAAAACAAAATTAACATGGTTTGTTCTTCATCGTATTCCCTGGACAATTATTAAGATTTTTTTCCGATGCGGCTATTAGTTTAGGGTTTATTAAGAGTCAAAATTGAAGAAGCGAAATTTCTTCCGCGAGTGAGCAAAACACATTCAAATTTTCAGTCTTCAGCCGTGAGTTTTTTTTAAGAGTACCTCTCAAAGTAAATTTTTGCAGCTCGTCGAGTTTTTGTTTTAATTTCAATTTGGTTCTTGATAATATTTTTTTGAAATCCGGGAAAAAATCGGGACATTTTTGTTACTTTTTTTCAAAACATGTAATTTTTTCACTATATATATATATACACGACGAGGGTGCCGTGAGAAAATTATAATTCTCTTAAGGGTGCTACCACTTGGATAGGTTTGGGAACCAATGTGTTATCAAACGCAATAACAAATTTATATATAATTATTATAAAAACAGTGTACAGGGCCTGCAGAAATTTAAATAAAAAAAATCTGATTTAAATCAAAATAATCCGATTTAAATTTTTAAAAATCCGACTAGTTTATTTTTTTAATCATGATTTTTTTTACACCTTGGTTGTATTTAACCCTCGTATGGGTTCATCCGCATGTATCCGCTCTGTAACCTGGCAGTCTTTCTTGAAGGATTTCCAAACAATAGTGTCCTTATTGACCAATAGAATTATTTCTAGTATTCTTTCATGCAATCGATGTAACTATTTAATTAATTTTATTTATGAATATTAACCATGTGTTAAGAAAAGACAAAGATTTCATTGGTGCACACATCCTCCCAAGATTCATTGCAGACTTTTGAAATATTTCGTTGTGTTTCCCCCCCCCCTCCAGGAGACATTAATCCAACTATCTACTATTGTAACTGTTTGAAAAACGTTTTGTGCAATTTTTTCATTCAGATATAGTTTTTATTGAACATGAAAGAACATTTAATTCATAAACAGCCCTTTGACGTCAAGGTGTGACTGTCATAGGTGACATATTTATGTTTTTACTCTTCTCGATTTTACTGGCAACAGTGGTATTTTTTCATGGAAATATCGTATTCTGAAACTGGCAACAATCTGCTTCGGATACACAAAAAGAATTGTTCTGTCCTTGTCATTAGATCAGGCCTTGAAATAGATTTTTTAATACAGGTGCACAAGGTGCACCTAAGTTTTTTAATTAGGTGCACAGATTATATTTTAGGTGCATATTTAAAAAAACGTAATATAAGAGCATTAATGTAATGTAAACTACTTTATTTGTTGGGTTTGTTTGGATATATGTTACTAGTAGATAGTAAATAAAAATGTTTAAACATGTTTTTTATTTGTGAAATTATTACTTATAAATATTCAGTCATCATCAGACATTGGTGGGCAATCAGAAACGTCTGCGTTTTTGGCATATCTTTACCCATAAGATTTAGTTTCCATCCTTAGTTTTGTATTTTTCCTTCATTGCAATATAGCCTTTTCAGGATTAAAGTTTTTGCATAGTGTGTATTTAGGAATTTTAATTACGTTCCTTTAGAGCGAGAGAGGTCGATACTAATATTTTGTTCAGGCATCAAAATAACATAAAATACGTTTCCCACGCTTTTTTTAACGATAGGTGCACTGCGTGCACCTAGAAGGAAAAAATTAGGTGCACAATTTTTTTCAGGTGCACAGTGCACCTGTACACCCGGGTATTTCGAGCCCTGCATTAGATAATAAGAATTCTAAAAAGGATTGAAAAACTGGAAGTAGAAATTTTTTATGCGATTTTTAATTAAAACAGTATTTTATTGAACATGAACAGACCTTGAAGTCAAGTTCTTAATGTCGTAGAGGATATAATTTTATTTTTAGTCTTCTCGATTTGATTGGTAACAGTAGTTTTTTTCTAGTAAATATTGCGTTCTGAAACTGGCAACTATATCTTTCAGACACACAAAAAGAATTCACGTTCTGCCATTGCCATTACATAGTAAAAATTCCAAAACAATTAAAAAAAACTGGAGTTTTAGGTTTGACAAAGAATTCGTCGGGAACTCTAATATGATCCCAAAAGGGATTCCAATATTTAAAAAAACACCTCTTCGGCAAGAAATTTAAGTGAGGAAAACACGAAAGGAGCATTCCCTTGGAAACGCCTTATTTAAAATTGATGATCGCAAGCAAGAAGACAAACACCATCACAGACATATTAAAAGAATGATGTATGGAGGCAAAGATCGTCTCTGAAAACTTGCATCCATCTTCATTCACCGACAATTGATCAAAACATGAACATCGCAAGGAAAGAATATTAAACATTTTTTTTTGTTATAACCATCTCTAGAAACGAACCATGCATTCTCCCATTGCGTATACTTGACATTTAAAATAATGCATTTCAATTATTATTCTGGAGCATAATTTTTATAGGACGTGCTATCTGCTTAAAACGTTGATCTGGGTGATTTAATGTTCGTTACACGGCGGTGAATAACGTGTTGGTTAAAGTTCAGGGCTGTTTTGTTGTTGCTTTTTTGTGTTTGGTTGGAACACAATTCCTCCAACACGCAGGAGAGGGATTTGCATATCGATCTGTGTACACCTATTTGGCATATGCTATGCATGCGGCGTTGCGTATGAGTTGGCGTAATGGAAATTATGCTAAGTGAGCTATTTCTACCTTCTTTCGATTCCCATTTTTGATTCCCTTTTTTTCTCAGAAAAAAGCTATTGCAATTTAAACGTCAACAAAATATGTATATAATATACTATTGGTATCTATATATATAATTCTCTTACGTGACACACAAAAATGACGTTATTTTTTATCGCATTTCGGCAACACTTTACGATTGTTTGTTTACCTCGAAGCCTCGGACCTCAATTGAATTAATAGCGCTATTGGATGAAATTTTTTCGAACAAAAAATGAATATTAGTCGAGCTATTGCAGCATACAAACAACATGCTGGGCATTACTTTTTTAAAAGCAGCGCTCACATTTCGAGTCACAATTTGCTCAGTTTTCACTTGAATTCCAAATTGTACGAGTTCTGATTCCAGACGTATCTTATAACTTTTCTGTTGCACAACAAATTTATACTTAAAATATTTTTTTGGAATACATGTATGTGGGACACAATGACCATACTTCAACAAATAATGTGCTTTGAACATAAAAATGATTTATTAGAGCTAAGTATTAACTATTTACAAATGGTTAAATTAACAAGGGTTTGGGCCGTCTTATGCCCTAACAGTAAAGGTTAACCGCTTAGCAGCCGTATGCTGTAATCGTCTTCCGTCGTTAATTCTTTCTGACTCCTCTTCGTTCTTCTATTGCCAAGGAAAGCGCAGTGCAATGTCTTCTCTAGGAGTGCTGCGTGGGCCTTTTAAGGCAACACTTGGTGCCTATTAGTCACCACACAGGCGTTCATTTGGCGACGAAGGATTTTCGATAACCCACATGTATAAAGTAGGGATGCGACATCGATAGCAAAACATCGATGTTCAAAATACATCGACCCAAAAACATCGATGTTTTTAAATTCAGTATGATTAAACTTTTTCCCCATTTCTTAAAACTGGTTTACTAACTATTGATACGACATCGACAACAAAACATCGGTGTTCAAATTTAAAACATCGATGTTGATATATATCGCCTCCAAACCATCGATGTTTTTAAAATTCAGTGTATTTAAACTTGTTTCCCCATTTCTTAACCCTTCTTTGCATGATTTTTTCTTTATTGGTGAAATAAATCAAGGTGATATAATTCATGTTCAAAATTAAAGGAAAAATGGTTAAAAAAATCTTAGTATATATTTATAGTATAAATTTAGCAAAAAACAATATGGTGGTATCATGTGGTATTTTTTAAATTAAACGTAAGCTTTTTCAGAAATTGCTCTAAAAATAACAGAAACACATGTTACAAACCTTTCTTCCACTCATTTTCACTTTTTTAGCAATAGAAACTCAAATATAATAAAACAAAATTAAAAACGAAATCATACGTTTATTGCAACTACAACAAACAGCGGAATGACAACAAACAGCGGAGTGACACTTGCTTATTTTTGACAGCTATGTTTTTTTTTATGCAATGGACATTAAAAAGGTATCCAGGCACGATCAACTTAAAGTGAACTTGTTCTTTTATATAATTTTTGGGCATTCAATGTTATGAGGGAAATTTCCACCATTATGCAAAGAAGGGTTAAAACTGGTTTAGCAACGAGTGATGCGACATCGGCTCCAATGCATCGATTTTTTTTCCAAAACATCGACATCGATGTAGCATCCCTACTTTTCAGACCCTTCATCCTTGGTCACTTTGGTCTAAAAGTATGTTCAATTTACTGATTATGAAAATTATGCTACTTGGTAATTTTTAAAATTTTTATAACGGTACTTTTTTCATTTAAAATAAAACATCGACAACGTAAAAACATCGACACGTATAGACATCGATGTTACCAAAACATCGACCCCAGTGCATCGATGTTAAATACATCGATGTTTTTTTTAAAACATCGATGTTTTGAAAACATTGACATCGATGTCGCATCCCTAGTATAAAGACACATGTCTTCATTGAAGCGAGCGAAGCGGGTAAGGTTCGCGTAGCCCAGGGCTCGAAATACCCGGGTGCACAGGTGCACTGTGCACATGAAAATAAAATTGTGCACCTAATTTTTTCCCGCTAGGCGCACCTGTGCACCTAATTTAAAAACTTAGGCGCACCTTGTGCACCTGTATTAAAAAATCTATTTCGAGGCCTGGCGTAGCCAAACAATGAGGATTGCAAAGCAATCCTCAGGGGGTTGGCGAGCGTAAGCGAGCTGGGAGCGCCTCCCCCCCCCCAGTGCTTCAAAATTCTCTAAGAATTATGAGACTTACAGTATTGTTTTAATTATAACATAGGGCGGCTTAGTTGGAAGTGTAACGGGTCTTCAGGATAGTGTCGATTTCCGTAGATAACCCAAGATCAGGTCAGTTTTGCTAATAATGCTTCGAAGAGACAGCCACCTGGAGGGCTAATAGGGCTTATACTGGGAGTAGGATTTAACATGGCTGAAACTAAACAAGCCTTATTTCGCGTTTAAGCCAGGGCTCGAATACCTGGGTGCACAGGTGCACTGTGAACTTGAAAATAAAATTGTGCACCTAATTTTTTCCCGCTAGGTGCACGTTGTGCACCTAATGTTAAAAAAAATGGAGAGAAACGTGTTTTATGTTGTTTTGATGTTGGAACAAAATATTAGTATAGACCTCTCTTGCTCTAAAAGAACTTAATTAAAATTCCTAAAAACACACTATGCGATACAAAATGGCTGGGCCGTAACGGGTTTATACAGGAGGAAGGTTTACTTGTGCCACTGCCACCAGTACTTTCCGATGAGCGAAACATTTTCCAGATGGCGCTGTTGAAGCGACTGATGCGACATCAGTGCGCCGGAACACTGATAATTTAGATGTTTAAATATTTTTATTTACTATCTACTACTGACCTTTATAAACATACCCAACTAATAAAGTAGTTTACATTACATTAGTGCTCTTATATTACATTTTTTTAATATGCACCTAAAATATAACCTGTGCACCTCATTTAAAAACTGTATACCTCATTATAAATTAATCATTTAATACAGGTGCACTTTGTGCACCTGTATTAAAAAATCTATTTCGAGGCCTGGTTTAAGCGATAACTAAGCCAAATATGGCAACCCCGATTACCAAGCTGTTTCACTCCAATTGTGCATTTTGGGCCGCTCTTGCCCAGTTTGAAGAGTAATATACTTGCAATCCGAGGGTTGCCAGTTTGAATCCAACCCAAAACCATCATGTACACGGGGTCGGTCTGGTATGCGCTAAATCTGTCGTGGCCTTAAATCTGTGCTCAGATGGCAAAATGTTACAAGTAACTGTTTTTTAATTTTTCGTGACAGCAATTTTAAGATTCAAGATTCAACATGTGATTCTGTGGTTTTTGACTTATAACAATTTTCTACCCATTTTTGACCCATCTACACCCAATTTAGTACACTTATACTTTAGAACACTGCGGAAAACATAGGCTGTTTCTTTCCTGTCTACAGACCCATCTGTATCCATAAAAATTGGCATATAGGTATACTAAAAGTGCCCCTCGAAGCCCCCATTTTAAAATGTAAAGTTTGTTTTTCTGTAATAAAAGGACTTGGACAAGGAAATTTGTTCTACAGGATTTGTATATAAGTTAACAAAGGGAAATGTCGCGGTTATATTTGAAACCTGAGCAACGCCGAGTTATTCAGGTAGTCAGCCCTAAAATATTACATCTAGACCCAAACAGAATCTTGTCATTTGGTTAACACGTTAAATCATTCCCTTACAAGAAACCTATTTCCATTAAAAGAGATGATCCGAAGCATTCTTTTCCTATAAAATATTATGTCCCATAAATTATTCCACGGGCGTTTAGCAGAGCCCTTTAAAATTGATTTCGCACCCACTCCATCAACATCACCCCAAACGATACACGCGAAGAGGGTGGTGTTGGGAAGAAGATGGTAAGTATGGTCTGGTGACGGCCGGTGGTCATTACTTAAAGGGAGCACCGACGATGGGAAAGGGCCATTTTTCGTGAAGGATGAAAATGGGGTTGGATAAGGAAGGTGTAGCTATAATGGAAAATTTTTCAAGCTTTATTTTTCGTTGTCGGTTTGAGTACGATGCATTTCACATTGATTCCCAAAACTAAGAGGGACCGTGGTACCCTGTTGATAGAGTACCGGATCTGGTACCGGATACCGGTACTGAACCGGAGGATCGTGAGTTCAAATCCAACCAAAGATCGTCCTGTACAAGGAGTCTGCTGCACGTTAAATCTATTGTGACCTCAAATGTCCTCATGTTGGTGTGGTGTGGAAGTTTGGTGAATGGAGAGTCAGCTCAACTGTGACCACGTCATCTGACCGTGGTTCCACATGACGAGGTGTTGTCCTCGAATATTTCCTCGCTGTTTGATAGCGGACTTCTGAATCACAATAGCCACTGTCGATTTTGGGTCATTCAGCTCGCTAATTATGTCCCTTAAGGATCGACCATTTCTGTGACACCCAACGATTACAGCTTTCTCTAAATCAGATAACTTTGTCCTCCGTGGCATCTTGCATGGTGCTCATGCCAAAGCTGTTTCCTACACGATATTTAAAGGCAGAGGGCGTGACGTATATCAGAACGACCGCAGGTATCGTCATTGGCATGTGTGTCCAAATACTTATTGGTAGATATTGTATATTTAAAAACATATACTGACCATGACAACTAACACCAGTACGTAATGCGCAATTCTAACGAATGAATTTGGATCTGGATCAACCATAAGAATTTGCATCTAAATTGTAATTATATTTTTACTCGCCACATTCGGTGTTGGTAATGGGTACGTTACGGTATCGTTTTGTTTTGCAAGTATTCAATGGTACCTATGTTACGTCTATAAACATCTGTTACAAATGTTGTTGTTGTTGTCGTGCGGGCCATATATGGCTCAATTGGGGGTGCCATTGCCCCGGAGGGTTGGACTTCTTCATGCATGATACATCCGTTTTACAGGAAGGTCCGTTTCACACATCCATTCACTCACACATATCGTAATTTAAATCCCAATCAGAGACCGATAACCCCCATCAGGTACCCCAGAGGTATTTATTTCGTATGGGAACATGGGGGACTTTGTGACCACGACCTATTTAACGTGCCCCAGCCACCATTATCTGTTACAGATGAACGATATGTATGCCTTTCTGACGATTTACTGCCGTTCATATCCTGAGTTCATTCCCATCAGTATAGCCTCTTCCAACAGGAAAATTCGCCTTAAAACGAATCTTAATGAAAAAGATATCTCGTCTAAACCACTTGTAGGGTCAAACAAACCCTTCGAAACAATAGATTATCGCATTTCAACCCTGTTATCTGCAAGTCCTTGTTCCACACCGACGTCTCAATCAGAACTGAGTCTATGTAATTATTTCAAGGACTTATAAAAGATTTGTACCGAATTTTTTATATATGCCTACCTCTTTTCACAGGGGCTGAAATGGAAGCATGCGGCGTTCCCGTCGTTTGCGTCGTCGTGGAAGGGGGCCTGAACACCATTCGAACTGTTCTGGAATATGTGACGGACACGCCTCCCGTTCCGGTGGTCATCTGTGACGGTAGCGGCCGGGCAGCTGACCTACTGGCATTTGCTCATCGCTACATGCACGACGATGAGTGAGTCCATTTGTTTTACCCTCTGACCCCTTCAAGAGATTTCCTGATAGGATTATATTGCTTTTACCCCACACTACACAGAACGACTTAATCCACTACATATATTGGTTGAAAGATTCGCAGGAAGGATCCTAATGGTTGAAAGAATCACAGGAAGGATCCTAATGATTGAAAGATTCACAAGAAGGATCCTAATGGTTGACATAATCACAGGAAAGATCCTAATGAATGAAAGATTCACAGGAAGGATCCTAATGGTTGACATAATCACAGGAAAGATCCTAATGATTGAAAGATTCACAGGAAAGATCCTAATGATTGAAAGATTCACAGGAAGGATCCTAATGGTTGACATAATCACAGGAAAGATCCTAATGATTGAAAGATTCACAGGAAGGATCCTAATGGTTGAAAGAATCACAGGAAGGATCCTAATGATTGAAAGATTCACAGGAAGGATCCTAATGGTTGAAAGATTCACAGGAAGGATCCTAATGGTTTACATAATAACAGGAAAGATCCTAATGATTGAAACATTCACAGGAAGGATCCTAATGATTGAAAGAATCACAAAAAGGATCCTAATGGTTAAAAGAATCACAGGAAGGATAATAATGGTTAAAAGAATCACAGGAAGGATAATAATGGTTGAAAGAATCACAGGAAGGATCCTAATGGTTGAAATAATCACAAAAAGGATCCTAATGGTTAAAAGAATCACAGGAAGGATCCTAATGGTTGAAAGAATCACAGGAAGGATTCTAATGGTTGACATAATCACAGGAAAGATCCTAATGATTGAAAGATTCACAGGAAGGATCCTAATGATTTAAAGAATCACAAAAATGATCCTAATGGTTAAAAGAATCACAGAAAGGATCCTAATGGTTAAAAGAATCACAGGAAGGATCCTAATGGTTGAAAGAATCATAGGAAGGATCCTAATGGTTGACATAATCACAGGAAAGATCCTAATGATTGAAAGATTCACAGGAAGGATCCTAATGATTGAAAGAATCACAAAAAGGATCCTAATGGTTAAAAGAATCACAGGAAGGATCCTAATGGTTGAAAGAATCACAGGAAGGATCCTAATGGTATACATAATCACAGGAAAGATCCTAATGATTGAAAGATTCACAGGAAGGATCCTAATGATTGAAATAATCACAAAAAGGATCCTAATGGTTAAAGGAATCACAGAAAGGATCCTAATGGTTAAAAGAATCACAGGAAGGATCCTAATGGTTTAAAGAATCACAGGAAAGATCCTAATGGTTGAAAGAATCATTAGAAAGATTCTATTAGTTGAAAGTTACATTAGTACTACAGATATGTAAAATAATTGAAAGAATTGTGCCTTTGTTGGCAGAAGCATACAACTTGGGCTACATATATAAAGATTTAATTTTGGACATGAGGCCATGGAAAATTTCCCCTATTACAGTAATGACTGACATCCAAAAGTGGCAACCTCTGAATATATTTTATATACTCTTTTTTAATGCTATTTGATTATGTTATTAGTTTACTGCATGTGATTTTGCATGAATTGATGCTATAAATATGTGTGTTTATAATATGCTATAAATATGTGTATAAATATGTGCATTATTTCACTTAAACGGAATCACCTTGCCACCTATGAAGAATTCATGAAAGGAAAGTTTGTCACCAAAAAATCAAGTAGGGTATTCTCTGCTATTGCTATTGATCAGGCCCATGAAGAAAAAAACGCATTAAGTCTAAGATGATGGAGGATCTGTAGGCCTATCATAAAACTCAAAAGCTCTGCATCGTTGGATGGTGTTTGGACATGAGATGGCCCGCTTAGTTGAAGGGTATAAATATAAAAAGACAATGGAGATCGGGGGGGGGGGAGTATCGTCACTACGAAGCTAACAATCAGTCATAGATGGCATTTGCAAAAGATGTCAAGTTTCTTACTCGTGCAATGCAATATCTGTGAAACCCATTCAGTGAAAACACCTCTGATCTTCTGGTACTTGACAGAAGAAAAATGGTACATATAGGCAGTTGTGGCGACAGTAGCCCGGTTGGATGAGTAACGTCCAAAATACTGGTGGTTTGCGAGTTCGAATCCAACCAAAGACCGTCGTGTACTCGGGGGGCAGGTGCACGTTAAATCTATCATAGCTTCAAATGTTCTCACGTTGGCGTAGTGTGGAAGGTTAGTGAGTAGGGTGCCAGCTCAGGTGTGACCTCGTCATCTCAAATGTGATGTCAAATATGAATATCTCGTCCTATACCGAAGCGCACGCTAGCTTTTTTCACGACGCTCGTCACTTAGATAGGATCATTGACTTTACAATAAAATATTTGAACATGTATGCACGCAAGCTTCATGTTATTTCTTCCGATAGTTCGGTTTGAAGATCTGTCACGTGGGTACTGGGAACATACGAATGCTAACGTAGGATAAATTATTGATTGGTTAAATTGGTTACCCGGGGTGATAAGAAACGCTGGTTTGCGTTTCGATAACCAATTAGTCCAAGTCGTTTAGTAAGCCCAAGTGACTAAACCTTCTGATATCTTTCGACAGATACTGCGCCCACATTCTCTGTCTGTTTCATTAAAAGGTGGTTGGATAGGATCCATGCTTTCTCCCAACATCACGTGATTTTCTCTCGGATATCTTCAGACCGAGCAATCGGGTGAAATAACACGAAGTTTCTCTCACGCATTTCCGTCTATTTCATCAGAAGTCCAATAGGATGAACGTGAATCTTAAAACGAATGGGTGAACCTTGCAATTTAAATATTTATGGTTCTTAGCTTTATTCGCATTGTCTAGAACTGTATACTAACCTTTTGCATAAATTTCATTTTCTTTAGTTCCTTATTGGAAGATGTCAAGGAGCAGCTTCTACTGACCATTGAAAGGACGTTTCACTTGACACGTGACCACGCAGAGAAGCTGCACTGTGAGCTTATGCTATGTGTACGGAGAAAGGACCTGGTATGGACAGCATGTATCTTGCTCCTTAAGAATTTAGAGCATGACTATTGTAATTGTAATTGTTACAATAATGTAGTAATTGTTATTGTTACAATACTGTAGTAATTGTAATTGTTACAATAATGTAGTAACTGTAATTGTTACAATAATGTAGTAATTGTAATTGTTACAATAATGTAGTAATTGCAATTATTATTTAAATTATCGTTCAATTGCTTTATTTTACTACACTATTGCTGTTTGAAGTTATAATTTTTTCTATGACCCTTCTGTTGTTTAGTAGAACAATATAAACAATTCTTTAATTAATCGTTGTTTCTCTTCAGAAACATATCCCGAAAACAGAGAACAAAAAATATATGATGAAAATACGAGAATAAAGACATACACAAATACTGTTAGGAAGTAGATAGACCAAAATAGGTACAGCTGATTCCGTCTACGTTTATAGCTGTGGCAACGGCCTTTGCGCTTTTTGGTGCACCTAGTAGTGAGTTATGGTATGTTAAGGCAACCCATCTGTATTACGGTTATTGCGGTTTTTATGACAATCTCGAAAAGCAGAAAGTTTAAATTTTCATTTTAAATAGTCTAGAATGTTCTTTCAAAATCCGTTAAATTGTCGTTTGATTTCATTGTTTCATTTTAAATAATTCTTTCCTTGGCGACTTCAGACACTTTAGAAGCACAACTTTTTCCTTGGCGACCCAAAACACGTCATTAAAGCAGATTACTTATTGAACTAAAACCATTACAAATACATTAGTTGGCACGAAATGTTAGAGCTTGTATCGATATCTCTCATGAATAACCGTAATTGAATTTTCATCGAAGCTGTAAAATTCCTTTGGTTCATAAAAACGATGTAAGATTATTTCTTTGGCCGTTCAATAACATCACATAACGGTACACACGAAGAATAATACAATACGATACACAAGAATCGAAAAACATACGATGCTTCATGCTAGGGATGCGACATCGATGTCGATGTTTTCAAAACATCGATGTATTTAACATCGATGTATTGGGATCGATGTTTTTGTAACATCGATGTTTATACTTGTCGATGTTTTTACGTTGTCGATGTTTTATTTTTAAATGAAAAAAGTACCGTTATATAAAAAAAAGCATAATTTTCATAATCAGCAAATTGAACATACATTTAGACCAAAGGTGAAGGGTCTGAAAAGTAGGGATACGACATCGATGTCGATGTTTTATAAAAAACATCGATGTATTGGAGCTGATGTCACATCACTAGTTGCTAAACCAATTATAAGAAATGGGGTAAAACGTTTAAATGCACTGAATTTTAAAAACATCGAAAGTTTGGGGGCGATGCATTATCAACATCGATGTTTCAAATTTGAACATCGATGTTTTGCTGTTGATGTAGCATCACTAGATGCTAAACCAGTTTTAAGAAATGGGGGAAAAAGTTTTAATTCACTGAATTTTAAAAACATCGATGGTTTGTGGGCGATACATCGATGTTTTGCTGTTGATGTTGCATTCTTAGTTGCTAAACCAGTTTTAAGAAATGGGAAAAAAAGTTTAAATACACTGAATTTTAAAAACATCTTTGTTTGTGGAACGATGTTTTATCAACATCGATGTTTCAAAACATCGATGTTTTGCTGTCGATGTCGCATCCCTACTTCATGCTTGACAAGTTCAACACTGATAAAATCGTTGATGACTCAGTCTAGTTGCGCAGTTTAACACACACCTGAAGTACCACCAGTACTCAACTCATTACTTGTCCACGCATAGGAACCTTCGTACAATTCATGCTGGAAGGAATATCCGAAATTCACAAATGTTTCAAAACAAAATAATACCCAATGATTCTTTACATGTGGGATGTCAGTCAAAGATTTATCTCTGTTGATAAAAATATCGGTACAATTTGAATAGTGGTTTGGTGGTGGATTCCTGACTCCATCAGGTCTACTGTAAGCTGCGGGAAAGAGCGCATTAGAGTAACGATGTTATAAGTAAAATTTAATTATTTTTACATGATGTGCTTGGTCATGTATTGGGTCATCCGGAGAGTTCTGCGCGTTTTTTTAAGATCCAACATCCAACGAAGCAGTACAAAAACATAAGAAAATTTTATTGAATCACATAGGCTCCATTTTATTCTATGACTTTTTACCATCTTCCTGGCAGCTGGAAAATTCCTGTTTAAAAAAATCATTACGCCCTTTTGTAAAGAAATTAACGAAGTGCTGTTTGACAGTCTCAGCTGTGTTAAAGTATGGGGTATTGTTGCGGCTTACATATCCAATCTTCTTCAGATGGTCATGAACTATTCTTTTTGGAATATTTAGACTGTGTGATAGTTCCTTAACTGTTTAACGTGTATTTTCAGCTATAGCATCTTTAAATAGGTCCTCGTTTACAGAGGATGGTCGTCCATAGCGGGCATCATCTTCGAGGTAAAAATTTCACGCTTAAATTTAACAAACCACCTTCGAACTGTGGCCTCGGAAACATTTCTATATCCATATACAGCACACATTTTACGAGTATGACTATCATTTTTTTCCTTTCTTAAAATATAAGAGTATAATCTGACGAAAATGAACTTTCTGATTCTCCATTCTTAGTACTGCAGTGAAATAAACATTATTCCACAACGCATGCTATAATTATGCAGTGTAATGCTTCGGTTTCCTAAGAAAGTGGAGCCGTTATCTAATAACCGTGATACGTCATGATGCCGCGGGCATAACTAGACGGCCGTCTAAACAAAAATCCAGACGTGTCAACTTAGACGGACAGAATACGTTGGAGAATGGGCAACACAGACGGCTGTCGTGGTTTATTTGATTCGAGAAACAAAACAAAGTGGTTTTTTATTCTCTAGTTTAAACTTTCTAACTTCGGGATCGTTGAAAGTAGAGTGAAAATTTCAACCGATTTCAAATCAGCGTAAATTTCTACGCCAGATCGATATCAAAAACAGTTTTATTATTCAATTATTTTCCATTTTATTATTTAATTATTTATTAAATAATTAATTATTTATTTAAAGAAAATCACATCAAGGTATCGATCGGGTGTCAAATTTTCCGCAGATTTCAAATCCGTTGAAATTTTCATTCTGTGTTTAACGATCCCGATTTTACAAAAACAAATTAATCAATAGCAGTCAAAAATGTTTATTTATTTCTCTCCTCTTCGTTCGAATCGCTTGGAGCAGGAAATGAAATGTGGCCGCTACAAGAGAAAAAACGTTCCCCAACTGTTTGAGACCGCTATGACGACAGTCATGGAAATGGCGGCTCCGATCATTTTCGTTACGCTCACAAACACCGCTCTCTAGGAAACCAACACCATGGTTAGTATAAACAACGTTTTAGTGACGTCACCCACCGATACATCACGGCCGCTAGATCACGGCTACGCTTTCTTAGGAAACCGAAGCTTTATGCCCGCGGAATCCTGACGTATAACGGCTGTTAGATAACGGCTCCATTTTCTTAGGAAACCGAAGCTTAAGCAGAAAAGACCGAATTTCAACATCTGCTTCAGTCAAGGTCACTCCTTATCAGCGGTAGCAAAATGATAATAACAAAGCTAGCTTCGATTTGAAAACGCGCAGAATTTTCCGCGTAACCCAATATTTCTTATTATTAAAATACCAAATTATCAATAACCACTAATCAAAAAATGAAAACTTTGAAAAAGGTATTTTATGCCCACTGCAGAATTATTGAAATTATTCTGTTCTACTAAAACTATTTTTTGGTTCAAGATATAATTTTACTTCCCCTATACATTGCACAACACACTTTGTATACACTATTCTTGTTTAGTTGTGCAACAATTTCAAGATTAATGGCAATAATTTTAGCTTCCAGCCTAGTTTTATTTTAGTTAGGATGTTGACGTCAATACCACCAGTATTGAAATTTATATTGCTATTGAAATTGTTTCCAATTTGGTTTTGTTTCGAATAGCATTTTCTCAATTTTGAAAACATTTTCAATGGTATTTTCTCAATAGAATCTAATAAATATTGAAATTTCTGTTTTTCCTAATTCATAATTTACAATCGCAACTCTTAAGCAATGAAAGGATATCCTTGAGCCTAAAATCAGGGCACGTGTTTTGAAAATGGGAAAACTCCAAAAATGTATTTGTCAATAAGGCAGCACTGGGACAAGTACTATATCCAAATTGCAATTGGTGTGGAAATGACAATTTATTTTAAGAGCTATTCTCCACAATTTAAATAGACTAAATTTCAAGATAGCTAACTCATACGTGGATTTTAAACTTAAAATTTGAGGTGGAATTCGTATAAAATACGAGTACACTAAAGTTACAACTCGAGGGGTTTACAAATTTGTACCAAATATACAAATTAGACGTTCAATACACACAATTTATTTAACTGCAATAGTGTTGAAAGAACGACATTTCTCGTGGAAATTTCGAATTGAAATATTTACATATTTACTTTAACATGTTTCAGAGGATGTGTACATTAAAGTTGAGGAGTCTAGATGTGGGTATATATACTTTATGAATTACCCTCCACCAATATTATGTTCCACTTTTATCTCGGAAACATAATTTATGTGAAGTTTCTACCTTTGCCGTTAACACCTAGTTCTTATGAATTTTATGGAAACGGCAAGGTATGGGTGCAACTAAAATACTAAATGGTGTACAGAACTCTATTCAGCAGACCTAGTAGGATCTATAGCTTTCTCTCTCACTAGGATGTTCAATTCCATCTTAATGTCATTTTAAGTGTTCCTGTCAATTGATCTCTACCGTCGCTCCGCAATGCCATATTAGAGAGTCATAAATAAACATAAGAAAGTCATCTTTGACACCCATATAACCATACACATTATTCCGGCTGCTACATATCCAAAATTGAAAATTCGAAAAGGAAATGAATTGTTCACTATTCATCTGATCTTTTTCGATTCCTGAATTTTTTTTTTAAATACTAGGTTGAGTTGTTGGGTCTTATAGCTCTAGAGGGGGCTACATTTGTCCATCTAAATCACGTGGAAGATCAAATCTATTTGAGGCCATTTTGAGTGTTCGTCAATAGATCTCAACCATCGAATTTCAATATGGTCTACTTACTTTACACGAGGGAACTGTTACCATGAACCAAACGCATTACTTCAGGTAAAAATTCTAAACCGAAATATCTTTGTTCACTATTCATCTTTTGAGATTCAGAACTTTCTAAATCGTTATGGTTTTCCGTCGTTTCTAAATCGTTATCCATAACTTCTAAATCTGTAAAACGCCATTTTGAGTATTCGTCAATAGATCTCTACCATCGCATTTAAAACTGATAAATTTACCTTACACAAGGAAACTGTTACCCCCCTGAACCACACACATAACTCAAGATATTACATATTAAAAGATAGAATATTCTAAAACAAAATACCTGTTCACCGTTTTCAGTACAGACCGTTTTCGATCTGAAAAACTTTCCAGTTGAATGTTCGTCAATAAATCTCAACAATCATATTTCAATATGCTCAATTTACTTACCACTAACGAAATTTTACCCATGAACTATGCGCATTCCTACGTGTCAACATTCATTTTTTGAGTCATAACTTTCTGAATCATTATGAAAGGTCAAATCTTTTAAACGCCATTTTTATTTTCTTCAGTAGATCTCAACCATTGCATTTCAATACTTTAAATTTACCACACACCAGGAAACTGTTACCCATAAACCAAACATACAACTCAAGGTATTACATATTAAAAAAATAGTCACTATCCAGCAGACCATTTTCGATCTGAAACTTTCCAATTGAATGTTCGTCCGTAAATCTCAACCATTGCATTTCAATACGCTCGATTTACCTCACACATACCCATATGAAACCAAATACACATAACTCCAGCCATTGCACATTAAAAATAGAAAATACTAAAACAAAATATCTGTTCGGCTACTCAGCAGACCGTTTTCGATCTGCAACTTCCTTAACCACTAGTAAGATCAATCCCACTTAATGCTATTCGGGTGTCCCCGTCGGCAAACACAATCTTTCAGTATCCGACCACATCAGCAGTCTGTGCATTAAACTCAATATCCTGTATATATATCCTCATTTCTTCTCTTTCCAGATCACAGTCTTCCGAATGGGCGAGGGGCCGTGCCAGGAATTGGATCAAGCTGTCCTGATAGCCCTCCTCAAAGGTAAGAAGAGAAAGAACTGTCACTTTTATAATCCCAGATTTAGTCGCCACCTCCAGTTGCTGTAAGAGTCATCAACTCTTCAGTTACCATTAAGAACACACACGTGATCCGAATCGGTGATCTTTTTTATAGATAGCCTCGGACGGAATATTATATATTTACTACACCGATAGGGGACTGTGGAGAATAGGTGATTGTGGGGGGTGGGGGGTTGGCCGTGTCGAATGAACGTGGGGGGTGAGGGTTTTTTTACGGAGCCAGATTTGGAAAAGAGATGCACCCAACACCGATTATTTTAATGCTTTTTGTAATACTCGCTTACGCTCGCCAACTCCCGGGGATTGCTACGCATTCCCATTTGGTTTGCTTCGCAAACCAACACTCCTTTTACATATGCCATTTGGTTTGCTTCGGAAACCAACATTCCTTTCGCAGAAAGAAACTATCTAAATAATTCGTATTATCCTGATTTCACTTTCCGGTCCATGACGTCACAGCGAGGGCTTCGCCCTCTGATACTTTACACTCGTCGACCCCCGGGGATTGCTACACAACCCGTTTGATTTGCTTCGCAAACCAATACTTCTTTCGCAAGTGATTTCACTTTTTTTTTTGCTTTAACACTTAATGCACCCTAAACTAATAGCCGCATCAGTAAAAAAATCTTCTGCATCTTGTTCCCTGTACAATTTTAAGTAAACCGTGTTTATCTCCAAACTTTACGATCTGTACTTTGTACTTTCTGGGTAAACTGTCTGAGAACAGAGGGAAAAAAGCGAGCCTTTTTCCTCGCCAAATAAAAAGAAATCGTTTGTATGGCAGTTGTTGCTACGATAAATTTTACATCTGGCAAACCCGATAGTCAAAAGTGTAACCCACTACTGCTTGCGGAATCTGCTATACGAACTGAAAAATACGAAATTTGTGTCACCAACTTTTGATTGCATCGAATTTATTTATGAACCAATTTAAAAAATAATTGTACCGTAAGAAAGAGTACATTCTGAGGTATACTCCGATATTTTCAAAATTAAAAACTAATAGTAATACGATATAGATATGACAGTTTTAGTTTTGTATCGGAAATTATGATCTGAAAGTTCCGAAAATTGTATGACCAACTTTTAATTGCATAGATTTTATTTATTAACCAATTTGAAAAATAATTGTACCATAAGAAATAGTGTAATGTAATGTATTCAGTGATGTTCTCAAATTTAAAAAAACAATGGTTTTTGCTGTAGATGTAACGATTTTAACAAGAAGTAGCGAAAAAATCCAAGGATTCCGAATTTTGTATGACCAACTTTTGATCGCATCCAATTTAATTATTAACCGATTTCAAAAATAATAGTACCGTAAGAAAGAGTACATTCTGAGGTATACTGCGATATTTTAAAAATTAAAAACTAATAGTAATAAGATATAGATACGGCAGTTTTAAAAAGAAGTAACAAAAATGTCCCGATTTTTCCCGAATTTCAAAAAAATATTATCAAGAACCAAATTGAAATTAAAAAAAAACTCGACGAGCTGCAAAAATTTACGTTGAGAGATACTCTTAAAAAAAACTCACGACTGAAGACTGAAAATTTTTATGTGTTTTGCTCACTCGCGGAAGAAATTTTGCTTCTTCAATTTTGACACTTAACTAATAGCCGCATCGGAAAAAAATCTTAATAATTGTCCAGGGAAAATACGATGAAGAACAAACCATGTTAATTTGTTTTTTTCCGATCAGTACTTTCTCAGGAAACCGTCTAAGAATCGAGCTAAACAACACAGTTTTCAATCCTGCGGCGGCGGCGGTGACATTTTTTTAATATAGAGAGACTAGGGGGTTCCGCCTACGCTTGCCAACCCCCGGTGATTAATACTAGGGATGCAACATCGACAACAAAACATCGATGTTCAAACTGAAAACATCGATGTTGATAATACATCGCCCAATCAATGTTTTTAAACGTCGATGCTTTTACACACCAGTGTATTTAAACTCCCCCTCCCCAGTTTCTTAAAACTGATTTTGTAACCTCTAACATTAATGTTCGCCGGGGAGGAGAGGGATTTAATTTGTCATTTTCTGTGAAGATTTTGTTTTTTAACTGTCATAACAAAGTCAAAAAAATTGATAAGAACAAATAACAAATCTTTTATTTTCAAATTGAATAATATAAACGAAGTAATATTTACAACCATTTGAAATAGGTACTACTAACTATAAGTATAATTAGGTAAGTACACCCGTCAAGAAAAACGACTCACCCGGTCGCAATTGCATAATTTACATCGCAGAACAAAACGGAAGGTAGCAATCGATGGAAATTAATGTTTTCTACAAATATCAATACTTAAACTTTGTCTAAGGGGCCGTCTTCATATTAAATTGGGTGCTTGATCCGATAATTTCAATACGAACCCCCATCTTCATCACACATTTGGATTCTACATACAAATTCAGTCGAAAAGAGAGAAAAAGTTAATCAATTTTATTAGATTTTTCACCGATTTGTAAGTGTTTGAAAATTAGGTATCCTAATGTTAAATTTGTGTTTCGCGTTTTTTGTTACATTTCCTACAAACATAATATTATTTTAAAAATTGTTATTTCATCTTTTGCTACCTAAAAACCGAAACACAATCTATAAACATTTTAATTATCAAACTAAATTTGCTATTTTTTATAAATTATTAAATTAATATTCATAAAAATTATGAATAGAAGCATGGACACATTTTGACACCATGTGATTCAACTGTTACTGAAACATCGGAATTCCAAACTAGAGCTCATTACGTGCATAATTAGTAGCGCAATGAGACTATTTTCAAATTCGATTATTATCGTTTTTGGGGGAATGTTCACAAAGTGAAAACAGAAATTTCTGCCAACATATCCTGGGATTCAGTCAGACTGGATTCTGACTTAGTCACCATCTTAATGGACTCCATACCAAAGCGTCTGCAACAGGTCATTGACTGTGACTGCCACTACATGTCTTTATTAATATTTATAATGTGATTGAATACCGGACATTTATACGCTCTTTCAAAGGTTTTTATGGATTTTCTCTGTCAACTTTACGCCGTTTTATGTTATTTTTCATCAAATCCGCCTGAAATTGTGGGTAGAATCCAAATTTGTGATAAAAGATAGGGGGTTCGTATTGCAATTATCGGAGCAAGAACCCAATTTAATACGAAGACGGTCCCTTAGAGAAATTTTAAGTATTGATATTTGTAGAAAACATTAATCCCTATCGATTGCTACCTTCCATTTTGTTCTGTGATGTAAATTGTGCAATTGGGATCGGGTGAGTCGTTTATTTTTTGCCGAGTGTACATAACAATAATTATTGTTGGTTATTATTAATTATTTATCAACTTATGGGGAGAAAACACAACAAACTTATTTTTTATTTCCTGTAAATAAAAAATATTGGAGCCTAAAATTATTGCATGCTGCAATATTTGTTATTTACAGTTCGTAAAAAGAAGTTTGCTAACTTTCTCCCCTTAAGCAGACTTCTTTTTTCACTAACTATCCCACCAGTTAGGGAAAAAACTATTTCTGATGGGACGAACTGTCTGCATGACTGACAAATACTTAGATGCACTGTTATATTTCTTAATTTACTTTTTTTCTCTCAAAAATAAAATATCGACATTGTAAAAACATCAATGTTAAACAAATATAGGCTCTAATAAATCGATGGTAATTACATCGATGTTCTTATAAAACATGGAACATCGAATTGCTACGCAATCCCATTTGGTTTGCTTTGCAAACCAACCCTCCTTTCGCAAGCGTCTTGGTGAAGGTCAGGTGTGAATGTGTTTTTGTTGCCGCATCGGAAAAAACCTTTCACGCCTTATTCCAACTTTAAACAAACCATATTCATTTTGTAATTTTCTGATGCGTCCTTTCTCGGGAAAAAGTCTGAGAATCCAGCGAAAAAATTCGAGTTTCCAATCCTGCCAAGGCGAAACTATTTTAATAATTCGTATATTCCTGATTGGACTTTCCGGGTCATGACGTCACAGCGAGTTTGACCAAAGCCGTTTCGCGTTTCATCTCCGCGATGAACAATTTGTACACAATCGCGAAATTATACTTTTCATCGCATCGAATTTATTTATAAAACAATTTTTAAAATAATTATACCATAAGAGAGAGTGTATTCTAAGTTTTCACGTGGTATTTTCAAAATTTAAAACTAATAATATTAAGCTATAGATATGAGTTTTGTATTACGATGTAAAAAATACGAAATTTGTTTGACCAACTTTTATTCGCATCGAATTTATTTTTTCCAATTTCAAAAATAACTGTACCATAAAAAAGAGTATATTCTAAAGTTTCTCGTGATGTTTCAAGGTTTAAAAACCAAAATTAATTCTCAAAAAAAAGGGTCAATTCAAAGGGTTATTTTCTAAAGGGTCCTAAAAGGGTCATTCAACATCGGGCCACGGAAGCCCAGTTGGAAGAGCAACGGATTAGCAACTGGAGGGTTGCGAGTTCGAAACCTCGGTCCAGTTATAAAGATTTTGGTATTTGGCTAACACTTTTCGTCTGTAGATTCATACGAGTACAAAGAGAATTTTAAGTTCAAGGTTTAGATTATCAATTTATGGATAACTAGCCACTGCATAACCAGCGCGGCGTTGCCCGTGACGGTTGTTTTCGTGGGGTCAGGTGTGACCTGCTCGATGACGATTGCCAACCCCGGTGATTGCTACGTATTCCCATTTTGTTTGCTTCGCAAACGAACTCCACACAGACAACGTCGTGATGGTCTGGAATTGTCTATTATATGCAACGTAAATCAAAACACGCTAGAATAGAAAAACTTGGCTTGATTCCAAAGGCATTCGGACGAAAAACGCTTGTGACGTGAGAGGACGAAATTCACAAAATCTCCTCCTTCTTCAATAACGTCACATTCCGGAGAGAAGAACAAACGGTAAATTTAAAATTTTTCTTGATTAAATTTTAAAATTATGGCTGGACACAAAAATTGCAAACAATTAGGACTACCTGTGTGCCAAATTTCATTATTGTAAGTGCCATAGATTCGCCAGGACACTGATTACAGAGAAACAGACAGAATACGGAGAAACTCTTCCATTTTATATTTATTTTTGAGTGTTTTTCAAACAAATGTACAAATTTGAAAATAGAGTCAAACAAATTAATAACAGAGTGTGAGAGAGATTTTATGTATAAATATACAAACCAGATGAAAGGCTTGAAATTTCCCCTAATGCTCTTACATGATACACATCAGGATTACCTTATATTTCAGTTCATCACACTTTTGGCGACGCATACTGTCATTTTAACAATCTAGGTGTACAAAATTATTGTATCAAATATACGCTGGCTTTCGGATAGTTCTAAGAAGTTGTGAGTTAAGAGGCTTTGAGTGATAAAATACTGACAAATTTATCAATTAAATGTCAAAAATGGATTGACGAAAAATTTCCATAAATATTCTTAAATTTAAGGAATCTCTACCAGTTTCACAAAACACGCAAAAAAAATTTTGTTCTGCGCACGTTAAATGAGTCAGGAGGAAAGAGAAACCCGTGTAATGTTTTAGTAATATACAGCTACATAATGTGTTAAAAGTCTAGTTGAAATTTGAAATCGGTAAATGCGTTAAACGCTGATTAGCTAGAAATTCAAAAGGATCTTGCAAATTAATGAAATAGTATCCAAGAATATAAAAGACCTCAACATGTATCGATTAACAGAAGATAATGATACTATCCACCCAATAACGCTAAAGAAAATATAGGACCCTTTACTTCTAAGTTTTCCTCAAAGTACAATACTAATGTGTATTCGCCAAATTGGTTTTACAGCCAACGCAGAAAGTAAGACTTTGAACCCCTGTTCTTCCTGTTAGGAGAAATCGTTTAAAAAACTACCCCCGTGGTCTTGCTAATATGGCATACTGCTTTTAAGATGCATTTTTGACTACAGCTACACTAAAAAAAACTGAATTTGATTTTTCTAAGATTGCGAAAATAACGCATTGTGCGACGTTTAGAGTTTGTAGTCTGTCTTACAGAATCACTCTTTGAAGCTGGCGAGCCAGTAACATACTTTCCTTGGCATCTACAAATTCTTTATTCAACTATTATTTACATCATGGACATACACGGACTTTACGTTTTCAGAAAAATCTGAAATACCCTGACCTCTTTAGGATCCCACGCCACACACACACATTCACTAGATAACTCTTTCTAAAAATGTTCTTGATGAGTAAAGGTCAACAAACAATATCAAGTTGACTGTACTGCCCTAGTTGAAGTGAGTTAGACATTAATTGCATCATTTCTACTAGTTCAATTTAATTGGCGTTGAGTAACCAAGTATCAGATTCAATTCGGAATTTATTCTTTAGAATTTTTATTGGCCTCGTGCTGAAATGTTTTCGAAAAACAAGCAAAGTGACGTCACATCCGGAATACATACTGAAAACACGTTCCATCACGCATACGCTAGAGCTACATTTCGATTGACAGAAAAAAGTGTTTAGCAGAAATCTTACCTCGGTAGGTCCATCTTTAGTTTTAGGAGCACAGACTTAACTTAAATAAGTAACTCCAACCCACGTTAGATTTCATTTTCAGTGGAAAACTGCAAACTTCTCTGATGCGCTCACTAAAAGCCATTGAATATATCCTTCTAACGCCTCCCATAACTTTCACAAAACTGCCGCCTGCGAAAATTCCCACGTTTAAAATTCTGCCACAGGCCCAGGCGTAGTGGGAAAACAATTACTTTTATGCCCCGTCATATTTTAGACGTTGGCTGCTCCAACTATTTCTCCTGCAGAGTATTCTATCGAGTATTTGTAATTAAAATGTTGGCATCATCACGCGGCTGAGTAATCTTCAATCGTGCTGAACGGTATCTATGGTCTTGCATAAGGTGATAAAAAGTTTAGATGTCTTAAGCTTTCTTCATATAGTGACAGTGAATATCTTTAACAAAAATTTTCTCATTAGAGACATTCTATTCCTTAAAGATTATGCGGTTGGGTTATTTTTACATCAACAAACTCTTAATTTTTACAACCCTATTTGTTTAATTATTTGAAGAACATTTTTACTGTCAATTTGTTTTCTATTCCAAAAGCCTATTATGACAGTTTCCAAGAAAAATTATGACGTTTTGAGGAGTTTTATTTCAGGAATAACTTATAGCAGTAGTTTCAGAGGTACCAACTGAAATCGTATAATTGACCAATTATAGTTGATCAACAAAAGTTGAATATGACTCGAATCAGATTTTGTTCACACATTTCAATAGAAACTGATCAACAGTTTCAGTTTTAAAATGGCAAGACGAAAGCAGTTGTACATGAAGTTGTACTGATAGAAAACAGTTTTATTAAAAGAACTAAAAATAATTTTACTGAACATGAGCAAAAATCGTAATTTAATTTTGTTCTTCCGATCAGCAATAATAAGACCACCAATTTATATTTCTTTGACAATAGAACCCAAAACATTTTCTCTTGCATCTTTACTTTTATATTTATCCAGTCGGTTCCAAAGACAATCATGTTTCTTATACAGTTCTAAATATTTTATCATCACACGTTCAGACCACACACATGATGCTCATTTTTTAAAACTTTTTTATGTTGTTAAATATTTTGTATTATTGACTATTTTATTTTATTTGATCTATTTTATATTATTGGCTATTTTATATTTTAACTATATTAGATTTTAACTATATTATATTTTAACTATAGTATATTTAACTATTTTATGTTTTAGACTATTTTATATTTTGACTATTTATATTTTAAACTATTTTATATCTAACAACAAAACACATGCACGCGTGGCTTTACCAGTTGAAAGCCTATTTGACAATCAACAGAAGTTCACAAGGTAAGTTTCAACTTGAAAGCAAATGATGGATGACTCATCACTTGAACGATAAAGTTTGAATGGGTCAAACTTTTCTTGATCTTCTAAAAAGTTGATCAAATCTATTGAAACAAAGTTTCTCACAATAATTTTCATTCAACTTTTGTTTATCAACCATAATTGGTGAATTAAGCTTAATTTGTGAGAACGCACCGTTAGATAAGAAGTTTAAATGTCTTCAGCTATCTCCATATAGTGCCATTGAATACTTTTAGCAAACATTTTCTTATAAGAGACATTCAATGCTTTAAAGATTATGGGATTATATTAACTTTTACACCAACAGCATGTTCCACAACTCTATTTAATTAGGTAAAGAAAATTTTTGTGGCAGATTTATATTTTATTTTCTAAAACAAACCATTTTGAACGGTTTCTGAGAAAAGAATTCAGTTTTGGTGAATTTTACTTTTGAAATAACTGATATCAATAGTTTCAGAGTTAACAATTGAAACCGTTTCAAATTCCAATGAATTCAGGTAATCGCAATTTTCAAATGAAAACGTTTTCAAAGGTTAAATATAAATATTTAAAAGGGAAGCTAAAATAAACATTTCATTTAAAAGCTAAACTTCAAAACGATTTTTGGTTTTCGCTTGATTAATGTAAAAATGTGTAGAGTTTCAAATCGTAAAAAGAAGTATTTTTTATTAGAATCGGCCTAAACAGAATCTTGTTGAAGGATATTTATTGTTATATAAAAGATGAGAACAGCTTAAGAGATGTTTTTAGAATTATTTAGTGCCAGTATATTATCTTCCACAAACATATTCTCTGTGAAAATTTAATTCTTGAACGATTGTATTGTTTTTTCATCAACAAATGTTTCATATTTGTGCAACCATATTTGTTTAATCATTTGAGAGCAATTTTTACTGCAAATTTATTTTCAATTCTAAAAGCAATTAATGATAGTTTATGAGAATAGGATTTAGATCTCGTTCATTTTTTTTCGGAGAGAGTAGCTGAAATCTTTTAATTTTTTTCACTTGATTGCACTAACCGCGAGTTTCTTAAATACGATGAATGTTTTAGAAATAAAATTAAAACTAAAGCATTCTTTTTTAAAGCTAATATTCGAGGCTCTTTCTGTTTTGATCTTTTGGTTTGATTAATAATGTAAAAAGCGTAACGGGAGGTTTAATTGTTCTAAAAAGATTTGGTTTTTATTAGGATCAACCTGAAAGATTTCAGTCAGATTTGAAATAAATTTTACTGTAACTACATCTTTTCTTGAATACAGGCCCATTTATTTTACTCTCGATCTGTTTTTATCCTTTCAAACCGCAAGTTTAATTAAAGTTACAAATCTTAAGGGTCTTGAAATTTGTTTTGTGACATGGAAGCCTTTGAATTACTATTATTTTCAGTTCAATAACATCCCTTGCAAAACAGAAGTATAAACAATTTTTTTGACATTTCAAAATTTAACAGTTTTGTTTAATTAGAAAAGGAGTCACAATTACCATGGATATGGCGTAAAAAATCTCTTAAAAAGTTAGTAAGCCTTAGTTGAATTTATCAGTAGTTAATCAAATTATTTTATTCTTTAAATCACTAACATTCAGTCTAAAAATTTTAAAACTGTGTTTTTCCAACTTTGTCTTGTTGCCATGAGCTTCCGAATAATCTCTCATTTACGATGCATATTACTCAGCCAGTAGTTGTCCAATTAGTGCTTATTATTCAATTAAAAATTATCCTGGATCTAAGTTGTAATCTTACTTTTTTAAGAGTTTTCTGAAAAATCGTTTGGTAAAGATGGTGATTAAAAGTTAAACCTGAACCACTAAAATACCCAATTTGGGGTAAGTACCCGAGTATATACCCAGAATATTGACCCGCAAAAATAAATATGCCTAGGTATTTTACATCACTGATCACTCCTCTGATCAATTTTAAATCGAACATTAATACTCAGATAATATTTACTTTTGCGTTTTTGCTAAAAATATTTAGCAAAAAAAAAAAAACTTTTTCCTACCTACCCTGTTATTTTTGCTCATATTACAGGAAACAACCTTTTTTATGTCTTTTCACACTTTTTGGAATTAGGATATTTTTGTTCCCTAACCAGCAAGCAAAATATATTACAAAACAACAATTGTTTTCGTTTATGAGCTTTGTTACTTGAGTCCTTAGGTGTCACACCAGCGCTCTGTCGACAAAGTGATATTGTGATATTTTTCACACATTTCTCAAGCTGAATATTTTACTTTTAGTCGATGCTGTCTCTGCTAAGACTGTTTCTCAGCTGTTTTGTGTTTCAGCTATGAATCAGGTTGACCGATGGAGAGTTGATATGTGGGTAAACTTTAAAAAATTGAACTCTAATTTTCAGTTTCTCCTTATTTTGTTATCAAAGATAAATACATGGCTTTCAAAATTTTATTCCTGCAATGTGGCTTTCAGAGGCAGTGTAACTGGCCCCACCCCTGTACTATACTGTACTAAATGCTCCATCGTTGTGTAGTATGATTGCAGTGCACCAAATAAGTTCTGCAGTAATGTCGTTACACGTGTATAATTTCTAATTATTTGTAAGCACACCGTGCTGTAGCACCGTCCATTGAACTGTGTTGATTGAGCTGTCCATTGATTGTGTAATCTGATGTATAAATTTGTAACAAGGTATTTGGTACACAATGCGCAGTAGTTTGAATACTTTTTTGTAATAATTTTTTTATTTATGCTGTAGGTATGCAACTCAACTCTTGACTGCGAATCAAAAATCGCTTTCGTGTTCAAAATAAACTAAAAAATAAAAGTGTTCGAAAAAAAGATGTTTTTCCCGCGCTAGTTATGTGTTCTTAGTCGTGTTCTATGTACTGTGATGTCCGCTTATTTAAAATGACACCTAAAATTTAAATAAATATGTCGAGTGAATTCTCCTGAAATAAATCGCGTATAAGAAGATTTTTGTAGGGTCTCGACACATCTTTCGAATCACCAACGCCTCTATTACATTAATATCTTCCCGAATTTGAAGAGATGATTTTTACTACATCCCGTCCTGTCGGAATTTGTAAAACTTTGCTTCACCTCATCAGTCGCCCTGACTGTCTGGAGAGCACATACCATTAACATTAAGGGCATAATTCGTAGAAATATGTTGCATTCCTTTTCCAGAAATTCGATCTGATTAAAATAATTTCATATCTACAATATCTCTATGCATATTACGAGGCTGTATTAAAAAATTGTCTTGATCTTTACCTTCAGTAACGGTGTGAACAATACACCAAACGATACTTGATAATTTCAACCCTTAGTAATGCACCATTTGACATTTAAATTTTATAAACATTTTTTCGTCCTACAAGATTTATGAAATTATTGATTATTATTAATCGTATAGATGTATATTAATCGATCAAAGAAGGAAGAACCCAGAACATTTAAAGCATAGTCTCCCAAACCATATTGGCTCAATGGTCCCGTTCCAAACGGCAATTCGTTTTCATGCTCCCCTCTGGAAAGTTATCTAATATTCTCTATTATTATAAAAGGAACTGTGTGTCTGTTCACAGTGTCCTGAGGAATATATGGCACTTACAATAATGAAATTTGGCACACATGTAGTCCTGATTTTTTGCGATTTTTGTGTCAAGCCCGAATTTTAAAATTTAATCCAGAACATTTTTAAATTAATTTAGTAGTTTTTCCACCTTTCGTCTTTCTTTCCTGAATGCGACGTCATAGCTTCCCTGATTGAAGAAAGGACAGATTCTACGTTTTTCGTCCTAATGCCTTTGGAACATGGCAAGTTTTCCGATTCAAGTGTTCAACCAAGTATTCAAGTGTTCAACCAAGTATTCAAGTGTTCAACCAAGTATTCAAGTGCTCAAGTGTCCAACCGGGGTAGCTCGTCCCCGAGCTATTGATGCGAATTCAATAAATCGTGCTTCTAAAACAATTTATGTTTAAAATAGGAGTATTCAAATTAATGTTTTTATGGTTCGAGCGGGTTTTATTTCAAAATAGAGCAAGGACTAAGTAGAAAACCATCCTTAGCCTGAATATATCTATATATAAAAGGATGTAGGTGTGTGTATGTGTATTCTCAATACAAATCTACACCATTTGACCCATCCACACCCAATTGGGTACACTTATACTTTAGAACACTGCGGAAAACATAGTCTATTTTTTTCCTGTCTTCAGACCCATTTGTAGCCATGAACATTGGTACACAGGTAGTCCTAAAAGTGCCCCTCGAAGCCGAAATGAATTTGAAATTTAGTTTGTTTTTCTGCAATAATTGGACATGAACAAGGAAATACGTTCTAAAGGGGGCAGCAACGCCGGTTTATTCAGCTAGTATATAATAGAAGACTCAACAAAATGTACAGAGCACGAAGAAAAGAGTACAAAACCCTCCGAATAAAGTTATAAAAAAAACAGTAGAAAAACTACGAGGACGAAAAGCTAGCCTCTCAATAAAGAGTGTAGATAGTTTTACCAATCAATGCCGATACATCTTCAAATTGATACACTACTTGTTCGAAAAAGCATTCCGCGGGGAGAGTCATGTGTAGGCGAGTTGATCACTACCCACTTAGTAGCTTCTATGAAAAGATCGAAATAGAATCAGAGGAACATAACAAAACTAATACAGAAATATATGCTTTCATAAAAGCTTCATTTCCTGCCTATTTATTGGTAACAACGCAGAACTATTTTAGTTTATCGCGCTTAAATTCGAAGAATAGCCTCTTCATGAAGCAGTTTTTGTACTTTATTGAATGAAAAAGGCAATTATCTGCCGCTTTATTGCGCTAGGCACCGTATCAGTTGCGGATCTCACTTGTCGAATTCTATATGTTAGATTCACGCGATAATCCGTATTCTACTAATTTGACAAGAGTGGAGTGGTTCTGTCCCAAACTAAGCAGAAAATTTATTTTAAGTTGGCCGCCCTTTTATCCTATTTACGTGCAAACACATCCTAAACACACAACTTACCAATGGTACTGGTGACATCTCTTGTCCTGGTAGCATTGGGGTGTACCTATACATCATACATTGGAAGTTTACCTTGTCTAAACTGTGTGACATCATTCATACTCCTAATTTAGAAGGGTTCAGGTGAATCGAACCATTGTGAAACATAACTAATTTTTCGTCAGAGGAATATTTGTTTGTATATTAGCGATGTATACTTTACTATTCCTGAGTAAAAAAACTACACCAAGTCATGGAGTGTGTGTTGTAAAAGTTTTGGGTCATTGGCAGAGGTGTCCTTTTAAATGTCTGGGATAAATTTAGGACAAGCAGCTCTCCCGGTATTGTACCGAGGTACCAGAAATGAAAACATAGGTAGGTATTTTATTTATTTTTTTTATTCAGTAAATAAAAAATGGGTCGTATTGAAAAGTTAATTCTAACTGTGTGTGTGGAAAAACACCAAAAATTGTGTAATTGGTAATTTTTAATTAACGCCGTACTAGAGCAACACAACGGGCTGTTGACGACGGTCCGGGATCAATCCCTTAAGGGAAAGATCCGAGGACAACACCTCGTAATTTTAAACCACGGTCAGATGACGAGGCAACACTTGAGATGACACCCCACTCTCCAAACTTCCGCATCATGCCAACATGAGAACATTTTTGACCACGACAGTCTTAAGCCTCCTTTGTACACGACGGTGTTTGTTGGATTCGAACACGCAACCCTCCTGTTGCTAATCCGTTATTCTTCCAATGGGGCCACCGTTGTCCGAAAAGATACGGGATATGATCTCAATTGCTTTTTTGAGTACGTACATGTGATCGTCCTCTGAGTTGCACAAGACCATGCCATGGGGATAGCGCGTTTGCTGTTGATTTTAAGATCTGGAAGCCATCTCTGTAACAGTCCGATTCAGCCACCCGTTTACTTAGCCGGGTGAGCCAGCACAGTTGGGTTGGCATACACCCCTAACGTTCGTCGCCTGTGCTATGTGTTTCACCCTCTCGAAAATATAAGGCCATATGACAGGACTTTGAGAGAGAGATAGAGAGCTCTGCACAGGCCTGTCAAGCAAATTCACCTCATTTTCAAGAAACCTGTCCATCACACGTTATTCAGTATAACAATTGGGCTCGATTCATGTGGAAGAACCAACCATCATCCCCGTAGTATTGCCATAGTGTAGGCAAGGCCGAATGATCCAGAACGTCGAGGTACACGTCAGCGTTCATGGTACCAGGTACATAAATCAATGGGCCGAGTCCTAACCAAGAAACCAACCCCACACTAAGATGGATCCTCCTCCGAATTTCTGCAGTGTCCAAATAGGTATATTTCCCATTGGAATTTCATTAACAAATTGATTTTGCAATCCATTTATCTTAATCCTGGAAGTGGTTTGAATGAGCTATATCTCGTTTATCAAGATCGAATCAGCTTTGTTAATGACGATATTTTTCGTCATTCAGATATTGCTGATATTTTTATACTGATGAGTTCATTTCAGTTTTGGAAGATAGCCCGATTAAGGGTCAGTTTTCTTATGACGAGATACCTCGTCCATCAACATCTGATTAGTTTTTCAAATTACGAGATGGCTCGTCAAGGTAAAATGTAGAGTTTAAAGAGTTTACCCTATTGGTGGTTGCGCCAGTAGGCTTAAGTCTTCATATTTATAACAAACAAAAATAATAAAAAAAAATTAAGAAAGTTAAATACAACAATTTAAAAATATATACCTATATACACTGCTGTTTGTAAAAAATGCAACACCATGAAGGAATCATCCGAATGAAATAAAATTTGCAGGAAATGTATATTATAGGATGTTATGCAAAGTAGTAAAGTTTCAGAGCCACCGCGCATGCGTGGTGTGAGCAGCGCCCTCTGAACTGATACTAAAAGCGTAAAAATAGAGGGGCTGTAGCGGGAAGTTGAAAATAGTGCATGGTTATTTTTCAACAGGATAATGCACACTCACGTGTTGCAAGGAATGTTCTAGACTTCTATTTAGCCCAACACATGCAACTTCTTACTTGGCCTACTTATTCGCTGGATATGTCGTCTATTGAGCAGGTGTGGGATTTGGTGGGTCGGCGTCTCGCTCGTGATCAGCGTCCTACAGCTTCAAAAGACGAACTTTGGGTGCGCATACAAACAATATGGAATTCTCTTCCACAAGCAAACATTCAACATCTGTTTCACTCCATACCACGCCGTATAGCAGCACTTATTCCAGCGCGTGGTGGCTACACCAAATACTGATTTCGGACACTTAATATTGTTTTTTTGCTTTGAAAATTGATTCATTTATTTGTATTAATACAAGCCGTTTGTGTATTAAATTTCATTTAATTCTGATGACTCCTTCATGATGTTGCATTTTTTACAACAGCAGTATATAACACACTGACAGAGGAGTGAGCAAAAGCTGCAACTATATCTGACATGTAAATATTAATATCATTCAACTACGCAAATCAACGAAAGAGCAAAATAAGAGGCAGCGGTATTCAACCAGAAAACTAAAGTGCTGTATATTTGCTTTTAATGGTGTTTGGGGGAGTATATGAGCGATTTCTTATCGTTTTGATACTCATATACGTAGAAAACACCATAGTGTGTTGTATGGATCAGGCTCCTTCTTGATGACGCCCTGATCCACCAACACTTTCATTTTCAATAAATTCCTTTTGGTATTTATTTTGAATTTCCTCTTGTATTAGAAATTATATATATATATATACTTTATGATCCCATTTTCAAGTGTATTGTTTCGGATACATAAACTCCGCTTTATTGCAGGACATCACATGCCAGCACCGGATCAGTTGCGGTTGACGTTAACTTGGAACCGAGTGGATATCGCCAAAAGCGAAATCTTCGTCTACGGTCAAGAATGGCCAGTGAGTACTTTTCAAACTATTACATTCTTAAATACTCAGTTTTAAATTAACGTTTAAAACAAGCCTTAACACCATTGAATTGACTTTAAATGGAGGCTTTTAAGATTGATTTAAAATATGGTAAATATTATAATTTAAATGTTTTTAAAAAGCGCAAACTACCACATTATGTCACACCACCTCTTTTTGTACAGAGCGTCTGTGGCTGCAACTACATAGGTGCCTGCACATTTATTTACTGAACATTCTTGGTTACAGGAAGAGATTAACAGACTGATCTCAATATCGCCGTCATCTCCGCCATCTCTGTTCTAAAGATGATGTCATCACGATTCCCGTTAATTAATCTCCCATCGCGTGATATTCTAATATTGCCACAACTGGCGTCTAAAGAATAAAACGAAATTAACTAAAATACAAACTTCTGAACGAGTAAAATTTCAATGCGCATGCACAAACAACGTGTGAATACTGTTAAGACCTGGTGATGATAGCCCATTCACCAGTCTGTATAATCCACCGATCTCCGCCAACCATTCCTCCCTGTATTAGCAAGAAAACCTCAGAACCTCACACAAATTCTAACTTCGAGGGGCACTTTTAGGACTACCTGTGAGCCAATTTGCATGACTACATAATATCTTATTAATCCCAGAATCTAATAGTTTTATTCTCTACCTGGTTCTTTAAACGCATTTCGTCCAGACGAAAGAAGAATTACCTCCATCTTGACTTTTCTACCCACGTGACCTTACAATCAGAACTTGGAACCATGCCATTGTTTTTCAAGAGCAAGAAATAAAAAAACATTGACTCGGATTGTTAAGTTTTTTTTCGTAAAATCGGAATTGCTAAAGATCGATTGAAAATTTCAACGGATTTGAAATCTGCGGAAAATTTTACTTCAGATTGATACCTAAAAATATAATTTTCTTTACATAAATAATTTTTAAATTAAATATATCTTCAACGGATTTGAAATCTGCGGAAAATTTTACACCAGATTAATACCTTACACCACGGGAACGGGCAACGCCGGGCTATCCACGCAGTGGCTAGTCTATAATATATCTAAAAGAACGATCGAGCCGCGGTAGCTCAGTCAGTAGAGCGTCGGGCTCGCATCAGAAGTGTTGTGGGTTCTGTCCTTGGCGGAGCCTGCAATTCTGATGATTGCGAGATCGGCGCTTCGACCTGTCTAAAGACCGTCGCTAATGGTGACTGGGGCACGTTAAATAGGTCGTGGTCGCAAAGTCCCCCATGTTCCCATACCAAATCAATACCTCTGGGGGTACCTGATCAGGGGGTTATCGGCCTCTGATTGGGATCGAAATTACGATATGTGTGAGTGAATGGATATGTGAAAGGGACCATCCTGTAAAACGGATGTGTCATGTATGTCAAGCAAAGTCGGACTTCCTCCCAATGGGGCGCAATTACTTGGAAGGCGCACCCCCTCGCCTCTTGCCGTCTTCGACGGGCCTGGCACTCCTTCAGTCTGCCAGTGTAGGCATAAGAAACAACAACAACAAAAGAACGTCCCAAATCCTATACTATCTAAGAGAACATCCCAAGTATCCTATAATACCAAAGAGAACATGACAAATATTCTTCTATAATATATCTAAAAGAACACCATGAATCTTCTATAAAAATAAAATAAAATCAGAAATCTCCTATCTGAAGGAGCATTGGAAATGTACAGCATAGAGAAACTCCAAACGCATTCTACCGTCCTTTACTTCTGCACGAATCTTCATTTAATAAAATTCAAACAGCACCTGCGAGTATATTATTAATAAAGTTTCCTAAAATAAGCATCCTTTTCGTGGCAAAAGATGTTTCACGGCATTTCTTTATTAAGAACACTTCACGTCTCCCATTTGCCTTCATTCAACATGAATATTAATTAACGGCATGTTTTGCCCGGCTTGAATATTTTATGACGGTTCGAACCCTTCCTTTCTTCCAGAGATCGGAGAGGCCGCGAATTTTTCCTTTCCTTCATTAACAGAGGCAGGCAAAAGAAAGGGCAAATTATCCATTCCGAAGCAGGGATAAAGGCATCGAAGTGAAATGTAATTATCCTAACCCGTGTGCACACAGGATCTTTGACTTCGTTCTTGAGCTGAGGCTTTCTTCTCGGATGACTCCAATTCGATTTTTGGGTCAAAACACAAGAGGTATATTCAATTACGATAACAGAAGAAGTTTTTCTTCCAGAATAGTGAGAGGCTGCGGTGATCCTGTTTTTTGGGTGTGTCGTTGTAATTTTTCGGAATTTCAAATTACGTTTTTGCACGGGTCTTGAGAACGGTAATGGAATTAATTCGATAATTTTGGAAGAAACCATTTTCTGTTAACGATATTCGATGGCACACTTTTCGTGCTTTTCGCTTCTTGTCAAAATATTTTGATAGGTTATTGAGGGCTAGTTTTTTACAGCATAAATGGTTTTATCTTGAAATTAAAAAAAGAAGGGGCTGGTGTCGTGTCCTCGTTTAGGATCTGGTGTTTCCAAGGTGTTTCGACTCCGACCAACCGCTTTGGTGGTTAAGGTGTTAGCCTTTAGATAGGAAGGTTCCTGGATGGAATCCGGGTCAGTGCATGGATATTTGTAAGCGTATGATGTAGAGGCGGCTGGTGTACCTTAAGGTGTACGTACACACTAAAAGTTTATTTTTTTTTAAATTTTAACTTTAAAAATCCAGTTTTTCTTTACAGTAGGTCATTGGTTTATGCTAAAAACTATTTCAGTGAAAAAAAATCATATTCAACTATATATTAATTAGATAATTAATATAGAATGAGCTAATTAGCATGTTTTTGAACAATGATATCTCAAATTCTAATTTGTCTAGAAAGACAATTCTAGTTGGAAATCATTTCCAATATTATTCTTCATATTTTGACCCTCAATCAAGTTTCTTGAGAGAAAAAGTTTTCGGTTACAACTCTTTTCGCCAAGAATGCATAAAAAAAAATCTTGATTTTTCTGGAAATTGAGGATTTAAAATTCCATTAAAAATTTATTTCTTAACTAATAACTCTGATCAAGGGTCAAAACATCCGCTGTATTATGTAGATTATAATGATACAAAACTAATTATAATAGATTAATTTATTGTTGAGTTATCACTGTTTGAACAAAGTATCCTATTGCAAAAACTTGTTTCTTTAGAAATTGAGTTTAAAGTTTTGGAAACACGTCTGTTCATGGTGACAGTACCTACGAAAACCCTTGTAACTAAACAACTATTTCGAATATTTTCAAGATCTTGGCATCGTTTGAAAGCTGAAGAATTGAAGAATATTTTAAAGCAATAAAAAAAATTTAGACTTCCTGTTGGATTTTCAGGATTTCTAGTGTGTACATACACCTTAAATCGATCGCGACCGAAAGTCCTCACGTGGGGTTGGTGTGGACGTTTGGAGAGTGGGGTGCCAGCTCAGGTGTGACCTTGTCATCTGACCGTGATTCAAAATGACGCGGTGTTTTGCCTTGGGATCTTTCATTTGGGGGGGGGGGTTGATCAAGGACCGTTGCCAATAGCTCATTGTGTAGCTCCAGTGCGACGTTATTTAAATACCAATCTACCTACCATCTGAAAGTCAAAGATAGTTTGTTTTCGTTCGCACAAAAGGAGCATTCTTAATTACCTAGGACGAGTCAGATTACTTTCTCATAGTATCTATATAACCAGCTAAGTGTTTGTATAATAAAAGAATGCATTCACAGAATATGACGAACCTTGTGTTTTTCTTTTAAAAATGTTTTGATATGCTATTTGATGTTTAGTTTTGCAGAATGTCTTTCTATGGTAGTTAGGTAGGTAGGTATTTCAATTAACGGCGTACTGGAGCAACACAACGGGCTATCGACGACATTCCGGGATCAATTCCCAAGGGCGAAGATAACACCACGTCATTTTGAACGTGACCGTGGTCACACCTGACCACGGTCAGAAGACGGGGTCACACCTGAGCTGGCATCCCACAACCCCAAGCAACACACCTTACCGGAGATATGCCCCTGAGAGTAAAACTCTTGGAAAGAAAATGAAAGCTAGTCTTGTAGGAAAGAAAGCAGTTTGTAGAATAGATGCGTATGAACCCCATAAGAGGGTGTGACATTCGACCACCCACATTCCCTTCGTGGAACTTGCACGCCGAAGTGGCTGGGAATAGCCCTTCAGAACAGTTGAGACAGTCGTTCATCTAAGCGTTGAATCGCAAATGTGAGTGCCGACATGTCCCCCTGCCTAGGCTCGACCCGCCCTTGACGACATCCAACGGAAAAGGTGCCAGTGTGTCATCGGACATGGCTGTAAAACAAAGATTTGCGATGCCCTCACACAAAGCTGGGCCTAAAAAGCAAATCGAACACCAAAGATCGAGACGTCCAACTTGAATTTCGACCTTGTTGGTGGTCGCCTTATCAGAATGCCCTGTTCGAAAGTGCAAACCCGGAAATCTCAAGCTGAGGCAGACTTCGTCGTTAGCGATAGATAGTCACAGATCCTTTGCGGCCTATATTTTTTGGTACATGTTTCCTATGCAACTAGACGACCATCACGGTTACGACGTGATGGTCCTGGTGAGGTCGTCCGTCCTACTTGCAGCCAATATTGGCAGGTAGTCTCAGATCCTTACGGCCTATATTTCTCGGTAGGCACAGGGTCCTGTGTTTCCAGATGATCATCACGGTCAGATTTAGGACGTCCGTCCTACGTGTAGTCAATATTGGTAGATAGGCACAGATCCTTGGCCGCCTTGAATCGCATATAACGATACCAATAAATCTTGAATGATATCAATTTCGATGAGTATTATTTCTGTATGTCCCCGTCACCAGAACAATAGACGTTACAATGGTTAGAATAGGGGCCCCAAAATCACATCCTCTGCCGCCCCTTTTCGTTATAACCAGGTATCCTAGTGTGTAAATAACTTTTCAAACCTCAATTTGTCCCTTAATAAACTCTAGTTTCATAACAACCTTATTGCAGAGGGTTAAACATAGAGTTCATCTCGATACAACCGTCTTGTCATCACAATTCGGAGTAAAAGATCAGTAACGGCATGTACAGGCTCGACAGTTGAGCTTAATGCGCTTAATATGTTCCCACTCGTGTTGGGACAGGCTTAATGCAGGCAAAGGAGCTTGAAACCTCAGCCACCCAGCTTCAATCCATCTTCACGCGGAGTGGCGGGGCTATTGATCCGGAATCTCAGTTAATACCACGCTGGTGACGTCAATCACAGATTACCGACCTGTTGCCATTCGACGACCGCTAAATCATTCGAATTATTAAGTCCCTGGCCGTGTGTCGTAGCGCCGTTTTCTAGTTCGTTAACATTATTTCCTCTCCCTGTTAGCTGCTATTCCAGTAATTCTCGTTGCTCTTTAGGAGTGGCTTAATTAAGTTTTATTAATAGAAGTACTTTGAGAGAAGCGAATATACGATGATCGTTATAAATATGGAAGAGATTTTCAGTGTAATCAAACAAACCAAGCGGATTTCGATTCCGCTACCCTACTGCCTTCTAGCATTCGGAGGGTTGCGAGTTCGAATCCAACCAAATACCGTTTACAGAAGGGTATGGTGCACGTTAAATCTGTTGAGGCCTTCTAATGTCCTTACGTTGGCATGATGTGGAAGTTTGGAGGGTGGGGTGCCATCTCGGGTGTTGCCTACCGTGGTTCAAAATTGCGTGGTGTTGTCCTCGGATCTTTCCCTTGGGGTCGATCCCGGACCATCGCCACAAGCCCGTCGTATTGCTGCCATTTCGGATGTTCATTAAAAATACCTATACTATACCCACCCAAAAGCTTTCGCATAATTCATTTCGGGGCTAACTTAAAATGTACTTTATAGACGTTTGGCGTTAAATATATTACAGTTGACTTATCAAATACCATACATCGATTGGGAATCGATTCTTTGGAATTTCTTCGCGAAGGGCTAAAATCGTATTCGAAAAACAAGGCAGAATATGTCACATACAGAAAACACAATTTCTGTCATAGAAACACTTCTACATATACATTAAACACTACCGTCATATACATTAAACTTGACAGGAAAGTCTCATAAAGAAAATTATCAAGCTGAATAATTAAGCTTATAAAATTATTGGAAATTGAAACATTGCCTACAAAGTTGCTTAGAGTTGTTTTTTCCTGTATTTACCAATATCCTTTTCTCTATGTGCCACAGTTGTTTTCAATCTTTTTAACTTGAGTTCTCGATATCCAATTTCTGTGAAATATATATCCTCAATAGAAAGAATTACTTCTAATTATTTTTATTTACTGTTTGTTTCAGCGTTTATCTTACATATAATTGAATCAGAAATAAGTTTGTCAGAAGCAGCAAGAATTCGAATGTTAAGCTCTAGGCAACATGAAACTCGCACAGTTGTCTGGAATTATTTTGGATGAATACAACTGTTAGCAGCTCGCTACGTCGTTTAAAAACATAAAATTTAAATTTTAAATAGAATATTAAGGTCAAGAATGAGACCAATTCTTAATCAAAATCGAATCAACAAAACTTCAAAGGCTATATTGTCACTTACCAAAGAATATGTACCATATAAAATGTATTGTCACTTGCCAAACATTCATAACATGTCAAATAATTATCATTGCTATTGCATTACCAAGTTTTGTCCGTTTTTTACGCGGTACCAACCTGGTATGATTTGTGCGTGCCAACGAACATGTATTGTCAATTGCGAAACAGTAATATGAAGACTCTGATAGTTGTTAGTGTTGATTTTTTACCAAATTTGAGCCGATTTTTCGATGATGTTCCAATTTGGTATTATTTATGCAAGGTGCAAATTAAGAATACGGTAATAATTGGTAAATTTTAGTTAACGTCGTACTAGAGCAACACAACGGGCTATTGACGACGGTCCGGGATCAGTCCCTTAAGGATAAGATCCGAGGACAACGCCTCGTAATTTTGAACCACGGTCATATGACGAAGCAACACCTGAGCTGGCACCCCACTCTCCAAACTTCCACGCCAACTCAACGTGAGGACTTTAGGCCACGACAGATTTAAGGTGCACCAGCCGCCTCTACACCATACGTTTACAAACGCCCATGCCCGGACCCGAACCAGGAACCTTCCGATCTAGAGGCTAAGACCTTAACCACTATACCGGTTGGTCGGCTAAGAATACGTTATTATCAGTTAAGAAATGTTCGTATGAAGATTCAGTTATTATTGTAGTACCAAATTAAGCACCTGTTTTTTCTGAGAGATATTTCTACTTGGTGTGCAAGCTGTTAAAATTAGAACACGTATAGTCAGCAAAGAATTGTCGGGATTGGGTTCCAGATAGTTACTTATGACTACAGCGTTACCAAAGTAGTTACGTGTTAATATTCCCATCAAGCTTAGTTACGTATTAATGCTAGTGTTACCAAAGTAACAACATGTTATTTCAGTTTCGGAGCTTAGTTACTCGTGACTGACAGTGTTACCACAGTAAGAACCTGCGATTTTCAGTTAAGAAATATTCCCAGGGGGCCTCGGAAAAGCAGTGATTAATAGCGCTGCACCAAGTAAATCTGATTTCTAGTTCCCATCAAGCATTCAAATCAGAAAGAGCAGCATTAATAGAATCTATCCACTTCTAACTTAAAGGATAATTCAGCAACAAAGATATTTGTTATGACCTAATTTAAAGCTCTCTCTCTCTCTCTCTCTCTCTCTCTCTCTCTCACCACCATTAAAATATAAATCCTTAAAACACCTATTAGTATTCGGTTGTGCATATAGCAAGTATGAATGGTTTTCTAACTCCTGAAAGGGACACAATTTATTAAACTTCCAACCACAATTGGTGTCATTTCTATTTCTAAGCTTAAACTAATGTTTCCCGGAAAATTAGTACTTCAAATGAGAGTTTGCGATATGCCTGGATCAGGTCCTAATTACTGCAAAATTATGCTCGGTTGCTTATTAAAAATTTAACCACGTTCTACTGCATCTGTACACCATGTGTTGAATCCATAGAATGTTTCCCAGTGCTTAGCAACGTGGACAAACATGCCAACCATAGAGAGTTTTGATTAATGTTCCAATTACCACATTTCGTATCACTGTTGCTTTACTGGTTTAGACAGGAACTTGAATCACGTGTTTAATATTTTCCGTGGCATTCTTTCATATGTATAACAATTTCAGTTAACACCGGTTTATAGTCAAGCTATGATGAATGGGATTGTTGGGTTACAGATTAAAGAATGTTTCAGCAAACGAATTTATAGTGGGAATAGTTTAACTGTATTAAGATTGCCTTTTCGGATTTTAAACATTGATTTTCGTTTGGTTGAGGGTTTTGATTCATGTTCTAATTACCGCATTTGTACACAGGCGGGTTTGTAGGTGGAAAAGAGAACCTGGAATTATGAGTTTGATATTTTCTGTGGTATTATTTTATACGTATGATGGCAACTTCAATTCGCTCTGGTTTGTGGCCAAGCTCTGATGAATGGGATTGTTGGGTTTTAGACTAAAATAATATTTCAGCAAAAGGATTTATACTGAGGTTTGTTTTAACTATATTTAGATTGTCTTATCGAATTTTAAACATCAATTTTCTTTTGGATAAGAGTTTTGACACTTGTTCCAATTGCTACATTTAAACCACAGACGGCTTTGCTGATTGAAAAGAGAACCTGGCTTCAAGGGAATCCTGTGCAGAGAAATCCTTGTACGTAACCCATGGCCCAGCAGTCATCGACGAACCGTGGATGCAGACAATGACACGCCTGTAGACGTGCTCCAATGTTGTGCTAGCGCACGAGAGGACGCTGTACGGTCCCGTCACCGCCATGCGGATGAGGTGTCTGTCATCGCGTGGTGATGTCATATTGCGTAGCTCACTGCCGGGGTCCGATTCTCTATAGTCCATCCCTTCACACTCGCATTACTGTTGTGGCATTACACCCTGTGCGAGTAGCGATTTCACGATACTAAAGTCCACCCTCACGTAAGACGACCATGCGGCTCCGTTCGAACTCAGTTAGTTGCTCGCATTGCACTTTGCGTTTTTGGCGAGGCATATTGACTTCTAATCAATCATTTACAGCAGTCAAATGACTATACACACATTTCAACGCACCTTTAGAGTGCTTTTTATTCACGGCTCACTTGAAAGTTTAGAGGGTGTTTCTTGGCCCACACGTGCATGATCGTTTTGTAATTCTAAGCATTTGCATATCCAGTTTTTCATTTCCTGTTGCAATTTTTACAAACAGTAGTGTAGATGTCTCAAGAACAATACTTAATGTGTGTGCTCTAGTTTACTAAAGTTTCTTTTGTAAACGTAGTCATCTTAACGTCGTGTTAAAAGTTTTTACAACTTTTTTCAAATATAGTTGTTATTTCCGTAAGCGTAAAATGAAAGATTTTGAATCTTAAACCGTTATATATATATATATATATATATATATATATATAGAGAGAGAGAGAGAGAGAGAGAGAGAGAGTATCCCGCCTATGACCCTACTGTACACCTTGGGGTAACTCATCTCACATTCTGGTAAAGGATGCTCTACATTAATTAGAAGTTCGAAAACCTGGCTTTGTAAAGAGAAAAATAAAATTAACAAAATAAGAAGAATAACGTTTATTCAGTTGTTTTTTTTCGAAAAAATTTAAAGAATGTTTGAAGAAAATCAGCCTGTTGTAATAGTATTTTACCGGAAGGCAAAAGTTAAAGCAATTTCAACGTATCTCATTAGCAGAAATGGGCTTACACACAATCAAATCTCTTAAAGATTCTGTGACGGGAAGTTCTGAGAAATTGAATTCCCCTGAAGAATGAGGTTTTACGTGATGATGGTAAAAACGCACAAAGAAAGGAAACCACAGTATTTCATTGAACGTTAAATCTTCTTTTATTACTGAAAAGCGTCTTGCTTTTTTTATAGAACATAAGAGCAGTTTAAGTTTTAATGAAGCAAGTATGATAAATGTATTTGAATATGAAAGTGGTTTTTGATAGCTGAGAGAATGACAATGATTCGAGACAGAGAGAGGGTTTATAAAGAACCATTTTACAATTCTGATAAAATTTTACTCAGAGCTTAGGAGCATATTAAACTTTTCCTAAAAGTAAACGGTTTAAGCCCTTCATCGTTCATGACAGTTGAAGCACTAACAGGATTGCACTGGCGAATATACACTCTATAAATCGCCGCACCAAAAAAATAATTGCCCAGGGGTTATGCCGGATTCGATCACAGAACGACGCTGACTGGGGGCGTATAGTCTTTAATGACGAGTCCCGTTTCCAACTGTGTAGAGACGTCCTGGGAGAAGCGTGTAGATCCTGCTTTTACTATCGCACGCCACACATGTCCACAGCAGGGCATTAGGGTCCTTGGTGCCATTTCCTTTGATAGCAATTTTGGTAGTCATTTCTGGAACATTTACAGCACAGCGGTACGTAGACGACGTTCTTCGGCCAAAACTCGAGAATGCTTCGCTCTAGGGCCGAATTCCCTCGTACGATTTAGGCGATACAATAGTTCCCGATATATTATGCGACGCTGAACAGATTGGTTATCTCGGAATTTTGATATATCAAACAGTTTTCGCGATAATTCAAAGTGTATGTGAAAATGTTCACAAATCGTCTCCTTTCCGAAACAGAGCATACTTTCGCGCTTTTTATTAAAATTACGGGGTGGATTCCTTCCAAACTGGGGTTATCTGTTGGGGGTCGTATATTTATAGACCCCAAGATGTTCATCAAAATTCCCCGAGGAATTGAATTTCGAGAGGAGTTTAAGCAACCAGTGACTGCATATGTGATGAGTGAACTTACTGGTGTAGGTCAGAGCATTGGGTATGAAATCGAATTTTATTGGGGTGGAGTTACCGACAAGGGACGACACTGGGAATCTCTCTTAGAGCACCAGAGATCTGAAAAAGGATTCGACAAACCAAAATGAAACTTAAACAGTGATTATGGCCCCTTGGCATCGTACTCTCCTCAGCGTGATCTACATCAACAACACCCCTGTTAAAATACAGCTTCATGCCTATTGCTTTGACTAATCTATCCATTCCATATTCAGTCACAGTGGATGGTTAACCCTTCCCGATTCACTATGCTACAAATTGTTCCATTTCTTATTGTGTGTTGCTTTTTAACTTGTCACTCAACGGTGACAGACCCCTCCTATTTTCTTGAAGAGACAGTGACAGTATGGCCTATATCAGGGTGGCTTAGCGGGTAATGTTTGAAACGAATCGAAATTTCAAAACACATTAGAGTGATGAAAAGATTTAATGATATTAAATAGAATTGAAATTAAATAGTAGGCAATTAATGATAAAGAGGTTCGAAGTGACCGTCTTTTTTAACAAGGACATCAGTGAAGCGGTTCAGGAATCCATCCATCGCGAATGAGCAGACTTCTAGGTCAATCGTGTCGACTGCAGTTGTAAGGGCGGTTTTCAGTTCAGGAAGTGTCTTGGGACTTGTCCACCACACTTTACTCTTCAAATGACCTAACAAGAATAAATCGCTAGGGTTTAAATCCGGGGAACAGGGCGGCCATTCGATACCACCTTGGAAGTGCGACGGGTAATCCAATCCAATGATTCGACCGTGAAAATGTTCCTTGAGCACTTCGAGAACTTCGGCTGTACGATGCGGTCTTCACCAACCTGCATAAACTAATGACCGTGGATCAAGTCTTTACCGTGAAGAAAAGGGATGAACTCTTAGTCCGGAAACTGTATTTCGCAGCATTTAATGTGCAGTCGATTAAAACAGGACCATACACACACCATGTTAGGCACACAACACCAGAAATTGCCCACTCTAATGATCATGCACACCAAATATGGCCTCCCTTACTCGCAGTTAGCGCCATCTAGCATACTCTTATTCAAACATTACTCACTGGGCCACCCTCTAGTTGCCTATTTAAAAATTTAGGCAAACAGGAGAGTGTTCTTAGAACTATGCGATCTTTCGTTGACATCAGAGATAAAAAAATATGTAATAATGCGGATGTAGTGTAATATTCTGCCCTCTTCACTCAACCCCTACTTGCTGGGGAAAGCAGATGCGCAAGGGTCACGTGGTAAGAGAAGAGAAATGACACTAGGAGGGGTTTGATCAAGGGTGATCGGCGAGGGAAAGTAGCAGACAGAGACATGGAACGATAGAGTGAGGTAGGCGACGGAATTTGTGGACCGTTCGTTCTTTAGAAGGCTCTTCCCTGCGATTATAAAGTGCAGGTTTGTTGTTACGTTTACTTAAATAAACACTTGTTAAGTTTCCAGTGTTCTCTTTTCTTTTGCCATTCACGAAACGCACGAGTTAAGGTTTACAGCGGACATTCATATAGGGTTGTTTTCTTAACCTTGTGACATTCGGTCACCCATATTCTCTTCGTGGAGACCCCTTGCTAGGCTCGTCCGCCCCTGATGACCACCTGCTATGGAGATAACACCAGCGTGTCATCGAACGTGGGGAAAAAAATAGATTTGCCTCACACGAAGCAGAGCCGAAAAGGATTTCGATCAACATCGATTGTGAGATTCGACTCTAAAAACTTTTAGAGTGCGGACCTGATACGAATGCCCTGTTTGGACGCGAAAAACCCGAAAGCCGAGGAAGACTTCACCGTTAGCGGTAGATAGGCGCAAATCCCTAGCGGCCTGCTACCAGACCACCATCCAGGTCAGATAGCCAATATTTGCAGATGGGCCCGATCCCCTGCGGCCTGCACGTTTCGGTAGACACAGATTGTGCTATTAGATGACCATACCGGTCAGAATTAGAACGTTCGTCCTACGCATAGCAAACTTCGAGTTAGCGGTAGATAGGCCAGATCCCTTGCGGCCTAGAATTCACCTTGTATCACGATACTATTAAATCTTATTACATTTGTTACGTGAGTTTTTTTGTGCGTCTCCGTCACCAGTACACCAAACGTCACAACCTTTTGACTGCTGCTGTAGTTATAACAAGCGCAATTCTTTCCTGGCGTGATTCGTATAACTTTTCAGGTACAACTGCTGTACTGGTCGCAGTCTAAAGGTTAAACAGATATTGATTTAACTCGAAATTTCCGTCCGTTGTATGAACCTGTATCTTTTTTTTTCTAGCCCGGTGCTCTGGATCAGGCCATGATGGACGCTCTGGTAATGGACAGTGTGGATTTTGTCAAACTGATGCTTGAGAACGGCGTCAGCATGCATAAATTCCTCTCCATACCTAGGCTTGAAGATCTCTACAACAGCGTATGTATTTTTGCAACCACCCTCTATTTCCTAAGTCTCGATAGGTGTTCATGTACACGGAAGTTCAGACGGTGTCCTGTGGAAAGACCCAAACGCAAGAAATCGAAAACTTCCTGGTAAATTCACTAAGGCCCGGTGCACACATCCGGTTTTTTAACGTGCGGTGCCGCTGCGGTAACGCAAGTGCGGTGATATATAGATATATTAGATCTAATGGAGTACTGCACACATGCCACCGGCGCCGCTGCGGGGACGCACGTCCAACTTGCGTGCAAGCGTTCCCCACAGCGCCATACGTTCTTCTATGGTCTCAAGTGCCTAATTTTTATGGATAAATGGAATATAAATAATAATTAATAAATGGTTATATCCAGTAACGTCTATTTTGTTTCAAAATATACTTTTTTTACACCAAGTAAGCGAAATAAACACGTTTTCTTCGAAAGAATAACGATCGCAAATGGCACGAAATGAGTACTTGCCTCATTTCACGGTTATGTGTGCACAGTTGGGCAAAGGATGAAACGTTGAAAAATTGGATGTGTGCACCGGGCCTAAGATATTAAATCATTTTGAAAAACAAAACACCTTTGTTGTCTCCGAGTAGACTCATTAACTGACATTTTTTGGAGACACTAAATTATTATTTTCAAGAAAAGCATTGTCAATTTGCAATCTGGTCGCTACATTTAACACAGTATAGCAATATGGGGTCGTGCATTGTCTTGTTGAAAATGCAGATGAACCTGGGAGTTCTGGACGTTTAACACCGTCAAAATGCTTATAACTGTTGCTATGATAGTCAGAAACTACTCTCTAAGACAAAAAAAAAAGGTTGCACCTAGAAGGAATTGTCAGAATGCAATGAAAATTACAAGGTTGGTAAGGTGCTTATAAATGAGTAAATGATTAAAATTTAGGACTGAAATATGCAAACTATGTTTACAGTCCATTCCATGCTACTTGAAGCCTATCTCGTAGTTCCAGCAGATTACGCAGTACGGGTGGAGTGGTGTCATCTCATCCAATGTCATTCCATACATTCTCGATCGGGGACAGGTCTGGTGAGTATGCCGGCAATGGTAAGATAGCGTTGTGTCGTAGACAGGTTCAAGATACGGCAGCAATATGGGGTCGTGCATTGTCTTGTTGAAAATACGGATGAACCTGCGAGTTCTGGACATGGTGCGATCGCGATGATAGAGAGAGGTTCCCACTAGGGATGCGACATCGATGTCGATGTTTTCAAAACATTGATATTTTAGAAGAAAAAAAACATCGATTTATTGGAGCCGATGTCGCATCACTAGTTGCTAAACCAGTTATAAGAAATGGGGTAAAAGTTTAAATGCACTGAATTTTAAAAACATCGACAGTTTGATGGTGATGCATTAACAACATCGATGTTTTAATTTTGAACATCGATGTTTTGCTGTCGATGTCGCATCACTAGGTGCTAAACTAGTTTTAAGAAATGGGGAGAAAAAGTTTAAATACACTGAATTTTAAAAACATCGATGTTTTAATTTTGAACATCGATGTTTCAAAACATAGATGTTTTCTGTCGATGTCGAATTCCTAGTTCCCACTGCCCGTTGGATGTCTGCAACAGTGGCTGTTGGATCAGTACGCGCATGTCTTCCAACACGTCGATCCTCTCTCGGTCCGGACAATCCGGTTCTTCCTACGCCTTTTTGACGATGCAATGGGCCTCGTATCCACCGCTGCCTACAACGTACAACAGCAACATTACTACAGCTAATATGTTACGCAATCCGTCGATTAGACCATCCACCTTCTCGGAGGCCAATTACTCAATGAGAAACGATATAACCAACACAACATCATGAGTCTAAATGAATTTGCTATGCTACTGGATGTCCTTTCATGCTCATGTATGCAGCGTGTTTGAGAGCTGCCCTGCGTGTGGCGCATGCTCAAACAATTCGGAAAATTTGAATCTTCAACGCAGATGTACCAGTCCTCCCAATTTCATTTATACCATTCTACTCTTTCCATGTACAACTTTTTTCTTGTCTTAGAGTGTACTTGTATTTAAACAGCTGTAGGTTTGTAATTTGTTTTACAAAGAATCATTTATGAAATAAGTCCATTATTTCTGTGTCCACACAATGATGCGCAAAAGGTTTAAGTGTGTCCCAAAAAATATTCCCCACGTTCGTGTTTGTGACTATATACATTAATCTGTGTATTTAAGGATACTTTTTATGGCTTTTATAAGTGAAACTTTTTTTCTATTTTTTAGCGTTACGGCCCAAATAATACACTTCAGTACTTAGTACGAGACGTGCGGAAAGTAAGTTTTACAAGTTGTATTTAAAGTTCTATACTATTACGAACAATATCTTGCTTTTCTATACTCATTCCTTCACCTTTAAACCATCCAAATAGTTTTGACGAGATATCTCGTACATTATAATATGACCATGTTTCAAAGGACGAAATTATTATCAATCACGGCATCTTGGCATCACGTTATTAACAATTTTTCCATGATCACCAGATCAAGATCTGGTCTATTTTCGCTACAGCTTCAGTCTACGTTTGTAAAGGTGACAACAGCCTTGGCGCTTTTTTTTTTTTTTTTTTTTGGCGCATCTTTAAAGTCGCAAAGGAAATAATTATTTTAAATGAACCAATGAAATCTAACGACAGTTTAACGAATTTTAAAATAATTTTCTAGTTTATTTGAAATGAAAATTTAAACTTCCCGCTTGCCTATGTTGTAATAAAAATATCAATAACCGAAATACAGATGGGTTGCCTTAACCTGCTATAACTCGGTACTAGAAGTGCGCCAAAAAAAAGCGTATATACGATATAACCAACAGAGTAATTGTCATATGCACCCGTTAACCTTTACGCTGCGGCAGATGGACTTTTGTTACCACTAAAACTTCGTTTACACCAGCGGCATGGAATAGATCTGTGTACGGTAGATGTAATCCCCCTTTTAAGTGACATCTGGCATCAATTACCATTTACGAGATGTCAGCGACTGACCCTTTAGAGGGTTTCTCTTTTTGTTCGGTACCATACCCTGTCGACCGTGAAGTGTGAACGCTTTGGGAGAAAGTCAAACGATACGCCACACAATACTATGAAAGGAAATCGTGAGTCGTAAATGCAACTCAAGGCTCTATCGCTCAAGTAAGATAATTAGATAAGGTGTGGGAGATGCAGGCAAAAGAACCGTTCTGTGAGACGATTGAAAAAAAAATCTAAACGCCGTAGCGTAAAGGTTAAGATGTCCCTCATATATCGAATATTTTGATGTATACCTTTGTATTAAAGTACGCTAACTTCAGTATAAAAATTCTCTTATATTTTCATACCCTGCTAATTACTGTAAAATTATTATTATTCGACACTATTTTGACATAGTACTGTTCGTCTGGATACTGTGCTTGAAAAGTACATAGTTTTTCTCCTTAGAATATCCCTAGGCTGTACCGGTACACGCTCTACGACATCGGACTCATCATCGAAAAGCTGATGGGAGGAGCCTACCGATCATCCTATTGTCGCAGAAAGTTTCGTCACCTTTACAACAACGTCATGCGAAAAATCATCGCAGTCAGCGCCGTGAGTATGGCAACTTGTATTGAAAATATAATGTAGCTATTTCAGGGATGATGAACTTATAACTGGAGGTAGATCCTCAACTCCTTAACAGTTTCATTTTTTTTTTCAGATTTCGATTCAAAAACTGTCGCATTTGTACTATATTTTTTCGTTTATTTTACATTTGTAAGTGGGAAACTATTTTTTTAAATCAACATGAAAAATATTTTAAGCATCTAGAACAACTTTTTCATACTGCAAATAGAATAATAATTTTTTTCCCTGGAAGTTGTCTTTTCTTCCTACATGAGCGCCTTGCAGGGAAGTTTTATTTATCGTTGTGCATGTAAAAAAATACGATTATTCTACAGTTAATTTTCGATAACAATCCTTCTGTACTAGTATAAGAGTCACTAGTATGGAGGGCATCTAAAAAACTTTCACATACACCCAGACTCATTTACAGATATTTCTGATTCCTAATCACAGTCCGAAGAAATTAGCTGCATACATTCTGAATCAGCCATTATTTTATGGTAAAAACAGTTTGCAGTATATTTTTTTTACTGACCATTTGACAGCTTTATTGATGTACAACACTGTACATCAATAAAGCTGTCTAGTTATCAGTAAAATTAAAATGCATGCAAAAATCTAAGCACTGAACGATAAAAATTCGCCGAGTCATGCAAAACATGTGACAAAAGAGCACGCTTTTGTCACATGTTTTTATTTTACCAATCAGAATGGAACAAAATAGACTTTGCGCTCTACCATTTAGTGGGAAACTGTCGTCATCTATACGACTCATTTGGTATTAAAAATAGAAAAAAAATAGGGACAAAGCAGTTAAATACGACGGAGAATTGAGATTTCTCGTACGCCGTATGGGCAAATCAATGAAGGCGTGAAAACAGAGCCCGTACGGCGCACGTGCAAAGTTGTCAAGGGGTTAATAAGTGTTCTTAAGGGGGTCCGGGACACATCGCAAAAAAAAAATTTTTAATTTATTTTGAATTTTTTTGTACTGATTACCCATCTAACTAATAAACAAAATCACAACACAAAATTTTTCCAAAAGTTTTTTAAAAATTTTAAAATTCAAATTTTTTGAAAAAAAGAGGGTTTATTTTAAATTGCTAAAACTCAAAATATTCTTGATCCATTTTCAAAATTTTTGCAGTAAATTATTCACAAATTTATAAACTTTAATTTCGATTCAGCAATTTAAAAAATATTAATTTAATAAAAAATATTTAAATGAAAATTTTTGAAAATTTTAAAGTACTTTTTTTTAAAAGTCATATTTGTAAAAGTAAATATTTGTTTCAAATTTGCTGAATCAAAATTAAAGTACAATGTTTGAAAAAGATATATTTCAAATTTCAACCCTTAAACTTTATCTGTTTTCGACTTATAGCAATTTGAATACAGGAAATCTTGAAAAAACGTATCATGGAGAAAAACGCATTTAAAGTTTTAAAGACAGATGTTGTTGCCATGACAACAACTGTCAAGAGTGTTAGATTTTCAAAACAACGCACCACAAAAATTATTATATCTCTAGTTCTAATTAAGATAGAAACATGATTTAGACGTCATTTTAAGCAGAAAAGCACATAGAATTTCTTAAAATAATAAAAAAATATTCGAAAATTTGACGATTTTTGTGTCCTGGACCCCCTTTAGGGAAACCGAGTTTTAACGCCATCCCCATTGTTTCGCGCATTGTATCTTTTGAACGTGAATGCGTCGTTAACAATAGAAAGGATACTGGAGACAAGCGTGGAAAGTCTAGTGCTACAAAAAAGCGTTGCAACGTTTTTGTCTTATGATTTCAGAATTAAAAGAGACATGCAGAATATAAATATACTGTTGTGTAGACAAAGTATGCAATACATATTCTTATTCCATAAAGGGTTTGTCATCTTGTCACATACTGGAGCCAATTACTTAATCTGAGAAGAGGTCTCATAGTTCAGGGCTCGAAATACTTGGGTGCACAGGTGCACTGTGCACCTGAAAATAAAATTGTGTACCTAATTTTATCCCACCAGGTGCACGCAGTGCACCTAACGTTAAAGAAGGAAAGGGGGAAATGTGTTTTATGTTATTTTGATGTTAGAACAAAATATTAGTATCGACCGCTCTAAAGGAACATAATTAAAATTCATAAATACATACTATGCAAGAACAAAATCGCTGGGCCGTAACCGGTTTATACAGGAGGAAGGTTTACTTGTGCCACAGCCACCAAAACAATCCGATGATCGAAACTATTTCCAGATGTCTCTGTTGAAGCGACTGTCGTGACAGCCGGAGAAGGGAGAATTTAGATCACTTGACCACCCGAGAACGATAGGCATCCCACATTTCTGTAAACACCTCGTGTTTCAATAAAGGCCGTATGAATTCATGGGAATTGTCTGGCCACTACGTATCATAAACAAATATTCTAATTATTAATCTTTAAATTAAGATTTTATCTGCTTAAAAAATATAGTGTACTAGCTTATTTTTTATGCGTTTTTTGCCCACCAATGTCTGATGATGACTGAGTATTTGTAAGTAATAATTTCGCAGATAAAAAAAAATTTTTTAAATATTTTTATTTACTATCTGCTACTAATCTATCTAAACATACCCAAGTAATAAAGTAGTTTACATTACACTAATGCTTTTTACAGTACGTTTTTTGAAATGTGCACCTAAAATATAATCGGTGCACCTAATTTTAAAAATTAGATGCACAAGGTGCACCTGTATTAAAAAATTTATTTCGAGGCCTATGATAGTTCAAATGACGAAACCTGAAATACATAATTTATTCCAATTGCAGCACTTTTGAAGTCCGTATCCTCTATGCATCCAGTGAAAAGCGAGAAAAACGCTCTTTCGTTATCCGCTCAGTCAAAAGTAACACACTAATTACCATTAACGCTCCGTCCTTCCTTTCAATGAATAACAGTAAGTTCTAGGAATAAGGAAGCGTTGTGTCTGAAAAGACACATGTCAGACGTTCCCACTGCAAATGGAATTTCACGGCGGTCTTCGTCCCACAGAACCACCGGCTGCATATCAGGAGCGAACCTGGGGCTTTATGCCTCCCGTTTCAATTAAATCCATTAAATGTGAATCGCTATGGCTAACGACGTTAGTCTCGCGTTAATGGTATTAGGCGGAAAGAGCCCACGCGTGGTTAAATAATGAGGTTATATCTTTGGATGTTGGTTGCGCCATGTCGTCTTGTGTGTCAGAGTTCTTTACAATTTAGAACAGAATGGATGAAGGGATTTTTGGAAAGGTAGGTACTTCAATTAACGTTCCACTGAAGTAGGATAGGTGTTCCAAATATTGCCTACCCTAACTATTTCTCTGTATCTCAGCCTCTTGGGGTGGGAAATCAAGCTGGAAACTAAATGAATATCACTAGGAACTATTCTCCTTTGATTTCCATATACCTTCTTTACTTATGTCAGTTTAAGTTAACGAGTCAAACTACAAAAAGTTCCCAGGGTAATTTTCAAGAGTGTTTTCCTAATATCGTCCTGTTCCCATGACTATCCACCAGGCGAAATGAGGAGCTACTATTCAAAATGAGTTGTTAGTAGAGCATACATACCTACTGTAACGTCGAGATTATAATTTTCGTGGCGAGTGGCTTGAAGGAAATTAAAACGACATTTGAAATTACAGCACATTTAATTAATTATAGAAGATATACATATAAGTTAAGGCTATTTCGAGGCTAATAGATATTGTATACAAATAGGGTTTCAGTCCCGCGGCTTCAATCGGAGCAGAGTCGTTCTGCGTCCGCTCACGTTCCTGCTTTTCACGATTCTCCTTTTACATCGAGAGAAGACCCCACACGTTCTTCCGAAGCCGCTACAGTTCGAAGACAAGGGGATACCCCATCCGGTCATAAATTCATGGACCACCATGAAAGCTGGGGTCAGAGAGACCCCCCCTACGACGCTATACTACCTTTAGTATTGAATGAACTTTCGAGTCATAAACGAAATTCTGATTTGGAAACACTGACCTGGATATTCCCTGAATGGATTGGAGACACAAAATACGTTGATCACAGCCTCCAATACTTCAGATGCAATAGTGTTGTTGATATAACTGATAGGAAACTTGCCAGTGGCGTTTAAGTATGGCAAAACCCTAGACCAGTGATTCTCAACCATTTTTTGTCGCGACACATTTTTAATGATTTCAAAATTTGGCGGCACACAAAGAAAAATATAAGTTTAAAAGTTGTTTGTAAAACTTATATTTATTACTATTCGTTTAAAAGTTGTTTGTAAAACTTATAATTATTACTATAAGTTTAAAAGTTTTAAAGATAAAAACAGTGAAAAATATGGTACGTAACTGTAAAAACAACAGTTTTCTTTCACAGTGTACTTTTCTTTAATTTAAACAAACTTTACTCGCAATAAAAAAAGTATTATAATTTTTACTATATACATTTCTAAAATTTGACGGCACACTCTAAGAATTTGGCGGCACATAAAAGTACCGCGGCACAGTGGTTTAAATCACTGCCCTAGACCATCAAGGTAATTAACTACATAAACTCGTAGATGTCGCGCATAGTAGCTTGCAAACACGAGTAGGCGATAACCGGAACACCTGCCCTAACTCAACGGGTTATTGGCGACGCTCCGGGATCAAACCCCAGAAGGAAAATATCCAAGGACAATACCTCCTCCTTTTGAACCACGGTCACATGACACGGTCGCACCTAAGCTGGCACCCCATCCTCCAAACTTCCACACCACGCCAACGTAAGGAATTTGAGGCCACGACATTAACGTGCACCAGCTTCCTTGTACGCGAGGGTCTTTGGCTGGATTCGAACTCGCTACCCTCCAACCGGGCTAAAGCGGCCAAATTTTAGAAAGGAAAATTAAGTATGAATTGCGATTAAATTATCCTCTGCATGGGGAGTGGGTAGATAAATATCTTTAAAAGTCAGATAAATATCTTTAATAGCAATAAAAATATCTTTAATAGTAAGATAAATAACTTTAATTTTAAGATTAATATCTTTAAGAATAAAATAAATATCTTTAAAAATATATAAAATTTTTAAGTCGTGTGAACTATTTAACTGTTAAAATGCCTCCTTCTTGGATAATGCTCACAGGCGCCTCAATACTATGATAGGACTTTACGCAAGTCCAACTTGATTGGCTAATCGGATCACATGACCTAGATACGTATGTCATCACGGTTTATAGTTGTTGGCGATTTATCTCTTCTTTTCTGCTTTCTTCTTTTCTTTACAGACCCATGGCTATGGGTGGGTAGAGGTGGGAGCCGAAAATTGTATCCTTTTATAAAAAAGTTAATAATTATATAAGTTAGTGTTTTATGTATGCTTTTTGTTACATCAGAATGGTCCTAAGCCAGCGGTGGATACGACACCATCATCCTAAAGCAAAGGGGACGGCAGAGGGGCGGGAAAATATCAGCTGGTAGTGAGTTCAGGAGTGGTTCTTAGATTATTTATGTAAAATCAACGGAAGCTTGGAAAAATATAAAAAGGGTATTAAAAATTGGGAAAAGTAAATTAGAATGAAAAGGAATTAAATTTGAATTTTTTAAAAATAATTTGGAGGATCTAAAAAGTTTTCCGCCAGCTGGGTTTGAACTGGGGTAGTCATCCTCCGCTGCCGACGCTAATCTGAATGTGGGTGACTTTAGCCGTTAGGCCATCGTTGCTTCACGAAAAGAAGCTCTTTAAAGTATAAGTACCCTTTAATATAAGTTTGCAAGAAATACTACTAACAACAACCATACAACATATATATGAAAATGAGGAGCAAATCAGAGTCAACTTGTCGGACACTTACGCTGTTCGCTGAGGCGCTAGTGTATGTATTGTATTTCTACGAAACAACGCGCATATTCAAAATCAAATGGTTACTGCAACAATCAGATTGGCGAGATATCCAAGTGAAGCCAAGCCCGTGAAACTAGCCAATCAAGTTGGACTTGCGTAAAGTACTATCATGGGATTGAGACGCTTCTTAATGCTCGACATGAAATTCGGCTTCACAACAAAGTTTTTTGAATGACTAATTTCAACGTTAAAGCTTTTATTACACTATTGGGGTCGGTGATAGACTGGTTGGACGAGTAGAGTATTAGCAACCATAGGATCATGAGTTCGTATCAAACTATACACTGTCGCGTACTAGTGGGATATGGCGGGTGGAAGTTAAGTCTGACGTGGCCTCAAATGTCAGCAAGTTTGCATAGTGTGGCAGTTTTGAGAGTGGAAATGCCAGTTCAGGTGGTATCTCGTCACCTGATCGTGGTTCGAAACTACGTGGTGTTGTCTTCGGATCTTTCCCTTCGAGTGTGATCTCGGACCGTTTTGAATAGCCCGTTGTGTTCCTCCAGTGCGATGTTAGTTCTGACCTATCTTTATTAAAGTATTAAGATACATATTGAGTAGCTCGGCCCGATTCTGCTCGTAGTACCGTCACATTGAGCGAAAAATTAAGTCATTAGAAGTATTCAATTTCTCCAATTGGGATCTAAAAATGTACCCATAATTGCTCCCAGTTCGTCTTAATCTAAAGCTTTTAAGACAGGCGCAATTACTTTCGGACGATCATGTATTCTTTCAGGTCGAAAAGTTTAGGAACAAACATCATAATTTAACCTAGCTATTTCTACATTTAAATACACCAGTTTAGCTTTTACCACGGATGAACTAGCCAATACGAGTTACTTAAAATGGCAACGTACACACGGATATTATTTTATGCAATAGACCATTGTAATAAAATAATTCAACGTGGTTAATAGTGAATAGCGGAATAACCCGGCGTTTTGCTCGGGTTTCAAATATGACCGCGACATTTCCCTGCGTTAACTCAAATACACAAACCCTGTAGAACGTGTTTCCTACCGCGACAGCTAAAATATGACCGCGACATTTCCCTGCGTTAACTCAAATACACAAACCCTGTAGAACGTGTTTCCTACCGCGACAGCTAAAATAGGAACACGACATTTCCCTACGTTAACTCAAATACACACACCCTGTACAACGTGTTTCCTTGTCCATGTCCATTTATTGCAGGAAAACAAACTTTAGATATAAAAATTGGAACTTCGAGTAGCACTTTTAGACACAATGGGGTGCCAATTTTCATGGCTACAGATGGGTCTGAAGACAGGAAAGAAATAGCCTATGTGTTCTAAAGTATAAGTGTACCAAATTGGGTGTGGATGGGTCAAACGGGTGTAGATTTGTATAGAGAATATATATATACACACATCTTTCTTTAGATAGATAGATGTTAAGCAACTACACGTTCTAAGTAAAAGTGGTTGAAATGACTTCTCTCAACACAAACGTGTTAGTATTCACTGCACAGGAGGGATTAATTACCTCATCGCATGCAAACACTTTTATTAAAAACCTCTCAAGCTACTTTGACATGTTAACCAGTTTTCTCTCTTTTCTTAGAAGTATTCGTTATTTTTGATTGAGTGGATTTCAAACGTCAGTTTTAAGGTTTCGTTACCAAAATTGCCGATAGTATAAACGAGAGTTCTTGTGTTGTTAATTGCTTTCTCTTACAATTCGTGACCTTAAAGTTCTTTGTTCTTTTACCTTAACTTCCAGGCCCTTTGTTGAACGGTCAACGCATTTGAGTGATTTTCGTTCTCTCTTTCACTAAGTATTTCTTTCCTTTGCGTAACGTGGTGGACCCGGTATGCGAATGCTAATTTTCGCTCTTGAAGTGGATCAACGTAAGTCAGTCCTTCATTGATTCGTTGGTTTTGGGGGTTTATGGCGCAAGGGGTACAACGTTTATTTAGAATTGACTGGAATCTTGGTTCCGGAAACACCGGCAGAGGGCGTAGTCTTGAGTGGGTGTCGAGAGAGCATGTCCTTGTGGTAATTATGGAAACGAAGTAGTAGACAAGTAACGCTGAATTGAGTTTGTTTTGCTTGTTTTTGTAGATTACCACTCTTGACCGCTATTCACGAGATTTAACCTATTTTAGGCATCTAGGCAGCCCTATGTATATAATGTGATCTTGAAAAACTTAGATTTTATACCCTCCCATTCCTGACTCTTGAATCTTGGATTACTTGGAAAGTACTTGATCGGCAAAATAACGTTTGAAGTGTCATTTGTTTCGTCTCTGCGCTTTTTAAATAACTAGCAGAAATACTCGGCTTGAATTAATAATTCCTTGATTGAAAAGTCATCATCAATTATTTTTCATAAAATAATGTTAGCGTTTTAAAGTTTAAAAAAAAGAATTTTATATCCACTTTTCCATCGTTTCTACAATTTACTTCGGACTCAAATATACATACATGTTGTATCCATCCTATAATTCATTTGGTATTCGTCGCACTTCTGCTGAAAGTCTTTTTTCTAATGTGACTACTACAGAAGTTTATTTTGAGTTTTCGAGTGACTACGAATTCCCGTTCATTCATTTCCAGTAAAAATAGCAACTTTTTGGCGGATAATCTTGCACTTAATTTTCCTGTGAATATATTTTTCTTGTGCCCTTCTTGCACCTAGTATGCGATATTTTCGAATTTCAGCATCGTTAGGAGAGGATGGTAAATTAAAATGTTACGGCATTGGTGACTAATTTAATTTGAAGCCGATGCAATTTTTCTTGAAAATTCCACTAAGCGGTAGGTGGAATAACGGAACTTCTGTTAGATATATAAAGCAGAGTGGAGGCGTTTGTCTGTTCTCTATACTAACCCACTTTTGACCAATCTACACCACATTTGGTACACTTATATTTTAAAACCCTGTGGCTATGATAGGCTACATATTAACCCGCGTTCTATTTGTCCAAGGGGGCTAGAAATTTACGGCATTCGTGACTTATTTAGTTTGAAGCAAACGCATTTATTTCTGAAAATTCCATTTTGCGGCATGTGGAATAACGAAGCTTGTGATAGAAATAAATTTCATCAGTGATGACAAATCAAACTCAATCGATAAAAATTTTTTAATAAACAGAAGGTTGATTTTACAACGCTTTTACAAAACGAAAAACACTGCATTCAACGAATGATTTACATGTATCTAAGTTGGATAAGAACTTCATGTTTTGAGCAGACGCGATAATTTTCGAGTGAATTACGCAAGAATTGTTAATTTAGCGAACACTTCAGATTCAACTAAAATTCAAACCGAAACTCATCTCGAAGTAACTAATCGTCTGGAACCAAACACTAAGTTGGAGACAAAACGAACCATAGCAGAAGATAACATGTTTTACTTTTCTTGTCACCATAAATCAGAAAATGTTAATTTAGCGGAAAGTTTCCTAACTACAATGTTTAACGCTGTGACATTTGACGAATTAGATCTAAATCATGTTTCTTGCGTTAAGCAGAAGGAGGAACTGACAAAACTTATCAGCCAATATAAACCGTGTAAGACGAGAAGCACGAACTTGGAAATGAACATTATTTTGACTGACGAGGTCCCCATAAGCCAGCGTTCACGCAGAATGCCATTCGCTGAGCAAAAAATTGTTGAAACTCAAACACAACAGTGGTTGAAAGATGGCATCATTAAGCCTAGCTGCTCTGATTTCTCAGCCCCTATCGTGTTGTGTAAGAAGAAAGACGGTTCTTCTAGACTCTGTATTGACTATAGGAAATTGAATAAGAAAATTATTAAAGATAGATTTCCCTTACCCCTAATAGAAGACGTTTTAGATCATTTGGAAGAAGCTAAAGTTTTCACTTCCCTTGATTTAAAAAACGGATTTTTTCAAGTAGATGTAAATGAGAAAAGTACCAAGTATACATCTTTCGTTACACATGAAGGGCAATATGAATTTCTGAAGGTCCCTTTTGGTTTATCGATTAGTCCCAGTGTTTTCCAGCGGTACATATACACGGTATTTAGAGATCTTTTAAGGGATAACACTCTCGTTATCTACATGGACGACATGATAATTCCCTCACGAGATGAGAAAGAAGGAATCGAGAAACTTAAACGTGTTTTAAAAATATCATCGGAATATGGATTAGAATTGAATTTTCAGAAATGTCAATTTCTTAAACGAAAAATAGAGTTTCTTGGTTATGTTATAGAAGACGGGACAATTCGACCCTCCCCAGCTAAGACGTTGGCTGTACAGAAATTTCCACAACCACAAACAACTAAACAATTGCAAAGTTTCCTTGGTCTTTCAGGATACTTTAGGAAGTTTATTCCTCAATATGCCAAAGTGGCCAAACCTTTGAGTGATTTACTCAGAAACAATACAGAATTTAGGTTTGGGCCAGAATAAAAAGAAGCATTTCATATTTTAAAGGAAATGTTGTCACAAAGCCCAGTACTACACATTTTTCGCCAGGGAGCGACTCTAGAACTGCATACTGATGCAAGTAGCCATGGATTTGGGGCGGTGCTCCTCCAACAGTCAGACGACGGGAAGTTTTACCCAATATACTATAAGAGCAAAAAAACAACACCTCAACAAGAGAAGTATAGTAGTTACGAACTAGAGGTACTTGCCGTAATTGAGGCTCTTAAACACTTCAGGAACTACCTTTTAGGCTCGAAATTTAAAATATTCACCGACTGCTTAGCATTTCAGAAAACTATAAAAAAAAAGGATTTAACCCCTAAAATTGCAAGATGGTCTCTTTTCTTAGAAGAATTTGACTATGAAATAGTCCACAAACCTGGTAAACAAATGGCCCACGTGGATGCACTCAGTAGATACCCTGTAATGCAAGTGATGCAAGTCATTGCAGATGACGGAATAACTCATAAAATAATTGCTTCCCAATCCAATGACGACCACATTACCGCAATTAAAAAACTGATAGAAGATGGAAGTAATTTAGATTATTTTACAAAAAACGGTGTCGTGTATAAATACGATAATGATCGTGAACTTTTAGTTGTCCCCAGAGCTATGCAAGACGAAATAATACGACATGCACACGAGAAAGGACATTTCGCTGTAAATAAAACTGAAGAGGTAGTTAAGCGTGATTTTTTTATTCCTAAATTGAGGAAACATGTTGAAGATTTTATAAGTAATTGTGTACCATGCATACTCAGTAATAAGAAGCTAGGAAAGGCTGAAGGATTTCTAAATCCAATTCCTAAAGAGGACGTTCCATTATACACTTATCACATTGATTTCATAGGTCCGTTACCTTCAACATCTAAGAACTATCAGCATATCTTCACGGTAGTAGACGCATTCACAAAATTCACTTGGTTATATCCTACCAAATCTACGACATCAGGTGACGCAATAAATAAACTCAAACAACAACAAAATAGTTTTGGAAATCCTGCGAGGATAATCTCGGATAGAGGATCCGCTTTTACATCTAAAGAATTTACAGATTTTTGTTGCGAAAACGGGATTGAACACCTAAAAATCACAACAGGAATCCCAAGAGGCAATGGACAAGTAGAAAGAATGCACAAAACCCTGATTCCAGTGTTATCCAAACTTTCAATTGAATAACCGATCAAATGGTTCAAACACGTTGACGCCGTACAAATAATACTCAATAGTACAACCTCCAGAAGCACAAGATGGACACCCTTCGAACTTTTGACAGGTGTTAAAATGCGAAACAAAGAAGATCTCAAGATAGTCCAGCTTTTAGAAGAAGAATATACTGAAGTTTTTCTAGAGAAGAGGAAGAAATTAAGAGACGATGCCAAAGAGAATATCCTAAAAATTCAGGAAGAGAATAAAAGAACGTATGATAAGAAGAGGAAGAAACCTCATCAATACAAAGAGGGCGATCTTATTGCTATTCAGCGGACTCAATTTGGTGTCGGAATGAAATTACGACCGAAATTCTTAGGACCATATCGAGTGAAGAAAGTGAAACCCCATGATCGCTATGACGTTGAGAAAGTTGGAAACCATGAAGGACCGAACTTGACGTCGACAGCAGCTGACCATATGAAGTCGTGGTTCAATAACTAATACTGAATCAATGTATTCCCAGATACTGTTTTGTGTTTTTTTTTAGGTTTGTCGTGTTACTTTCGAGGACGAAAGATCATCAGGATGGCCGGTTGTAGGAATACTAGCCAACGGTAGTTGTCTACTAGTCTGGAAAGAACTCATTATAAGAGCAACGAGACTGGTAGGAGTCAGTTGCATTGTAGTAGGAATGCAAGGCAAGACTGTCACGAGCCATTCACATTCTGGTATTCAGTTACGAGAAAATTAATAGAACAGACACTTTTTCCCCTGGACGCCATTGAGAGCTGACGTATTTTTTCCGAGCAGAGACGACTGCTGCAGATAATGACGGAACTGTTTTAAAATATAACTCAACTGTACATAATAATTGTATATATTTATTCATTAAATGTCAATGTGCTGTAAGATTCGAAGTCTTTAATATAGACCTTACCAAACAGAACAACACGAATCTTACATATATATATATATATATATATATATATATATATATATATATATATATATTTATTTTATTTATTTTTTTTTTTTTTTGAAGTGTGTAAATTTTGCAAAAATTTTAACCCATAGAGTATGGCACCCATTGTTATATATGTACGGGGCGATGAACTTTTAGACCCGGTGCACACATTCGGTTTTTCAACGTGCGGCGCCGCTGCCGCAACGCAAGTACGGTCTGTGATACATTAGATACAATGGAGCAGTGCACACATGCCTCCAACGCCGTTAGGGCGACGCGCGTCCAACTTGCGTGCAATCTGTTCCGCAATTCTCACGGCGCCGCACGGTCGCCGCACATGAATCTCCGTTCTGAAGTACCTTGTTTTCATAAAAAATGGAATATAAATAATAATTAATAAATGGTTATATCCAGTATAGTCTATTTTGTTTCAAAATATACTTTTTTTTTACACCAAGTAAACGAAATAAACACGTTTTTTTCACGTAGAATATTTATCGCAAATTTATCGAAATGAGTTCGTGCGCTCCCGCTAGGTGTACTGTGTGCACCTAGCGGGAAAAAATTAGGTGCACAATTTTATTTTCATGTGCACAGTGCACCTGTGCACCCGGGTATTTCGAGCCCTGACTTAAGTATACTTGCCAGCGTATAATATATTTCAATCAAAGGGCTCCGGGTAACAGAGTAATAAGCCTCAAAAATACCATACCGAAAAATAAAATTAAAAACGGAGTATTCCAGAGGACCAAAAAAGTTCCGATTCTTTGAAAAGTGAAGTTTGAGCAGTGAAGAAACCATCTTATCTTTGAAAAGTGGTTTGTTATTTCGTTGCCTTTCAATTATATCAGCAGATAAAAAAAAAGGTTTACAACAAGTAACTGGTTAAAATATCAACAACTATCAAATGAATAAAAGGTAGAAAAATCTATAGCCTTTAATAATAAGAGTCTACATCATGTGCATCAAGTATTACCCATTTTCACATACGACGTTTAGTTGTTTGGCTAGCTGGTGTGAAGCAGTGTAAATTTGTCTACTAAAAAAATACTAAATGGTGTTGCCCGTGACAGTTCTTTTCGTGGGGTCAGGTGTGACCAGTGCTGTAGTCGTAAAAAAATCAGAGGGTATACCATGGGGGCACGCAGATTTTTTTCCATGGGGAGGCGAAATTATTGTACTTAATACTTACACTTTCTAGGAGCACACGCACATACATGTATATATGAAATCCATAAGCCAGGGGGTTGACCGCCCCCCTCCTCCGGGCGCCTATGGGGTATACTGAAAGGACCAGAGGATATGTTCGAATTAATCGAAGTTCAAATCAACCAAAGAAAAAAAAGACTATATTAATTTTATATTACAGGAAAGGAACTGTAGAACTTCGAAGAAACTTCGACTTAAGCAGAAATTCGTTTTCACAAGGTCCGAGTTATTGGGAGTTTACTGTATTTTTGCAAAGCAAAATATGCAGACAAGCATCGAGTGATATACAAATGTGAAAATATCACTATATTAATATTTAACTATGATATAAATAATTACAGGAAATGTTAAGAGAAAAAAATTTAATCCCATAAAGTAGGATGTAATTTTTTAATAAAAGTTTTTTAAGACCTTCCTGTATCATTTTCATTGAAATATTTTCCGAACTGCTTGAATAGAGAAATCCGTCTCTCTTTTTTCGTAGCGCACACCCTTGGTCTATTGTCTACTGAAGAGCAATGGTTGGCCAACCAAGAATTTACAAATTTTTTCCGGTTGAAAGTGTTCTATAGGTGGTCCATTTCCATTAATAAACATTAGAGACGTTTGAAATCAATAAAGATGATCTCAAATCTGGTACACTACGTCTTCTATTAAACTAAACCCGCGCTCGCTCTTGGCCGTGAAACATGGTAATATTTTAATTGTTCTCAAAAGAGGTTTAATTTTTCTGGAACAACTTGGGCTTTTTCATTGGTTCCTCAAACCCTGATTAGTTCACATTTCATCTATACCAAAATGTAGACAGTTATTTTTTACCACCTTTTCTCCATCGCAAATATTTGCTGACAGTGCTGCGAAAGCAGCCTCCGTTACACTGCAGCAGGCCGTTCCTTTTACTGACACCAAGATGTCCACAAAGGAAACTTTGAATTCGTTATGGCAAGAATCTTGGGATCTTCAAATCCACAATAAGCTCCATTCCATCAAACCATTTATTCATCCATGGCCATCAGCACCCATGCGAAGGAGTGACGTCAAATTGACTCGCCTTCGTATTGGACATACTCGTTTCACTCATCGTCATCTGTTTCTGGGAGAGAGCGTCCCAAATTGTAATTCGTGCTCCACCCCTTTTACTGTAGATCATATTTTAATTGTCTGTCCTGTTTTTAACTATCAACGTCTTAAATTTTTTAAAAGTACTTTTTTAAATCTGCGAGATTTGATTGGGGAAAATCCCCATTCAAACCTTTTTGCATTTTTACATTCAGTTGGTTTTTTAAATCTCATATAGCGCTTTTATCCATCACAATACTTATATAATCTATTATTTATATGCTATTTAAATTTTTTACTGTATTGTTCATCAGACTGCTTTAATCAAAAAAACTATTTCAGATCATGATGTATTATTTTCCCTCACGAATACTTTTTATATGCATTTTATGACGAAATAAATCATGTATCATGTTGCGCAAGACATAAATCTACCTTTTATTAAATAATTTTATGTTTACATTGATTTTTATTTATTTTTATCTTGCGTTTGGCGCAGTTTGTCCGCTTTTGGACCTTGCGCCATAAAACCCCAAAATCAATCAATCAACCATCGCAAATATCCCCTGTATTTATATTTTCTGAATCAAACATATATATATATATATATATATATATATATATAGAGAGAGAGAGAGAGAGAGAGAGAGATCCTTCAAAAGTTGATAATTTTCTTCATTAACATCAGAACAAATTCTGGATTTCATTACATCGACGATAGTTTGAATGAATTGCTTTTGATTAACAGGTACGATTTTGGAATTATGTACCAAGAGGATATCTTGAAATAGGAACTTTTATTTTGCTTCTACAGCTATCTGCTTTTCATGTGATGTTTCGCGCGATGTTTTCTAGGAAAAACAAAGCGTATACGTAGTTTTTAAGAAAAACTAGGGTATTTTATAGGTATAGGGAGGGTATACGGCGTATACCCTCCACTACAGCCCTGGGTGTGACCACTGCTCCCTGACGATCGCCAACCCCCGGTGATTGCTAAGTATTCCCATTTGGTTTGCTTCGCAAACGCACTCCACAGGCAACGCCGTGGTGGATCGAAGTGGCTATTATCAACAACGTAAATCCAAACACGCTGGAGTCGGATAACTTGGCATGGTTTCAATGACATTATAAGTATTATAAATGCTTGTGACGTCTGCGTTCGAAAATAGCAAAATCATAACCCTCTTCAATGACGTCACATTCCGGAGAGAAGAACAAAAGGTGGAAAAACTAACACGTTAGAAAAATTTCTAGATTAAATTTTAAAAATTGGGCTCGACACAAAAAATTGCAAAAATTTCGGACTACCTGTGTGCCAAATTTCATTGTTGTAAGTGCCATAGATTTGTCAGTACACTGCGTACAGGCAAACAAACTCCTATTATAATAGTAGAGATTGCATCGAAAGTTAATTTTTGAAGTGGTGACTATGTTCGCCACAGTTGGTTGCTCTGGAGTTTGGTGGCTCAAGAGTCATACTTGGCCAAGCTGCACCAAACACAAGACGGACTGTGTCAAGTAATTGTGAAAATAAAATAAAAAGTGAGGAGATGAGAAAGATCTCTTGCTTATCCTGTGGTTTCGACCCCCATACTTTCCACAGATAGAATGGCCCCATGCGAAAGGAATAAATCACTAAGATACCTCAGGATCGTGAACTTAAAGAAGATGAATCTCGAGGTACTCGAGTGACCTTTCCTCCTTTTCAATTTTACCCTCATCTGCCCTTTTGTTTTGTCTTCCTTTTCCCTTGCTGTATTGTCGGTCTTCTGTTTGTCACTTTAACATGACAAGCAATGGGGTTGCGCTAATCTTAAATGAAGTATGTATTTTAATTAACGTCGTTCTGGAGTAACACAACGGGCTATTGACAACGGTCCTGTATAAATCCCAACGGGGAAAAATCGAGGACAGCACCGCGTGTTTTTGAACCACGGTCAGAAGACGAAGCAACACCTGAGCTGGCATTCCACTCTCCTAACTTCCACACCACGCCAACGTGAGGACATTTGAGGGCACGACGGATTTAACCTGCACCAGTCCCCTTTGTACACGGCGGTCTTTAGCTGGATTCGAACTCGAAGCCCTCCGGTCGCTAATCCGATGTTCTTCCAACCGTGCTACCACGACCCTAATCTTCACTGAATTATTTCAAAAGAATTTTTTGTGCTTTCGATAGAAATTTAGGCTAGGTTAGTGAATCCAAGAGGTCGTCTTCGAGAAACTGGTGGTTCTAACGAGAATATATTTTTTCATTGCAGACACCCACCTTGAGCCAGACGATCAACACGAACGCCATCAACTCCCCCTGCGAGACGGCCTGCCTCCGAGATCTGAGGTTCAACTACCCCTTCAACGAACTCCTGCTGTGGGCAGTTTTGACCAATCGACAGAAGATGGCGCTCTTCATGTGGCAGAACGGCGAAGAGGCCATCGTGAAGGTGAGGACCCCAAACTCTTCAATGTCGTTAATTTTTATGAATTTTAATTAATGTAGCTGGATAAACACCTCGAATGAGTGTGTGCCTTCTGAAAATTTCGATCGACCCCCCCCCCCCTCCGCTCCAATAATCCAACAAACAAAAGTGAAGGCAGTCGAGAACAAAAGTGAACAGCTTCATGAGTACAGTTGGAAGTGAAAGAGAGCGGTGTGGCGAAGTGATAAAGGAAGACATCTTGTTTCACCAGTCGCCTGGCCAGCTGAAATCGTACTTTGTCGGACAATGGCCTCTGTTGGAAGAATCTAGAATAGAAGTGAAAAGGCGGGGGAGCTCCCCTCTTGGAGTTTTCAGACGATGGAAAACTGCCCAATGGTTTTTCCCACGGTACGGGAGCTTCGAGCAGAGAGGGCTGGGTCAGCGATCGAGACAATCTCTGACAGACTCGAGAAGAGTTGGGTCGTTTTTCTAGGGCGTACTAGCGACGACCCAGACTTTGGAAGTTAAGTCTCCGGTGGAGACTCTGCTATATTTGAACTGTTTTGAAACTGTCTGTTCAACAGAGCAGCACTGTTGTTGTTGTTCGCGTGTCCATGGACAAGCAATATTGTAATGGGGTAGCGGTCTAGATTCCATCAAAAGCATTGGTCACAGCCTCTGCCAGTTCACATAATATTGCACTATTCATGTAAAAGGGTGCCATTGCCTCCGAAGAGGTTGGAATTCTACCTGTTGGTCCGCGGAAGGTATTTTATTTCCCTTCTACCACCCAAAGGAAAATCCAATGGAGAGGCTTTCCTCTATCCGCCACCTGAGGACGCGCCCTCTAGGGGTTACAGGCTCCCCCGAGGGTAGCAGCACTGTATAAATAATAATAACCAAGAAAAAAAATAATATTTGTTAATATACAATATTCAGATTGCCTAAAAAATTCTTCCTCCAAAACTTATACAAGCCCGTTGTGTAACACTGTTACAGCGCATCAATTACGGAGTACCAAACTCAAATCAGGGCACCAAAACTTCTAAATTGTGGTGTTGTCTATAGTTCTCGTACATAGGTCTTTCCAAGACATTTTTAATTTATTGATGGTGTCCAGTTTATGAAATGAATCAATGCACAAACGAATGAAATCAATCAAACGAAATAGCTGTAACGATCTCCCGACAGATGATTACGAACACAGGTTAGTTATAAGAACAGTTGTTCTTGTGTTCTGGTTGCTACTGTTCTAGTACAGGAAAATCGGTGTATGACAGTGCCTGTGTTCTGATACGATCAAGAACATGTAAACTTGGTACTGTTCGGAATAAGAACGTGAATAAGGTCAGATTCGTTGTGGACTTGAAAGGAGTGAGACGGGTTTTTGCACCGGACTGTGCGGCTTGTATATCTGAAACTTTGTACTATTATATTGTAAAATAAATGTACGTATCCAATTTAGGTATGCAGTGCAAATTAGACATCGCTCGATTGCACTGACAATAACCTTCAATAAACATTTTTTGATAAAAGATTTCTACGTTTACATCAGTGCATAGTAATGTAATAAAGGACTTTTACAGTCTTTATTATTCACGCATTCACCGTTAAGGGATTTTGATACTATATACGTGACAAGTTTCTCCTCTTACCTTTCGAGGAGTAACTCCGATGACAAGGCCAATTGCAAATATTACCATAATTAGCCGATAGTCGTCTGTCTGAACTTCGTGAGATTCGTGGTAATTGCTCCGTATTTTGTAAAACGCCGGCTGTATGGGAGCTAGCCTCCCACATAAATCCTAAATAGACTAACTGCCAAGAGCGATGAATTAACGGATGGCAAAATGTTGTGGATTGCATTGAAAAATACGTTTATATTACTTTTATTTTTAAACGTATCAAAATTATGAATTAGTTCATTGCTCGTCATACAAAAAAAAATCTGGCAGATGAACACTGCTTAGATCAGAAGTATACGTAGTAAATTTTAGTTTAGCCGACAGTTGGCTAAAGGAAAATCTGTCCCTATCGAAGCATTTCTGTGTTTTTAACTGCCTTTTTATGAAGACAATTTGAAATCCCACAATTAGTTCTTTTCTTCTGCTTTTGGGAGCGCCATCTACTGGTGCCATTCAAGTATACTTTTACGTGTCAAACTATTCTTGTCACTATTTCTTGAAAGCTTTATTTCAAACCATCATACGCCATACCATCTATATCTAGAGGTGAATGGTACCTAATATGTTAGCAGGAATCGCAAAGGTATATAGGTCTCAAACGTGCATTATTTTAAGGAATCCACATCGTGAGCTCTCTTGAAAGACCAAAATTGTGGTGCGATTTTTGCCATCATCTCACATGTCCGATGGCTCGAAATCATCCTGAAACTTCAGATACTGCCCTGAACATACTTTCACTTATTGAAACTGAACTTTCTGCAGAACCTATTTGCATGCAATTACCAGCACTGCTAAATCCCTTCCCACGAAAATCCTCCACATTGCTAGGACATATCTGTAATCCCAAGGATACATCTGATACCTAAAGGCCACTAAATCAAACACACATCCAATCACCATTCTGATATCTTTTTACTATGTTTGTGACTTACATGTGATGACTTTGATCATTTATTTCATATACATTTTGCTATATGTGTTTATATACTTGCTTATGATGATTTCTTTTTTCCATTTAATTCCTGACTCCAAGGCTCTAGTGGCGTGTAAACTGTACAAGGCCATGGCACAAGAAGCTGCTCAAGATGACATGGAAGCCGACGTATGTGAGGAGATGAGAAACAATGCAAGGTAAGCTAATATTTGTCCTCTTATTTCTAACCTCCGTGTCATCCAAATCGCATGTACACCCGTCAAAAAAAAACGACTCACCCGATCGCAATTGCACAATTTACATCACAGAACAAAACGGAAGGTAGCAATCGATAGGGATTAATGTTTTCTACAAATACCAATATTTAAAATTTATCTAAGGGGCCGTCTTCATATTAAATTGGGTGCTCGCTCCGATATTTCGATACGAACCCCCATCTTTTATCACAAATTTGGATTCTACACACAATTACAGGCGGAATTGAGGAAAAAATAATGAAAAACAGCATAAAATTAACCGAGAAAATACATAAAAACCACTGAAGGAGCGTGTAAATGTTCGGAGTTCAATCACATTATAAATATTAATAAAGATGTGTAGTGACCTTTGCAGTCAAGGACCTGTTGCAGGCGCCTTGGTATGGAGTCCATTAAGATGGTGACTAAGTCAGAATTCATTCTGACTGAATCCCCGGATATGTTGGCAGAAATCTCTGTTTTCACTTTGTGAACATTCCCCCAATAACGATAATAATCGAATTTGCAAATAGTCTCATTGCGCTGCTAATTATGCACGTAATGAGCTCTAGTTTGGAATTCCGATGTTTCAGTAACAGTTGAATCGCATGGAGTCAATATATGCCCAGGTTTCTATTTATAATTTTTATGAATTTTAGTTTCATAGTTAATATAAAAAACAATAAAATTTAGTTTCATAGTTAAAATATTTATAGATTTGTTTGGATTTTTGGGTAGCAAAGGATGGAAAAACAATTTCCCAGGAAAACTTATGTTTTTAGCAAATACAACAAAAAAAAACGTGAAATACCAATTTACCATAAGGAGATCTAATTTTCAAACACTTACAAATCGGTGAAAAATCTAATAAAATTGATAAACTTTTTTTTCATTTCCGCCTGAAATTGTGTGTAGAATTCAAATTCGTGAAAAAAGTTGGGGGTTCGTATTGAAATTTTCGGAGCAAGCACCCAATTTAATATGAAAACGGCCCCTTTGACAAATTTTAAGTTTTGATTATTTGTAGAAAACATTAATCCCTATCGATTGCGACCTTCCGTTTTGTTCTGCGATGTAAATTGTGCAATTGTGAACGGATGAGTCGCTTTTTTTGACGGGTGTACATTAGGGTGGTCCAAAAAAGGCCTTTTTTTAAAAAGAAAGATTTTTATTGGTCCTACCCTCCTATTTGGTTCTATTTATGTAAAAAATAATTATTGTGAAGTTTGAGCTCATAATTTTAATATTTAAAGGTAGCTCCACACCCTCAAAGTTCCGTGTTTTTCTATTTTATGCTATAGATGTAGAAGAAACAAAACTCCATCTAGAAAAAACATACAATTATAGTTTCTTGAAATTTCTAGCATTTTGTGAGTTAAAAATAATAGAAGTGACATTTAAACAGCAATGAGTGTGCTTGTGCGAGTGCCTGCTAAACTCAGCTTTGTGCAATCGAGATAAACTGGTGAGTGTTCTTTGATAACCTGCGACAAGAATTGTAGTTGGTCTTCCCTTTGTGTTATTTTCCTATTAAATTCTTGTATGAGGGCTATACCCCTTTCAAAAAGATCATTAACAGCTGGAATTCCTTCAATAATTTTTAGTGCTTTGTAATAATTTTCCTGATGCTCCCAGATTTGTTGATCTACGTGTGAAGGAATGTATCAGGTAAACTCATTCTTTTAAATAACAAAGCTGACTGCTTTGTTATAAAGTCCTCAAATTTCATGTCCATAAAAGTTTTAAGCTTAAGGTCAGTACGTTTTGCAAGATTATTTTTTCCATTTTCTTCTTTCATAACCTTTATCATTTGCCTTTTAATGCAATGAGGCACTTGATAGTCAGAAAGAGCTAAGGCCACAAGATCCTCTGATAAATACCAAAGGTGATTGGCTAGTTTTTCTGATGTAACTTTGCTTATTTCTTCACCAATCTTTTTATACTGTAATAAAGATTTCATTAAATTAAAAGCACTGTATGGTGCATTTTGAGGTAACGAAGCTGTCTTCCAAGCTTTTAAATACACATGTATTGCATATATACGTATCTTTTGCAACCCTTTTTCTTCTGTTGGAGTGATGGTATAAACTGGTAACTAAACATCATATTTTAAGACAGTACAATATTTTTGATATCCATCTAGCGTGATGCATTGCCCCAGGTGCCATAAATCTGATTCCTCAAGAAGGGGTTTTACCGATAAATATTAAAATCAGTTTAAGAAATTATCGATAATCATCTTTTGAGTGGGAATCATGCAGCATATTTTCAGCAAGTTTAATTCTATCGTTCTTTATATCAGCCACTTGGGCCCAAATGTCCTTATTATTGATTCCTATACTTATTCTTATTAATGAACTCCCAGTAGGCCTGGAATCTTTTAAAGAGAAGTTCATCTGGTACAGAAGAGAATCCCATGCATTTATTAAAAACTGCACCAGTAATCAATTCCATGATGTGGTGTCCACATGCCAAATATAGTAGGGTCTTGTTCATTTTTTGTTCCAGTAAGACACTGGTGCCATTGCTTTAGCCAGTATTCACACTCGTTGTCAGCTAAGCCCCAGTCCTGCAAAGCTGCATAAACTGCAACAGCTTGATGATCTCCGGTTCTTGACGCAAGTTTGGCCACTGTAAGTAATTGATGGACAATTTTTTCAGATACTATGACGGGAAGTCTATCGACTTTTTCTTTCCCAGTTTAGTTTTGTAACAGTTTACCATCCCAGAGAACTGTTAATTTAGCATTCTGTGCCTGGATTTCATTTTTCAGCTGCTGAAACATATTAGAGCGGTGTTTCATTCTTTCTCGGTGAATAGAACTGTTTAGGATAATGTCATACACTTCACAACCCAAACTCCTTACCGTTTCAGCAACAACAAACACAGCCTTGCGATCTGACAAATTTATAAAAATGACGTTTAAATAAAAATGATGCTTTTATAATACAATTATTTTTTGTTGATTACAATAGCAATTTTATTTGTGGTTAGTTTGGTTTTTTGACAACATACTACTGAACAATGATGCAAACAATTTAACACCATTGAACAATGATGCAAACAATTTAACATTAGTGAACAATGATGCAAACTTGATCTGCATTGAGCTACCTCATAATATCATTAAAATGTTTTCAAATTTTGTCTGATTTATTTTTTAATACATTGGAACAAAATAGAAGGGTAGGACCTAAAATATTTTCACCTTCGAAATTTTGGACCACCCTAGTGTACATGCAGAATGGCTAAAGCTTTGGAATATCTCGACCACTGGCCGCAAGACTTTTCCTTGCATAAAAAACCCCGGATTCAAAATTTTCATTCGTCCAGATTTCGTAATCTTCGTATTTATTTGAAAATCTTTCATCACAGACATTTAAATTAACCAGAATTTCCCAATTACTTTAAAATATGTACACCAAGATAACACGTTCCTTTATCTGTAATCCTGAAAACGTTTACTGTGAACTATATGCCGGTCTTATTTCTCAACTACAAGTAATGTTATTCATTAAACTTTAAACGCAAATACAAATTAGGGAATTTTCTTTTAAATTAAATGTATTCAGATTTCTCTTCCACCTTCTCCATTCTTCGAAAACCTCACATAAGAGACATTTAAAGTGACATCACTTTTCTTTTTACCTGCAAATATATGGAAACGCTTGCTGCGAACTACATACCGATCTTATCTCTCCCACATCAGTTAAGGTCATTCATTTGTTGAAGGTTTTTATGGAAGGCAATTGGAAGTAACACACACACACACACACACACACACACACACACAAAGGAAAACGGGAGTTCAAGCCTTGTAAAAGGAACGGAGGGGGTTCAATTCGGAATATATGTGAATGTCTTCAGTCGATAAAAGCATTTTCTTTTTCTTGCTCAGAGAGTTCGAGAACCTTGCGCTGGACCTGCTGGACTACTGCTACCGGTCGGACGTGCACATCAGTCTGCAGCTTCTGACGTACGAGTTGCAGAACTGGAGCAAGCACACGTGCCTGGGCATCGCAGTGGCCGCCAAGCACAGCGCTTTTCTGGCACACACGGCATCGCAGATGCTGGTGGCAGACCTGTGGATGGGTGGGCTGAGGACAAGAAAGCATACCAATCTCAAGGTACGATAGATTTTGATAGCCTCCTCAAAATACTGTCAATACCATGATGAAGAACCAGATATCTCGTCGAAAACATACGGAGGGTTAGCATTTTGTTTTGCGTTTGCTTTTCACCTATTTGTTTACCCAGATAAATAGGTGAAAAGTAGAATTTTATTTTATCTTTTACTTATTTTATTTTACATTTCACCTATTCTATTTTAACTTTCACTTACTTTATCTTTTCCCTATTATATTTTACCTTTCTCCTATTTTATTTTACCTTTCATCTATTTTATTTTACCTTTCACCTGTTTTATTTTACCTTTAACCTATTTTATTTTAACCTTCGCCTGTTTTATTTTACCTTTCGCCTATTTTATTTTACATTTTATTTTACCTTTCGCCTATTTTATTTTTACCTTTCCCACCCTATTTTATTCCAACTTTCACTTATTCTATTTTAACTTTCACTTATTTTACCTTTTCCCTGTTATATTTTACCTTTCTCCTATTTTATTTTACCTTTCACCTATTTAATTTTATCTTTCAACTATTTTATTTTTTTATCTTTCACCTATTTATTTTAACTTTACCTATTTTATTTTAACTTCCGCCTATTTTATTTTACTTTTCACGTATTATATTTTACCTTTCACCTATTTTATTTTACCTTTCACTTAATTTACTTTACCCCTTTCATATTTTACCTTTCTCCTATTTATTCTACCTTTCACCTGTTTTATTTTACCTTTAACCTATTTTATTTTACCCTTCGCCTATTTTATTTTACCTTTCGCCTATTTTATTTTTACCTTTCCCACCCTATTTTATTTCAACTTTGACGTATTCTATTTTAACTTTCACATATTCTATTTTACCTTTCACTTATTTTACCTTTTCCCTATTATATTTTACCTTTCTCCTATTTTATTTTACCTTTCACCTATTTAATTTTATCTTTCAACTATTTCATTTTTTTTTATCTTTCACCTATTTTATTTTAACTTGACCTATTTTATTTTAGCTTCCGCCTATTTTGTTTTACTTTTCACGTATTATATTTTACCTTTCACCTATTTTATTTTACCTTTCACTTATTTTATTTTACCTTTCACCTATTTTATTTTAACTTTCACCTATTCTATTTTACCTTTCACTTAATTTACTTTTCCCCTTTCATATTTTACCTTTCTCTTGTACCTTTCACCTATTTTATTTTACCTTTCGCCTACTTTATTTTACCTTTCGCCTGTTTTAAATTTGACCTTTCACCTTTTTTATTTTATATTTCGCCTATTAATTTTTCCGAATAAAAAAGACGGGAAATCTGTTTCTCAGAAACAGATATCCTGCCACGTACTTTTCATAGATGTTTTTAGTCTGACACGCTTTGTGTCATTACGAATGGCGTCCAGAAGCTGAATGGTGACATGAAATGGGGTGGTGTTTTGAAGTAACCTTCGTTCTGCAGGTGATCCTGGGACTGCTGTTCCCGGTGACCATCATGTACTTGGAGTTCCGAAGCCGCGAGGAGCTGCAACTGATGCCGCAGACGGAGGAGGAGCACAACCTGGAGCTGGCGGAGATGGACGAAGAGGTCGAGGGCACCGGGGAGAAGGAGAAGATGGTCCGGCAGACGCCCCGGCCGCTCCGAGAACAGTATGATGTAAGTAACACTCTACGCTACTCTACTACTTCCTTTCTATGCATATTTGTTTTGGTAAGTATACCTGGTGAATAAACCTATTCGGAGGGCCGAATCTGGTCTGTATTTGTGGTTTGATAAAACAAATTTTGGAGGTCTGTATCTGTGGAGCGATGAAAAATAATTAAAGGTCCATATCTATGATCTGTGAACCCGATAAAAAATATTTGGAGGTCTTTATCTATCTTCTGCTGGCCTAACAAATATTTGGAGGTTCGTATATGTGGTCTTAGGGCATGATGAAAATACACTACCCTACAATAATGAACCAGACAGCTAGAAGTGGTGGTATAAGGGAAATAATACATGCTTTAATAGGGGTGTGGTCCCCCACGTAATGCAATGACACTAGCAACCCTTCTGGGCATACTTTCAATATGGTTTTAATACACAGCTATGGGTATTTGTGTCCATTCCTGCTGCAAAATTTCTCGTGTTCAGCTGTAGATTTCGGACGGGGATTCCCTGGTCCGTAATAGGGATGCGACATCGACAGCAAAACATCGATGTTCAAAATTAAAACATCGATGTTGGCCACTTTTGTTGGTAATACATCGCCCCAAAAACATCGATGTTTTAAAAATTCAGAGTATTTAAACTTTTTCCTCCATTTCTTAAAACTGGTTTACCAACTAGTGATGTGACATCGGCTCCAATACATCGATGTTTTTTATAGAACATCAATGTTTTGAAAACGTCTACATCGATTTCGCATCCCTATTTTTCAGACCTTCACCCTTGGCCACTTTTGTGATTATAAAAATAATGCTACAAGGTTATTTTTAAAACTATACTTTTTTCATTTAAAAATAAAACATCGACAGCGTAAAAACATCGACAAATATAAAAATCGATGTTACAAAAACATCGACTCCAATACATCGATGTTTTTTAAACATCGATGTTTTGAAAACATTGACATCGATGTCACATCCCTAGTCCGTAAGCGCCTCTCTAACGCGTAATGTTCTGTGGGGGTTTAGGACGTGAATCTGAGCAGGCCAGGGAAGGCGTTTTATATCCATATCTCGATACCACTGCCTGACAGAGGCTGCAACATCACACGGAGCGTTGTCGTTCTGGAAGTAACATTCGTCCATTCCATAAAATTGGCAGAGCGTATTAAGAACCTGATTGTCCGAAATGTTCATGCAGGCGTCGACGTTTAGTTGACCAGGAACACCATGCAAAGCTCCCAGGCCATACCACGAAAAACGTCCCCAAACAAGCAGTCGGATTTTATGCAAATCCGCTGGCGTCTGGTCCATTATTGTAGGATAGTGTATTTGAAGGACTGTGTCCAATCTTACTAAAGATATTTGAAAGTCCGAATCTGTGGCCGACGTACCGATTAAACCTATCCGGAGGTCTACATACTGTATGGTCTGCAGGTTGGCAAACCTATACGGAGGAACACATATGGTGTGCGGGTCGATTGACATATCAAGAGAGGTGCATATGGTGTACGGTGTATCAGTTAAACCTCTCTTATGGGCTATATATAGTGTGGGGGTAGGTTAAATTTATCAGGAGTGGTGCATATGGTCTGCGGATTAGTTAATCCTATCCGGTGGTCCAAATACTGTATGCGGTTCCGTTAAACTTATCAGGGCGGTATGTATGGTTTGCGGGTCGATTAAACCTATCCAGGGAGATGTATATGGTATGTGGGGTGGTTAAACCTGTTCGAACTGAAGTATTTGGTGTGAGGGTTCCCAGGAAAAAAAATCAGCAAAAAAACTTCAAAAAAAACCTGCAGGTTTCCTGCATGAATTTCGGACAAAAAACCTGCAGGTTTCCTGTATGAATTTCGGACAAAATTCCTGCAGGAAAATTGCAGTTTTTTGACGGTTTGTCATGATTATGAATGACTGGTGGCGCCATCTGGTGGTGAGATAAGTAAACACATTATTTTGGATTCATAAAAAAAAAGAATTTCGTTGGAATAACGTCGACCTAGAGTAACACAACGGGCTATTGACAATGGTCCACGATCTATTAACAAGGGAACAAAGCGAGGACAACACCTCGTAACTTTGAATCACGTTCAGATGAGTGGACACGAACCCGGGACCAAGGATCTGGAGTTTAGCATGCTATCCATTAGGCCGTAACAGTCATATCCAAGCGTGGTGAATTAATGTAGTGTTTGTTTTTTCTCTGTTTTGGATTTTTTTTTTTTTTTCACTATGAATAAATTGAAAATGGTTTAAAGGAGTCCGAGACACAAAAATCGTCAAATTTTCGAAACACTTTTTATTATTTTATGAAATTATCTGTGTTTTTCTGCTTAAAAAGACGTCTAAATCATATTTCTATCTTAATTAGAACTAGAGATATAATAATTTTTGTGGTGCTTTTTGTTCTGAAAATCTAACACTCTTGACAGTTGTTGTCATGGAAACAACATCTGTCTTTAAAATTTTAAATGCGTTTTTCTCCATGTTACATTTTTTCAAGATTTCCTATATTCAAAGTGCTATAAGTCGAAAACCGATCAAATTTAGGGGTTGAAATTTGGAATATATCTTTTTCAAACATTATACTTTAATTTTGATTCAGCAAATTTGAAACAAATATTTACTTTTAAAAATATGACTTTAAAAAAAAGTACCTTAAAACTTTCAAAAATTTTCATTCAAATATTTTTTATTTTTTATTAAATTAATATTTTTGAAATTGTTGAATCAAAATTAAAGTTTATAAATTTGTGAATAATTTACTGCAAGAACTTTGAAAATTGTACAAGAATATTTTGAATTTTAACAATTTAAAATGACCACTCTTTTTTTCAAGAAATTTTAATTTAAAATTTTAGAAAAACTTTTGGAAAAATTTTGTGTTGTGATTTTGCTTATTAGTTAGATGGGCAATCAGTACAAAAAAATTCAAAATTCAAAATTAATTAATAAACATTTTTTTGCAATGTGTCCCAGACCCACTTAAATTTTGTTTGGAGGGATTTAATACTTTTACAAAATAAGAAACCAGGTGATATATTGCATAATATAAAAACTTATCACATATTATTGGTATGTGATAGGAATTTCCTATCTTCACAATTGAATTTTAGCATTAAAAATATTCATAAAATGTTAACTTCTCATACAACAAATTCATAATAGATTAGTTTTATAATTCCAAGATATATGCAAATAATTAATTTTGTTGGGAGTTAATATAACAGACCAAATTCAGATATTTGGTATGTTGTAGAAATACATTAGATGCGTTGAAAAAAAGATTTTAATCGAATGTTGGCTAGCAGTATCAAATACAAGGTTACATTTTATGATTGGACTGAAAAATGAAATAATCGACAATAAATGCAATTTTTTTATTATGGTAAATTTTCACTTTTTTTAAAGAAAATATTTAATATATATATATATATATATATATATATATATATATATATAAATTAATTTTAATAAAACATAATAGTTGATAAGTGTTTTCATAAAAAATACATTTTTTATGAAACAAAACTTTAACTTCAAACTTTATTTTTCCTTCAAAAAAACTGCAGTTTTTATGAAGGAAAAATGCTTTTATAAAATTCCTTCATAAAAACTGCAGTTTTTATGAAGGAATTTTATGAAGGCATTTTTACTGCATTTTTCCTTTATAAAAACTGCAGATTTTATGAAGGTAAAAATTAATTTGGAAAAATTATAAATTTAATTTCCGAAAAACTGCAGTACTAATGAAGGAAACCATTATTCCTTCAAAACCTCTGCATTTTCACCGCGTAAAATCTGCACTTATTTAACTGCCTTCAAAAAACCTGCATTCACCTGCAAAAAACCTTCAAAATAGATATTTTTTTGAAGGAAAGATGCTGATTTTTTTTGCTGGGTTAGAATTAAATCTGCTCTCTACAACTCATAGGTGAGTCACACGTTGGTTTAACATGACTGGTGCATTAATGAATTGATTGAAATATGCATGCATACATACATGTTTACCAACAGAAATGAAGTACACATGTTTATGTCGTATGATTTGTCGCATGCTGCTCCAGTGTAGAGTCAGAATGTATCTTTCTGAGTACGGTTTTCTGCGTACGCCACTATACGTACGCTATGTCGTAGTCCACACTATTAAATTGACGTGTCAAGGTTTCCTAAAATATTATCATTTTTAGTCTTATGTGACCATTCGTTCTGGAAGCATCTGCAATTCGAGCACCCGCATCAACAAGATCGAGAATGGAAAAATCTTCCCCTTCGAGATCAGTCTAGACAGCGACAAGAGTCGGATGAAGAACAAGCAGAAGCCTCTGAAGCTAGGCAAGAAGATCTACGAGTTCTACGGAGCACCCATCACCAAATTTTGGGGACACACGGTAAGTTTTAGTTTTATTTTACTACACTAGATGGCGCCACTACATATCTTAATTTTAGTCAGTTAGTACTTCAAGTTTATATTCTTACATATAGATGGCGCCACATTAAAGTACTGAGTCCTTTCTCTGTAAAATTTCAGAAATAAAATATAAGCGACTAGGGGGCCCGCCCCCTGCTCGCTAAAGCTCGCCAACCCCCGGAGGATTGCTATGCAATCCTCATTGGTTCGCTACACGAACCTATGCTCGCCTCGCTCGCATCAATGAAGACACGTGTCCTAGCAGAAAGGATTGTTTACAAAATATGATGTACCAAAAAAAATATTTTTCAAACCTAAATTTGCTGTATTACAATAAATATATATACAGTACCCTGGAATCAGAATTCAGATGAAAACTTTGAGCAAATTTTGATTCAAAATGTGAGCGCTGCTTTGGAAATGGAATACCCAGTATGTTGTTTGTGTGTGCATTTCCATAAAGCACTTGAGTCACCCACACTTTTTCATTCAGTTTGTTGTCGAAGGTTATAGTGCAAGCGTCTTGTTGAACTATAATTGTTGCCCCTGAAAAGGACCGTTTTTTAAATGGCCCTGAAATGATCCTCCGCTTTCTTTGATTTGTAATTTTAAACTGCAACAGCTCGACTAAAAATTTTTTTTCCAATAAAATTTCATCCGATATCGCTATAAATTCAATTGAGTCGATTTCGTGGCAAACAAACAATCGTACAATGTTGCCAAAACGCGATAACAAATAACGTCTTTTTTGCGTGCCACGTAAGAGAATTATATATATATAGATATCTTTGACTCGCGCTCCAAACGGTGCAATCGGTATTCGTACACGGAAGTACACGTTTGAATTCTCTCCGATCGCAATATCTTGACGCCATTCATTGTTTCTGTCCATATACTATTAAAAAAAAAAAAACATGATCACTACGCAAAATAATTTATTTAAGATTCTATTTCTATACAAAAAGTGCTCATACACTCGGATATAGCATATTTATTTAGCAACTTCGAAATGAATTTAAAATTGAACAAATTGGAAAATTCATATTTTCAATGTTATTAAAGTCGTACTAATAAAATTAGCATCAATATTTTCTCCACAGTTCTACGATTCTTTTGAAGAAAACAAAATTGAATTAATTTTGATAGTCTAGGAGATTTTTAAGTAGGTGATGTACGCTTAGAAAAGTACACTATCCAACAATAATGGACCGGACAACAAGATGTGATAGTATAAGGGAAATAATACGTGCTTTAATAGGGGGTGGTCCCCAACGTTCTGCAATAACACAAGCAACCCTTCTGGGCATACTTTCAACAAGGTTTTGATACACAGCTATGGGTATTTGTGTCCATTCCTGCTGCAAGAATTTCTCGTGCTCAGCTGTAGATTTCGAATGGGGTTCCCTGGTCCGTAAGCGTGGTGTTGTATGGGGTTTAGGTCGGGACTCTGAGCAGGTCAGGGAAGACATTTTACATCCATTTCTTGATACCACTGCTCAACAGAGGCTGCAGCATGACACGGAGCGTTGTCGTCCTGGAAGTAACATTCGTCCATTCCATAAAATTGCCAAAGCGTAGGAAGAACCGGATTGTTCAAAATGTTCATGAAGGCGTCGGCGTTCAGTTTACCAGGAACAGCATGCAAAGGTCCCAGGCCACGAGAAACACCACTCAAACTAGTAGTCGGATTTTATGCAAATCCCCTGGCGTCCGGTCCATTATTGTAGGGTAGTGTATAATTGAAACTGTGACGTCACTTTCACAAACCTGTATCGAAGAAAAAAATTTCGAGTTTAAAAAAAATATGATTTAAGAACGCCCAAATTGAATATGCGTGTAAAATATCATTCGATATCACAACCTTGCGTAGATTTTAATGGATTCACCCTTAAAGACGATCCTAATTCATATTTTTCTGTCACCGCAAGTCTCTTTAATACTATATTAAATAAGTTCCTGCTGTATTTTGTGAAGCTAAATATAGAGGGCGCTAGTATTTTGGTGAAACGTGCAGTTCCTATTTCGTAACTTGTGACGTTAGTTGGGATTTTAATCGGCTATACTTTTTATATGTTGCTGAAAAAAATGAATCAAAAATGAATCGCTTAAGCGGTGATACATCAAACTAGTTCTCGACCAGAAGTATATTTTCTTCTCTTCTGCTGGTTTATGTTTACACCGAAAAACTCTCATGACTGTTGAATTCTTTATTTCAGATGGCGTACGCTGTCTTTTTGGTTCTCTTCACCTTCGTCGTCTTGGTGCGGATGGGCAGTCAGATGTCCTGGCAAGAAGCATACGTCACCTCTTACTTGTGTACTCTTGGGCTTGAGAAAATTAGAGAAGTACGTATACACAGACTTACGTACATCTTTGTGGTTGTAGGACACGCAATTTCTGTATATCTTACAGTGGCCGTGGTAGACAAATTGGTAGGGTCGCAAATTAGTAACGGGAGTTGTGCGAGTTCGAGACTCGATCCAACGAAAGGCTGTCAGGTGTTGTTTGTTGTTGTTACTAATCCTTCTTTGTCTAGTGGCAGCTAGACCTCGTCCATGAGACCATACACCCTTAAAAAATCCAGGCCAAGCAAAAGATCCGTCTCAAAAGTCTCCCTAAATAAGCGTAGGCAAGTGAGGATGTGAGATTGTCGGGTACGTGGGGCAAGTAAAATCTGTTGGGGCCTTGAATTCCCTGAAGTTGACATGCTGTGGAAGTTTGGAGAGTGGTGTGTCACCTCAGGTGTTGACCTCGTCATCTGGCCGTTGTTCAAAATAATGAGGTTTTGTGACCTCAGGATGGATCCCGGGCCGTCGCCAATAACCCGTTAGGTGCTCGTTGTGACGTAAATTCAACTACCCTACCTATACATATTAGATTACTTCAAGTCTGTCTCACAATAAAAGAAGACCAAGAGTGATTAAGTGTTTCTGCATATACCCTTCAAAAAAAGATACTTTTTACTTAGTTTGTGACTAACTTGTGCACATTTCGAAAATACATTAAAGGGTACACTAAAAAGGGCAAATTACAAAAAGTAATTTAACTAAAATTCTGCTTTTATTTTCTTAGTTCATTCTACTTTTACGTTATAGATTGGCCTTTCAAAGAAAAATGATAAAATAAACCTATGCAACTATCCCACACTTTGCTGGAAACATAGTACATTAGTACATCGATACTATAGTACGGAGATCCTAAATCTGGAGTTTCCAGGAGATGGCAAAAGTTTTTTCTCTCTCTCTTTCTCTCTCTCTCATATTCAGCAATATATTGTCTTTTTATTCTGCTTACAATAGAGCTGTCCAAATATGCAAAAGAAAATAAGAAAATTTACAGCGCAATATACATTTTTATAACCCCTTGTCACAGTGGTCAAGAGTTTCTAACTGGCATCAACCAGACTACCCCCACATCATCCAGACTACCCCACATGTGAAATAGAGCTATTCTCTTCTTCCTTTTGTCATTTGTTTACAGGGACCCATTCTTGGTGTCACAGAATAGTTGCGCGCTCTATGGGAATTAGTACGCGTTGCACCGATCGGTCTCGCGTTCCCACAAGTAGGATTATTATCTCCCTCAACTACCAAACAAGTTGTCCGCGTCTAAATTATCTTGAGCCCTCCATCAGAAAAATGCAGATGGGCCACCCAAGACGAACACTTGTGATTACAGTTCTATGGGAACCCAACCCAGAAAGACATTAAATCTCTCCTGTTGTAATCCGACTTCTTGCTCTCCCTTTCCGTTATCCATGGTTCCCACTCTTTGGTGAGAAAAAAATTCAAGTACTTTACCAGGCTCATTTCAAGTTTTTCAAGGACTTTCAAGGAAAGGCAGAAATTCTCTCTGTAACCCCCCATTTTAGCAGACAACTTTTATGAAGAACCACTCCTATAATGAAACCTCTTCATTACCATTCACATACTTAACAATACCAGACATATTTCTAGTCAATATTCAAACATGTTATGGGAAAGAAACAATTCTTAAAAAAGAAAAAGTAAAGTAGCTAAGTTATTATACATATGGGTTCTTTTTGTTGGAAGTGACACAGAATCCCACTGACCTTGAGCAAAGAAAATAAACACACGCCTTCATGAACAAGCGTATTCAGCGTGTTCTTCGGAACTGAAATAAAACCACGTCTTCTAAGCGTGTTGTGAGGCGCGTGCGTTTCGAGCCGATTCATACTCCAGGAAATTCCAGATTACAATTTTTCAAAATAAATTCAAGGACTTTGCAACAAATTCAAGTACTTTACGAGGCCCTTGAAAACAAAATTGAAATTCAAGTATTTTTAAAGGATTTTCAAGGCTTGTGGGAACCCTGTTATCTTTCAGAAGGGATTTGGTAACTGTCACAAACGTCTTTTTTAACGATTCCAAGTTCCAAAGAAATGGTCTCGCAGCTGTGGAGTTTGTATCACTGCAGTTGGGGTCGAGAGCTCCGGGAAGAACATTCCAATACTGAGACGGACTCCTACCAAAGATGACTACAGGAGAGTAGACTAAAACTTTGAAAGAAGAAGACGCATCTTTTAGACTCTGAGATTTCGGCCAGCCTCCTGGTTCCTTGGAGATTGGAGATCGATTCAGATAGTTGCAGTTCCTTCGTACTTTAAACTCTAAGTTTTGTAAACAATCATCAAATTACTTACACTCTATAACAAAAAAATATCTACGCACCAAGGAGTTGTCCGATTGCGATAAAAATGGGTGGATGTGAAGAACATGCATAGAAAAACAAACGATTCAAATTTCAGAACCATTGAGTGATTTATTTCAGAGTTTGACCGCTACAAAGGGTGGAAGTCAATAAAGTGTTGGTTCACCTCTGGCCTGGATGCGTCACCCGGCATGACATAGACTGAAAAAGTTCCGTGGTGGTGTCCTGCGGAATTTCTTGCAGTATCCAACTGTCGGGCTAAATGGTCAACAATCCTGGATGGTTGCAATCGCCTTCCCATAACATCTGCTCTATGGGAGAGAGATCAGGAGACCTAGCTGGCCAAGGAAGTGTTGGGAAAGCTCGAAGACAGTGCATAGCAACAGGTGTTGTGTGCGGCCGGGCATTATCTTATTGAAAAAAAGTCCGGGTGTCGCAAAAGGAACGGTAGCACAAGTCGTAGAATGGCGTCTACGTACCGCTGTGCTGTAAGGGTGTCAGAAATGCCTACCAAAGGGGGTTGCCAAAGGAAATGGCACCCCAGACCGTAACGCCCTATTGTGGGCATGTCTGGCGTGCGATAGTAAGGATAGGATCCTCACGCTGCCCTGGACGTCCTGAGACACGTCTTCTGTGGTCGTCAGGACACAGTTGGAAATGTGACTCGTCGCTAAAGATTATACGTCTCCAGTCAGCGCCGAGACCATTGTATCGAGCCCGACACCACTGTAATTCTGGTTCGTCGATATTTTTGTCATAGAGTGTATTTCAAATATAAATATTTAACTGTGCTGTAGCCAGTGTTACGTCAAGAGACCGGGAACGTTACAGCGTCGACTCGTCCCAGTCTTTCTTTCTCTGATCTGGTGATATTCTTTCAGGTGATTGCATCGGAACCCGTAAACTTTGCTCAGAAGATGACGGTTTGGGTGGAAAAGAAGTGGAACCCTTGCGACCTGGTGGTCATCATCTTCTTCCTGGTGGGTATGTCCCTGAGGCTCAATCCAGACACCAAGGACTACGGTCGGTGCATCTACTGCCTGGACATCATGTACTGGTACATACGATCCTTGGACTTCCTCAGTGTCAACAAGTACCTTGGACCTTATGTGACGATGATAGGGAAGATGGTATGTTTACAATTAAGACACTTGAGTTAGTGTCTTTTTGTTCTGCAAAGTAACTCACTGAATCATGCCTGGTTAGTAGGGCTAATAGTCAGGCTTCAATAACACCTAAACATTTTTACCTCTCAAGGCCTTGACTGCCCAGTCAACCCAAAGGGTGTAAAGCTACGCGAGAGGCAGTTGGGAAGACATTCATCAGGTCCCCATAAGTTCATCGGGGTCTTTAGCCCAACTGGGCAATCAAAATACAATTGATGCAATGCAAATACATGTAATAAACAAAATCAATGTTACATAGACACTGCATCCCGTAGGACAACTTAACTGCTTTGAGACGAGTGATTATAAAGTTTACAAAGTGAGTACATAATTCAAACAATGGAAAACGTAAACATAATTGTCACGATTCCTTGTTTTTCACCACGTTGGTTATGAACACAGATAGGTTACAAGAACAGTTGTTCTTGCGTTCTAGTGGGCGAACATCGATGGATGGCATCGATTCTGATACGATTAAAACATGGAATATTGGGTGCTATTCTGAAAAAAAACATCAAATAAGAATATAATTGTTTAAAATTCAGAGGAGTCAGACACGTCAGAAGAAACAGTATAGAGAAGGAAGACTAAACTTTGATTAATTGGTCATTTATATCAAGTACACCAACCGTTATTTTGACTTGAAACTCGAGTCTGATGTTGAAGATTTCGGAATAAATAATACATAGGAAGTTTAAACGATTGTTTATTGTATGTGAATATTCAACAATTGATTTGCAGTTTGAATGATTCAATTGCAGTTTGATATTAGTTGTTGTTTAAGTTAAAGTTTCACAAACACTTGATCTAAACCAAATTCTATCTTTAAAATAGAGACTTGATCTAAAAAATTTAATTCTTTAACTTTAAATAGCCTTAGGTACACACGCTCCCTCAACCTACCCTGTAACCACGGAAACGTCTACCTTGATCAACGCACGTAACTTTTTCCACTCCACTTTCGTTAAGGCTATCTCTATTCAATTAGTTAGTTTTTATGATGGAATCCGGATATAAAATGGTAGAAAATAGAAGCTCAGTATTTGTACGGCGCATGTTTCCATGACCATTGTTAAAAAAACAGTTTTTATTTATAAACATTTAAATATCAATACTGATTTTTTAATTAATTGTTTTATTATTACCCTCCGAGCATGCTACTGAACTATTCGAAACTTAAAAAATATATTATGTACATACCCGCAAAATATGTATGTACATATTACAAATTTTACACAGAATTAACAAAAGCAGTATATAAACAGAATTATAGAATGCACTTGAATGAACGTAAGACGCACAGACGGAGAGAACTATACGGTCAGAGCTGTAATCACAGTATTGAGACTAAATAGAGATAATCTTGGAGGCACACCTAGATTAAAAAAGCTGTTGTAAATAAGCCACTGCTAAACCTCAGATTGCATAAAAATCCCGCAAGAGAACTGGTAAAGGGCATCTCAAATCGACAGTTATCTTTTATCACAATGTCTGTTCACCTACCGGTTTCCGAAGTATATACTATAGAATTATTATATATATATAGAATTATTATATACTAACTAGAAACTGCGTGCCCGTGTCAGTTCTTTTCGTGGGGTCAGGTGTGAACACTGCTCGCTAATCCCCGGTCATTGCAACGAATTCCCATTTGGTTTGCTAAGCAAACCAAATGGAAATTCGTAGCCTATTGGATGACAGCCATTATGACGTTGACCGTGATGTTGGTTTGCTTCGCAAACCAAATGGAAATTCGTACCCTATTGGAATGAATTCCCTGCGAATTTCAATTTGTTTTGCTACGGAAACCAAATTATGAATATTATGAACTATGGTTTGCTTCGCAAACTCGTAGCTTATTGGAATGAATTCCCTACGAATTCCAATTATGAGCTATGGTTTATTTCGCAAACCAACACCACGGGCAACGCCGTGATGGCCTCGTCATTGTATAATGCGGCCAAATAATGCGAAAAAATCAATTTCGAATATTTGATCTATTATGCTGTTGCCGTTCGGAAGAAATCAGATAATTATCTCATTTCATTAATTTTAAAATATTCTAAATTACAATTTTAAATTCGGACTCCGCACAAAAATATCATTTATTTTTCCATGTGTGTCAAATCTCATTACTTAGTGCCATAGATTCGTCACAACAGTCCCCACACACACATAAACATTTCCTTTTATAGTAATAGTAGAGATACAAACACTTGTTTTCGAAAACAAAAGTAGTTATTTTCTTATAATTATTATCTCCTTTCACTATTTCTCTGATACTTCTTGAAGAAAAGCCCTATATTTTTTGTCAAATAAATTTCTTTGAGTTTGGCGACTTTTAAATAAAGCGTTGTTAACCGTCTTCCTTTCTTGCAGGTCATAGACATGATCTATTTCGTGGTTCTGTTGCTGGTCGTGTTGATGAGTTACGGCGTAGCTAGACAAGGCATCCTGTATCCTGACGAGGAGCCGTCTTGGTTACTCGTGCGACACATCTTTTATATGCCTTACTTCATGCTTTACGGAGAAGTGTTTGCTGACAGGATAGACCGTAAGTTCAAAACCCCCATCTCACAGGTGACTCGGTGGGTTTGCCCACAGAGTAACAACCACCATTAAAGTAGAGTAAGTAATGATAACCTTTTATGAGCCCAGGATCGTGTGGCCAAAATTAATAACAACCTGATCCATACTACTTTCGTTTGACGGCAAGAAACGAACGTTCATCGCCGAATGGGTCAACGCGACGGTAGAAGACGATCAACCATGATTCATGATCTGATTGGTCCACGCGGATCTGTGTTGGCTTTGGCGATTTCACCATTTTTGTCGTCACTCTGTAAGAATACGCTTCTATGCATCTACCCTGTCGTAAAATGTTATAACTCCAAACGAGGCGATAAAATATCAAATCGGTCCATCAAGCGAACGTTTTACAGAGCAACCACATGACAGCTAGTCAATATGGTGGTCACTTCTCCTCAATTTCTATAGATCAAATTTTGGCTGGTCCTAGTCAAAACTTAAAGAGGAAAGACCCTGTTTATTAAGGGAAAAAACAAATAGTTTCTGAATTATTTGAAAAATGAGTACCTTCACAATACTGAATTCGAAAACTTTAGCACGGTTGTAATTTGAATTTAGCCTGAAGATTTTATCCTACGATGACCCTATTTATAATTTTTGAAGAAGGTTTAATACAGGCGTTTATTTAATGCCTCCTAAGAACGGAATGAACTAGGTTATCGGTTCCTATTCGCATTGCATCAGATGCTTTATAAATGTATTGAAATATGCTTATAAAATTATTTATTTTCAGCTCCATGCGGTGATGGAAAAGGTCAAGTTCCTTGTAGGCCAGGGTTATGGATCAACCCAGCTATCATGGCTATTTACCTTTTAATTGCAAACATACTCTTAGTCAATCTACTCATAGCAGTTTTTAAGTAAGTAGATTTATGTAAAATGAGTGTCACGTTAAAAATTGAGATTGAATGTTAAATCAATCCTATTAAAAATACAATTTAAGTTAGATAATTTAGAACTTCGACCTTCTAATGAAATGGAGCATGTGTTCCCATCCTCGTGTTATTTCTTCCGAACGCTCGGTTGGAAGAAATTAAAGTGAGTGTCACATGGTATATATATATATATATATATATATATATATATATATATATATATATATATATATATATATATATTAGGGTGAAAGCACTAATCCTAGAGTAGGATTAATTACTGACCGGTTGATGTGATTAAATATTAAAAAACACTGCGATTCTTTAGTCAATCGGGTGCATTCATACATGATTGTATTTCTCTCTCTTGTATCAGTAAGAACTTCCATGTGTGTGTTTGTCTATTACTATGTTTGATATTGCATGTCTTGTATCTGGCGCAGCATGGTCAAAACAACCAACCATCTACAGCCAATCGGACCATTTCGATTCCCAAACCCACGTGACCGAGATTTGTGCGACTCCGCCCCCAAATTCCATCTATTTCATTAGAAGGTGATGATATCATACACTAGCCACTGCGTGGCTAGCCCGGCGTTACTCGTACCCGTGGTGTAAGGTATTAATCTGGTGTTAAATTTTTCGCAGATTTCAAATCTGTTGAAGATATATTCAATTTAAAAATTATTTCTTTAAAGAAAATCATATTTTTAGATATCGATCTAAACTAAAATTTTCCGCAGATTTCAAATCCGTTGAAATTTTCAATCTGTCTTTAGCGATTCCGATTTTACGAAAAAAAACTTAACAATCCCAGTCAATATGTTTTTTATTTCTTTCTCTCCTTCCCGGAAATGGAATGAGATAGGAAATGTAATCTGGTTTTTTTTTTAACGCAAAAGGCAGAAGATGCAATTTGTTTTTTGTTTTTTTGGAAAGAGAAAGTTTACGTGACATCACAATCTCTTGCGAAAATATATAAGATGTATTCAATTTTAAAATTATTATTTAAAGAAAATCATATTTTTGGGTATCGATCTAAAGTGAAATTTTCCGCAGATTTCAAATCTGTTGAAATTTTATTCCATCTTTAACGGTCTAGGACAGGGATCGGCAACCTGCGACTCGCGAGCCGCATGCGGCTCTTTTGATGTAAAGTTGCGGCTCTCCAGTTCCATACGAAAAAATTAATAATTTATCATCAAAACCTTTAAAAAAATAAGAAAATATATTTTTAAGTACATATTTTCTCAATAGCTTCTTCTATTTTCATAATCGTTAATTACAAATTTCTACGCTTAACATGACCGTAATGAGATAAATTTGAACTATTGTTTTGTTCTTAGAGATGAGACTCCGTGACCATGTTTATCTTTCATCCAGTTGTATTTCATTTCCGTCTCACCCAAACAGCCACCGTCTAGAGTCTAGACAATATGTCTAGATGATGAGATGGTGAGTACGTCAAAGATTGTTTTATATGTGCATCTGAAGAACTGTTTTGTAATTTTAAAAACAAAGCAGAAATCATGAAAAAATTAAAGATTTGCCATTATCTGCTAAAACAGTACAAGATAAAACTGCTAAAATGTCTTCAAATGTAACACATATGCAAGTGGAAGACATTCAACTGGCTTCTGCCTTATCACTTGCTATAGATGAGTCTTGCGACATAAAAGACACGGCACAAGTTACCCTTTACGTCGGGTATATGTCGTCCCAAGGTCCAAAAGAAGAACTGCTAGGATTGCTACCGCTCTCAGGGCAAACTCGTGGAGAAGATATAGCAAATGCTGTGCAAAAATGCCTGGAAGACAATGAATCGATGTAAATAAAATCGTTTATTTTGCAACTGATGGAGCCAGAAGTATGACAGGAATACCCATAGAGAGGTAACATCAACTCTTCAGAAAAAAATAAACCACGAAATTCTAACGTTTCACTGCATAATTCATCAAGAAGCGCTATGAGCCCAAACATTTCCGGCCGAAATAGTTGAGGTTATGAACTTGGTAATTAAGATTATTAACAGCATGTTGGAAAAAGCACTCTACCATCGCCAGTTTAAAGATTTCCTTGAAGAAATAGATAGCCAGTTTTCTGACCAACTTCTGCACAGTAAAGTGCGATGGCTTTCCAAAGGTAACGTATTGCTTCGTGCTTGATTGAAATAAAAACATTCTTCAATGAAAAAAAGCATTGACCATCTCGAACTGGAAGAAGACAAATGTCTGCAAAAATTCAACTTCATGGTAGATACCACAATGAAACTAAATGAACTAAATCTAAAACTACAAGGAAAGGGCAACCCAGCCTACGCCTTGCTTGAAGAAGTGGTCGATGAGACCAATGCAACTATTGACACGAATTACTTCAGCATATCTTTAAAAAACATGAAGGGTGAATTCGCTGAGATTCGAGCAATTCAAAACAAACAAAAGTTTAGTAAATTCTCTCAACACAAATACAAATGAGATCAACATTGAGCCATTTTGAATTGATGCTGGATCGCTTCAAATGCAATTGCTAGATTTGAAAACCAAAGACTTGTGGAGTGGCAAGTTCACAGAACTCAAGAGCAAGTTGGGAGTTCCAGAAATGCATGCACATCGCACAGCACAAGTGGACAGCTCTAAAAGAAATTCCAGAAGTTGAGGCCCTCATATTCGGAGCATGGAATAGTCTTCCAGAATGCTACAGCGAGGTGAAGAAGTTGGCATATGGAGTGCTGACGATCTTCGGGTCGACATATTCGTGCGAGCAAGCGTTCTCTTGCATGAATATAATAAAAAGTAAAGTTAGAAGTCAACTAACAAATAAAAATCTAGAGTCGTGCTTTAAACTTAAAACAACAAGTTATAAGCCAGATTTAATCAAACTTTCAAAAGGCATGCAAAGCCAATGCTCCCATTGATGTAACTATCTATATTTGTGTTTTTAAATGAATAAATATTATTCCGTGTTTAAAGCCGTTTATTTTAAATCAAAAATATAATATCGAAACGAAAATTTTTAGTGGCTCTTCAAAAACTGGGAAATTTTGTAAATTGCAACTTTTGGCTCTTCCGTTTCAATAGGTTGCCGACCCCTGGTCTAGGAGATAGAAAAAAGAACTACATAACTAAAGTTAAAACTTTTTTTTATCCTCTGCTGGAAAATCATTCTACTGTGCAAAATGAAAACTGAAGCGGGAAAAATAAATTTAGAATCTGCCATATCTTTATGAGGTTGCCAGTCAGAAGAAAACATTAATAATTAAATTCATTTTAAAATCTTCTAGGTTGAATTTTAAAATTCGCTGCGACGCAAAAATAGCAAAAAATTTGGACTACCTGTGTGCCAAATCTCATTACTGTAAGTGCCATAGAATCGTCAGGATTTTGTGGCAAACAGACAAATACTTCCTTTTATAATAGTAGAGATTATGATTGTGGGTACAACATAATATCTGAATGTCCAATCCGTTACTAATTTATTACCAATCTGTTGCAGCAATATCTTCTTCGAGGTGAACAACATGTCCCAACAAGTCTGGAAGAGTCAACGCTTCAAAGTAGTGATGGAGTACGAACAGAAACCACTGCTTCCACCCCCTCTGATTATCTTTTCTCACATCCACTTGTTGATCAAGTACTGCTTCACCCGCTGTCAGGGAAAAGAGGACGCCTTCGACCACGGACTCAGTACGTATCTCACGTGTTCCAATGACATCATTGGAGTGCTAATACATTTAAGTATACAAAAGACTTTTCGGCCATTTTATCGCCTTGGACCAACGATGTAATGTACACTCGAAGACAAAAGTTGCACCTAGCGATGCAATGATGTTAAAGGCAGTCGTCGTAACGGTCTGCGTGAGTTTAGTCCCACGTCGTGAAACCGTCGTTAAATGGTACGATCGCTTATTGGATGATCGAGAGACACTGCCTGTTGGGTGTCTGCAACAGTTGGATCAGCACGCGGGTGTCTTACAACACGTCTATCCTCTCTCGGTCTGGTTTCTCCAGGCCTTCCTGGGCCTGGTTGACGCTGGCATATGCCTTTTTGTATCCACCGCTGCCAACAGCGTGCAGCATCACTGCAACCAATATAGTTGCGCAATCCGTCGATAAGACCAGGGGTTCCCAACCTTTTAGTGACTGCGTACCACTTCAAATTTTTATAAATTATGGCGTACCACCACAGTCCTATATTTTTTTAGAAACATAAATCTAATGTCAGAAAAGTGCCAATGGCTTGTTTTATTTTAATTAAAATATTAAGAAAGCTTCATATTTTATGATTAATGCACTTGTATTTCGTATTAATGATGTTTTAATAAAGGAAAAAATAAAACGATTATTGAAAATTACAGTTTTATTTTTACTCACAGGTCTAACAACAAATCATTTTAAATAATTAGTACAAACTAAGCAAACAAAGATTAATGTAATCAAAAATCAATTATTAGTGCGAAACTTGTTTTTTGTCTTTTATGAAACTATCAATATCAGGAGCAATGGAGCTTAACTCCACTCTCAAGTCCTCTTTAGCACTTACTCTGTTTCTATATTTATTTTTTACATGCAAAGTTCAGAAAAACCACTCTCACTAAAGTAACTAGAAACAAATGGCATAAGAAATAGCATAACGTGGTTGTACATACTAAATAATCGAACAAACTTCGTGGAATATTTGGGTTGCTCGTGTCATCCTTGCGTACCACCTGAAACGTTGCCTCGTATCACCAGTGGTACGCGTACCACCGGTTGGGAATCCCTGGATTAGACCATCCACCTTCTCGAAGGCCAATGAGTCGGCCTGTCAAACTCTCCCACTTGCTTAAATTGCTTACGAACATTTTCCCGAAGCATAACTCAATGAGAAACGATGTAACCAACACGACAGCTGTCGAAATGAATTTGCTGCGCTACTGGATGTCCTTTTATGCCCAGGTATGCAGCGTGTTTGAGAGCTTCCCTTTTCTGAAAATTGGATCATTTGCATCTCCAACGCAGATGTACCACGCATACAAATTTCATTTATACCGGTCTACTCCTTCCAGGTGCAACTTTTTTTGTCTTAAACTACGGTTTCCTAAGGAAATGGAGCCGTTATCTAACAGCCGTGATACATCATGATGCCGCTGGCATAACTAGGCGGCCGTCTTAACAGAGACCAGAGAAGTTAACTTAGACGGACAAACATAATATGGTGGAGAACGGGCAATACACGGCTGTCGTGGTTTATTTTATTCGAGAATCAAAACAAAGTTTCTTTTTTACTCTCCAGTCCAAGTTTCTTTTTTACTCTCCAGTCCAAGTAACTACGGGACCGTTGAAGATACGTGAGAAAATTCCAACGGATTTGTAATCAGCGTAAAATTCTACGCCAGATCGATAACCAAAACAGATTTATTATTCAATTATTTACCATTTGATTATTTAATTATTTATTAAATAATTAATTATTTATTTAAAGAAAATCACATTTAAGGTATCGATCGGGTGTAAAATTTTCCGCAGATTTCAAATCCGTTGAAATTTTTAATCTAGCTTTTACGATCCCGATTTTACAAAAACGAATTAATCAATGGCAGTCAAAAATGTTTATTTATTTTTCTCCTCTTCGCTCGAATCGTTTGGAGCAAGAAATGAAATCTGGCCGCTACAAAAGAAAAAACGATCTCCAACAGTTTGAGACCGCTCTGACGATCGTCATGCAGATGGCGGCTCCGTTAATATTCATTACGCTCACAAACAACGCTCTCTAGGAAACCAACGCCATCTGTTTGTATAAAAAAAAGTTTTAGTGACGTCATCCACAGCTACATTACGGTTGCTAGATAACGGTTCCGCTTTCTTAGGAAACCGTAGCTTTAGAGTGTATGTCTAAACATTGTAGTACATGCTTTGTTACTAGTATACGATTGGGGAGATGGTGTTTTTTGTCCTGAAGAAAGTGGAATGAGCGTTTTCTTTTCAGAGCTTTTTTTATCCGAGAACGACGTGCAGAACATCTACGACTTCGAGGAGGAGTGCGTCGAAGGGTACTTCAGGGAAAAAGAAACTCAGCTTCATATGTCCACTGAGGAACAAGTCCGGTTCACTACAGAGCGGTACGTGCACACATCTGATACGTTATGTCCTCTAAGTACACATGTTAAATCATTTATGTCCATTAATCGTCTACGTGTGAATATTTGCTCCAAGTACAGAAGTCTGAGACTCTAAATGAATGAGCGGCGAAACAATTCATTAATCGCTGACCAAGCGGTCTTGTGGTTAAGGTGCCAGCCTCTAGATCGGAATGTTCCTGGTTGGAATCCGGCTCAGTGCATGGATATTTGAACTGACGCTTCACATCTGAAAGCTACCGCTTTTCTTGTTATAAGTATTTTATTTTCGTTAAAAGTAGTTGCAACTTTCAACAGAATGTTGCGTAATCCATAAACACAGACCCAAACTACTTAACTCATCAAATCGTAATTTCGCAATCGCACGCTCCAATAGTGGCATTTAAACCATTATAAGTGAGCAATTACTTATTTGTCTTTAAAGCATCTTACTTTTTGTAAAGATAAAACCCTTAAAAAAAAACTTTTACTCCGTTTACTTGTTATACAACTAGTCAGTATTGCGTTGTTCTATCTGGAGTGGTCAGATAATTAATTCCGATCACCAAGCAATAACGAAACATCAGATAAACTCTTAACAGACATTTATTTTTGGATCAGAAATACATAAAAAATAGCTGCAATGCCCGAGTGACTCGAACGAGAAATACCCGACGCCGGCGTGTGTAGTTAGTTCCGAAGGCGGATGCAACGGTTCGATCGTTTCAATTCACGGATAGATGGGACGTCAATGTTTTCAAAACATCGGTGTTTTATAAAAAAAAAACATCGATGTATTGGAGCCGTTTTTTTAACATCGATGTTTATACTTGTCGATGTTTATACTTGTCGATGTTTATACTTGTCGATGTTTATACTTGTCGATGTTTTTACCTTGTCGATGTTTTACTTTTAAATGAAAAAGTAACATTATAAAAATTTTAAATATAACCAAGTAGCGTAATTTTTTTAATCAGTAAATTGAACATACTTTTAGACCAAAGTGGCCAAGGGTGAAGGGTCTGAAAAGTAGGAATGCGAAATCGACGTCCATGTTTTCAAAACATCGATGTTTTAACAATGTATATGTTTTTCCGTTGTCAATGTTTTATATTTGAATAAAAAAAGGGCACCATAGTTAAAATCAAGAAAAAAAACAGTGCAACCATTTGTCAGTGAGGGCTTCATCTGTTCCATCAGAAAGAGATCATTTCCTTGACTGGTGTGATAGTTAGTGAAAAAAAGAAGTTAGCTTAAGGTGGTGAAAGTTAACAAACTTATTTTTTTACAAACTTTAAATAACAAAACTTGAGGCCTATAATTGTTATATATATATATTAGCCTATAGTATATTATAGACCCTAATATTTTTTATTTACAGTAAAAAAAATAAATTGATTGTATTTTCCCCCAAGAGTTGATAAATAATTAATAATAACTAACAATAATTATTGTTATTTATCTTCCTAATTATACTTATAGTTAGTAGTACCTATGCCAAATTGTTGTAAATATAATTTTCTTTTATATTATTCAATTTGAAAATAAGAGATTTGTTATTGTTCTTATTAATTTTTTACTTTGTTTTGACAGTTAAAAAAAAGTCTTAGTTATAAATTAATAAACACGGCAAATGACACCCCCCCCCCTCGGCGAACATTAATGTTTGAAGTTGTTAAACCAGTTTTAAAAAATGGAGGAAAAAGTTTAAATACACTGATGTTTAAAAACATCGATGTTTTTTGTTCAATGTATTATCAATATCGATGTTTTAATTCTGAACATAGATTATTCAAAGCATCGATGTTTTGCTGTCGCATCAATACTGTCTAGTGCTAAAACCCAGGGCTTTCCTCTAAGTACATAAGTATAATACTTTATGTGTCAATCAGGTTCCAACCATTTCATTATATTAATTTTCCGATTAACCTGTCTTGTCTACACAATAGTGACACTTTATGTCCATGACTACCAGGGCATTAAACCTTGTGAGGATTGATTAGTTAAGTGTCGCAATTTTTGTGTTGCAGGGTTGAAATGATGTCTCAAAGGGTGGAGGACATAAATCATCGTGAGAAAGAGTCAAGCGCGTGCATCAAGACTCTGGAATTCCGGTTGACGAAACTCGAGGACCTCGCCGAGCAGACGGCAGCGTCACTCGCTGTCATCCACCGCTACATAGTCACCTCCATGGCGGAACCCAACCCTGGGAAAACTCCGTCGCTGTTTTCACACAGGTGGGTCTTTAGATGGAATCGAGCTCGGCCTTCCAAAAAAGTTAAGGATAATGCAATCCGTGTTCAAATCCTGTGCACCGAAATACCTCAAATACTCCATAAGTAATGTGTAGAATAAAATAGGACCCGTGTGGATCGTGGTGCTACTGGGAAAAAGAATAATAAAATAAAATGCTTAGGTGAACACATTGTAGATTTTTGCTAGTGCAAAAAAAATTACATCTTCCACAAGGCTGTCCAAGAGGTCTTGTGGAAACTTGTCTTGCTTAAGCACGTCTTTGCTCTAGTGCTGTTCTTGACGGAGTTGGGCACCCCAAGCAAGCTCTATTGGATTTAGATTAGGTGACTATGTTTGATGAAAATTCAGCATTATCCTTAAATTTTTTGAAGCGTGTAAATAAGTAGTTCACATACTGTTTGAATACCACGAGAACTGTTCCCGACACAAACGACCGTATTCACAAGTCCGAGTTAACTCGAGGATCAACGATAATCCGCGAGTTATCGAAAAAAAGGTGTTCACAAGTCCTGATCCGTGGTTTAAACTGCCGGTTAGGTGTTACATTGTGATCCTCCGAAATCAGCGAGTTAACTCGCGAGTAAGACTTACGCATGCGCAGTACTACCTTTTCAGCGAAACAAAATGGATGACAAATTTCATTCTATGCTAAATTACAGTATTCTTGCGACGACTGGATTGGACGTATCATTACAGAGCACCTGCTACATAGCAGCTCATGTCATCATCATAATATTGCTTAAATGGAAAATTTAAAACATAATTTTATTGAAATTCAAAAGAAAAATGAAAATAAAGATAGCTGCGTAATCTTAAACAAGCAGCTTGGCGAAAAGATAGATTGCGGCACTTCCGTCTACTAAGCCGGAGAGAGCGAACGGTAGAATACGACCATGGCAGATACAAATTCGTCGTAGAATAAAAATTATTCTGTTGATTTATTACGAATGAAAGAAAATTGACAGTGCAAGTTACTTTTCACACCCATACTGACAAGTACAAAGATAATTGGATTACATACATCTGCCAAGACATTGTGTACAATTCTTTCTTGCAAAATTTAGATTTCCGTAAAATGTATGAGTCCTATTTATTCACAATTTGGAGTCAATTATACGGCGAAGTACGTGCTTGATCAGTATGAATGCAGATTCGGGCGTCGTAACCAAAATAAACAATACCACGTGATCGTGAGGAGACGGTAGTAGCCAATCACAGCGAGCGTCTCATTTTAATCCCCGGATCAATTAACACGCCGTTTGAGAATCCTCGAGTTAACTCTTACTCGTGGACCAACTGATCCTCGAGTTTACTCGAGACTTGTGAGTATGGCCGAAAGTGTAGGTAGTGGCCGTCGCTATATAAATAGGTTTCCATCAGTTTGAATAGGAATGACTCTCGATGATGACATAATTTTACCTTGCTTTCCGCAAATGTTTGTGACGTGAGGGGGTAGTTTACTGTCTACTAGAAAACCTAGTCCAGACACAAAGTCTAGGTAGTGGCAGTCACTATAGAATCAGGTTTCATACATTTTGAGTGTCGCTAAATGCACCAATATGACAAAATTTTTTACCTCCAGAATCAAATAGAAAACTTCAGAAATCAAATCCCTATACAAAATGAGCCAAGTGTTGTTTCTACTGCAACAAACAGGTACAGACTTTCCGTGTTGAGCAGTTCTCGAAGTTGACAGACAGTACTACTATCGACAGTAAATATCTTAACAGATATGTTTTCCCGATTTGATAAACATTTTAAAGTTCCTGTAGGTAACCTTCTTACACACTAACGTGAAAGGATATTTCATAGATACACTATTTTAAAATGTAAAATTAAATGTAAAGGGTGTTAAAATTTAAAATCTAAAGGGTGTATTTATTGAAATTATGCTTTAAATAATATCAATACAATTTATTTAAAGAAATGTTATTCAAAAATTTCTGTATTATTTCCTTATTTAATATAATAATAAAAATAATGTAAATATAAGGCTTTAAAACATTTTAAAGTGACCAAAGAAATGTATAAATGAGGTGAAAATTAAAGGAATGAAATTGGCGATATATTGTTTATGAATTATTTACATTTAAGTAACTTAATAAAGTAATAAATAACATAATAAAGATTTCTTATAACTAAAATAACCCAGATCTAATAAAAACTTACCTTAACGGTCGCACGTATCTGTTAAATACAGATGACGGATCTGCAGGAGACCTATTAACACCCAAGATTCAAATGATGACTGAAAGTAATTCCAAGTGAGCGGGAGGAATAGCCAAGAGCGAGCATACGTAGCGCCATCTGGTCTAAAAATATATAACTAAAATCAACTCTAGTGTATCTCCCACATACGCGCGACCGCTGGAAGGTTAATTGGGTCCATATTTATACAAGGTGCAATCAATACTAGGCGGACGATATCAAGTAATGGATATTTACACACAAAGAAAGTTCTACTAACATAGAAGGAAGAAATTGGGTGCTACAGAAACCAAGTTCTAATCCGCTAACAACTCACTGGGGGCCAAACCCACTGAGCCACATTCACAAGTCTTGAGTTAACCCGAGGATCAGTTAATCCGCGGGTCAGAGTTAAATCGCGGATCATCAAGAACCGTATTCTCAAACAGCGGGTTAAGTGATCCACTGATTAAAATGATACGCTCGCTGTGAATGGCTTCTACCGCCTCCTCACGATCGCGTGATATTGTTTACATTTGTTACGATGCGTGAATCTGCATTCATACAGTTACTTCGCCAAAGAATTGATTCCAAATTGTGATTTTAAAAGAACGCATACGGCATTTTAATTTGGGTTTGGAAAAAGAAATGCAAAGGTATTTAATTTCAAATGGGATTTTTATGGATACCTAAATTTTGAAAGAAAGAATTGTACACGATGTCTTGACAAATGAATGTAATCCGAATATCTTTGCACGTGTCAGGATAGGTGTGTGTTTGTGTAAAGAAACTTGCATTGTCAATTTTCGTAATAAATCAACAAAATAATTTTTACTTCACGACAAATATGCATCTGCCATGGTTATATTCGAACGTTTGCTCTGTCATTGGGTTCTAATCCGGCGAGCCAGAACAGAGTTCGACCCAGAACATATCTGAGCATATCTATTTTATAGAAAATGTACTCACGTTCTTGTTCCGATTCATATAAGTTCAGTTGAACGCGCGTCGTCGCAGGAATACTGTAATTTAGCACAGATTGAAGTGTGTCGTCCATTTTGTTTTGTTTACAGTATATCTCGCGTCTTTCGCAAAAAGATAACACTCAACCGAGAGTTAATTCGCGATGTCGGAAAATTAAAATGTTACACCGAAACGGTGGTTTAAACCACGGATCAAGCATTGTGAATACGGTTTTTTCAATTACCCGGGGATTATCGTTGATCCCCGGGTTAATTAGTACTTGTGAATGCGGTAGTTAGGGTTGCTGTAATCTGACGAACACGCTACAGCAGTACAATTACTGAGTAAAATTATTTTTCTTACCCAAGTGCATTAAATGATTTCGTTCCTATATCTTTTCACAGAACGATGTCTTCTATCTGCGATGAGTCAGAGCCGTCAGACGAAGACCACGACGAATACTCGCGGAGTGGTTTCGCCCCTCTGCGCAGCTCGGACGCCCCGAAGATTATTGAACCCAACAATGAAGCTCTGGTGCTAGAGGACAGCACCATCACAAAGGTAAGCAGATTTGAAAAGTTTTCAAGTTGAACAGACAAACTGACAACCCCCTGTCACAAACAAAAACGTCAGTGACGTCATAAACCTACCAAACCAGTGACCTTGAAGCTCACGTAATCAGAAGGTTTTTCATTTTACGAACATCACAGCACATACACGTTACAACGACAGAGAGACTAAGGCACACTACTAGTATGCAAAGAAGAAGCCGTTGTACACAAATGCGAACTGAAACTAAAAGCTACCAATAGGAACAGTTTAAGAAGTGAGACTGAGGGAAGTGAAGCCGTGGTTTGCAATTCTCACCAGCAAGCCCGTTGAAAACACAGGCGCCTCAATCCCATGATAGTACTTTACGCAAGTCCAACTTGATTGGCTAATCGGATCACATGACCTAAATACGTATGTCATCAAGGTTTATAGTTGTTGGCGATTTATCTCTTCCTTTCTGCTTTCTTCTTTTCTTTTCAGATCCATGGCTATGGGTTGGTAGAGGTGGGAGCCGAAAATTGTATCCTTTTATTATATGTTAATAATTATTTAAGTTAGTGTTTTATGTATGCTTTTTGTTACATCAGAATGGTCCTAAGCCAGCGGTGGATACGACACCATCATCCTAAAGCAAAGGGGTCGGCAGAGGGGCGGAAAAATATCAGCTGGTAGTGAGTTCAGGAGTGGTTCTTAGATTATTTATGTAAAATCAACGGAAGCTTGGAAAAATATGATAAAGGGTATTAAAAATTAGGAAAAGTAAATTAGAATGAAAAGGAATTAAATTGGAATTTTTTAAAAATAATTTGGTGGATCTAAACAGTTTTCCGCCAGCTGGGTTCGAACTCGAGAAGCCATCCTCCGCTACCGATGCTAATCTGAAGGTGGGTGACTCTAGCCATTAGGCCATCGTTGCATCTCGAAGAGAAGTTCTTTAAAAGTATAAGTACCCTTAATATAAGTTGGCAAGAAATACTACTAACAACAACCATACAACATATATATGAGGAGCAAATCAGAGTCAACTTGTCGGACACTTACGCTGTACGCTGAGGCGCTAGTGTATGTATTGTATTTCTACGAAACAACGCGCATATTCAAAATGAAATGGTTACTGCAACAATCAGATTGGCGAGATATCAAAGTGAAGCCAAGCCCGTGAAACTAGCCAATCAAGTTGGACTTGCGTAAAGTACTATCATGGGATTGAGCCGCTTCTGTTGAAAAGGGTGGCGCTGTTCACGGCACCTCAACCTAATGAAATAGATGGAGCATAGGGACGCTGCCAATTTAAATGGCTGTAAACAATTAATTAAATTTTTCATTGTTAACCACTATTGGTCGGAAAATTTTTGTGTCAGATTGTATATCAATTAAAGATTTATCTATTCAGACTTTTACATTATAAAATCATTCGATCATACAGTACGAAATTCCAAAACCGGAATTCTCCGGAACTGGGCCATTCCATATTTCAGATTATTTGTACATTTTTTGTCAAAAAAAACTTTAATCTAACCTCCCTGCAATAGTAAAATAGCAAATATATAAATAGGAATAATTTTTAAAAAAGGAATAAAACTTTTTAATACAATGCAAAAAAATTCATTTATATTTGCAAACCTTCTAATTTTTCTGAACCTCTGAACATGTCCGTTATTTTGCGTTGCTTCATCAATCAGGTCCAGGTTTAACTCTTTAAAAATGATCGTAAAAATGTGAAAAAAAATGAGAAAAACATAAAAAAAAACGATGGTTAGCAAAACTTCTGGATTTCGGATAATTCCGGATTTGAGACTTTGTACTGTACTTAGAAGGCTGTTAAAGCGTGTGCGACGATGCAAAATGAGACTTAATTATTTGCCTGTTTCTTCTTTCACATACTTTTGAAGGTGTGTATCATATTTGGTGGGCGACTTTTTGAATAACTTTACCACTTTCCGCACGTAACTGTATTTAGGGTACTGTAGTATTATTAATTCAATGCATGAAAAATCAGGATGATATGATGTTGACGAAATTAGGTTGATGCAGTGTTTTGTTTCTAAAAGTACTTTTAAACCTTTGTAAGTTTCCTTCCTTTCAGTAAGTATCCTTCCTTCGTAAAAAAAATATAATTGATAATTTAATTTATTATTTTTGCTAGAATACTCCAAACTGATGATTGAAAAATATAAAATCGATTCATTCACAATCGATTGCTTAATAAATGATTTTGCGACTTTAAAATTGGGTTTGAATAATCGATTATTTAATTCGGATTTGTCGGATCTGGACCGGATCCGATAAAAATTTCTGGATCCGGTAGGTAGACAAACGATGACGGATCCGCCGGATCGATCGGATTGCGATCCCTAGTGTGTATATTCTCTATACAAATGTACACCGTTTGACCAATCCATGCCTAATTTGGTACACTTACACTTATGAACACTGCGGAAAACACAGGCTGTTTTTTCCTATCTTCAGATCCATCTGTAGCCATGAAAATTGGCACACAGGTAGTCCTAAAAGTGCCCCTAGAAACCCATTTTTAAATCTATAGTTGGTTTTCCTGCAATAAATGAACATGTGTAAGGAAACACGTTCTACAGGGTTTGTGTATCTGAGTTAACACAGGGAAATATCGCGGATTATATTTGAAATCCGAGCAACGCCGGGTTATTAATTATATATATATATATATATATATATTTATATATATATATATATATATATATATATATATATATATATATATATATATATATATATATATATATATATATTATATATATATATATATATATATATATATATATATATATATATATATATATAATTGCCCCTTGATTAATTTTAAGAATGTGGACACAGCAACGAAATCGTTATCTGCTTCTAACAATGGAGAGGTCGACTGTCACTATTTTCGAGCAGCTATCTAAAACGTTTTTTTTTTATCGGTGGTTGATCCCTGATCGTCACCAATAGCCCGCTGTGTTGCTTCTGTGTAAGGTCAATTAAAAATACCGAATACCTAAGCGGTTTTTTTTATTATTATTCTGTCTAAGATCTGACCACTGATGTCAGAAAAATTAGAAAGTCCATGGTTTTAATGAAATTATGCAAGTAATCCTATTTTAAACTAAAATAAAACAAAACAGCCAATCTAAAGTGTAGCAGAAAAAAAGAAGAAAACTTCATATGTGCAAATCAACGTTCATGACGTCAAATACCCGAAAAGGGATATTAGTGCTGAAACGCGATTTCACAGACGCTTCTTTTTTCATTGTCTCATTCGTAAAACGCAATTGTCCTATGACGTTAATCGTCTTCTGACCGTGGTTCAAAATTACGAGGTGTTGTCATCGATTCTTTTCCTTAACATTGATCCCGGATAGTCGTCAATAGTCCATTGTGTTGCTCTAGTACGACGTTGATTAAAAATTCCCATGATGTTAATAAAAACAGAAAACAGCACAACTCGCGTCCAAATATGATTGGACGCATTCAGTATCATGCGCGTAAAGTTTGGTAAAATATCGTGGCTCCATCTACAGAGATAAATATGAAACTATTTTGGAAAGTCCATCAAACTAAGTTAGTGCTGCCATCTAGCTTTACATAGCTACACTACAATCTCACATTTCTTTGAATTAACTTCTCTTTTGTTATCCTAAAGAAAAAAGGGCAGACAATAACAAGGACAAATGGGTTTTAATATGCATTTAATTCTATGAATTAGTTTTAGAAACAAATTTCAAGTCTTGAGCTCACTGCATATTCTTTGATGGCGATACAATTAATGAAAATTACGACAAAATACATGTCAGAGTTAACACTATTTTCAATTTTTCTTAACAGTAGTTAGATAACTGAATTTTTCTAATCAGGATTCTGTTTTGTTTCTTTCTCTGCAGAGCCCGTCTTCCAGCAAGGTGCAGTTCAACGAACCCCGCGACTCGGTGTCGTCCCAGAACTCCCTGACCCCGCAGTACTCGGTCGACTCCAACGACCGCCAGCCCGTGTTCATCGGCGGGCGGCACCAGCGCCGTCTCTCCCGCACGGCCATCGACCGCCTGGGGCTCATGCGCCAGAGCACCGTGCCCACGCACGACACCTTCAGCCACCTGACCCTCGACTCGGAGAGCTCGTCCGAGCCCTCCCTCGCACGGGGCAGCAGCGTGTCCGAGGACCAGGTGGGGCTGCTGCCCGCCAAGCAGCCCGTGGAGCGCAGCGCCTCGGTGGCGGTCGGCGGGGCCGTCCGGCGCAAGGCCACCCTCAACACCAGCGAGTGCAGCCTCTACCCCCCGGCGGGAGCCCTGAGGCCGCACCTCGGCATGACCCGCGGCGAGTACACCAGCATCACCGACGACATCGAGAGCTTCTCGATGTCGCGCTACAACCGGCCCAGGGCCACCTCGCCCCTTACCAACACCTTCGGCCCTTCGTTCGCCGTGTCCTTCTCGAGGCAGAGCAGCGCCGAGTACCACGCCCTGCTGTCGGCCGAGTCCGAGATCCTACACGGGGCCGAGGAAGCCGACTACCACATGATGGAGGGGCTGATCAAGCGGCGCCTGCACAGGGACTCCGAGAACTTGACCGTCAGCCTGGAGGAGCTGTGCAGCATCAAGGGCGAGTCCGACTCCGAGCTGGAGGACAACGAGAGGCGGGGGTTCTGCGCGACGATGGAGGGGGGAGGCATCAGCCCCTCCCCCTCGGCCCCCAACGTCACCGTAGACCCCGCTTCCGACTCCTCCCCGGACGAGCCCCTGCCCAAGTCCCAATCAGCCTACTCCATACAGACTCTCAAGTCGCAGATGAAGGGCTCGGAGACTTGCTGCTGACGGGACGCACCCTAGTCACCGGCGGTACTCGTACAATAGGTTTGCATGTTTTTTCGTTGTTGGGGTCGAGCCTGCATTGAAGTGGGCTCTTTAGTGATCCCCTAGGATGAGCAGGACATGTGATACAGACATACCGATTGTCCTTGATAGGGTTCATAGGTCAGGACTTGAGATTGCAAGGGATCGTCCAACTCTTCGCCGGGCGAGTCCTTGTCCAAGTCCCAGTCGGCCTACTCCATACAGACTCTTAAGTCGCAGATGAAGGGCTCGGAGACTTGCTGCTGACGGGACGCACCCTAGTCACCGGCGGTACTCGAGCAATAGGTTTGCATGGTTTCTTCGTTGTTGGGATCGAGCCTGCATTGAAGTGGGTTCTTTAGTGATCCCCTAGGATGAGCAGGACATGTGATACGGACATACCGTTGGATTGTCCTTGATAGGGCTCATAGGTCATCAGGACTTGAGATTGCAAGGGCGCGTCCAACTCTTCGCCGGGCGAGTCCTTGTCCAAGTCCCAGTTGACCTACTCCATACATGTTCTCAAGTCAGATGATGGGGCTCGGAGACATACTGCTGACGGGACGTACCCAAGTTACAAGTGGTAGTTGTGCAATAAATCTGTAAAGGTTTCTTATGATGTTGCTGAAGGTACGTATCCAAGTGCAATAGTTCTTCAAATGTTTCATATAACTGCTGACGGGACGTACCTAAGTTACTGGTGGTACTTGTGCAATACCTCTGTAAAGGTTTCATATAACGGTTGCTGACCAAACGCACTCAAGTCACCTGTGGTATAACCATGGCTGTTGAAATGTCTCTCCTCTTGAACATAACAAGGCAGCCGGTACGTAATGAAGTCACCAGTTGTACTTCCTGTGCAATAGATCTATAAATGTTTCATTTGACGCTGTTGACGGTACGTATCCAAGGCATCAGTGATGTTTGTGGTGCAATAGTTCTCTATAGGTGTTTCCTCTTGATCGTAACGAGATGAAATTTTGCTCGGATTCCCAGGTAATCCTCTTTTCTTAAATTTTGATGCTCATCCATCTTAACTTAAACTATTACCAAAAAGGAATCTATGGCACCATAGAATACGACCATTGTTCTTCAGAGCAGATTCATGGCTCCACAGAACATGATCGTTGTTCCACTGAGCTAGATCATGGTTCCACAGACCATGACTATCATCATGTTGATGTTGCATTATGGTCAAGCCTATATTGAAGTTCATTCTTTATTTGGTGGCAACCAAGGATGATCAGGACTTTTGATGCATAAACCTTTCGAGTCTTGTAATCACGACATGGTGCATATATTTGTGTTACGTGTGTGTTGTATATCTGACAAGGCGAATGAATTACCAGTAATGGAGAACCACCACTAATAATGATTCAACTCGAAATATAAGACCAAGCTGAGAAAACATGGTAAAAAAAAACAAGATGGCGTAGCTTTTACAACAGCAGAATCGGATTGGTTGACATTACGACTCTGCTCTTGCAACATCAGGTCCTTCATCGAGAATGATTCAGTTCTATTCTGTTTCCCTTTATTAGTAGGGTAGGAAATAATTTCAGAAACGAAACAGAAGTACATCGAATGTTGAAAAAGGTATAGGTCTTTTTTCTTGGGAAAAGAAGTAAATAATGAAAAATACTAGTAGTGGCATTAAAGATATGATGCAAATCATCCAAAATCTTCTGGGTAATTTGCCATATCACTTTTCAATCCTTTTAATGTCTTCATTCCTTATTCTGCTTCTTGATCGATTCAATCTCAGTATGGTGATTGTAAAATGTGAATAATTTAAAGAATTGTTTTGAAACTATCAATGTAACATTCTATCAATTCTGGTTACAGGAAACATTGTTTAAAGTTAGCGGAATAATCATTAGGGAGCCTCATTGTTTAACAAACAGTGGTATATTCATTTATGAATTACTTAATCATCATCAGGATACAAACAAAACTTTTCCGCTGTCATTGAAGTTTACTTAAATAATTGGCTTCGAATCTTAAAATATCCTGATGCATCAGCTGCTTTATTCACACATCTTTTCCGTTGATCCCGATGATAATTAACAAATTTCAATGGAGCTATTCAAATTTTAGACATTGTTGATGTGCTGGAAGCTGGAGAACTTTAAAGGGTGCAAAAATAGTGCAAATCAAACAATCACGCATTTTCATCGAATTCGAAACTCGCAATGAAGAATTTTTAATTTCAGCACGCGCGACGTTTTATAGATTGAACACAGAACTTACGCGTGAAGATAGAAGATAAAGAACATTTTTTTTCCAACAGTGGGGTAATCCACAATCATACTTTTTCGTAACTATCTAGTACTGACTCGTCGTGCTTCTATGGACTTATGTGGAAAATATGTGTGGCTCATGAAAATACTAGTACAATCAAGGCAACAACAGCTATGTCATTGCTGTAGCTGGTTATGACTGCTATCTTAGATGGGAAGGAAGAATCTGTGATTACGAAAATAGGTTTGAACAATTGAATGAAAGAAATGAAAATTTGCAACAAACGAATTCCTGCCAGTTGGCCATAACTTAATTAATAATAATTTATTCATTCACTTACTGGTTACTTTTTGTTTAATAACGAGTTCGTTTCAGGACGTTCTTCCTTAATTCCCATCTCATCAATCAAGATCTGACACATTTTACTAATGACGAAACGCCTCTTCAAGATTTAGAGAGGATTAACCTCCAGGAGGGTAAAACGTACCATATATCTCGCATTTCTATTTGTACGAAGTACAATGTAATTTCTTTTGATTGGCAACACGATGAGCAGAACAATTTTCCCGTTTTAAAGAAGCTGTTCCAATCAATTCACTAAAAAAAAAAGAGTTTTATGTCTTCGCAAAATGTTTTTATGCGTGTTCTTAAATATTTTAAACACAGAAAGAACGATACATTTTGAAACAAAAGTATAATCTAAATCAAAATATGATGTTTTTTTCACTCATGAAAACAAAACCGGGTGTTTCACGAATTTTCAAAAAAAAAAAAAAACTTTTGTTATTGTTTAGAGATAAAAAAAAACTTGTTTTCCATATTTTTTTATAAAATTTTGTTGACTAGAACGAACTACCATATTTTATTTAGAATCTAATCAAATTTAATTTTTATTCAGGGAAATAGTGGGGAATATTACCATGGTGAAAAAACTAGATATAAATGTATATTCAACAAAATCCTATAAAAAAACACATTTTTCAAACATAAATTTGATTATCTTTAAATTTTTGGAGCTTTTTTAACTCTGCAAAATCGTACAGAGAGATCTTAAGAGTTAACAAAAGAACTATTTTAACGAAAAAGATAACGGATGTGAAAACAGAAAAACTTAGCTTAGAATATATAAAGAAGTGTTTAAAAATCTAGATATTTGAGGAAGCATTTAATAGAAATTATAGGAATACATTTCTGTGTTTTCGTGCTTTTAAAAAAACAGAAAATATTTCACTCTATGGCGTATTGTTTTGCACTGAATGTTTGTACATAATTTGAGATATGTATTCACAAATTTGTATACTGTACAGTGCACCCCATTGCAAATTAGAAACTCAATTTTAAATTACCTACATCAGTTTACATTAATTCAATACATACATTGAAGTATTGTTTTGACAGAGTTCCCGCGAGACTAAACATACAGATTTTCCTGAAAAATGGCCTACTATTTAAAGAAAATTTGAAAATTGCAGTTTCAAAATTATATTTTTTTAAATAATTTTTATCAAATATGCAAAGAGAGGGGTTTTTAAATTTAAAAAACTGATTTCCAAAAATGTTTATAAATTTTGTTTTATTATTCATAAAATTTGAAAAGAAAATATTGTTTTACCTGTTACAGTTCCAAATGTATATTTTTGTTACTTTGTTCTGGGTTTCTTATTTCAAATACTTTTTAGTTCTAGTTATAGATATTTTTGTTTTGCTTTGTGTTTGTATACTTCCAATTACATTTCTGGTTATGTTGGATAATTCATTTTTGGTTTACTGTTTGTTTGCTCTAATACATTTATAATTCTGTTTGAAAATTTATTTTTGCCTTATTGTTGGTTAGCTCTAAATTACATTCGTAATTCTTGTAGGATATTTGGCTTTGTCTTTGTATGCTTCTAATTACGTTTCCAATTCTGTTGTCTGATTTATTTTTGCTGTTCTCTGTTTCCTGTAAATTACAATTCTATTTCTAGTTGGATAGTTTTATTAATGTTCAATTATTGATGTTCCTCGTTCCAGTTGAATATTTTTGTTATTGTTTTACCTGTTTACGTCATGTTATGTTCCCTAGTTCCAGTTGAATATTTTTGTTATTGTTTTACCTGTTTACGTCATGTTATGTTCCCTAGTTCCAGTTGGGGATTTTTGTTATTGTTCTGATGTCATGTTATGTTTCTAGTTCCAGATGAATATTTTGTTATTGTTTTTTTTTTTCTGTTTACTCTGAATACCTTTTTTAGTTCTAGTTGGATGTTTCAGCTTCGAATTATCTGGCGTTGCTACGAATTACATTTCTAGTTCTTGTTGAATAATTTTGTTGTTCGATCAGTATTATATTTCTAGTTAGTTCAAGTTAAATATTTTGTTGTTGTTTATCTTGTGTTTTTTTTTCAAACAAGGAAATGATACTCAGCTGAAATTTTTCGAGAAATCCAGATTCTATTTCTTTGATGTTTCTTTTTTAAGATTCGAATATTCTTGATCTGTTTTCTAGCGGGAACACTGTATTCTTTGTTAGAAGTGGATATTTGTACAATGTAATTGAATGAATCGAGTTTCCGATACCTTTCTAATTTCTATCTTATCGTGATGGGATTTAAATAAGAGCTTTTAATATAGCTGTAGGTCTGTTCTAAAACCATTTACAGTACTCTCTTTAAACGTCAATAATATCTACAAAAGTTTAAAAGTGCGATTAACAAGGCTGCCACAGGAGATTTTTTTCTACTATTTTCCAACTTTGACGACTATCTTTTTGAGGAAAATCGTCTCGAAAGCTTCTATTTTCTAATTTATGGGGACTTTTCGAAAATTTTGACGACTGTTTTTTTGAAAATTCACCAAGGTTCAATGTAAATTTTGTTTCCTCCTTCTCTTTTTAACTAAGAGGATGGAAAAAATATCTCTCGAGAAAATTTTCCAAGGGACGTCAGTTTTGTTTTGTCGTTTAGAGGTGGTAACAATGAAAGGAAAAGATCGCAATCTGGTAATTGCTGGATTGTTATGAAAACCTTATTAAGAAAATACTTTTTAATTACATTTCTCGGCGAGATTTTCAACCTCCTGTTTTATACTTAAATAGCACATTTTGTGTTTCAACCGATTCATTGTGTGTTTGTGCAACTGAAATAGGGTTTTAAAAAGACTTTTTTTGCTAGTGCTTTGAAAACTTTATTCTCTTATTTCCCAAGTGCTATGTCTGTGGCAGCCCGCAATTAAGCTTCTTGAACGTCGAAAACCGTTCGTTTTACTCTGGTTTTAGTCGGAGTAATCATTAAAAATTAATATAATTCGACATTTTCAAGTGGGAAAAGGGCTTGAAAAATTGACCAAAGTGATTGGCTAAAACTTATTTTTTAAATTTATTATCTTTTATTTTAAATTTTAGTGTATTTTTACCTGTAGATATATTTCCTTTTTATATTAAGTTTATTATGTCGTATTTTGAGCTTAGTTGTCACATATTAGGCAATCATTTATTTAAAAAATGTATGCTTAAGAGTCAAATGAGCATTTATGTGTTAAGTAAATTCATTAATGCTTGAAAAATAGCAGATTACCAAATTAATTTTAGTTCTCGTTTCATTAAATAAGTTTTAAACTAATTTCTCCTCCTTAAAATAAGCTTTATTAAGAGGAGAAGCTTGTGATCTGAAATAATAATCACACACACACACACACAATGGAATCAAATTTATTAATAAAAACACTACATTTGAATTATTCGGCGCATACTATTTTGTCCATTTTACTCAAATTTATATAAATTTCAAAGTATATTCCAAACTTTAAATCCCCTTTTCAATCAAATATTCATTAGAACATTTTTATTCGTCCTTTTCATTTCTACCTTGATTACTTTTTCTCAATCTTTCTATCAATAGTTACTCTGGCTGTATTTGAGCCGATTGATATCATTATGAAGATAAATGTTGTGTAGCTATGCAATGCCGAAAATTAAAAGATGCCTTTACTCTTAGGGTTTTATCACTGCTTTTGGTCAGAATGTATTTACCAAAAGTTAATAATCAGCTTCAACTGTCATCAGAAGTTTTATTCATTTTTATTTCTACCTTGGATAATTTTTCTCAATCTTCATCTCAATAGTAACTCTAGTTGTGTTTGAGCCGATTAATGAACATAAATGTTTTAAGCTATGCAATTCTGTTAAGAGTTGCCTTTACTTTTGTGTGTACTTTTGTTTTTTGCACCACTTTTGACCAGAATGTATTTTTTTCCAAAAGTTAACAATCAGCTTCAACTTTCATCAGAAATGTTATTCGTCATTCTTATTTCCACCTTGGTTACTTTTACTCAATCTTCATCTCAATAGTATCTCTAGTTGTATTTGAGCCAGTTGATGTCATGATGAACATAGACGTTGTAAGACTATGCAATGCTTTTCAAAGCACCTGTGTCATAATATAAGCACCGGTATGGTAGAATAGTTTCTTGGGTTCTATTGTGATTTATTTTTGAAACGGAGAACTTAGTAGATTTTAGGAAGAGAAACACATTTTTATCCATTGTTGTGGATTGAAAGCAAGTCAAAAGATGCGGTTAGAGAATATTTTTTTGAAAAATCTCAAAAATAAAGTTGTAAATAATTGTTCGTTCCAATTTGAACGCTTTCCTTGATAAACCATTTCGAAATCTTTCGACTCAATCTATGCAGTTAGATATTTCAATCGTTTCGAAGTATTATTTGATATTTTTGCTCTTTAAAATACACATTGATTCACTTTAAAACGAATATAACGATGCAATTTACATTTAAAAACGTATAGTATATCACTGACAGTTTAAATTTTAAAAACTATGTAAGATAAATATGTATGGAAAAAAATTATAAGATGCCTATGAACAAAAACCTCATCACTCAAATGTGAGTTACAATCAAATTAAATATTTTGATACGTGTGAAAATGTATGTAAAAATTAAATGCATTCTATTGAATGTTGCTTACAAATATGAAATTTCTATTCAATGTTTATCTCTATGACATGTATGTTTACACTGTACTATCTCTATCTATTTTTTGGCGTGTTACCTTCATATACTGTGTGAAATAAATTTATTAGCTTTATTGTGCATTGTAAATAAAAGGTTTCTTTAAAAAAGTGTGTTATTCTTGAGTTTTTTTTAATCTATATAAATTAAATAACTGTGTTCTGCTTTTTTTTTTAATATTGAATAGCTTTTTTTACTTAAACTTTGCATAACTTAACACTAGAAGGTAGGTACTCAAGAAACAATTTTTGGTATTCTTAAATATCATACCATCCCTTCCAGAAAAAATATACGGAAGCTTTTTAGGGTATTTAAACCAACATCGATGCTCAATATTAACTGTACTATCAGAATAACGCAAGAAAGTTGTGTATCAAAGTGAAGAAAAAAAACTCCAAAAATTAATTCTTTCAAATATTTTAAAACTACCAAATAAGCAATGATTGCATCAAACTGGACTTTTCGAAAGCAATTCAGAAGAGAATGAGCAACCCTATGGCAACCCTGCTCTCTACCACTGTAAGTATAGCGGCGGTGTTTCAGTTTTTTCAAATCATATGGCGATATTTTACACAAAATGACTCCGAAAATACATGAAAATGAGCAATTTAATTGAGTATTTTTGAAGGTATAGTAGTTTTCCTTGGAAATTATGCCCAAAGATGGCTTTTACGACAATCTAGTATCCACTGATTCCAGTGTATTTCTTTCATGAATTCCACGGCTTGGCGCCACTTGTAAGTTTTCTACTTTCACAAAAAAAAAAAATTATGAGTTACAATATTTTTTATGTGTTACTAGAGGGAGGGGCTCCGCTCCCTGCTCGCCAACCCCCGGGGATTGCTAAACAATCCCATTTGGTTTGCTTCGCAAACCGACACTCCTTTCGCAGAGTCAATCTCCTGCGACAGCAAAACTATCTTAAAAATTCGTATAATCATGATTTGACTTTCCGGTCCATGACATCACAGCGAGGGATCTGCCTACTGCTCGCTAACGCTCGCCAACCCCCGGTGATTGCTACGCAATTCCATTTGGTTTGCTTCGCAAACCAACATTCTTTTCGCACAAGTGATTTTACTTTAACACTTAATTCACCCTAAACTAATAGCCGCATCAGTAAAAAACCATCTCCATCTTGTTATCTGTACGATATTGAATAAACCATGTTAATCTCGTAATTTTCTGATATGTACTTAATCGGTAAATCGAGTGAGAAAACGAGCATGACGTCAGAGCGAGTTTCAAGGGCAAACTCGTTAGTCAGATAATGTAACCTTTATTTCCGTGAAGAAGAATGAACTTAATCGCTCCGCGATCCAAAAAATACAAAATTTGTCTGACAAACTTTTGATCGCATCGAATTTATTTATTAACCAATTTCAAAAATAATTGTACCGTAAGAAAGAAGATATTCTAAGGTTCCCTGAAACGTTTTCAAATTTAAAAACTAATAGTAATAAGGTATAGATATGACAGTTTTAACAAACAAATAACGAAACTGTCTCGATTTTTCCCTAATTTCAAATAAATATTATCAAGAACCAAATTCAAATTCAAAAAAAAAAAAAAACTCGACAATCTGCAAAAATTCAAGTTTATAGGTACACTCAAACCTGTTTTTGCGCGGTTGATAGGGACCGCATAAAAGAAAACGCATAAAAAAAATCTTCCAAAACTTCACGAGTAGCTATAAAAAATATTTTTCGCAACACATTTAAAATGTATTTTTTTTATTCGGTGAATAGGGACCGCATAAAAAAAGTCTCACGTAGAAAAAAACTCAAAACCTTACGAAATAACTAGAAATTGCTTATTTAAACGAAATCAAGACACGAGGCTTGGCAACTATTTGGAATCTCGTCAAATCTTTTGGAATCTCATTTAGAAAATACTCATGCGAACATTTTTAAATATTTTATTTACATGCGTTTATTTTACACATTCAAAACTTTTCAAAATGTAGAACCATTATCCTTCGTAGTCTGACAATACGCGGATTTTCTTGTGGTGAACTGGTTCAAAATCACTTTCGTCACTTGAAGATACTACCTCGCACTCGTTTAGAATTGACTTGTCTTCAGTTACCATGTCGTCGGTGATCAGTTTTTGCGACGACTGTTGTTTCACTAGCCGCTTGTATATGTCTCGGTAGCCAGATATACCAGATTGAAGCTCCTTTTGGAATTTTGAAGTTCTTTCAGAAATGGTATCGATTGCAAGAAAATGTCCTTCTAGTTTACTGCAAAGTTGGAGTCCTGCATAGATTTGTTGCAAAAATAAGACTCGAAATAAACGAAGTATCAGAGCTGAAATTTCATAATAAAAAAATATTAATAATAATTGTAGGAAACAACATTGCCTTTTCAGCAGTACTGGTAAAACAATTTAAGTACGTATTAAAAAAAATTTTATTTAAGTAATTTTTATTGATACATTTGGGTTATTCCATATCAAATCGACCAATAAAAAATTATTTTAAACCTTGACGTTTGCAAAATGTATCATATTTAGTGATTGTGTTCTACTCATCAATATGACCAAAAATATAAAGTTTTAATTTTTTCGACCTTTCATTTTTGAGTAATGAATTTTTGAAAAATTCAAAAACACCAGTTTTTAGGAACGTTTTGATATATTTAAAAGCGCGTAACTCAATAATCATTTGTACTAGAAAGCTCAAATTTGTACCAGTTTCTTAAGAATTACAAGGGCTTTAATTTGACATATAGCTCGAGTGTACCACATCACTTTATATTTTTTAAATGCCAAAAAGGGGGCGGGGTTATAAAAAAACAAAAATCGGAATTTTTAATTTTGATGAAAAAATTATATTTTATACTAAACTTTAATAGTAAGTTGTGTAGAAAGTATCATGATGGTATTCCAATGGTGTCATATTAAAATAATTTTTTATTTGAATTGAGACGAGTGAAAATTTTGTTAATTCGTTACACGTTACCCTAGATAAAAATTAACATCTTCACTAACACTCTATTTTATTTAAATTTCATTTCCAATATTTTATTTAAACAACAAATTCAACTTACTTTACACTCAAGTAACAGGTTTTTTTTTCTTTTAGCACTTAGTAAAGGAGAGTTCTTTTCTTTGCCATAATGTGTGCTGCTTCAGTCATCTCATCTCTTAGAACTTGGTAGGTGGTTCTACCTGTTGCTGTGGTTGGATGTAATTTCATAAAATATAGCTCATTGGCAGTGCTAAGGTATCTGCTCTCCTAGGATATGTGAATGTTGGCGATGGTCCTTTTTTGGGTGAAGAAAGGAAACACGAACGAATTTCATTTTCAACATCGTCTTATTGAGTCAACATGCTCCAACTACCATTCTTTATCGTAAGCACAAGTGACAAAACCCGCAATTTCTTCAAATGAAATGTCTTCATCACCAGGGCTGATCTATACCATGTGTGTTTCTGAATCATCAGAAAATGAGTAAATTTTGGATTTGATCCTATTTAGATCTATACTCTGTTTCACCTTAACTTGTCAGTATTGGGAAAGGCAGAAATGATGTTCATCCGCATGAAAAATAATTCCAACTTGATTTGGAATTTAAAATAAAGAAAATGCATATAAACGTGTAAAAATTGTCCTACAATGAAGGAGTGATTTTTGAACCTTTATAATCGGTTATTTATTTGTAAAAAGCATTTTTTTTTGACCGAAGCGAATGAATATATCCGAAACGGAATTCTAAACCGGTTTCCATGGTAACATTTCTGGCGAGCTAAATACGCTTTCCGGCCAAGTCTGCGCCATTTCGCTCTGCGTCTTTGCTAGCGTGTGTATTTACGTTCATATCTCTCTTGTGCTATTTTATTGGAGTGTGTTTGATACTCTGAACATGGCTGAAAAAGGAACGTCACCATCCAAGCTGTATACGCCATCAAAGCAAGGAAAATCAATTGGTAGTGGAGCTCGCAGGAACATATTGAATGTTTATTCTAGACTTCGAGAAGAAAACCATAGTGATTCCATTAACCAAATCGTCGGAAAGGTGTCTCAACTAACTGGTGTTTCCAAAAGAACTGTTTTTCGTTTGAAAAAAGAAAAGAAGACGACAAGTCCTTTGAGTACTCCAGGAAAAAAACGACCTTATGCCGTTGGAAAAAGAACAAGAATGATGAAATATGACAACTTTACTTTATCGTGCATCCGACGAAAAATTCATGATTGTTTTCGTCGAAATGAAATTCCTACATTGGACAAAGTTCTAAATGAAATTAACAATGATAAGGATATTTTTTCGACAAACATTAGCCGAAGTACACTGTACAGGATACTGAAAGATTTGGGATTTTCCTTTGAAAAGCGAAAAAGGCAGGCTATGCTTTTAGAAAGACACGACATAATTTTATGGCGAAGAAATTATTTACGAAAAATTAGAGAACTGAAGAATGAAAATGCTTCAATCTATTATTTAGATGAAACATGGGTGAATGAAGGACACTCACAAAGTCGAGTATGGCAAGACAAAAACATCAAAAGCACCAATGAAGCTTCCTCTTCAAGTTTGACAACAGGCTTGGCTGCACCAAAAGGAAAAGGAAGAAGACTCATCATTACCCATATCGGAAGTGATGAAGGATTTGTACCTGATGCGGCTGACATTTTTGTAGGAAAAAAATCCGGTGACTACCACGAAGAAATGGATGGTAACCATTTTGAGAAGTGGTTTGAAGATATCATGCCTAAATTGAAACGAAACAGCTTTGTAGTGATGGACAATGCCCCCTATCACTCGGTGAAGAAAGAAAAAATTCCGACGACATCTTGGAAAAAAAGTGCAATTCAAGAATGGCTATCGTTGAAAAACATTACGTGGAACCAGGACATGATCAAGATTGAACTGTTGAAAAAAGTTAGCGAAATCAAACATATGTTTGATAAATACAGAGTTGAAGAAATTGCCGAAAAATTTGGACATAAGGTTTTGAGACTTCCCCCGTATCACTGTGAGCTTAATCCCATTGAAATGATATGGAGTCAAGTAAAAGGACACGTTGCCAGGGAAAACAAGACTTTTAAACTGAACGATGTGAAGGATTTAGTCATCCAAGGGATTGAAAAGGTCTCTGTACAAAATTGGAAAAACTGCATAAACCATGTTACTGAAAAAGAGAAATACATGTGGGAAGTAGATGGACTTGTGGATGATATTTGGGAAAGTAAGAACTTGGTAATTTCTTTTAATAGTGAGTCTGATAGCGATTCGGAAATGTTAAGTGATGATGATGTGTAAATTCATGTGATGAATAAGTATATTATAATGTAAATAGATTTGTTATGATGTTTGCTATGTTTTACATATATTGATGATGTATAAATGCATGTGATGAATAAGTAAAACGTAAATATAGTTTTCTCATTGTAACTACTATTCATGAAAGAGATTGGTTTCTTCTGTACACTTTCTTGTAAACTATTTTAAATTATTCATAAAATTAATAATTTACTACTAATCAACCCGACACCGTTCCGCGAGTTTCAGAATATGTTTCACACATATAAGGTTTATTTTTTTTAACTCTAATTTTTAAAATGGTTTCATTTTTTTTATTATTGTATGTGTATTCACTATATTTGTATTTTTTATATTCTATTTATTTATTGTGAATGTATTTTATATCCTCTATGTTATATGTATTTTTATTTGTTATTTACTTTCTTTAATATCAGAATAAATTTGATTTAATTTGGAGACTATATTTTGCTGTTAAGAAAAACACATATTTTAGCAGACGACGCACTCTCCCCTACCTTGTCCAACCAAATGTAAGACCAAAGGAGTAATTAAATTGGATTAATTTCCTTTAATAAAATTATTAAAATTGAAAAAAGAAGTATTAATCAAGGTGTTTAGCTTTCAGGTAAGTAAATTCAAAAAATGAATTTTATGGTTCATCACATCTTTAAATAGACTGTTTTTTTAAACAACATTTATTGTAAAAAAATTTTAAATATATATATTTTTAAATAACTAAAAATAATACTCATTTAGAAAAATCAAAACGCATTTATATTAACATAGAGTAGCTTTTTGTTTAATTAACAAATGTAATGCAAGAGCCATTAGAAATTAAAGATCTGTGAAACGTATAGAATTTCCACGTGCATTTTATCTCTCCTTGCCAAAAAGGGCGAATTTCCTCGCTTATAGCTGACTTCTTCTGACATTGTAACCCTAGTTTCTACGACAACGGCTGTGATGCGGTCAACGTAGCCTTTACTCTACTGACAAGTTAAGGTGAAACAGAGTATAGAGGAATGAAGGCATGAAATATTTGGTCCCTGAGACTGCCACAGCTTTTTCAAAACTTGTTTTTAGAATCTTTTCTTCATTTATATACTCTTCATTGGTTACGTAAAAAAATGTGATGGATGACAAATTTTTCACACTCCACTGAAAAATATGTAAAGGTGTTAGAATTTGGTTTTCTAATGGATTTTGGATGCTGGCTTTGGAGGCAAACCTTTTTACCTTAACCCTGACTCCATCACTAACTCCCTTTCCATGTGATGTGGCATAAAAGTGCCACTTTGCCTCAAGTCCATCACAGTCCTCTTTGTGATAGCAAAGGTTCAGAAAATTCTTACGTTTTTTGTACTGCGCAGCTGAACTATCTGAAAAATAGTACAGCTTTTTCAAATCTACTATTGATTTGGCAAATAATTTCTCAGACATAGGATCAACTTTCTGGACTATTAAATTTTCTGCAAAGCATGAACAATGACAAAATGTGTGTTAACATCAAATTTGAAGATGGGAAGGGAGTGAGATGGAGTAGATCGTACGGTAAAAAGGTTTGCAGCCAAAGCCAGCCTCCAAAATCCATTAGAAAACTAAATTCTAACACCTTTTCAGCTATTTCAGTGGAGTGTGAAAAATTTGCCATCCATCACATTTTTTATGTAACCAATGAAGAGTATATAAATGAAGAAAAGATTCTAAAACCAAGCTTTGAAAAAGCTGTGGCAGTCCAGAAATTTCATGCCTTCATTCCTCTAGATCTAAATAGGATCAAAACCAAAATTTACTCATTTTCTGATGATTTAGAAACACACAGGATACAGATCAGCCCTGGTGATGAAGACATTTCATTTAAAGAAATTGTGGGTTCTGTCGCTTTTGCTGACGATAAAGAGTGGTAGTTGGTGCATGTTGACTCAAAAGACGATGTTGAAAAGGAAATTCGTTCGTGTTTCCTTTCTTCACCTAAAATTACCATCGCCATCATTCATATATCCTAGGAGAGCAGATACCTTAGCACTACCAATGAGCTATATTTTGTGAAATTACATTCAACCACAGCAACAGGTAGACCCTGCCAAGTTCTAGCAGATGAGATAGCTGAAGCAGTACAAATTTTGACAAAGAAGAGAACTCATCTTTACTAACTTGAAGTGCTAAAACAAGAAGAAAAAACTGTTCCTTGAGTGTAAAGTAGGTTGAATTTGTTGTTTAAATAAAATAGGGGAAATGAAATTTAAATGAAATAGAGTTAGTTAAGATATAAATTTTTATCTTGGGTAACAAGTAACGAATTAACAGAATTTTCACATGTCTCAATTCATATAAAAATTATTTTAATATGACACTATTGGAATATCATCATGAAACTTTGTGCACTACTTACTATTGAGGTTAAGTGTAAAATATAGTTTTTTCAACGAAATTAAAAATTTCGTTTTTTGTTTTGTTACATAAAAAAAAAAACTTTTTTTAGTTTTTAAGAATATATATAAAGTGATGGGGTACACTTATGCTATATATCAAATCCTTGTAATTCCTTGTAATCCTGTAATTAAATCCCTTGTAATTCTTAAGAGAATGTTACAAATTTCAGCTTTCTAGTACAAACGGTTCTTGAGTTAAATGCCTTTTAATAATATCAAAACTTTTCCAAAAAATTGCTGTTTTTGAATTTTTCAAAAATTCATAACTCAAAAACAAAAGGTCCAAAAAAATTAAACTTTATATTTTTTATCTACTAAGCTAATATTATCATATATAAAAAATCATAAAGATATGAAGACATCGTGTTTTGACCATTGGTTGATTTGGTTGTCAATTGTGTTCTAATTTGATTGAAATTTTGAAAGGACTATAAGTAGATTGTACTGAATAATTTTCTTTCATATACCGCACAAAAAAGATCGCATAAAAAAGATCGTACAAAAAAGAGATCGGGCAAAAAAAAGATCGCACAAAAACAAGTTTGAGTGTACTCTAAAAAACTGACGGCTGAAGACTGAAAATTTGTTCGTGTTTTGCTCACTCGTGGAAGAAATTTCGCTTTTTCGACTTAGACATTTAATAAACCCTAAACTAATAGACGTTTAAAAAAAAGTCTTTTTCACCGTGTTCCCTGTGCAATTTTGAACAAACCATGTTAATTTCTGAATTTTCGTATTCGTACTTTCTCGGGAAACCGTCGAAGAATCGTGCAAAAAAAGTTTTCAATCCAGCGGCGGCGGTAACTTTTCTTTAATACAGAGAGATTCCGGGAAACTGGGTAGTTGTGGAATATGTTCTGAAAGTAACTCTATCTCAGAAGTCTACCGTGATGGCAAAAGGGTGCAGAACTTCACAATTGATCGAAATGTCGTGATCCCTAATTGGTATCTATATACGGTATCCACACGACAATATGTTTAAAAATTTAGGGTCAGGTGAGGTAAAAGGATCATTTTCCACAAATATTTTGTATTTTTACTCTTTCGATATTTTGACTGTTACTGTAAAGGTTGGAACCCAAAATGGAACTCTTACCACAGCAACTGAAAAAACTGGAGAAAAAACACAAATACTTTGATTAAGAACTTTTTACAACTGCCCCTACATTATCCTACTATACATCAAAATCTAATCAAATACAAATTTTCACTAAAAATTGGTGCAGCTTCAGTCTACGTTTATAGGGGTGTCAACGGTCTTGGTGTTTTTTTTTTCAATTGACGCATTTCTAGTAGCGAGTTATGGCAGGTTAAGGCAACCCATCTATTACGGTTATTGTGGTTTTCATGGCAACCTCGGCAAACGGAATCTTTAAATTTTCATTTTCATTATTCTAGAAATTTCTTTCAAAATCCGTTAAACTGCCTTTTGATTTCATTGGTTCATTTGAAATCATTATTTCCTTGGCGACTTTAGAAGTGCGAACCTGGCCTGATTTGAACCCGGTCAGATGACGAGGCAACACCAGAGCTGGCACCCCACTGTCCAAATTGCCACCCCAACCCAACGCGAGGACTTTCAGCCATGACAGATTTAAGGTATACCAGCCGCCTCGACACGATACGCTTACAAATATCCATACACTGACCCGGATTCGAACCAGGAACCTTCCAATCTAGAGGGTAACAACCTTAACCACCAGACTGGTCGGTCGGCCTTTCAAGTTGAGTAGTATTTTATTGTAATTCATCCTTCAGTTAGTTCTTTGTCGATTTCAATTATGCGTCTTGTAAGATCTGGATATATCCAATCATAAAGATGTCTGGATGATTAATAGCTTTTGCAAGTTTACCCGCTTTTTCATTGATTTTCCTGTTCCTGGTATCCAAAATAATGTGATGGTAGTTAATGTGAGTCAACCAATTTATTTCTTAAATAAAGAAGTCCCTTGGGAGAGTATGTCAGTGTCGGTCAGTGTTGTCATAGAACAGATTAACTCTCAAAGAAATTGGGAGTTAATCCTACAGAACAAATCTTAAGAGAGATGTCAGCTAAATTCTCATTTTTTTAAACTAGTCCGCAATGTAAAAACAGATAGCGTGAACAATGCTTATCTGATTCACAATTTAAAATGTTCCCTCACACCCGATGTGCTTGCAGATATACTTTAACCTTTTGGCCGCGGCTATAGATATAACAAGCGCGATTCTTATAACTTTCAAGTTTCAACTTTTGTAATGGCTGCTAAATTCTCTCTAGGTACGAATCTCATAACTTTCAAGGTTCAGCTGATGTACTGGTCGTAGTCTAAATTCTTTATTGGCGCGATCATGGTACAACTGCTGTAGCGGGCGTAATCTAAAGGTTAGCATTTTCTGGGTAGACGCTATCAAATTTTTAAACTTACCTTTTTGGAGGCGTTTGTAAGAAACCAATTAAGTAGAATTCTTTTGATGTTGACTTGTATGTCATTAAAGGTCAATTACTTCCAGTTAAAGGTAAGTGCATACCTGGTCTGAAAACTGTGGTCACAAGTCCTTCCAGGAAAGAAAACTCAACTATTTTTGCCTGTAATACCATGAATGCGTCTTCTTACATCTCCTTACAAACCTCTTTCTTGTTTCAAAATCTGAGTCTTAAAAATTTAGCCCGATGATATTTTAGAGCAATTAAAAGTGTAACAATCTTTAACAGAGTCTAGTTTAATTTAATAGATGTAAGACCTTCACGAGTCACATGTTGCGCAACACCTGCAGAAGGTTCTTTGGGTTTTTATGTCACAAAGACGAGCACAAAAGGCGAGCATTTGGTCGCCAAGCACAAAATAGATAATATCAAGAAAAAAATGTACACTCACACAAGCAATATTTTTTGGCACTGAAAAGACAAATGCACCCAGGGAAGAAACGAATCTGCGCAACTACTGCATTAGTTTTGTTGTAGATTTCTTCATAATTGGAACGAAATTGAAAATGCAACTTGCTCGTTCAGGAGCTTGCCGAATTATTTTCTCTGTATAACTTCATTCTATCAGCTATTTTTTCACTGTAAATTGTACCTTTCTCAATTTGCGAAAAAGGAAATAAATTAATCTCCTCATTTTAAATCCCCAATGCGTCGGAAGATTTCTAATTAGATTAGAACCTTTTTCTTACTTGAGCAACCTGTTTAGGGTTGCCAGAAAATGAATATCACAAAAGAGAACATATGGTAAAATTATTTGGAAAAAAAGAGGACAGGAAAAGTTAACATCCAGAGAAGTTTTTTTACTTACTTCCGAATGAAGTAAGTAAAAAATCATCAAAGTAAGTTCAAAGTAAGTAAGTTCGATCATTTGAAAAGTTTACGGGAAAAATTACTGTCAAAATTATGTCTCAAAATACATGAATGAGACTTTATACCTCCGACACAAGTCTAAACACAAGTTGACACATATCTAAATGTACAGCCTGTTTAGAGTTTCGTTTAAGGGATCGCATACCTTTTACGGCATCAAAAAAAAAAAAAAAACCGAATTTTTTCAAATTCTTTTGTAAAATTGTTTTAACAATTATGAGTTAATTTTAAAAAAATGCATTCAAAATTTTTCTATTAGAACCGATGTCATAGGGAAGATAAAAATAGCCGACATCATGATTTTGGGTTAGTTTACATTTCGGCAATCAGCTGCTGTCATACTACGAGCAGATGGTTTGGGTTTGATTTACAGTCGAGTGTTATAAGCAAAGCCTTAATAATTATACCTTTTTCTGACTCAAACTATTTTAACTGTAACTTCTACTTTCCATTTATTTTTATATAACTGTAACTTCTACTTTCCATTTATTTTTATATAACTGTAACTTCTACTTTCCATTTATTTTTATATAACTGTAACTTCTACTTTCCATTTATTTTTATATAACTGTAACTTCTACTTTCCATTTATTTTTATATAACTGTAACTTCTACTTTCCATTTATTTATAACTGAAACTTCTACTTTCCATTTATAACTGTAACTTCTACTTTCCATTTGAAACTCTAACTTCTAATTTCCATTTATAACTGTAACTTCTACTTTCCATTTGTAACTCTAACTTCTAATTTCCATTTATAACTGTAACTTCTACTTTCCATTTATAACTGTAACTTCTAATTTCCATTTATAACTGTAACTTCTACTTTCCATTTATAACTGTAACTTCTACTTTAGATTTGTAACTCTAACTTCTACTTTCCATTTATAACTGTAACTTCAACTTTCCATTTGTAACTCTAACTTCTAATTTCCATTTGTAACTGTAACTTCTACTTTCCATTTATAACTTTAACTACTATTTTATTTACTTTTGGACGTGTGTTTTTGACCGTGCAGAACGATAATTTTTTTTCTGATTGTATTTTGAAATCAGAAGTGCATTTTTTCTTGATTTTCTGATATTCTTGATTTATTAGTTGATATGAGTGCTTCAGCCAAACGTCCATCTGGTCAAGAGTACAAAAAACGGAAGTTTACTGGTAATATACACATCAGGAGAATAATCGAAAGCGTTTCTGGTCCTCTGAACCACAGTGCTTCGAGAAGAAAAATCCAGCTACTAGATTTCTCGCTGGAAAGCAACAGCTGTTTTGATGGCTACAGAATCTTTGACACACAGATATTGTTTTCAAATATTCCATATCATCTGTCTTGTAAAAAGTGCGGTGGAGATGTGACAGTTTTTAAAAATAGTACCAGAAGTCTTTCAAGCACATTTTCTTTTGACTGTAAGAATTGCAGACTTCTGTGCTCTTTTCGCAACTCTGAAATGTTAGGGAAAAGGAAGAATACCCTGAAATTAACAGGCGTTTCACTTATGCAATGAGAAGATTGGACGAGGCCACACAGCCATTGAAACCTTCTGTGGTGTTATGGACTTTCCTCCGCCTATTACTGTGAAATCCTACAATTCCATGGTAAACACACTACTCTCGTGCTCAAGGGAAGTTGCAGAAGCTTCAATGATTCGGGCTACTTCAGAGGAAATTTCTCTAATTCATCTGACATAGAGCAATCAGTGAATATGGAATTTTGGAAAACCCGGGGTCATACATCTCTTGTTGGTGTTTGCACTGATCGTCGTCATCGACACTGAAGTATTGTTATCTTACTGTAAAGGCTGTGATTCCTGGAAGTGTAAAAAAGGATCCCTTGCTTACAAAAATTGGAGTGTGCAGCACGAGGGTTTGTGTCTGAGAAACCATACCGGTTCAGCAGGAAAAATGGAAACGGTTGGCATGGTGACAGTATTTCAACGCTCTGAAGATAAATGTTCAGCAAGATACATTTCATACATTGGTCATGGGGATGCGAAACCTTTATTGCTGTTGTAGAATCACAACCATATGATGACATTTGCATAACCAAATTAGAGTGTGTTGGTCACATCCGAAAGAGAATGGGCACTCAGTGTCTTAGCCTCACGGGCTAGTACATGGGAAGAAACAACAAAAAATAGTATTCGGACTCAATATGGTTGAAACCTCATCTTTGAAACCAGATTTTTTGAAATTTTGGGCTTCCTATGTTGAACCCTGAAGCTAATTTTTAATTTGTAAACTGTCTACAAATTAAATGCAATGTTTTTAGTTCCAGAAAGCAGTTTCATTTAAATCGTCACACTATACACAACCTAGTTTCAGTTCTTAACACCCACCACATGTCTTACTTCTACGTAAACATGTGGAGGATTGCAAAGCTGTCGAATTTTCCTTCCAGGGTCCGATCAATTTATGAAAAAGTGAAACTCTCTCCCTCCCTCAACTCAATTAATACGAAGATAAAGTCTCGTGTAAAACGAAATATTTTTAGTTCCAGAAAGCAGTTTCATTTGAATTGTCAAACTATACACAACCTAGTTTTAGTTCTTACACTAACCACATGACTTACTTCTACGTAAACATATGGAGCATTGCAGAGCTGTCGAATTTTCCTTCCAGGGTACAATCAATTTATGAAAAAGTGAAACTCCCCCATCCCAAACTCAATTGATACGAAGATAAAGTGTCGTGTAGAACGGAATATTTTTAGCTCCAGAAAGCAGTTTCATTTAAATTGTCACACTATACACAACCTAGTTTCAGTTCTTAACACCCACCACATGACTTACTTCTACGTAAACATATGGAGGATTGCAAAACTGTCGAATTTTCCTTCCAGGGTCCGATCCATTTATGAAAAAGTGAAATAAACTCACCCTCACCTCATTTAATACAAAGATAAAGTGTCGTGTAAAACGGAATGGATCGATACTTTTTTTTGGAAAACAAAACTTAAAACTATCGGCGTGATATTGGACAGATCAGCGAAAAATCACTTCCAGGATAAACCACCGTTGTCAAATCTGATGCCCATGCATGCCCATCACGTGGAATCCCCGCATCCAAGCTTCCTCCGCGTCCATATCCTAAATTTCAATTTCTCCTTCAATGAAAAACGCCGCTTTGAAACCAACATACCAGTGGCTCCTCAAATTTGAAAATAATAATAAAAGCGGTCAATTTTTCCCTGCTGTTTCTTTTAGGACGGATAGATTCAATTACTCTCTGACTGTAAAACAAACAAGGTATTTCATAAAAGTGAAAAACCTCGTGTATCGGTGGCAGTGAGTGAACTGTCAGTTTATAGGGATTGACTTTTTTTTAGAGTTGATTCTGGTGAGGGGTGAAATACGTCCGTTCCGAAGTTGTTATGGGAATCGGGCTCAATCTGGTGGTTTAAAATCGGTTGTTTTTTATGGAGGTGTAAGGATTCGTGAAGGACGGTTTTTGTGATGGGAAACACTGCCTCTGTCTTGACGTCCGTTCGAGTTCTTTTTTACGGGGTGAGGGAGGAGTGGAACGTGTTTGGGAAGTTTTAGGGGATGGTTGGATGCGGGGGAATGGCATCAAATTGCGTAGTTCTTCCAGTTCGTGTATCGGTGGCAGTGAGTGCCTGCCAGCCAGGCATCCTCAACAAATTCCCAAATATCGCAGGGCATAGGGTAATTTTAATAACGAAGTACTAGAGCAGGGATGGCCAACCCGCGGCACGCGAGCCACAGTGTGGCACAATGGAGTTTTAACAGTGGCACGCAAATACTTTTTAAAATTAATATATATATTTGTTTCTAATGGCGGGCACATTTGACCAAAGTCATTGACCACTACAAGGCCGGAAATTATGGCCACTTGTGAAGGAGCACCCAGTGGGAGGACAATCATTGCCCCTAACAATTTATACTTCGTAATTTTGAACCATGTTCAAATGACGAAGCAACACCTGAGCTGGTATACGCTTACAAACATCCATGCCCGAACCCGGATTCGAACCGGGGACCTTCCTATCTAGAGGCTGACACCTTAGCCACTATACCGGTTGGTCGGCTTAAAATTAATATTAAATGTTTCAAATTATATTTAGCTCAGATGTTGCTTCGTCATCTGACCGTGGTTCAAAATTACGAGGTGTCGTCCTCGAATCTTTGCCTTAAGGGACTGATTCCGGACCGTCGTCAATAGCCCGTTGTGTTGCTCTAGTACGACGTTAACTAAAGTTACCATTACCATTACCATTCAAATTATATTCACATTTTTATTTTATACAGAACCTAACTGATTGAACCTTTAAAAATGTTTATTAACAAAATCTTAGCTTGTACTTGTGTTTTAATTTATTACGTTATTTTTAAATCTACACTACTCAGAATTACTTGAAAAAATGTGCTATTTACATAAAAAAATCCCATAATCAGCCTATAAATAGCATTTTTTCATCTTTTTATATTTTTTAGTACGTTGGAAAAGTTGGAAGTGGCAAGCATAACTTTTTTACCCCATATAGTGGCACTCTTCCCAAAAAGGTTAGCCACCCCTGTACTAGAGCAACACAACGGGCTATTGACGACGATCCGGGATCAATCACCGAATGCAAAGATCCGAAGACAACAACGTGTCATTTTGAACCACGGTCAAATGACGAGGTAACACCTGAGCTGGCACCCTACTCTTCGAACTTCCACATCTACCCAACATGAGGACTTTCGGCCACGACAGATTAAGGTGCACCAGCCGCCTCTACACCAAACGCTTACAGATATCCATGCACTGACCCGGATTCCAACCAGTATCCTTCTGTTCTAGAGGCTAACACCTCAACCACCAGAGCGGCTGGTCGGCTAAAGCGTCATAGGAACCAATGCCGAAGTTCAACACAAACACGACAAATTGAAGTTGTTATAGAGGTACATTTCTTGCAATTTAAAAACATTCACGTTATGAGTAAATTCCTTTTTCCCCAAACCTTTACTGTAACTCGCTGTTTTTCCAGGTACTCATCAGTTCGTTGCATTATTACTCCAGTGTGATGTTAATTTTTAAAATATCAAATACCAGGTATTCCTTTCGTACAAAATGGTTTCCAGGTAGGTATTTTGATTAACGTCAAACTGGAACCACACGACGGGCTGTTGACGACGGTCCGGGATCAAACCCGAAAGGAAAGATCCGAGGATAGCACCATATAATTTTGAATCACGGTCAGTTGACGAGATCAACGTCTGAGTTGAGCCCCACTGTCCAAACTTCCACACCATGCCAGCAAATGTTTTTAGGTGGTCTGGCAGAAAGCTGTGTTTTCATTGGTTTTGGAGGATACATTTGTAAGTGGCCATCGACGGACATATCCATATGGAATGTCACCATAGCGTATGAAGGTCAACCACAACCAAATTGAAGGACTTACGTCATTGTGAACAAAAGGAATTGGGAAGGGTCAGGCATTGAATATGGTACGAGTTAACTTTCTGGGATTGGACATATCACTGTGTCTAAATGAAATTGAATTCTTGGGTGGATGGTGGCATAAAGCAGAAACTGGGTGTTTCTGAGGGGAGCATTGACAACACCACGTCACTATGAAACACCTGCGCTGGCACCCCACTCTCCGAACTTCCTCACCACGCCGACTTGAGGACGCTTGAGGCCACGACTGATTTAACACACCACCATCCCAGATTGAAATAATTAATGATCATTGGCTAAACCTAGTTTCGAATTCGGCATCCTATGGTCGCTAATCCGTTCCTCTTCTAACTGGGCTCCCGTTAACATAGTTTCACACCATATATTCCTATGGAGATTCATCCATAAAAACAAATATTCAAAGGAGTAGAATCTCCAATGTGACACATAAGCAAGAAAAGGAAGTTAGGCATTTTAATAAACGTCGTACTAGAGTGGTAATTGGAAATTTTTGATTAACATCGCACTTGAGCAACACAACGGGCTATTGACGACAGCCAGGGATCAATCCCTAAGGGAAAGAACCGAGGACAACACCACGCTATTTTGAACCACGGTCAGAAGACGAGGGAACACCAGAGCTAACACCTTTCTCACTCGCAACCTTTACTCTTCCATAAATGAGAAGAAAGACAACCTGAAAACTAAAACCCGCAATTCGCGGACGCCCCCCGTCTCAAGACCCGGCATTTCGTCTCTGCCACCGTCCATCAGTCGCACTTCTCTCCGTCCTCTCCCATCGCATCCCTTCCTCCTCCGCATCCCGGATGGTGATGCCGACCACCACACCCAGCCATCCGATAACGTTGGCATGATGGAAACGGGACGATGCTATCGCGATACATCCACCGCCCCCCAGATGGATGCGCCTCCAACCGGTTTAATAAAATTTAAAATCCATTCAGTTATTTGCTGAAGTCTGCGAGAGACATTCGGCTTCCACCCATTTTGTTTTCGAAACGAATAGGGGGGTGGGATGCGAGAAGCCAGTGTCCAGATTTGAGCGTGGTTTCTGTAAGGCGGGTGTCAAAGTTTTCAATTGGATGTAGTGCGGAGTGTTGATTTTGGATCAAAACGATCCATTCTGGGTTTGGGTGGGTGGGCAATTCGAGGGGATACTGCTTTGAAGGGAACGTGTTTCTGGATGGTGTTAAGGTTGAGGTGAATTTTTAGCAACCATTACAGAAATTAATGCATGCACTGCCCTTCCTAAATTTTTAGAACGCGATGGTAAATTCGACATAATTTAATTAATTGTGTCAGCATTTCGCGTGAAGGTAGTAAATTTGGTTACAGATTTAAAAGTATAAATTTGGTTTTACTAAAATATTATAGCAAACAAAATACAATTATGTATATTTTTCATCGTTTATATATAGGGCGTTTCAGAAAGGATTCCCTAACTTTGAAATGACATATGAAACCGTGATAGATAGAAATATGAAATAGGTTGTGGCAACGTAGCCACAGATCTTGTGAAAATCCCTACGAAAGGGAATTCGAAACGTGCATCTTCCCTAGCCGATGGGGAATTCCCCAGATTGATTTGGAATGTAGTCAAAGGAAGACTGCGCTGATATGGACATGTCCGTTCTCTTTTAGTTTCTTGTCACTGTGTTAGTGTCCTGTCATTGTTAATAAGATGTTAAAAAATAGAACTGGAATTGGACTTCAATCGATTTGAACATGCAACTTTCTGATGTGCAAACTTTGGACTCTATGTAATATTTATTACATCACACAGGTGGTACATTTAATGGGCAGGTCTGGGATTTGAAATAGATAGGTTTAATATAATTAGTCACAATTTTGACTAATAGATGACGCTGCAGTCTTTGTAAGCATGAAATACAGCTGAGAAGTAGCTATTTTTCAAACGTCTATGTTTTCTTCCACTGGCAGAAAGTGGCAGGAAGTTTAGTAGTAACCTGTTGGAGGTGGAAATTCGAGTCATATATTCATTGGAACAACGAGGATGCACCAGACACTTCGTGGTTCATGTACGATTGTACCTTGCCACACCACGTCGCACGTGCACACCACTTTAACAATGTTCACCTTCCTTGATGAATACTTCAGTGACAGAGTCATTGTTCTTTACTATTATTCCAAAGGGACCGGCACCGGAATAGATTGGCCTCCATACTCTCCGGATCTCAATCCGTGCGACTTTTTTCTCTGAGGATATTTGAAGGACATTGTTTACAGTAAGAATTCTCAAAAGCTAGAACAGTTCTATGAGGCATGTGTTCCATTTCAGTGCACACATTGCGGCAGGTGGCTTCAAACTTCTTTCGCATGCGTCCAGTGATTTCTATTCAAGGTGGCCATTACGAATCCATTGTAATGTGATTTGACGCCTATTTACGAATGACAATTTACACGCTGTTTAAAGGGTAAAGGAATCAAGATTGCAGATTAATCTAGTCAGTCTGGTTTTTTCACATTAAAATAGTTTTTGAGCAAAAACCAATAGTCGAAATAAATAAAAAACACTTCTAGCTCATATGTACAACGAAAGAATGATATTGTTTCGACATGTTGGGTAACATTATGGAGTTAAATTTTATATGCCCATTTAAAATTTACTGAAATATTACTCTGTCATTAACGATTGAAAAGAAAAACACGGATTTCTCTCTATATTAAAAAAAAAAGTTACCGCTACCGCCGCAGACGCAGGATTGAAAACTGTGTTGTTTAGCTCGATTCTTAGACGGTTTCCCGAGAAAGTACTGATCGGAAAAAAACGAAATTAACATGGTTTGTTCTTCATCGTATTCGCTGGACAATATTTAAGATTTTTTTTCCGATGCGGCTATTAGTTTAGGGTTTATTAATTGTCAAAATTGAAGAAGCGAAATTTCTTATGCGAGTGAGCAAAACACATACAAATTTTCAGTCTTCAACCGCGAGTTCTTTTTAAAGAGTACCTCTCAACGTAAATTTTTGCAGCTCGTCGAGTTTTTTTTAATTTTAATTTGGTTCTTGATAATATTTTTTTGAAATTCGGGAAAAATCGGGAAATTTTTTTTTTTTTTTTTAACAGCCTTATCTATATCGTATTACTATTAGTTTTTAATTTTTAAAATATCGCAGTATACCTCAGAATGTACTCTTTCTTACGGTACTATTCTTTTTTAAACCGGGTTTTAATTAAATTGGATGCGATCAAAAGTTGGTCACACAAAATTCTGAATCTTTGGATCTTTTCGCTATTTGTTAAAACCGTTGGCGAGCGTAAGCGAGCAGGGGGCGGAGCCCCCTAGTGTTAAACAAAAGTAACTTCGATTTGAGATCGCAGATTCGAGGTCAGTCGTATAATTATTCCGTGTGTGGGAGAGAGTGAGGATTCCAGTATATTTCGACCCCTCCGAGCACGTGTTCTCCTCACTTGGAATAAATTGAGTCATAGATGATTTATTTTTTTAATTGCCATTTCGTAACATGATTTATAATGCTTTTCATAAGAATATTTCCCAACTTCATCAGTTATTCCTTTTTTGGCATATTTTCCCTGCTAAACACTCCTGTTCTGAGACAATTTTTCACTTTTAACTAGGGCAACTTTTTTGTTGCTGTAAAAATGGGAAAAGTTGCATTTATCATTCCCTAAAGTTGCATTTATGAAAATAAAGTTGCATTTATTTTTAATACACTAAAATCTGAAATAAATTATTAATAAAAAATGAAAAAATTCAAAATTTATTTGTACTTTATTAAATACAGAAGAACGATGATGTCGTTGAATGGCCGACCCTTGGTCAGTAATTTCCTTAACATTGAAAAACTGCGCTCAACAGAGACTGATGTTGCCTGACATTGTTTCAATGGACTTTTTCTGGAGTAGTGAAACAAGTGTACCACTCAAGTAACTTAGAGCAATCGCGGATATAGCAACTTGAGTGTGATTCCAGCCGCAGTCATATAATGTACTGAGGACAGCAGAAGCACGAAATCCTTTCGCTCCACCTTCGGAGATTTTAAAACGTCATCTACAAAGAAACAACATATTGATGATCGACACTCACCTCTCAAACTCTGCAGTCGATTACGCAAGTTTGCTCTGAAATATCAAGAGTTTCAACTAATGTGTTGAAGTACTTCTTGCTATTTATTTCACTTTCCTCTGTTAGGACGAATAACTTCTTTCCATGAGTTTCTTGTTAGATCCGCAATACTTCGGCGTTCGCAAAATCAGACACACGTGATTGAAGGGTTGATTCAGAGGGCAAAAAATGAAATAGTAATTTAATATTAATTAATTTTAAGCTAAATTGCAAAGCGTTGTAATCATGCAAAAAGTTGCATTTATGTTGCAGTTATAACTCACTTACAATACACCCCATGTAAGAGGAATTTCGTTTTTAGTATTTTATAGTATAAAGCGTAGAATGTGTGAAAAAAAGTTGCATAAAATTGCCCTACTTATAACCTATCATGGAGAACTCTCAACTAAATATGAATTGCAAGTGATCGGAACTTGAATTAGAGGAATAGAAAAACATAATTTAATGCTTAGGGAAAGTGGACCTTGCTAGCCTTGCCAAACAACTCATGTGAAAGTATCCTAAAGATGAATTATGTGTATTGCCGAAGGAAAGAGAGAATTTCAAAAGTGTGTGAAGGTAATGTGATTAAAATGCAATCACAATAATTTAAAAAATTCGTCATTTTTTATAAACAAAATATGTTTACTATGGTAACATAATTATTTAAGAGAGCTCTAACGAGCAATTTACTCTCCACTTGTCCCTTTTACACTCTATATCCGAAGCCCCGTTCTCGGATTTGTTTCTTGTATACGTAATTCTTACTGTGCATTTCTTCATCGTTTTACGAGTTTCTGCATTATTTAAGTACAAAGTAGATTCAGTGGCCGGATCAACAGTGATGTTTATAGCGGTAATGAATGCATTCTGAAATGGAATGAAAGTACAAAAAAATTATGTTTGATTTTTAAAGGATATAATTTATTGTTTTAAAAAAAATTGGTTCTGTAGATGTGTTTTCAAAACAAATATAAATGTTACTCGTTAGAAAATTTCCTGTAATGGAATACCCCCAGCTCTCCCTCTATGTTACAAAATTTTATTATGACACTGCGTCAATAACTGACATTTTGTTCATGAAATTAAGTTTTGAAATCTTTCCTCCTGTTTATAAAAGAGTACACTTTTCCCATTTCAACCAGTACTAATGAACTCTGCACAACAGTGAGAGATACACATCCTAAAAAATAATATAAGTTATAAGTATTATAAGTTAATAAGTTATAAGTTAAGTTATAAGTAATATAAGTTATACAATTCTGTGACTGGCAAGGTTAGAAATATATCGTTCTTTTGTCATATTTTCCATACTCATAATTAGGAAGCGGCTGGATAAGTTGACTTGATATATGGCATTCAAGAATAAATTTTTATATAAATTCTAAATTTTATTCAAAAATTGAGTGTTTATATGCAATTTAATATGAAGACAATCTTTTAACAAATGTGACACATATGAATTTATAAAAATGATAGAAAACAATATTATCTTCGGCAAAAGAAAATAGTTTGCTTTAGATTTGAGTGTTATCAACATAAATTAATTTTGATGTTACAAGATAGTCAGAAAATTACTTAATGCTTTGAAACCATTATTTTCGTTGAATATTTCAGTACCTCCAGATTATGTAATGTATGGAAATTGGTATTTTCACACATACGGTGTAAACATTTATTTCTTCAACTAATCAATATTTAGCTAAAAATAATTTAAACGACTTTAAGATAAATAATAGGATGCCAATTATTTATTTAATAAATCAATTTCAATTCTTTGGATTTAATTAGATGTAAATTAATTAAGTATTGCAATGCTTATTTTTCATTTTCATGTTTGGTTAATTGAAAATTTTAATTTTTAACAAATAAAAATATCGATATATACAGGCCAATAAATTAGGCCAAATAAAAAAAAGGTTTGTTTCCTGTAACACGAGCAAAAATATTAGGGTAGATAGGTAGTAAAAAAATTTTGTCTTGCTAAATATTTTTACCAAACACAAAAAATTAAATATTATCTGAGTATTAATGTTAGATTTAAAATTGGTCAGAGGTGAGATGTAAAATACCTGGTTATGTTTATTTTTGCGTGTCAATATTCTGGGTATATACTCAGGTATTTACCCAAATTGGTTATTTTAGTGGGTATTTATGATTTTTCTTCAGGTTTAACTGCTTATCACTCACTACTCGACTAAATTACTTAAGGAAACCAGTTCGACAAGCTCTTAACAATAACTAATCAATTACAATCGCTGACATCGTAAACAATTAATCGTTTTAACAAACGTGTTTTTTAATTAATTATTTTTTATTTAAAGTCTAAAAATTTTTAAGGGTCAGAATTTTTGTACTGTAATTTCAAGGTCGGTCGGGTTACAGGAAACAAACCATTTTTTTTCCTATGGTCCTAGTTTATTAAGAGGAAAACGTCTCTTAAAAGAAAGAAATTACGAGCTTTATACAGAAAACGGCTCATCGTCTGAACAAAAATGTTTGATACCGTTTAAATTGTAGGTTTATTGATTGGTATTCCTTTTGATTAAATTTAAAAACAATTTTGTGGATATTTCAGTTATTCCGCATTAAAATAAATCTTGGTGTCACGACGCCACTGATTCAGCTGTGTATTAAGTGAACTATTTTTGTTACAAAAGAATTTTAAAACATAAGAGCATATCGTTGCTACGTGTGGCTAAGAGGTACTTAACACTCAACCAATCAGATTCATTCATAAATTAGAATCACAATCACAATTTAGAAAGATAGTAGCAGTCACGGTTACTGTGAAATCACTATTTATAACATCCCTAGTTGTGCCTTTTGGAAATTACGAAGGAAGGAAACTTTTCTGCTGCGCCGTATTTAGAGGGTTTCTATTGCTTATTTGATGACAAGATTATCTTATTCGTTGATACTTGGCTCCAATTCGTTGTGCGAACCGAAATTAATATTACAACAGCTGGCGCCAGCAGTAACATCACATTACGAAAGCTTCGAAATAAATATTAAAAAAAAGGTTTGATTTTGGAGAAAACACAGGCGTCTTTCAGAAAGGGGGCAATACCATCCCCCCCCCCTTCTTAATGACGCTAAAATGGCGTACCTACCTTGGAGACTGGTCAGGAAATGTTCCAATACAAGACGAAATTATACAATACGTACCAGGTTGACATTTGACTTGTTTAAGAGGAAAAATGATTTTTTTTAATTGCGCACGAAAAGTTGTTCCAACCAAGCAGAATTTAAGGACTTAAACATCTGAAAGTTGACAAAATGTCAAAAGAGTGACAACAGAACAAAAAAGTGACGTGTTATAAGGCCTTCAGATGCAATTTACTGCTTTCTAACCATGTTCCCTTTGCACTGATCCATTTCGTTCATGTCAATTTGGTACAGTTCAAAACAAATTTAATTATACATCTAGTATCATCTTAACGTGTGCCAGGTGATTAATCATCTTGAAGTGAAGATAAAAATAAAGTTAATTGGAAAACAATAGTTTTAGCTGCTTATCCTAACTAATGAAAACAAAATTTTAAATACATTTGACGTGGTAGCTGGTGTCTACCTCAAATTTGTCTGTTTTCAGTATTCAAGAAAGTGTTTAGCAATGATCTGATATTTTATCCCCTAAAAGCGAAAGCATATAGTAAAACAGAAAATATCACATTTCTGTATTTCATTCACAAAATTTGCTAGATAGATACCAAAATAACAAGACAAAAAAATAAACAATTTCATAAAAATTTTCAAAATTTATTTACTTTTTAGTTTGTAAGACACCTAAACTGAGGTACTTCAACATATTTCTCGAAATTTGACCTTTTGAAAACACTTATTTGGGACAAACAATCTGAACACTTAGAAAAATGTACTTTCTAACCATATTACCAACGACAGCGTTCTCATAATTTGTTACGAGCATTCAAACCAGGAAAAATCCAGAATGTTTTATATTTACGGAACACCTACCAAATCTTCTTTGTTGATTAACACAAGAAATACCCCCACATCAGAAAAATAAACGAAATAAATTCAGAAATGATACAACCTTGGTCAAGTTTTCAAAAAACCACCGTTTCGCCAAATGGAAATTCGTTTATGTCATGCCTATGGCCATTCGTATACTGGTGACACAAGCTTCACAGTCGGAGAACGAAAGTTATGACGTCACCATATTCACATACGTCATTAGCTTTACATGAATGACTACGTATATTTGAAGTAGCCCAGGGGATCATGACACTTTTCTTCGAGTTTCACAAAATCCCAGTGGTCGATCACCCAGATTTGTCCTGCATTCTTGTGCGTGCTAGCTACATCCTGTCCAGACAACAACCTCCTCCACACCTTGCACGAGATGTTTAACGTGCCGTTATTCAAATAAGCTTCGTTTCTGTCCAACACTCGATCAAGTCTGAAGAAAGACGGAAAACCGTTGCCGTAATTGTTATAGAACGCAACGTCTGGCGCGAATCTTAGAATCCGCTCACTGTTGTCAGCACCCAAGAGACACAACTCGAAGCTCAGCGAAATCACTCCGGGATAGTTACCATCTAAACGGTACAGGAAACAGCCGACATCATTACCCGTTGAATCATTGTAAAGTCCAGGATAGATGCCTAAACACCACGTGTTGTATTCCATGTCTTTAAACGCTATGGAAGGACTGCGAACAACACATCCAGAATTAAATACGCAGTCTTGGAAATTGCGGATTCGCCAGGTGAAGGCCAGGTTCTGACAAACTGTAACGGAATCCATGCTCTTAAAACGCAGCACCTGACAAGTCCAGAACAGTCTAGTAGATGTAGTACTTCTACGGATGTGTGGTATGATTGATATCATGAAACGGTGTTCTGATAACAAACCAATAAGAGCATTTTGGAACATAAAAAAAGAATTCTCGCACTTTGACGTTAGGATTAAATATTGCCTTCAAATTCTGATTGCTTTGAAAAAACGGTTCAGCTTTTATTTTTTTAAGGAATGACGTCATTGCAGAGGCTCCAGTAATCAACGACAGCTCCAGACGTGTCTAGCTGGAAATGGATGAATCCAAACGCGCATCAAGGGAAATTGAAAGACGCGCTTTGTAACTAGGGACGCGACATCGACAACAAAACATCGATGTTTTCAATATTAAAACATCGATGTTCATAATACATCGCCCAAAAACCATCGGTGTTTTAAAACATCAATGTATTTAAACTTTTTTCCCATATTTTAAAACTGGTTTAGCAATCTCTAACATTAATATTAGCTCGGGGGGAGATTTAATTAGTCATTTGTCGTGTTTATAAATTTATATAAGATTAACTATGATTTTTTTTAACTGTCAAAAGAAAGAAAAGAAATTAATAAGAACAATTACAAAGATATCTTATTTTCAAATTGTATAATTACAAAAGAAAATAATATTTACAATTTGAAATATGTATTACTAACTATTATAAGTAGATAGGTACATAAATAATTAATAACTAACAATAATTATTGTTATCAATTTATGGGGGGGAAATATGACAAACTTATTTTTTACTTACTGCAAATAAAAAATATCGTTTCCTATAGTTATTATGTGCCCCAACATTTGTTATTTACAGTTAGGAAGAAGAAAAAAAGAAGTTTGTTAACCTTCCTCTTTAGTCGGCTTCTTTTTTCACTAACTATCCCACTAGTTTGGAAAAAACTCTTTCTGGTGGGACGGATTACGCCATCACTAAAGAATACTTAGTTGCACGATTTTTTTTTTTTTTTAAATTTCTACTATTGTACACTGCTGGCCACCGTAAATGCAACACCCTGAAGGAAGCATGCAAATAATATGAAATTTACAACATGCATTAGCGGAGGTGAGATCTGCAAATGGTTATAATTTCAGCGCAGACGCACATCACGCGCGCCTGTGGCGCCACTTCAAAGCGCTATTTAAGGCTTGGAGATTTCTTGTAGTTTTTTCAAAAAAACGATGCATTATGCCTCGTAGAAAACAGCTATCCTCTTTTGATCAAGTATCCGAGTTCGACAGAGGAAGGATAGTGGCTTACCGGGATTGTGGATTATCTTTCAGGGAAATCGGTAGTCGTGTTGGACGAAACCAAACAACTGTAATGCGGATATGTGATCGTTGGATGCAGGAGGGTACGACAGACCGACGTGTTCGATCGCATCCACCTCAGTGCACCACTTCACGTGATGACAGGCATATTGTGCGTATGGCAGTGACGGATCGCTCAGCCACATCACGAACCATAGCACAGCATATTCAGTCTGTAACGCATCATCCAGTGTCTGCGCGTACCATTCGACGCCGTTTACAGAGTGGTCTGTCCGCAAGACGTCCATTGCTTCGTCTACCCTTGACGCAGAACCACAGACATCTCCGTCGCCAATGGTGCGATGAAAGAAGGATGTGGAAGGCAGAATCGAATGAAATTGTCTATACTGACTAGTCACGCTTCTGTCTGCAACACCACTATGGTCGGATTCGAGTCTGGAGACACCGTGGAGAGAGGATGCTGAACAGCTGCGTTATGCACCGTCACACTGGTCCTGCACTGGGTATTATGGTATGGGGCGGTATTGGATATATCGCACTCCTCTAATACGTATTGCCGGTACTTTAAACAGCCAGCGCTACATCTCCGAGGTGTTGGAGCCAGTTGTCCTTCCTTACCTTCAGGGCTTACCTACAGCCATATTTCAACAGGATAATGCGCGACCACACGTGGCACGCATTGTCCAAGGGTTCTTCGTCAATCGTCAGATTGAATTGCTTCCCTGGCCAGCTCGCTCTCCGGATCTTTCGCCGATAGAAAACATGTGGTCCATGGTTGTTCAACGATTGACTCAGATTACATCCCCAGCTGCCACACCAGATCAACTTTGGCAACGTGTGGAAGCTGCTTGGTCTGCTGTACCCCAAGAACACATCCAAAGTCTCTTTGAATCAATGCCGAGGCGTGTGGCAGAGGTGATCTCCAACAATGGTGGTTACTCTGGCTACTTATTTTGGCAGGAACCACACTTCACAGAAGTCTATAAATTTAATCATTTGATACTTGGTCAACATGTTATCTACAAAATAAATTTTGTTGTGATATCTCTTGTCTTTCTTGGTGTTACAATTTGGGTGGCCAGCAGTGTACTTTTTCATTCAAAAAAAAAACATCTACAACGTAGAAACATCGACCGTGTAAAAACATCGATTTTAAGCAAACATCGGCTCCAATAAATCGTTGGTAAATAAATCGATGTTTTGAAAACATCGACATTGATGACACATCCCTAATTGTATCTTTACATGTACCTATACTTGGCGCAATTAAATAGATACAATTTTTAAAAAGTAACGAGTTATTTCAAATTATTTTACCTCAGAATAAAAATGCTCAGTGATGTGCTTGGTTTTTTACCACTTCTAATTTTCACTAGCATTTTCGACACACAAAGTTAAACATCTTCTGTCGCGGTCAGTTATTGGAAGGTTGACCACTCGAGCCCTGTTATGACATTTTGGCTCCACTGATTTTTTGCTATCCAGCTATTCTACCTGTATTTTATTCAAAATTTATTCATTTATACACACGAATTTTCTGAGTTCTTCTCAATTTGTGATGTATGATCCCTCCTAAATAGAAAATGTGTCTTGTCCATTTTTTCTTTCAGGCAGTGGCAGTAAACATTGAGTCGTTTATTTCTTTCATACATTTTGTTCTCAAATCATTATGAATAGTTAAAAGTCCATACAAATTTAGAAAAATAAAGCAACTTTTTATATTCCGACTTTTTAAAATTTCCTGTTTGTTTTCAAAACAGAATTTTTAACACGTAGCTTGTAGAATATCGCCTTTATTAAACTGTCGTATCTAAATAAAAACTTTGTTTCGATGTCAGCATTTCGAATGATTTTATCTTCCGTTAATTTCTTGTTCGTTTCCAAAGCATAACTTTATTAGTGTCGTAGGATTTGGAACATTGCCCTTTTTAAACAGTCCTTTCTAAATAAGAATTTAGTTCAATTTAAATATTTCGAGTATTATCTTCTCACCATTAAAATGTCTTGATCGTTTCCAAACCAGAAACTTAACAGCAGCTGTGGAACATCGCCGTTACTAAATAGTCGCTTCTGAATGAAAATGTAGTTTCAAATAAAGAAAATCGGGTTTTATCTTTTTAACTTTGTTTTAAGTTATTTTTTGTTTAAAAAAGCAGAACATCCATGTTATAAAACAGTCCCTTCAAAATACAATTTCGGGTTTTACTTTCCGATTTGTAAATTTCTTGTTTATTTCCAAAGCATACCTCATTAAAGTTGCCGGATTCGCCCTTATTAAACAGTTCTATCTAAATAAGAACTTAGTTTCGATTTAAGTATTTTGGATTTTGTTTGTCTTTAGCTACGGTTTCCTAAGAAAGCGGAGCCGTTATATAGCAGCCGTCATGTAGCTGTGGATGACGTCGCTAAAACGTTGTTTATACAAACAGATGACGTTGGTTTCCTTGAGAGCGTTGTTTGTGAAAGTAACGAATTTTAGAGCCGCAGTCAGTAGAGCGTCGGGCTCGCATCAGAAGGGTTGTGGGTTCTGTCCTCGGCGGAGCCTGCAATTCTGATGATTGCGAGATCGGCGCTTCGACCTGTCTAAAGATCGTCGTGTTCACTAATGGTGACTGGGGCACGTTAAATAGGTTTTGGTCACCAAGTCACCCATGTTCCCATGCCAAATCAATACCTCTAGGGGTACCTGATCAGGGGGTTACCGGCCTCTGATTGGGATCTAAATTACGATATGTGTGAGTGAATGAATGTGTGAAAAGGACCTTCCTGTAAAACGGATATGTCATGTATGTCGAGCAAAGTGGGACTTCCTCCCAATGGGGCTCAATAACATGGAAAGGGCACCCCCATCGCCTCTTGCCGTCTTCGACGGGCCTGGCACTCCTCTGGTCTGCCAGTGTAGGAATGAGAAACAACAACAACAACAACGAATTTTAGCGGAGCCGCCATTTGCATGACGATCGTCATAGAGGTCTCCAACAGTTAGTGAACGTTTTTTCTCTCGTAGCGGCACCATTTCTTTTCCTGCGCCAAACAATTCCAGCGGAGGGAATCAAACAAACAAAAAATTTTGAATGGTATTGTTTAGTTCGTTTTTGTAAACTTGGGATCGTTAAAGACAAAATTAAAATTTCAATGCTTTTGAAATCTGCGGAAAATTTTACACCAGAAACGGTACCTTAGATGTGATTTTCTTTAAATAATTAATTATTTAATAAAAAATTAAATGATCAAATGGAAAATAATTGAATAATAAATCTGTTTTTGTATCGATCTGGCGTAAAATTTTACGTTGATTTGAAATCCGTTAAAATTTTCACTCCATCTTTAACAATCCCGAAGTTATAAACTTCTCTTTTCTTTTAGGCATTTAAAATCTGACTAGAAAATAAAAAAGTCACTTTTTTTAGAATAAAATAAACCACACAGCTCACCGCACACACGTCTCCGGTCTGAAGTACCTTGTTTTCATAAATAAATGGAATATAAATAATTAATGGTTGTTGTCAGTAACGTCTATTTTGTTTCAAAATATACTTTTTACCAAGTAAGCGAAATAAACACGTTCTCTTCGATAGAATATTTGCCGAAAATGGCGCGAAATGAGTATTTGCATCATTTCACGGTGATGTGTGCATCGTTGGTTTCCGGTGCCGCAGCGGCGCCGCACGTTGAAAAACCGGATGGGTGCACCGGGCCTTAGACTAAGCCTACAACGACAATCAAGCATTTAAATTGAACAGTGGCAATCAAGCAAAGGCGGTCGCAGAGTTCCGAGATCGGGAAAGGGCCATCCATCGAAATAGATGGATCGAGCAGGTTCACTCTAGTAATTCCATTCCGAGGCAACACCGTGGCGACACGTCGATCGGAGAGTCACGACGAACCACTTTAGGAGCCGACCCTCTTGATGGGGTCTTTAATCATCCGCCAAGACGGCTGCTAAAGCGACAATTCCGTTCAATTAAGTGGCGAGCTACCGGCTACCACCGACCCAGGAGAACGAAAAAGAGATCCAGAGATAGAGGCACAGGGGGTGATGGGCGGCCCCGAAAAAGCGTGAAACTCGATCCTCCCCTCTTTGGAATAATGACAGAGCCCCGGCGATGGTCATCTAGAGGCACACAAAAAAAGGAGACCCGTAACTGCGTCTAATAACAAGGGTCTAATAAGTAGAGGCCATTCATCATAAGTCCGATGCTGGAATCGCAGAAACTGGACGTGATAGTGCCATTTAGTCGCCGTCTTGTTTCAATCGCGGCTTTTAATTTCATCCCCCGACGAGTTTTGGGACGGAATAGCGTATTTGCGGTGTAAAGATAGGTTGAAACGCTTTTGGTTACGCGTCGAGACGGGTTTATGTACCAGGTTACGCTCTGCGTTTAGCTCTCATACTGAATTCTACTGAATTTAAATCCAGCTCTTTATTTTCTGAATTGTTGCCATTGGGTTCCACATGCAGGGCCCCCCACTTAGGCGGTGCTTTATAAAACTGGCGACGCTGTTGAAAATTGTTTTTTACGTGTAAAATTAAAATGTACAAATCCCTAAAATGTAACATTCTCCACGATGGAACCAAGAAAAATATAAAATAATGTATTCATGTTTGTTTTCCAAGATAAACACTTATACTTTTCTATTAAGGTCTAAGTCAGGGATGCTCAGATCAGGGAACGAGGTGGTCAAAGGTTTCTTGAGATGAGTCGATCGCAATACCATCGGCAGTAATAAAGCCGCTTCTCATTGCCCGGTGGCTTTAGCTCCTGTGACATGTTTACACGATGAGCACGAAAATGCAAAGCTCTTAAGGCTTTATGTATCTATCCCTGTGATGTGGTCATTTGTTGTGATAAATGCCTCACGTAATGATGAGGCTATTGCAATATCCTCCGTTGAGTTTCTTGCACTAAGTCTGGTGTTACGACTTTCGGTCTTCCACTCCTGTGTTTTGTGTTCCATCGAACCTGTCTCACGAAATCACCGAACGAGTTGATATAGCGTATCATTACTCGGTATTGTGTCATTTGGATATTTATGTCGCCAAAATTCAAAATAAGCCTCAAACAGCGCAGTTCTCTGAATGCGTGAGAAACTCATCTTCCAATGAAGAACAAAATGACGTGAAAAACCAAACTATAAATATTAGACTCAATAAAACTATAAGCAAAAAATAAAATTCAATAATTCAAAAAAAAAAAAAAACGGGTAATAATTTTTTTTTAAGTTGGTATTTGGGAATTTTTAGGACACTGTACTTTATCTGTCAATTTTTTTTGTGCACGTGGAAAACGTTCCTTTTATTTAAAAGAATCTGATATAACCTCTTCGCTACCTCGGTCCACATACGTGGACCTCGACTCTACATCCTTAAAAATAAATATTTCTGAAAACATTTGATAGTTAAGAACTCGGGTACACGTGCGTGGACATCTAAGCTTCCGATTGACACTAATAGATAGTTGTATAAATCGGTAGCTCCGGTGGAATGTTTATTACTCAAAAGTGATTTGGAAGAAATGGCGTCAACTCAATGTGCTCGTTAAAAGTAAGTAAATTTCATTTGATTGTAATGATTTTTAAATCCTTGAGTTGATGTGTTTCAGTTGATAATTTCTTAAAATATTATATGATTTTTCTGATTTAAGAAATCATTTATCTTATTATTTGAAAATTATTTTGCTTTCAGCATAATTTAGACCCGAGGTACACATATCGTACCCCGACCAGAAAAGTGACACAACTCAAAAAATAAAAATTTTGACGTTATGTCATTGAAAAATATGTATGAGGTGCCCCAGCGTGTTATATAACCATTCTATAGACTATAATAGAAGCTACCACTATAAATACTTACCTAAAATTTAAAAGAAACCTGAAACTATTTCAATATAAGTTTTATAGTATCCTTTAAGTTGATTTTTAACAAATGCTGCATTTTTGATTTGCGCCACTTTTCTTGCCGGGGTGCGATATGTGTACCTAAAATGTTTAACCCCCCCCCCTTCCTATCATGCCACCATCTAAAAGAGAAATTTACTTGAGAACTTTGAAGTATTTCATAATATTTATCAGAAAAAAAAACTGATGGTGTTTTCTTCGTATCTTTCCCTTAGGTGATTGATCCCGGAACGGCGTCAATAGCCCGTTGTGTTGCTCTAGTATGACGTTAATTAAAAACTTCTAAAAATGCCAGTAGCACTGAAAAAGAGGCAAGTTCGCAACTCATATGGCTTCGCTGACCAACACTCCTTTTACATATGCCATTTGGTTTGCTTCGCAAACCAACATTCCTTTCGCAGAGTGAAACTATCTGAATAATTCGTATTATCCTGATTTCATTTTTCGGTCCATGACGTCACAGCGAGGGCTTCGCCCCTTGCTCGCTTACGCTCGCGTTTGCGTAGAGAGGTACTCTTTAAAAAAACTCACTGCTGAAGACTGAAAATTTTTATGTGTTTTGCTCACTCGCGGAAGAAATTTCGCTTCTTCAATTTTAACACTTAATAAACCCTAAACTAACAGCCGCATCGAAAAAAAAATCTTAATAATTGTTCAGGGAATACGATGAAGAACAAACCATGTTAGTTTCGTTTCTTTTTCGATCAGTACTTTCTCGGGAAACCGTCTAAGAATCGAGCTAAACAACACAGGTTTCAATCCTGCGACGTCGGCGGTAACCTATTTCTAATATATATATATATATATATATATATATATATATATATATATATATATATATATATATATACAATATCAAATAGACATGCACACAATGAAGGTTTTTACTGAAACAGAAGAGAGAAATACACCTAGGAAGTAATCCAACCTACAGTTTAATAGTTACCAGCTCAGTGGTCATACCCACTGAGCCGCGACGGCCGCTAGAGGTTCCAGGGCCACCTGTTTAAACAGGTTGTAGGTATTTAACTGTGGGCACTGATGCGACAGTATATTTCATAGAGACCATCTAAAGGAGTCGGTAAGTTAGGGAGGTATTGAAACACAAAGAGATATTAGCTACGGTCCGGGATCAATCCCAACGGAAAACACCCGAGGACAACACCTCGTCATTATGAACAGACGACAAGGTCACACCTGAGCTGGCACCTCACTATGAACTTTCACACGACGCACAGTGTGTCATTTTCGCAATCTAGGTGGACAGAATTATTGCATCAAAAATACACTGGCTTTGGGTGATTATAAAAGGCTGTGAGAGATCAAATACTGATTTGATGTATATTTAACGTTTTTTAGTTACTATTTAAATGAAGAAATATGCTAAATATTTAAAGAAATTTGTCAACTTTGATCCATTTATTAAATATACTTCGATCAATTATTAACCTATATTTTGCAATTTTATATTGATTTACACCTGAATCATGGTCAGATATACTCATAACAGTTCCATTTAAAAATAAAGAATAATACAAAAAACTAAAGGGGAACATATTTGAAAATTATTACAAAATTGGAATCTCCATCTACCTAAATAGTCTACTGATGTATTGAAGGGAATGTTCTTAAAAATATTAAACCGTTGTGGAAACATTTGGCTGCGTTTAGTTTTAGACCTTGCTCGTAAACTTACAATTAGTAGATATGAGAATGACTAATCTATTCGTATCGTTGACATTTTTATAGAAAATATTTCTCTGATTACCTATTGTGTTTATTCCTTGTCTTGCGCTTTTAAGAAGCGGACCCATTACCAATTGGAAGAATACAAGAAGAGAAATAACTTTTTCATGGACCAGTATTCTATGTATAGTTTACGGGAACTGTCGATGTCAGGATACTTTATTAGGTTTTTCATCTTGCACTTGCTTCGTGCTCAGAAAACATTACAGTTTTTCTTGAAATCGGAATTTAAACATCGTATTATGACTTGGTAGAGCTTGATAATAATAATATCAGTTATTTAAGCAGACTTTTATCATCAGCATTTCTAACAAAATCTACGAGCGGTGTTTCTATTATTTGTATTCCTTGTTTGATCACATCTATAAAAACAACGAAGTCACCTTTAAAGTACCTTGCACATTATTAACTTCCCTTGAAGTTAAATCTTGTATTTATTTGGCAAAAAGAAATTTGATGGAATGACAAGGTCTAGTTGAGATTTTGACAAATAATTTTTTCACCCTCATTAGTACAAGCAAAGAAATGCTAAACACACTTTGTTTATAGTGATATTTTTCTGAAAAAAATTGCTAGAAAATATTTTCTGTTCAGCGCCATCACAGCCTCATTATAATTATATTTCTGATATTATATTTCGACAAAATCAGAATGAAGGATTGTTCATAAATTGTACAAAACCGTTTAACAGAGCAGTTGATAAGTGACTAGATGTGAGTTGGGTTACAGCTGAAGTTTCCGTGATAATCATCCCAGAAGAGTAACAACCGTTTAGCTCATTTTTTTATTATACAGAGTATACAAATTAGGGTTGATATTCTTTACGTTGTTTATATAAGTTGTTATATTGGTGCACATAAAGATTAATGTCAACTCTTTTGACGAGTTTCATACATGCTAGACAAGTACATGATTTTCAGATAATTTTACTGACATATTACTAAGACACGGGTCGTTTTCATAATTGTACCTTCATTATGAAATTGTACCTGATTTACTAAATTGTCTTCCAGAAAAGCAGCAAAGGGCTCTCTGACGATTTGAAGTAGAATATCGTACACCTGACTTTCGAATTTTACTTCAGTGGTCATTGACAATTCTTTTTGACTTGTTGTCTCTACAAGGTTACGAGTTTCGTTTTCTATACCATGGAACTACAGGCTTAAAAATCTTTTTGAGGCCTTCTAGGTCTATTTTCAAACTTCCATGTGAATTACTCGGTAGATCTTGAATCACGGTGTGAGTAAAGGTAAGATTTCCTTAAAGTCAAAAAGAATTATTGCAGAGGAATAGGACTATCTCTGCGCCCGTTCACTTAACTCCTCTTTTGCTCAATTATTTGGTGGGTAATTCTAAAATTTTTGCTTTAACGGTATTTAGAACATTCAAAACGGTATTTGGTAACTAATATTCAACAATTTCTTGAGGAATAAAAGTTAAAAAAGCTCTGAATTTTCGTTTGCTTCGAATTTTTCACCCAAATGTCAAAAATGGAGTGACGAAAAATTTCCATATTCATTCTAAAATTTAAGGACTATCTATCAGTTCCTAAGACTTCCGCAAGAAATGTTTTGTTCTGTGCACGTCAAACGAGTCAGGCTATAATGCATATGTAACGTTTTAGTGATATACGGTGATATAATGTGTTAAAAGTCGAGTTGAAATTTTAAATCAGCAGTTGCGTAAAACGCTAATTAGCTATAAATTCAAAAGGATTTTGCAAATTAATGAAATAGCACCCAAGAAAAAATAAAAGCACGTAAACATACCTCGATGAACAGAATTTAATGATAGTATCTACTCAATAGCGCTAAAGAAAATATAGGACCTATACTTTTCAGTTTTCCTCAAAGTACTATTGAATTGTATTGGTTTTGCAGTCAGCGCAGAAAGTTGGACTTTGGACTAGGGATGCGACATCGACAGCAAAACATCGATGTTCAAAATTAAAACATCGATGTTGATAAAACATCGTTCCAAAAACATCTATGTTTTTAAACATCGATGTTTTTAAACATCGATGTTTTTAAAATTCAATGTATTTAAACTTTTTTCCCCATTTCTTAAAACTAGTTTAGCAACTAAGGATGCAACATCGACAGGAAAACATCGATGTTGATAATGCATTGCCCCCAAACTATCAATGTTTTTAAAATTCAGTGTATTCAAACTTTTTTCCCCATTTCTTAAAACTGGTTTAGCACCTAGTGATACTATATCGACAAAAAAACAACGATGTTCAAAATTGAAACATCGATGATACTGCATCGCCCCCATACTTTCGAAGTTTTTAAAATTCAGTGCATTTAAACGTTTTACCAGATTTCTTATAACTGGTTTAGAAACTAGTGATGTGACATCAGCTCCAATATATCGATGTTTTTTATAAAACATCACTGTTTTGAAAACATCGACATCGATGTCGTATCCCTACTTTTCAGACCCTTCACCTTTGGTCACTTTGATCTAAAAGTAAGTTCAATTTGCTGATTATAAAAATTATGATACTTGGTTATTTTTTAAATTTTTATAACGGTACTTTTATCATTTAAAAATAAAACATCGACAACGTAAAAACATCGACAAGTATATATACATCGATGTTACAAAAACATCGACCCCAATACATCGATGTTTTTTTTTAAAAAGGTCGATGTTTTAAAAACTTTGACATCGATGTCGCATCCCTACTTTGGACCCCTGTACTTTCTGTTAGGGGAAAATTATCTAGAAAAATAAAACCGTAGTCTTGCTATGGGGACATACTATTTTTAAGATATAGCGTTTTTTTTGATAACCTGAGACACTAAAAAAATTGAATTTTGTCCAAATAGAATCAAAAATGACACCTTTGCGATGCCAACGTGAGGACACTTGAGGCCACGACCGATTGAATCAGCCCCACAAATATAACTCAAGCATTTAATATTCACGGTTTACTCATTTCGGCCTCTCCACCCTTATTAGCATGAAGAAATCATTAAAAGGATGCCTTTTGAGATTGAGTATTCATTTATGGTTATGTGCGCTATGATTTAAAGAAAGCATTTTGGTTTTCGCTATATTGCTAAAGTAATATTTATTACTGAATATATGCGATTTAAAAATATCGTCGTTTCCATGACATCCATCTTACAGCTCTCCTCTATGTTCATTATTCCTCTTAATTGCGAATAAAATCATCTGTTCCTTTTGGAACGTTAAATTGGAGGGGGATGTCAAATAAACCCCCTCCTGCACTACCCTACAATAATGGACTACTACTTGTTTGTTTGGGGGTGTTTTTCGTGGTATGGCTTGGGACCTTTGCATGTTGTTCCTGGCCAATTGAGCCCCGACGCTTGATTGAACGTTTTGGACCATCAGGTTCTTCCTACGCTCCGGTAATTTTATGGAATGGACGAATGTCACTTCCAGGACGACAACGTTCTATGTCATGTTGCAGCCTCTGTCAAGCAGTGGTATCGAGATATAAAAGTAAAACATCTTCCCTGGCTTGCTCAGAGTCCCGACCTAAACCTCATAGAACATTTGTGGGACGGTTAGATTGACACTTATGGACCATGGAGCCATGTCCGAAATCTATAGCCGAGCTGGCGACATTCTTGCAGCAGTAATGGACACAAATAGCAGTGTATCAAAACCTTGTTGAAAGTATGCACAGAAGGATTTGCTAGCGTCATTACAGCACATGGGGAAGTAAAACGTCTTCCCTGGCCTGCTCAGAGTCCCGACCTAAACCCCATAGACGCTATATTAAAAATATCTGTACATATATATATATATATATATATATATATATATATATATATATATATATATTTTTTTTTTTTATAAATAATTGAAATAAAAAGTATATATATTAATTTCAATTTAATATATATATATATTAATTTCAATTTAAAAAAACATTTTATTTTGATTTTGATTTTCTTGCTTCGGGTTGAACAAAGTTGGTTGTGTCGCGGATTAACGACCTGAGAGTGTTGGGTTCTAAACTAGATTCAACTAAAGAACGCCCTGTATGGAGTGGACGTTGAATCTGGCGTAGCCTCAAATGTCCTCACGTTGACGTGGTGTGGAGGTTGTATTACCAGCTCAAGTGTTGCCATTGTCATCAGACCATGGTTTAAAATGACAGGAAGTTGTTGTGTCGATCCCGGACCGTCACCCAAAACCCGAAGTGTTGCTTCAGTGGGACGTTGATTCACCGACCACACCAACCAACTTTCCTCACATGCACATAAATGTGCATTTTATTTTGTACTCAAAAAACAACTAAGTATTGAACTCAATACACTCCTCCTGTACAGTCATTTTCAGACTAGAAAATAAAAATGTCCACCTCCCCAAACGATAAAACATCGCGTCGAACGATCGAATCGCGATGTAACCCACATGACTTTTAATCGATTTGCGTATCTACCCTCTACGACACCCTTGAGATCGAACACCAAACGATGATTAGTGCCCACTTATGACGAAGAATAAGGCGCAATTTGGAAGGATTTATATTCTTCGATTGAGGAGTCCCTCCCCCCTTCAATCTGTTCTCTCTTGTCACGACGTTCCAAAGAGCGGCCTTCTGGAGAAAAAAAAAATAATCGCTCGAAATAAATAATAGAACGAATCGAAGTCGTGTCTCGGAATCCTCCCCCCGAAATCTCAGAACTCCCCGATCGTCTGATGCGTGCCATTTCCCACGCCCCTAATTAAATGGCAGGCCGGGTCTGGGGAGGCCTTCGGGCTACGGTGGTTGTCGTCGCTCGTCCTTTTATTTTTGGACAGGGTAGGAGCATGTGCAGAGAACGAAACTAGACCAGCGTTCCAAACTATTAGCTGAGGACGGTGAAAAATGTCTTGGGGTCGCCGAAATATTCTCGAACGCGACAAGCTTTTTTTGAAACTGTGGTCCGAGCACTCGTGTGTGTGTATGTGGGGGGGGGGTCCTGTAAGATCTTTCTTGTGTTCCCTTGAACCTTCTTAAATACAACCGGCGTTTCTATTAATGTTTCGTGGTTTCCTATAGGCCTCTAAAATCTTCCTTCGTCAACCTGAAATAATTTCAAATACGCCACAAGTGTTCTTAAAACTGTGGTACGCTGATTCATATGGTCTCCCATGATCTTTCGTGGGTGCTCCCCTAAAACGTTTTTAAAACTTTAAAAACGAAATTTTAGCATTCCTGAAACTGTGTACCCGGGTTAGAGGTTCTACAGGATCTTTCTTGAGGCCCCATATTTTGGAAATACAATCATGTTGTTTCTCTAGCTGTGGTTCGTGGTTTCCTAGGGTCCTCATTTGCGCCCTGAAACGTTTTTAAGTCCACTGCAAAAAGCGTTTATCGCGGATTTGAAAACATTTCAGGGAACCACAGTTTAAAAACCTTTTGAAAGCGTTTTTAAAACTGTGGTTAACGGTTTCCCAGGAGACTTGGGATCGTCATGACACAGTGGGTATGCCACTGCGCTAGCAATCATTGTGTGTGTGTCTACTACTTGATATTGCAGTCTTGTCTGTCACAGCATGGCCAAATATGGCCCTTGTGCCATACCCCCCCCCCCCCCCAACAACAACAACCAACAATCATAGGACTCCAAGATCTTCCTTAGCACTCTGAAACGTTCTTAAATCCGCGATAAACGTTTTAAAACTGTACTTTGTGGATACTATGATCATGTAGGATCTTTCTAGGGGCACTAAAAGGTTTCAAATATTTAAATTCAACCAACGTTCTTGGAACTGTGAACCTGCAGGTGTCTTTAAGTACCTTTCTTGGGTTCCCTAAAACGTTTTTAAATGCAACCAACATTTAAAACTAAGGTGTAACCCTATGTGTTCACCGGGATCTTTCTTGGTGTCCCTGGAACATTTTTAAATGCCAAGCAGAAAACAAAATCCTAGATTAACGTAATTAATGTGGAATAGCTTTACAACGTAGTTTGCATTTTTCGATTGAAACAAATACATAATTCTGAATAAAAATGCCCTTTGTCTTACTTGGAATCAAGCCAGAAGAAAATATACAAACAGCTTTCCAAAAGTGTAATGTTGATCAGTCAATTACAGAAGAATTTTATGTTGAATATGTAGAGAATGATCTGGTGTTCCAAGTCGGCAACATCCCTATTCATACTGTTCTGTGTGGTCCAAGATGTTGTCCAAATGTGATCCTACTGTAATGGTATCAGATGGGATCCTACTGCGATGAGATCTGTGATAGTATTAGGTGCGATAGCTTCGCGTGGTCTATGACCACTCGTAGTCTTGGATAGGAAGATCAAATCAGTGCAGTATTTCAGCATATTCTGTGTGATCAACTCCATTATAAGTCGCTGACTGAAGAATGACTGTCGTTACAAGTCGGCAACGCCTCCATTCAGTGTTCCATGTGGCCCCAGGGTGGTTAGACGAATCCGAGGAGGAAACGGAACACCTCGTCTGGCCTCTTCAGTCCCTTAATCTCAATATACACTCTACAACACAAAAATCGACGCACCAAGAAGGAGTAGATTAGATTAATTTTTTTACGGTTAAAATTTGAAAACAACTGAATGATTTAGTTCAGAGTTTGGTCCACCTCTGGTATGGATGCGTCACCTGACGTGACTTAGACTGAAGAAGTTCCCGGATGGTGTCCTACGGAATTTCTTGCCAAATTGTCTCCAATTGTCGGGCTAAAGGGTCCACATTCCTGGATGGTTGCAATCGCCTTCCCATAACCATTCTCACTTTATCACATGCCTTCCACGTCATCCATACGAGTTCATTGAAAAATGTGGGGATGGTCATCTCGGTTTGTCTCGTCAATGTAGATATTCCCAGATGTGTTCTGTTTTGAACTATATTCTGATTCGCCAGAGATGAACCCAATAGCCATCGAACGGTAGAATATGACCATGACAGATGCAAATTACGCAGATGTACGAAAATGGAAGAAAATTGACAGTGCAAGTTAGTTTTCACGCCAACAACACACACCCATACTGATAAGAGCAAAGATAATGGGATAACATTTATTTGTCAAAGCAATTCTGTTTTGCTTAATTTAGGTTAACATAAAAATCCAATTTGAAATTAAATATCTTTGCATTTCTCTTTATCCAAACCCAAATTATCATCTGACCGTGTTTCAAAATTACGTGGTGTTGTCTTCGAATCTTTCTCTCAGGGGATTGTTCACTGACCGTAGTCAATAGCCCGTTGTGTTTCTCTAATACGTCGTTAATTAAAAAATAACAATTATTAACCACACCCAAATTAAAATGCCGTATGCGTTCTATTAAAAACACAATATGGAATCAATTCTGCGGCGGTGCTTTATCAGTGTGAATGCAGATTCGGACGTCGTAACAAATGTAAACAATGTCACGTGTCGTGAGGAGACGGTAGTAGCCAATCACAGCGAATCATTTTGATCCATGGATCACTTAACCCGCCGTTTGAGAAAATACGGTTCTTGATGATCCGCGATTTAACTCAGACCCGCGGATCAACTGATCCTCGTGTTAACTCGAGACTTGTGAATATGGCCGACAATTTTTCGGTTACTCAATACTATTCCAACCGGCTTCCGCTACCCTCGAAATACTTGGACGGTTGAAGCACGAGCATTAATTACCAAACCAGGTCTTTTCAAAGAAGACAAAAAAAAATAGCCCCAAACAACTATTTGTATACTACCATCATCTCCGATGATGGTGCTCAACCTTTCCCACGAGATCACTCGTGAAACAACTGTCATTGTCTGACGGGATGTACCATCACCTGTGACGGAATCATTTCCCCTCAAAACGATTTACCTTCCAAACGAAATCGATGGAACGCATTTCGCTCCTAATCTACCCCTCAATCGAATGTTTTCGCTCGCTCTCAGGTAGTGGTCAGGTGCAATCGCGAATGACCATCGAGCCGATTATCCGATTGCCGAAGAGATAGAAGGAATTCTTTTGTGCGTTGTGTATTTATTTTATCAAAGTTCTGGACACACACAGCTCTTGGATCTCTCATCTGACGAGATCGCTTGTTTATGTCTTTACCAATAGTTTTATGGACACCGGTCCGATATTTTTTCGCAACAGAACCTATTGCTAGGAAGAGTCTAGCTTTCCAAACAGCCCTGGGAGTGTCTACAAGAATAGCTCCTAACATTCTTTAATACCTTGTCCCATCTTATTATTGGGCCGTTGTAGCCTGGTTGGAAGAGAAACGTAAGGGCAATTGGAGGGTTGAGAATTCGAATCGATCCAAAGGCCGTCGTGTACAAGGGGGAAGCGAATACACGTTAAAGCCGGAGTTGCAGATATTTTTCTCCCTTATTTTGTGGCGATGACGTTTTTAGTTCCCTTACGCTGACCCCTTTTCGACCACTCCGGTGTAAACGCTTTGTCGACTTCATCGGCAACACCAAGGGGTGAGGACTCTCTCTAAATTGTTCTACTAGTTAGTTAGCTGGTAATAACTATTTAGTATTCTCAATAGTTATTACCAGCTCTTTCGTCCTCGCCATTTTAATCGAATAGGTCACTCACTGGCAGTTTGGCGGGAGATGTAGTCAAGGCAAGCAATGAGAGCAAAATGTCACAGAGAGTGAACAAATTGAGCAACAGCGGGGTGCCGAAGGGCAGAGGGGAGCGGTGATTGTTGAGCAATATCAAAAGGGGACGAAATGAGGGAGCATTTTCATTCTAAATTTCGTCCTCAAAATATTGCAATCCTTTGATCTCCGCCGACTCCTGGCGGAAAACAAAATTGAAGTTGCAAACACGCCAAATCGCCACCCTGACACGAGAACTTGACGATAAAACGAGTGACAAGTCTCGGAATAGCTTCGATCTTTGGAGTGCGAGAAGTTTGCAACATCGGTGTTAACGCGGCTTAAATCTGACGTGACTTACAATGTCCTCACGTTGGTGTGGTGTGGAAGTTTGGAGAGTGGGCTCAGGTGTTGCTTCGTCATCTGACCGTGGTTCAAAATGACGTGGTTCTGTCATCGGATCTTACCCATGGGGGATTGATCCCGGACCATCGTCAATAGCCCGTTGTGTTGTTCCAGTACAATATTAATTAAAATACCCTTTTGTTTCCAAATTTTTGTAAAAAAAGGTACTATGCAATTGAAGATCTAGTAATAGAATTAGAAAGGAATATTATTGTTCGTAAATACATAAGGACATAAATTATTTAGAAATTTATTCAATTGCTTTAGATGAGAGTAACGATGTAAATGCAAAATGAATGTTATGCAAAATTAGCAGTTTTTGCTCGATATAGAGCAGGTAATATAATGAAAGAAGAGCTAATAAAACTTATAGCGCTGAAAAAAAAGTGTACCGGTCTTGATATTTTTAAAGAATTTGATATTGCATTTTAAAAAATGGACATTGACCTACAGAAAATTGTTTCTGTAACAACGGATGGTGCACCCAATATGGTAGAGGGAAATATTGGTTTTTCCAGTATACCTTAAGCAAAATATTACACATCCTCTGATTGAATTTCATTGTTTAATACACCAGCAAGTTCTATGTGCGAAGCAAGGTTTAGAAGCATTTTCCAATGTAATGTCAGTTGTAATAAAAGTCATAATTTTTATAAAGGCAAGAGGTCTCAATAAACGACAATTTGCAAAATTATTAGACGAAGTTGAGTGCCAGTATTAAGGGATTTTGACATACAACAATATTCGATGGCTCAGTACCGGTCAAGTTTTTAATCGGTTTGTCATTTTATTTGAAGAAATTAAGCTCTATTTGAATGAAAAAACCAATAGTTTTGACAAACTTTCAAATATAGATTGGTTAAAGGATTTTATGTTTTTGTGCGACATCACTCAGCATTTTAATGAACTGAATACAAAACTTCAAGGAAATTGACAAATTTTTTTAATGATGTTTGAGAATATTAGGATATTTATGACAAAACTTGGACACCTTTACTAGGGATTTGGAAATGAAAATTATGAAATATTTTCCTCAATGAGGTATTTTCACCTTCTTTGCCTCAATTTTATTATGTTAGAGGATGAAAATCCATGAAAAATGACGTATATATTATTGAAATTGGAAAACTATTCCCCGAGATATTAATTTTTAAATTTCGTTTCCGGTATTGGAGGGAAAAACAGGAATTTCGTAATGGCTGCTCTGTGACGTCACTGCGCATAGTAACCCACTGCGCCGGCGTTGTTATGGTTGTTTACATTCGTTTTCGCCATGTGTGTTTAGCTTGCTTCATTCTGCATAACGTTTTTATCTAGAAGCTTACATGGAGAACAAAGTTTCTACATATAAACACTGTATAGTACCTGGATGTTAAAGTACAAAAGTGAAAACACATGAAAAGTTATTTTTTTACGTTCCGAGAGATCCTGGGAAAAGGAAAGCTTGGATAAAAGCTATGAGGAGAGACGATTTGTCTCGTAAGACTTCTCTCAATTGCTGTGAATACCATTTTTTGGTAAGTAGTAATCATAAAGTTTGAAATGAATTTATTTTATTTTTGAGTGCTTTTATCTTGATATTTTCAATGCTTATTAAGCTAATTCAATGGTATTAATAATGCAACAATTTGTTTTTCCAAAACTGCATTTTCAAACATAGTTTTATTAAATATTACGCTGCTTTTCGTTCAAAACTGTTATTCTGAGTGACATTCAAGGCAATTTTAAAATAAGCATTATAAATCATCTGAATGTATTAGTTTTTGGTATTAATTGAATAAGCTTGGTAATTCATACCATGAAATGCCAGATGTTAAAGCAAAACCAATGATGTTTTTAAATGCTATTAGTTTACGAATTGTTTGAATGCAAATTAATTATCACAAATTAAAAACTAATTTAATTTATGATACACAGTAGAATTAGTTAATAATCTAAAAGAATAAGTGATTATACATAAACGGCATAGTTTCAGAAATTCATTGGAAACAAACAATAATTTACTTTACACATTTATTTATCGAAGAATAATCTTAAATGCAATTGTTTTTTTGGCTTACACAATTCTAAAAGTAACACTTTTCATAAACATTGATTGTTTTATTATATTTATTGTTAGAATTAATTTGCTTCCATCTTGATTGTTTATTTGGCAAAATGTTTATAATTTGCACAAGTTCAGTAATGTTACTTAGTGTAAAAGGGCTTTATGCATTTCTAAAACCTTTTCCAAAACTCTTCGAATATTTCTGTTCTACATAATATTTTAAATTATTAATTGAACCTTTCACTTGTTTATTTTTTATGATTGCCCTTTTGTAAACAGTATTTGTACTAGTGATTTGTTGATTCATGAAGTACTTTTTATAAACAGTCACTATCTTATTTACTGCTGTTTATGAAATAAATTTGCGAATCAATATAGACACGTGTTGATTTCATACAAGAGCGATTGCGAATGTACAGGGAGCATAGATGAGAGATGTAAACAAAAGCTCAGCTATGCGCAATGACGTCACATCCAATGGCGGCCTGTTTTCGGATCACGTGACTTTATTTCGTTTCCAACAAAATTAAAATTGATTTTATAATCATTTCAAAATAATTTTGAAAGTTTAAACGCAATATTTGAAGATTTTTAAACTTAGAAATACTAGAAAAGATCATTTGTAAGCAAAACCCTCGCACATGCAAATACCTCATTACAGAAACATTTTCAAAACACAATAACAATGGAAAATACGCTTGATGTTCAAGAAAATGCAATAAAAATATATTTAATGATTATATACAGTAAATACAACAAGCCTTTGAGGATAAATTTAATCAATTTAAAAGTATGGAAAATACATTTCACTTTATTTTATTTCCATAAAAAACGAAATTCGAAACAATGGAATTAAACGAATTTAAGTGGCTAGGTATCCATGATTTAGAAATGGAATTAGTTGGATTTCAAAGCAGCATAGTTTGGAAAATTAATTTGATAGCTTGATTTCCGAAGTAGAAGGGAAAATGTCTGAAAATAGTGCAAATTATAATTATTCCACACTAAAAGTTGAAAATATTATATTAAACGTATGATTCTTTATCAAATAATTTTATATCAATGAAGAAGCTTGCTAATGCTTTTTTAACGATGTTTGGATCCACATATTCATGTGAAAAATTGTTTTCTTCCATGAATTTTGTAGTCTACCAATAGAAATAAACTCGGAAATGAATTGACTGCAAAATACGTTAAACTAATGAATACTCAGAATGAACCTAATATTAAGAAATTATGTGACAAAAAAAGCAACAACAAATTTCTCATAAAATATACTTTAACTTCATTGTACATACACATACCTGTAACTATATTATCTATTGAAATATAATATTTCATATGTATATGTTGTTTTCTTTTCCTTGTTCTTTTAAAACTCAGTTTAGGAGGTCTGTGCAAGATTTCTCTCCTTTTACGTAGATTTTTTGCTCTTCACTTGCAAAAGTAAAAGTTGTAAGACAAAATGTAATCGTTCACTTTTTAAAGGATTAAAAAATTGAAAACCAAAAAAAAAGTAGTTTTTTCCATGTTCCTTTCCCTCTTTCCAGATGACCCACGGGCTAGTACTAAAAAAATTATGAACAAAATTTGACCCACTTTAAAAAGGTTCGCTGTTCCTGTCCTAGACCGTTAAATACAGCCTAGATTTCAACGGATTTAAAATCTGCGGAATATTAAACATTAAATCAATACCAAAATATATAATTTTTTTTAAATAATAAGATTTTTAAATTTTTAACTGCCTCCCTTGGCTAGCTTCTCTTTTTAGGTTTAGGGAAACGATTAAGAGAAAGAAGGGCCAGTTAAAAATTTAAATAAAAAGGTTTATTTACATAAGTAAGGATAATTAAGTAAAGTTATAGAGGAGATAAACTTGATTATATGGGTAAGATGCATCTCATACGCAAATGGCGAACGCCAGGGAAGCGAGTCTCAACTTTTTGGACAACCTGTCCTCAAGAAAGCGGGAAAGCAAAGTGGCTCGTAGTATCTCTTCAACTACCAAGATACTTGTGGTGCTCATGGCGCCATCTCTTGGTATGAGAAAGAAATGAAATCCATGACCGTCACAGAAGAATGAGATGAAATCTATGACTATCACAAATTGAATATATTTTATATTTTTGCAAGAGAATGTGACGTGAAGGAATTTCGGCCACGAGAGATTTAAGGAACACCAGCGGCCTCTACACCATACGCTTACAAACCTCCATGCACTGACCCGGATTCGAACCAGGAACCTTCCGATCTAGAGGCAATGGTAATGGTAATTTTTAGTTAACGTCGTACTAGAGCAACACAACGGGCTATTGACGACGGTCCGGAATCAGTCCCTTAAGGGAAAGATTCGAGGACAACACCTCGTAATTTTGAACCACGGTCAGATGACGAAGCAACACCTGAGCTGGCACCCCACTCTCCAAACTTCCACGCCAACCCAACGTGAGGACTTTCGGCCACGACAGATTTAAGGTGCACCAGCCGCCTCTACACCATACGTTTACAAACATCCATGCCCGGACCCGGATTCGAACCAGGAGCCTTCCGATCTAGAGGCTAACACCGGAACCACCAGAACCGGTGGGTCGGCTTCTGGTAGGTAAGTATTTAATTAACGTTGCATTGGAGAAACACGATGGGCTATTGGCTCCGTCTGGAATCCAACCCAAAGGGAAAGATCCGAGGACAACGTCACGTAATTTTGATGTAATAGTCAACCTTAACCCTCCTGGTGGTTGGCTCGTCGATGAGGTATCTCATTATTAGCAAAACTGATCGGGCTTTGATCTCGTCAGTATAAAAAAGTCAACAATATCTTGATGACGAGATATCTCGTCATTTTCAAAATTGATCAGATTGGTGGATGCTATATCTCATCGAAACCTCTTGGAAGGATCAAAGTGAGAAATGTAAGCCAACATCAACGTCATCTATGGAGAATGGTATGATATTTTAATTAACGTCGCACTGGAGCAACACAACAGGATATTGGTGACGGTCCGGGATCAATCCCAAAGGGGAAAATCCTAGGGCAACAAGTCATTTGTTTCAACGGTCAGATGACGAGGGCAATATAGAGTTCTGATATGTTTCTCTCAATGTTCGTATGAATCACACATTCGTGTAAGTCAGTGACTTAATTGTACCTCAGTATTACAAAAAGTATATCCGTATGTGGTTTTTTTTCGGGTGTTTTGTTATGTGTTGCATTAGCTAATTTAAAGCTTAAAATTTATGTGCATGAAGATTTGGTTGAGTTTGTCATTGTACTGCAGTTTTTTGGCTAGACGAAGGCTCATCATGCCGGGACATAATCGTGTGCATAAAGGTACTTATGAGACTGATAATACAGCCCAAATTTCTGATTGTATACCGAGCTGGGCATTAATTCTATTATATCTGATTAATGATATAATTTGATGAAATAATTTTCCTATCATTTGAAATTTTGCATTGCATTGCTTTTTAAAACCTGGAGAAAATCTACCGAATGTTTCTTTTGTAAGAGAATATTTAATGAGCAATATTAATATTCGAAGAAGTATGAATAGTAACCTTTTTTTTCTGACTTACACCTTCCCATAAGGTTTAGAACTCGGGAAAGGAAGGTGTTTACAACCTTGATATATTATGATAGCAATCGATTCAAAAGAATTTTTAATACAAAATGGAAAATTTCAGCTCTTTTCAACTAGAAGTTAATCACAGTCAATGACTTTGTTTGTGACAAATGGATATTAAAGTTATAAATATTTTGAGCTAAAAAATATCGTGCAGAAAGACGTGGAATTTTGCATATGAGAAGTCCTGAATCGAATTCTATCAAAATATATGAAGGTTACTAATCTATCTTTTTCGAATATTAATTTCACAACTAAACATTAACTTGATATAGGAATATTACTTCAATTTTGTTTTCGTGATAACAAAATAAAAATTTTCATCTTCCTAGAAAGATTATTTTGAAGACAAGAATATAAATGGGGGGGGGGGATATAGGAAACTAATTGAAGAATCGGAGCTCCGAATTTTCCATTCTCATAATTTAGAAACGGCTAGAAATTAAGTATTCAAGGTAAAATTTAAAAAATATTTTAAATTTGCCATCAAGATTGGGTCTTTCTATTGGAAATTAGAAAGTTTGATTTTTTTTCCGAACCTGTAGTTTCTCCTTTCCTTTACAAACTTTTACGGCTCTATAGTATTGAAAATACATAAAAATTAAATATATATATAACCTTGAATTTTAAAGCAAGAGAATGCATTTCAGTTGCTATCTGTGATTTTCTAAATTTGGAGCTGAAGTGTTTCGATGTATTTGGTCTGGACAAGAATTTAACTCGCAAAAATGGTATCTGAAATATCTACTTACCCTTCAGACGCCAATACAACTTGCGAAGTTAAAACTTTCATCCCAAACATTTCAGTGCGGACTCAGTCACGAAAGTAGCTTCCAGAAATATTTCCCCCAACTTTTATATTTTCCAGAAAACGTATGGGAATTTGAAGATAAAAAAATTTCCTCATTTCGTGGAAGTTTATGTGTAAAATCGATGTAACGCATTTTCACTATGATACTTGAAGTTTCTGCAAGAAAGATACTAATAGTTGATATTTCGTACAATAGATGGCAGCATCTGTATATTATTTAGTGAAAATTCCCAGTGTGCGGGAAACTACTGACGCGCGCCTGTTGTTCTAGGAACACTATTACGTTGTTGGGAGAAAATTCTGTGAGATATCCCTAATGTATTCCTTCCATTTTTTCATCAAAATGGCATGATTTTTCGTTGTGGATTAGTTGATTTTTCGGTAAAAAGTTGTGAATTCGCCAGCAATAAATAATTTTCGAAGAATGAGTAATCGCTTTTTATTCTATTAATTTCACTTGGAATTTTTTTAAACCGAAAGCTTAGTAACAAACTGAATCATAAAATTTCGATCTTTTGAGCTTTTTGTTTTTCGTGTTACTTTTTCAACACAGATTTCGATTAGAAATAATTTTATTTGAACATTTAATCGCATTCAGACAGCAAGCAGGGAATGTAGAATATTTTGCAATTTATTTTAGCTACCACGTTTTTAGACATTGCTAAGATGGTTCAAAAATAATAATAATCTATGAAAACAAAAATGGAGTGATTGTAAATTTAACATTTTCGAACATTTAACGTTATGTATTCGTTTGGGGTATTCCAATTCAAAAGCAATGGTTTACGCGTTTTTCGTGTCTGTCTGCATGTCTGTTCACACTACGTTCTGGTACCTGGGTATATTATCAAGAAATTTTGCATGCAGTCGCTCGTCTGTCTTCCTGTTTTATGATTGCTTTTGTATCTGTATATCACAATTATCGCAAAATTTATTTACTATACTTTCATAAAATTTTAAGTATTGTGTGAAACACATAGATTAGCTTAGATAACACATCACTTAAATTTCCTGTAGATACACATACCTTTTAAAGCAAATTTCACGCTAAAATAGATGAAAATCCATACCATCTTCCATCTATCTGCTAATCAATCTTAATTTAGCAGTTTTAGAGGTATGGTATTTTCCAATAACGTCGAATTATAGCAACACAACAGGATATTGACGACGGTTCGGAATTTATATGGTTGTAATAAATATTCATTTTTTAACTAAATTATAACCCTATTCATCATACACAACAACCCCTCAAAGCATTCGATTTGAAACTGCATGCAAATCCAAGTAAAGTAAATTTTAAATGGAATTTGGCCGATATTCTAGAACTTTTTCGATGTGTACAAAATTCTTTGTCGCAGTGACAGAAGTTCAAGAAGGACTACTTTACGAGTGAAGCTGTATTGAAGTAACTTATTACACCTGTTAGAATTTAACCAAAAACAGCGACTTTCTTGAAAATTTAAAATAATAGTAGTGATAATAAAACTCTGCTAAGTCGATCAACCCAAAAATGGTACTAGGTTACATTTCTTTGTACTGATGATATTCATTTGAAACAATTTCTTTTATTATTGCGTGTGCCACGAAATGGAATTTTCAAGAAAACTGGGTTCGACTTGATCTGGTTGGGAAAAAATTAGTCATGAATACCTTATCGAATTAAATTATCATCCTTCCCTTTAAGATGGCAAAATTCCAAAATGACGAATGCTTGGTACAAGGAGTGCCACATGCAAAAAGTATTGGTAAGAAAACTGAATTTTTTAGAATTAGCGTTGGAAATTGCTAAACAAATTCGATTGTCCCATGAATTGAGCAACTTTACAGGTAGGTAGGAAGTTATTCAATTAAGATCGCACTGGAGCAACACAAAGGGCTATTGGCGACTTTAGAAGTCACCTTAGATGGCATCTTTCGTAATTTTGACATTCTAGACGTATGCGATGTATTTGAAATGTGTTACGTGGTTGCATATGCATGCCTAAAGTTGTAGAAGCATCCAAAATACGTTGCAGAAGCATTTAAATTAAGTTGCAGAAGCATCCAAATTAAGTTGCAGAAGCATCCAAAGCAGAAAGAATCCATTATTTAAGTGTCGGAAGTAAGTTGTAGAAGTATCCAAGGTAAGTTATAGAAATTATATAAAAAGGCTAAAAAAGTGTTTAAAAAGTTATTTTCCTGAGACTAATTATTTTGGCATTTTCTAGGAAATAATAGTTATTCCGGTCATTTTTTCAACACCCAGTTAACCAATTTAACCAAGTAAAGTCAGGCAATTCCAGTAATTTATAAGACTAAAACCCGTCATTAAACTTTCCATTTTAGAAGACATTTTTCAAGAGAGTTAAAAAAAATTAAAACTTGTATTTGAGGGGAATGGTAACATAGAAATTTAAAGAAATTTCTTTTATCAGACTAGGTTGTGTTACTGGCCTGGCACGTTTATCTTAAATCACTCGTATATTGTACTGAAAAATAAAACCTTTCAATTTTTGGCGTTCGTCTTTTAAGTTATTTCTCTGTTTCTATAAAATGCATGAGATCAGCGTATCAGGCATTAGTTAACAATTTTGGCATGTAGAACGAAAAAATACTTTGCACTCTAGTGTTTTTTAGTCCTATTCCCACCAAACACTGATTTCATAGTGTACTAGTACATCTCCTCAACTCTCCAAGCGGTTAGCCAAGTAGTTAACAAATGGTTAGCTCTCGTCATTAGCATAATGGACAATATGCATGACTTTCAAATTCATTTAAAAATGAAAGAGCACGAAAAACTACGTAGAAAATGCCACTTAAACTGCAATCGGACGACATTAATTATATTTAAAACGTTTTTCAAATTGCTCTGACGTCACTTTTAAACTGCAGTCGCTGACGATTTTTGCCTGTGACGTCATAGTACATGATTTTCACATCGAGCGTTCCTTGAACTGTGTTATCTCTATGGGTATCTTTTTAGTAGTCTTATATTTACAGATTTTTGATTAATTCAGCTATGGAAGGTTCGAAAATAGTTAAAAAGAAGAATTACAAATATTGTATTGTTCCGTTTGTGTCATAATTCAACGATTAAAACACCAAAAAAGTATTTTTTCTTGTACCAAAATATGAACAAGTTCGTAGAAGATGGTGCGGCGTTATGAAAAGAGATAAAAAGAAAAACAAAAGGCTGTGTTCTACTTCTTGCTTGCATTGCTGTGAAGATCATTTTTGCGAAGTTTAAAATACCAAAAATTATTTATATTTTTAATTGTTTTTAAATAAGAATTGTTTGTTTTAATCTTGTGGATGACTAATAGTGTTTTAGCTAAAACGAAAAAATTCTTTCTGTATCAAGTCATTCATAATGCAGAATTTTTTGTTTCATGAAAAATAATTTAATAAATAAATATAGGAATACTATATATTTATAAATCAAAACTGGTTAAAAAATATAGAGAGCTAAAATCAATAAACATTGAATTATTACACTCATGATAATTAATTTACAGTTATTCACGCACTTGGTAAAACTGTGTTACATTTCTTCTTTAAACTGAATGATATGATAAGTATTATGGAATAAGTGTCATTGTGGAATTCAGATTTATAATAAAAAAATATTTCTTCTAAATTTGAAATTTAAACTTTAATCTTTTTTTACATTACATAAATGTATATAAATATAATTATTTTAAAAGTGAAAAGTAAGAATAAACGTAAAATTAATTTATTAAAAAAAAAAACATTGTACAAATATTTCTATTAAAAATAAGAAATTAAAGTTGAAAACTAGTGTTAACAAATTTTGATAAATAGTGCTACAAATGAAAGTTTTTAATTTATATATTACTTTATTTATTTTATAGTTGGAGAATGACATGGAAAACTACTGGGAGTATCGTCTCTCTTGCAGTACGAAGCAACATAGCTTTCATTCCATTTGTTTAGCATTAAAACTAATATTTTTAAACAATAACAAATTTTTTTTTTAATTTGCATAATTTTATAAAATTGCAAAGCTTTAAATTATTGCAATTTCTATCAAATTATCACACTACCTTCTTCATGGTTTAAAATGTTGGACTACCAAATGTTGTGTTCAATATTTAATGCAGTTGCTATTCTCGCAACAAGTTTCTCTACACATGTTATTTTTGGATCATCCTTTAGTACATTACATTTTACCGCTTAAATATACTTTAAAAATTATTGTTCACTAACTAACAAAAATAATTTTGCTAAAAAATTACCGTGGAAAAATTAATTTTAAGTTAGCTTTCAAAATTCACTATTTTGATACCACTACAATTTTAATCTACTTTGAAATTATTTTCCTAACATAAAGCTCTTATTTGATATACTATTCTAATTATCTATGTAAAAAATCTATTTCAGAATGAATTGTGTTACTTATTAAGGAAAAGAGAACAACTATATATTAATATTCTATTTTCTTATGAACAACTTTTTGATAATACCACTACTCTTTAAAAGTAATATAAAAATACATTTTTTAAAAATAAATATGTTGTACAAAATATTATCTTATTCTTCGCTTTTACGCCTTTCACTTCTACTCCCATAAAATTTGGATGGTTTCCCAGAATAGAAAACATGAATATACCATCCAATTTAGGTAGATTATCCGACTGGCCTTTTACAAAGCCTTGTTCTACAGTCGTCATTTTTAAAGAAGAAATCTGTATAATAATAATAATGTAAAGACTATAATTCAACACAATTATTTAAAAAATAAAATTAGCGTAAAATCAATGAAAGCAACCTGAAACAACATGCAGCCGGCGAATGTAGCGAGAGATTTCATGTACAATGAAGTCACACCAAGCTCCACCCCGTTGTCACGTGACTTCGACGCTTTTTTTAATCGCTTATTACGCTTAAATTAAACTTTTTTGTGATTTTTAAAGTTGATTTTCGGATTGTTCATGATCGAATTTGTAAAAAAAAGTACCATTTTAGGACGTTTTGTGACATAGTGCATATTCCCTATTGGTCAGATTTTGAGAATTCAGTGCTAGATAATATGGTAGGAGTGGTTAGTTGAATTAAAGTCGTACTGGAGCAACACAACTGGTTGGTTACAGTGATTATTCCAAAGCGATTACAAACACTAGTCTGCGCTTCATTAGCCAATCGGCCAAGGCAAATACTTTATCTGGAGAACAATTTGAGCTATTCGCGTTCCATCATCCAACAGGTTGTTAATATAGCGGTTTAAGCCTAACAGAGAGCTTTCAATAATTGCTCGCTTGTACAAAAAAGTCTGAAGCAATGGTTCTTGATGGTTGGTGCACTGTGATCCTATACAATACTTTAAAGTAGTTGATTTGGGCACACAATGTAATTGGATTTCTTAATTTATGTGTCGACCATCCGATCTGGTGGTTAAGGTGTAAGCCTCTAGATTGGAACGTTCCTGGTTCGAATCCGGGTCAGTGCATTGATGTGAGTGTCAGTGCGTTGTTTTCATGTTTCAGTTTGTTGCTTTGTTTTCAGGATGTCAGTGCATAGTTTGTAAGCGTATGGTGTAGAGGCGGCTGGTGCACCTTAAATCTATCGTGGCCGAAAGTCTTTACGTTGGGGCGGTGTGGAAGTTTGGACAGTGGTGTGACTGATCAGGTGTCTCGTCATCTGACTGTAGTTCAAAATGACGTGGTGTTGTCCTTGGATCTTTCCCTTCAAGGTTTGATCCAGGACCCTCGTCAATAGCCCGTTGAGTACGACGTTAGTTAAAAATTACAGTCGAATTCTCCTTCCTTACCCCCTTCAAATGTGCTCGGATGAGCACGCCGTGGCCATTTTGCAGTATTTTGAAGAAGTCATTGATTACAAGCTCAAATAAATCAGGAATGTAGCAATTAAGTTTAAATTAAGGTTTATTTACAAGTTGGTTAAAAAGTTACAGAAAAGTTTCATGATAACTGGACAGTTTAAGCTTAAATTATTAGTTTACAGAAGAACTATTGTGTCCGAGCAAAACGCCTATACAAGGCCTCCCCTATTCTCTCACTGTCGGTTTCTGTTTTTCCAAAAACACCCCGTTGGTTCTTCACGACACCCCTCCAAGTGGTCGTACCCAAGTTGCCGGCTGTCAATGTCATAAGGATGATTGGGACCGGACTGTACGATTACCATAACCTATCTTAATTTATGTTCATCTGTACGCACTATTCCATAAACAGACAAACGGACTACTTCAACAATGACTTAATTTTAACTTTAACAATTACTTAATTCATGACCCAACAATTCAAATCATTCAACAGAACCACTGTTATGTCAGTGGTCCAGGAACGCATATCGCTCCATGAGGTCTAAGAACAAAATCGGTCTAAAAGTCCATCTCAAACATTTTTCTTATTTTGGGGTAAACTTGCGTGGTATATATCATGGTTCCCGTAAACAAGTTGTAACTACAGCGATTAAAATGGCTCATCTTGTCCGCTTTTGAACCTTGCGCCATAAAACACCATATTCCCATCCAATTCAGCGATTGAAACGAGATTAATTGTTGATCGCGTGTACAGACAAAAAGAGGTTCAAATAAAGCTAAAATATTTATTTAACCATGTGCTATACCATCAATACTAACTATTCCCTTAACTGACAAATCAACTAATTCAACAGACAATGAAACCATTGTTAAGCCAACGATACAACAATACTGGTGGATTTTGTAGAGTGCCTTCTACTAGTCACTACCAAACTTTCGTAGTGTAGACGGCTATGTTGGTATCTCACTTTTGATATCACTAGTACCGTTTGTGCGTTACGTTACGAGCCTCACCTTTTTAACTCTTCACAGTCACGTACACGAACAAGACGTTCGTGCTACTATTCCGTTTTAAATGAGCTCGTGCTACTGTTCCGTTTAATATGAAAATGTAACCACTTCTTTTTTTATGTAAAGAAAGCCCTGTAAATGTATAGAGATGAAAGTAAATAGTTTTGGTCAAAATGGAAGGATTTGGACGACTTACTTTGTGTGTAAAAATAACTATTGCGTGGATGGACATTGGTCATCGCGACCAAATGCAAATCTTTTTTTTAAAAGTCATGAACAGAATCGGTCTCAATTTATTCCAAAAATAAAAAGTTCGAAGCTCATTCGACAGTTGATTATTCTCATTAGGAGAACTAATTACACCTGTGATAATCAAGACTTATACCAGATATTTATTTTGTAGATATGGATAATTATTCCATCCATACTAACTATTCCCTTACTACTTACTACAGACAAATTGGTTTTGGCGATATATTTCATCCTTCGGGATTTGATCAATTTTACTAATGACGAGATGAAGACATGATCCGTTTCCTTCTATGAACAAATCAACTAATTCAACAATAACTTCATCACACAACGGAACTATTGGACTATTTACTAACATTGTTTAGTAAATAGTCCAATATTGAAAACATTTCCAAGACTCTAACAGAATAGGTCTCAAATTATTCAAAAAATAAAACATTCGAAAGATCTTACGACAAACATTTCCTGATTAGGGGAACTACTTACTCTTGGTGTGATAATCTAGACTGAAACCAGATTTGCATGATTAATATGCAATTATTCCATCAGTACTAACTTGTCTCTTAGTAATTATGCTAAACAAATGAACTTATGAATTATCCATATCGCACTGGACACATAGTTATTCACACGCATAAAAATCTTAAAGGATCATATTTAGTGTTACTCTAAATACATCACATCAAAATGTTTTGGCCTCACTAAGAATAAAACAAAGAGATTTCTTTATTCGATGAATACCCCAACAGCTCCCTTAACATACAAACGAACTAATTCAACACACATGAAAGCATTGTAAAGTCGATGCTACAACAATGCAAATCTCTCCAAATAGTAATTTTTAATTAAATTCGTACTAGAGCAACTGAACAGCTATTGACGACGGTCCGGGTTAAATCCCCTAAGGGAAATATCCGAGTATAACACCACGTAATTTCAAACCACGGTCAAATGACAAGGCTACACCTGAGCTGGCACCCCACTCTCCAAACTTCCACACCCACCCAAAGAGAAGATTTTCGGCCACGACAGATTTTAGGTGCACCAGCCACCTCTACAGCATACGCTTACGAACATCCATGCAAAGACCCGGATTGGAACCAGCAACCTTCTTTTCTAGAGGCTAACACCTTAACCACCAATCCGGTTGGTCGGTTCCTGGTAGGTAGGTATTGAATTAGCGTTACATTGTAGCTACACGATGGGCTATTGGCTCCGTCCGGAGTCCAACCCGAAGGGATTGGACATCCGAAGTCCATCGGCAAACGTTTTTCTCGTTCGCGGAACAACTAATCCGAGAATAGCGCCATATAATTTTTAACCACGCGAATCTCTCCAAGAGATCCACGAACAGAATTGGTTTCAAATTATTCCGAAAATAAAACGTTTCAACTCCAAGGAAAAAATATATTTTTTATTAGGGAAACTGATTACTCATGATGTAAAAGTCATGATTGAGACTAGATTTTCTTTTATTGGCATGGGAATTTTTACATCAATACTAACTATTCTCTACTTGTTCTACAGACAAATGAACTAAAGAACTGTGCATCACCCTAGATAAATTACTCGCTTGCACAGAAGCTATAAGAGATCAAATTTAGTGTTAGTCTTGACATACCAAAGAGGTTTTGCACCACAAAGGATAAAACAGAAAGATTTCTTTATTCCAATTCCCTCAACAGACAAACGAACTACTTCAACAATGACTTCAACACACAACGTCATTAAGTCAATGCTCCAACAATGCAAATCTCTTCAAGAGACCCACCAAACAGAATCGGTCTCAAATTATTCCAAAAATAAACATCCGAAGTCCATCGGCAAACGTTTTTCTCGTTCGCGGAACAACTAAACTCCGCAGGTCGTTGGCTCTGGGGGGAACGAGGTGACGTATTGCCGGAACAAATAATTCGAACGCTTAACCTTTTCTTTACAATTAAACATCGGAAGAAATTAAAAATCTCAACCCTTCAAGTGTGAACTATTTCTTTTGTAATGCGTTTGACAAGAAGACTCCAAAATGGCGTGAAGCTCAACGCTTGAAAGATCGTGTATGGATGCGAAGGCGACGATGCACGGAGAAGATCGAACTCGGCGATTGTCGTCCCCAGGAGTGGAGAGGTTGTTGCTAATTTGTGAAGCACTAAACGATGAATGAAAGTTTCGTACTTCAACAAGACCCTTTTTTTGAAGGTCGCATTAAATACTTTTTGGAGTTAAGAGCTTTTGGGATAGACCGGAGCGTTTCTGGGAAGAGTTTAAGGCAGACACAAAGAGCATTAGGGAATGAAGTAAATCAGCAAATCGGGCTGAGCGTGGACGCATTAAATTGGAAACGTCGATGCCTACGGAGCAGTTTAAAGTTTTATGTTGTCCGCTTTGCGATGATGTGGATCGAGTTCGAAGGGCGACGAGAAATGACTCGTCGGTGATTGAAGTCGATCGAACAATGTCATTATTGGCACTTAAATCCACGAATCGAGAAAGAGTGTTCTGCAAAAGGGGACGTCTTCAAATTCGATGTCAATTTTGACATGCTGCTAGTCAATGATTGGTGTTGTTATCGAACAATATCACGGTACAGCTTCAGTTTACGTTTATAGAGGTGGCAACGACCTTGGCGTCCTTCTAAAGTCGCCAAGAAAAGAATTGTTTCGAATGAACCAATGAAACCAAATAACAGTTTAACGGATTTTGAAAGAACTTTCTGGAATTTCCAAAATAAAAATTTAAATTTTTTGCTTGCCAAGGTTGCCATAAAACCGCAACAACCGTAATACCAATGGGTTGCCTTAACCTTCCATGTCTAGAAGTGCGCCAAAAAAAGGACCAAAACCCTTGCCACCGCTATAAACGTAGACTGAAGCTGTACTAATGTCACTATACTACTTCAATCTATGAATCGATGTGAGCGAAAGCTTCTAAGTTTGTGGAGCTAACCCTCCAAGTGGTTTCGACGAGATATCTCGTCATCAATAATGCCGATTGTATTTCAAACGGTGGTGATTTTGCTGTTTTATGATGATGGTAAGATCCATTTCAGGTCAGTTTTTCTGACCTCGTCCATCAAGTGTTGCTAATATCAAGATACCTCGACGAGACAACCACCTGGAGGGTTAAAGTGAAGATGGAATCTATTGGAAAATACTTTTCTCAGAGTGGGCACGGCCATCCCCTTCATGGCGCTGAAGGAATCTCTAGAGGATGTAGTGCTGGACCCAGTTGGAATACTTGTGTGTCAAGGAGCAAGAACGGACAATACGGTGCTAAAAAGATTTGTCGCCAAAAAATTTTTTTGAGTAAACACTTATCTTCAATAAACACTTTCAGGAACACCTCTGTGCCAAAGTCTTTTCAATCACGAGTGTTGCTGAGCCAGAAGACATCGTATGGTATTTAAAGCAGGAGTATCCAAACCCATTTAACATGGATGTTTGTAAGCGTATGTTGTAGAGGCGGCTGGTGCACCTTCAATCCGCCGTGACCGAAAGTCCTCACGTTGGGTGGGTGTGGAAGTTTGGAGAGTGGGGTGCCTGCTCGGGTGTAGCCTGGTCATCTGACCGTGGTTCAAAATGACGTTGTGTTGTCCTGTGATCTTTTCCTTAGGGGATTGATCCCGGGTAGTCGTCAATAGCTCTAGTACGACGTTAATTAAAAATTACCAATTTTACCAGTCGCTAATCCACTACTTCCAATTGGGCTACCATTTTATCTTGTGCTTGGCGCAGCTTATCTTTACTGGCTTATTCGTAGTAGTAGAATAGAACAGTATGTATGAACAGCGTCCTTCATTCAGTGTCCCTTATTGGAAATAAGCACAGATCCTTTGAATACACGAATGTTGAATGTTTCCTACTTTTCTTTTCTGAGTCCCTGATGAGAGTCTCGAACTTCAAATATAACTTATTAATTATAGCTAGGTACAACTGAAGTGTAAAACTGCCATACAGTGTTACCTCTAATGCAGAAACCTGTTTCAAACTGTCACCTATTGAGTGTAATGGATAGTTTGTTTATTCCATTTGGATTCTATTTGCCTCGTCATCTGACCGTGGTTCAAAATGATGTGGTGTTGTTCTCTGATCTTTCCCTTGTGGGATTGATCCCGGACCGTCGCCAAAACCTCACTGTGTTGTTTCAGTATGACGTTAATTAAAATTTACCAATTACCAAACCCATTGAGTCTTATTGAATATTGTCATCATCTATTCGTTTTTCTCTTAATGCATTCAATCAATGATTTTGGGGATGCAGTCAATGATGCTGTTGGGGAACTTTTTATTTCAATATTACCTTTATGTTAGTGTCTATCTCTCGATGATCAATCTTGATCAGCCAGAGGGTAATTTAACAAAGGAGAAATGAAAGGGTCATTACGGAACAAGGTAGGTGGATATTTTAATTTACGTCGCACATGTACAATTCAACGGACTATTAGCGACGATACGAGATCAAATCCATAGAGAAAGATCTGATGACAACACCACGATGGTGTGGTCATACCTGAGGTGACACCCCACTCTCCAAACTTCCACACCACGCCACCGTGAGGACATTTGAGGGCACGCCAGATTTAACATGCACAACCCTCCTTTGTACACGACGATCTTTGGTCATTAAGGAGCAATAGTGGCCCAATACGATGCCAAACAAATTGTAGCCTAAAAGTGTTTTAAGCAACCATTCTTCCACTTGACATCCACAGACACTCAATACAGTGCTGGATTCTTAGTGATTTTTTAGCTAAAAAATGGTTACAAATAGTTGATTGTAGAGATTTAAGTATAGATACTGCTGACGAAAGTACAGGCTGTGATATTGATAAAATTCTAGCATAAGAACAAGATCTTCCTTTTCATTGGTAACAATTTTTTAGTTGATTGACGCAATTACTGAAATAGTGAGCAAGTTAACATGTTCATTTTTAAGATTACTCTTTTATTTAATTTCAATTTAAGTAATTTTACTTCCAAACTAGCTTTTTGAAATTCTAAAATTGCACATTAGTATTTTGGTGACGTTCGAAATCTGTAGGGTCATAGCTACACTTACAATATATTAATAGTTGAGATTGTTTTCAAGAGGGGGTTCCGGAAAACATTGTCTTCGAAAAGGTAGGTAGGCAGGTATTTTAATTAACGTCGCACTGGAGCAACACAACGGACTATTGTTTTGAAAAGTGGGCGTTGAGTCACAAAAGTTTGAGAAGCTACTTACTATAATTTATGGACTGTAATAAATCTAACTCTAAAACACACACACTTTACAAAACTACTAAACTAACTCGGGGTTGGTTAATTTCTGCAGATTCCAAGACGGATATCAGAAGAAATGCTTCTCTCTATAAGAAAAAAATAAGTACCATTTAGTAATACGTCAAGATCGTTAGGGTTTTACTTTAAGCTTAAAGTAGAAGTAAAAAAGTCGTAACTTTTATTTTTATGTAATTTGATACTTAAAAACATTTTTCAGAATAAATGGTTTGACATAACTTCAAAGACGTCATTGCAGACTGAACATAAACTGTTTCGTTAACGTAAGTTTAATTTCTTTTTGTACTCAAAATTCTTTAATTTTATTAAATGTCGAATTGTTTCCCTTTCCACCTTTAATTTTCCTTTTTAGTGTTATTTCATGGTGTTATACACTGAATTATTGTTTCAATGCTCTTATTGAATATATACACCAATTTTATACCTTTCTTTTAAGCATTCAACCTGTTTCGTTTTCGTAATTTGAATTTCTTTTTGTTCTCAATTTTTAAATTTAGTTAAATGTCAAATTGCTTCCCTTTGCACACTTAATTTTCATTTTTAATATTATTTCATGATGTTATACATTGGATTATTATTTCAATGTTCTTATTGAATATACATAATAATTTTATACCTTTCTCTTAACCCTCAAAGTGGTTTAGCCAAGATATCTCGTCCATCACAATTTGGTCAATTTTATTGATGACGAGATTAATTTCCATCAGGTAATTGGCAATTTTTAGTAAACGTCGTACTAGAGCAACACAACGGGCTATTGACGACGGTCCGGGATCAGTCCCTTAAGGCAAAGATCCGACGACAACACCTCGCAATTTTGAACTACGGTTAGATGACGATGCAACACCTGAGCTGGCACCCCACTCTCCAAACTTCCACACCAACCTAACGTGAAGACTTTCGGCCACGACATATTTAAGGTGCACCAGCCGCCTCTACACCATACGCTTACAAACATCCATGCCCGGATTCGAACCAGGAAACTTCCGATATAGAGGCTAACACCTTAACCACCATAGCGGTTGGTCGGCCTGTCGTGGCCGAAAGTCCTCACGTTGGGTTGGTGTGGAAGTCTGGAGAGTGGGGTTCCAGATCAGGTGTTGCATCGTCATCTGACCAAGGTTCAAAATTACGAGATGTTGTCCTCGGATCTTTCCCTTAAGGGACTGATCCCAAACCGTCGTCAATAGCCCATTGTGTTTTTCTAGTACGACGTTAACTAAAATTACCATTACCATCAGATCAAAATAGGAAAGTATACTTTCCCTTGACCAGATAGGTAGATATTTGAATTGACGTCACACTGAAGCAACATAACGGACTATTGGCGACGGTCCAGAAAGATTCGAGGACAACACCACGTAGTTTTGAACCAAGGTCAGCTGACGAGGTCACACACACCTGAGCTGGTTCCCTTCTCACCAAAATTCCACATCACGTCAACTTGAGCACATTTGAGGCCAGGACAGGTTTAACAGATTAACCAGCTCCTTTTGTACACGACGACCTTTGGTTGGTTTCGAACTCGCAACCCTCCGATTGTTCGTCTGTTACTCTTCCAACTGGGCTACGCATCCCAGAGAACGGGTCCAATTTCTGCATACGTGACAGGGGACGGTTTTTGACGCAAATTTAAACCACCAAGAGGGTTAAATGTGTGAAAATGAAAAATTAAACTTTTTTAAGCTGGAAAGTATCATTTTCAATTTTTGGAAGTACCACATCCATTACCATCAAAGTAAAACAGCTGTAGCACATCGTAACAAAGACTCGTTAGTCAATAAAAGTATCAAAAACGAGCCATCCAGATTGCTGCAAAGGTTAGAGGAAACGGCACGGAATCTTTAAATATCGATTGCATCAGAGTAGATTGCAACTCTTTACAAGCTTTTAGCGTAATTGGTCTTGTTGCAGTACCACTTTATCCGTGGTCCAAACACTTGTCGATTCTCGTGCCACTTGACCTTTCGGCAATGACTCAATTCGCATTTACTTTGCGAGCTCTTTTACTTTGAATTTAATTTGTGACTAGAAACCGGGTGGAAGGAAAGGATGATTTTTAATTAATGTCGTACTAGAGTAACACAACGGGCTATCGACAACGGTCCGGGATCGATACCCAAGGGGAAGATGCGAGGACAGCTCACTTAATTTTAAACCATGGAAGAGAATGGCCGATACTAGGGTGGGATGAGGTGTGGTGAATTGTTACAGTTACCACAATGTGCTACTTTATCTCATTTCTAACCTTGATTGACAAGCCACTAGGGCCGTGTAGTGTATAATGTGTATTTTGTAAACAACTGTGACGTCACTCACGTTCTTCAATCAAATGATATGTGTAATGCTTACAGTAATAACCCTTCAATGCCCTTTTTAAATATGTTGACTGAATATATATATATATATATATATATATATATATATATATACTATAATAGAAGGAAGTGTTTGTCTGTTTGCCGCAAAATCCTTATAATTCTATGGCACTTACAGCAATGAGATTTGGCACACAGGTCGTCCGAATTATTTGAAATTTTTGGGTCGCGGCGAATTTTAATATTCAATCTAGATGATTTTTAAATGAATTTAATAGTTTTATTCTCTACGTGGTTCTTTGTCCGGACGAAAGAAGAATAGCCCCAATTCTGACTTTTTTTCCCCACGTGAGATTGGAACCATGTCAAGTTTTTTTCATCGCTTCGGAGAAGCTCAGAAAATTATTTTTTACGTTTTTGCTTTCATTTTGCACTGGGAGAAATTTTTTTTGTTTCCGCTTTCATTTTGAGCGGAGAAATGTTTATCCAGCCAGACGATAAATCTTTAAACTATGGTCACACTTCTTTTTTCTATCTCCTAGACCGTTGAATATAGAGCAAAAATGTCAACGGATTTGAAAACTGCGGAAAATTTTACACCAGATTAATACCTTACACCACGGGCACGGGCAGCGCCGGCTAGTCACGCTTGGCTAGAATATATATATATATATATATATATATATATATATATATATATATATATATATATATATATATATATATATATATATATATATATGTACGTAGGGATGAAACTACAAACCTCCCCCACTTCTCTTCACCAGCGCCCTCTACCTCCTATGAGCTGCGCGAGGAACAAACGTGTACGGACAGAGAAGGAAGTTTTACTAAAAAGAGGAAAGACGTTCCTCTGATGTTCCGACAGGAATCAAATGAGCAATTCGTGCTCAGAGACTATTTGTTTGACTTGTGGCTTAGACATGCCAGACGGGTATTGGCTACTTTGTACTCGCCATATGAATGAGATTGGGTAAAATATTAATTTTACTGGAACTTTTTTTTTTATCGACCAACCGCGCGGTCTAGTGGTTAAGGTGTTAGCCTCTGGATCGGAAGGTTCCCGGTTCGAATCCGGGGCCAAGGCATGGATAGAAAATTGTGCTGTCCTTTGTTAGGAGCAATGATGGCCGTCCATTGGGTATGTATATAGATAGATAGAAAATTATGTGTTTATGTGTGTTGTGGTTATATTCTCTATACATATCTACACCGTTTGACCAATCCGCACCGAATTTGGTACACTTATATTTTAGAAAACTGCCGAAAACAAAGGCTATTCTTTCCTGTCTTCAGACCCAGCCACGACAATTGGCACACAGAAAGTCTTCAAAGTGCCCCTCGAAGATCCAATTTTATAACCTAAAGTTTGTTTTTCTCCAATAAATGGTCATGGATAAGGTAAGACGTTCAACAGGGTTTGTGTATGAGTTAACCCAGGGAAATGTCGCGGTCATGTATTTAGCTGTCTGGGTAAGTAACACGTTCTACAGAGTTTGTGTATTTGAGTAAACACAGGGAAATTCCGCGGTCATATTTGAAACCCGAGCAACGCCAATTTATTCAGCTAGTTATCCATAAAAAATCTATTTTAAACTTAGCGCTCCTCTAAAAGGAAATGCTCTATGGGTACGTTAATGCTACATTGATACTATATAGGTTGAATAGGCTAAGACGAGACGTGTACCTGGTGATATTTTCCCCTGTTGAACTATAAAATATATAATGTTTGCCAAATGTTTGGAAAAGCAAAATTTTCAGTTTTGCTTAAATTATTCATATATATATTTTCAAAAATATTTGGTTAAATTGTAAAGGGTAGTAAAGGGGCCCCAAGAGAAGCATTTCTTGTCAAGGAATGTGTTCTGAAATTTTGCGTTTAGGTAATAGAGGGCGCTGTTTAAGTCAATCGATGGCATTGTTTTTGCGGTGTATGCGTTATCAACCGCTATGATTTACAACGGTGTGCATCGCTATACGCATTCGGAACTTTCCGTTGAATATCTGAGGGGGGGAGTAACGCCTTACGCCATATACTTAAACAGAGCCCTCTACCTCCTTAACACGGCATTTCGAGACACCCGTTCTTTGACAAAACATTGTCTATTTGACGCTCCTCTGCCACCTTTACAATTTAGTCATGTTTTCAAAAAACCCTGTATGTGTAAACTGCTTAGCTAAAAAGAAAATGAGAGTATGATTTCAACTGTGCTGGCTAAGATAGGACCAGTGAAATGGAGAACCAAAATCGGTAATTACACTATTAGGCAGGAAACCTATGTACTATACATTGTCTGAGATTTTAGAAGCAAAGCTGATTGCATGTAGCATTGATATATGTTTTTTGGTTTGAAGAGGAAATACTTTTTTGAGAATGATGTATTGAAGTCTCTCCAAACCTTTTTTACAACGTAAAAGTTTAATGTAATTAAAAGAAACCATGACATGCATTTATTTCTTTGTAATTAAGCACAAAATTAAATATTGTTCTTCAATACACAAAAAGTTTAAAAGCGTGCTTGTGACAATTTTTTCTGTATTCTACAGTGTTCTGTATTTTAATTTTGCAAACTGCGGATTCTACTTTATACTATTTAGAAAAGCACACTTCTTTTTCATTTGATAAACATACTATTCTCATATGAGTCTTAATTTTGTCATGATTTGGCCATTTCATTTAGTAAAAACGCATTTGACTTGTTTTGTGTGTGTGTGTGTGTGACAATCTTTTAAAATCAGATATTCCATATTCGTAGTTCCTATTACGTACCTTTGCTCTAGACACATGGAGAAACAAGACACGAACTACAGAATTAAATAAAATGTTTTTATTCATTTTAAACCTTTTATAAAATGAAGAACAGATTTCTTACACAAACACAATTCTAAACAATGTTCCAAATGCTCCTCTTCCGAAACACTCGCTACAGTATTCTTTATGATTTCAAAGACATTGTTTCAACAACGTCGGATGTATGTCGTGTTCACAAATGGCCAAAAAAAAAGAAAGCTTGATAATCCAACAAGCCACATTGAGTTGCTTGCTTTTTTTCTTCAAACAATACGTATATTGGTGTTTATTTTAGTCTTTAGTACGTGCTAGACTATGACTAGATACTTTAAAGCAAAGATTTATCTGGGTAATAACTTTGTGTTTTATGATTTTAAAATTATTTTAATTCTTATCAAAAGACAAACAGTTTCAAAGAAATTTACTGTCAGGGGGAGAAATTATGAGAGAGATTTTCAGTGCAATCGGAAAGACTACCCAGGGAAAATATTTCCATTTAAATATATTACCTAAAATTTAAATTTATCGCCATTTGGCGATGTTAGAGGTGAATTCCGTCCGCCGCAAAATTAATTCGTGAGCCAGACTGCTCAGAGCAGCATTGTGTCCCATGCAAAGTTTATTTTTCAGTTAAAAAACAATTATTTAAAAAATGTTATTAATTATTTGCTCAAAATTGCTATTAAATGCTGAAATTCGTCTAACGTGCCAAATTAACGTCACTTGCGGACTGAAACAGGAAGTACGTACTCCCATTAAAAAAACATAAGCTCCCTCTCCGCTTAGCTTAATTGAAAAACTCTCTCATAAGGTCTTTTGAAGGATGTGCAGTTAGACATTGAACACACAATAAGGACATATTTTAACTGGGTGAAAATGTAACTTTTGAATTTATTGTGATCTTAAGTTTTTCAGGCCTATTGTCTAATGAAAGCATTGCTTATTAGAAAGATTCGTGACCTTTTATTTTTATGTCAATATCACGAATGCGTTTTACTTCTCCTGAATGCATGTTTAAAAATAAATAATAATGCACATGGTTTTTAAACTCTGAATAAGAATTATAAGTAGATAGGCCATACACAACATGTGAACGATGCAATGAAGTATAAAAACAACCATTTTATGTCAGCGCCACTACTTGTAAATACACCGAAGAAATAAACATGAACACTCTTTGGATAAGGAACTTGATAAGGATCTGAAGAAGTACTTGAATAAAATCTCTGCGGTCAGCGGTGTCCATCATCGTTTCGCTCTGAGTTCACAGCCCCATTCCGTAATGACCATCACAGCATAGCTTAACTCGTCTTTGTTTGCGCAAAGCATCTTCACTTCAATCCAATAGGCTCAAATGTCCGTGCCGACCCAAAATATAACGGCTCTGTTTACACTCTACTAAAAAGTCGTTGGTTGCGTAAAGGAATATAATATATAAAGGTAAAACGGAATGTGGAAACCTTCGAACGATTCTTTGTACAACAGGAATGAGAACGTAAGACATAGGAATGAACATTTCTGAACAATACTGATCGATATTCTCCCAAGCTTTTGGCATCGCGGCGCACTTAAGGTTCTGAATTTCGTCGTTCGCGATCTTCGTTCGAGCATGTCCAGTCTCGAAACGATACAATGTCTCCAATTTGATGAGTAAGTCGAGTTTGGTTGATCAAGTCAATGTGCGGGACAGCAGATGAGTAAGTTACACACAAAATCACAGGCGAAATCATTTTAATACCCGAACCTGCAGCCACCTTGGATTTCACAGATCTCGGATTCATCGTGATGCATGTCCCCGAATAACCGATCGTTGGGGATGGGTTCGAAGGTTGGCGCATGTTTGGCCAACCGTTGGGGGAACATATCCGGAAAACACTAGGACCATACCTATCGGTATTTTTCAAAACACGGGTGAGAGATGGGTGAGGCGAGGCCTCATTGGCACTGATGCATGGGCTAAAGAGGGGGGCGAGGAGTCGGGAATCGCAGCCACCAGGACAGTCCGTTTCACGACGCTGGTGGCGTCTTGTCCCGCTTGGCCCTGTGGTTGTGGTGGTCTTCTGCCTCGCAGTGGGTGTCCCGGTCCGCCGCGGAGAGGAAGACCTTGGGACACTCGTCGATGGGACACAGGAGGAGACTAGGGAGGTGAGTTCCTTCGTAGTGGTCTCGCAGGTGAGCCGAGTCCACGAACAGTCTCTGGCAGAACTTGCACGCGAATCTGCCGTCGCTGTCGGGCTGCAGATCCGAGTCCAGCGCCAGGGGTCTTCTGCCGGTCCTGCTGACGTCGTCCTTTTCGGGGGAGAACGAGGAGGGAGAGGAGGACTTGGGTCTCGGACTGGGGGTGGAGCTGATGGAGCTGATCGGGGTGTCGTCTCGGCCGTCCGAGATCCTGGTGCCGCCTTCGTGGAGAGAAGAACCGGAGGTGGAGGTTGTCGGCACCATGAAAGCGGGGTGGAAGGGGTTCATGACTCCCAGAGGACCTGTCGGGCCCAGGGGACTGCTGAAGGGTGGGGACGGCAGGAAGCCCTCCCCGAATCGAGCGTGGTAGAGGTTGAGCGGCATGTTCGACGGGTCGTAGAGGCGCGAGAAGTAGTCGTCCCGCAGAGCCACCCCCGGGTGCGGGTAGGGGAAGATCGAGCTCTTGTCGAAGAAGTGTCCCTTGTCAGCAGATGTGGACAGTAGCTTCCTGTGCAGGTTCAGGTTCGCGCTGTGCCGGTCACGACTCCGCTTCGACGGGAAGGCTGCATTGCACCCCTCTACCGTGCACTTGTGCATCAACTTCAGATGCACGTTCTGGTAATGAGTCTTCACACCGAAATGGTTCTGGAAAATCTTACCACATGCGATACAGCGCCTGGGGTTCTCCTTGTCCACCGGAACGTCCACGGCCCCGATCATGGACGCGTCCCTGTACACGGGAAGCAAGGACATTTGTCCGTCCGGGTCGGAGTCGTTGGAGGACAGTCCGACCCCGCTGCTGGGCATGGGCATGGGGATAGGCTGGGATTCGACCAGCGGGACGTGGGAGCGTCTTTCCCGGGACATCTCGTGGAGGTTCGAGGTGGGGGTGGAGGCCAGACCGAGCCCTGGAGCGTGGTAAGATATTCCCGTCGTTGAAGCAATGTGCTGAGAGAAGGTGGATTTCGTGTGGTTCAAAAGCCCGGTGAACGCCCCCAAGGACAGCGTCTCCAAGTACCGAAGGGGGCTCTCTGAGACTTCCTCCGCTTCGTGGTGGTTGTTCTCGACGACGGGTTCCTTGTGCTTCACGGACAGATCCAGAGAGATCACTTCGTCCCTCGCCTGCGACCGTCCCATCGACAGGTGGGTCGCGGGCAGGGACGCGATCTCGGGTGACCTGGTAGCGGCCTTCTCCTCCGACTTCGGCAAGGCGTGGGCGGCGAGCGTCGGCGGGTGGCTCGGAATCTGCATCGAGAGCGACGCGGGCAGGCGCGACGACGGCAAGAAGTCCTTGCTGTTGTCGTCGTCCTTGGAGTCGTCCTCCAGCATGTCCGAGCTGAAGTCGTCCGACTTCGAGAGCATCCCGTTGTCGTCCACGAAGGTGTCGCTGCTGCTGTCGTCCGTCGAGACGTACTGCAGGTCGTCGTCGCTTGTCACCGTGGTGGCGCACTTGGTGGGGTTGAAACTCTTCCTCTTCCGAACACCCTTGCTGCTGCTGTTGTTGTTGTTGTTCAACGACGCGTTCCCGTTCTGGTCTTCCTTCATGGTGAGGTCGATCCCCTCGTCGCCGTCGTTGCTGACGTCGCCGTTGAGTTCGTACCTGGGTTTCTTGTTGGTCAGCGAGAGGGCCTCCTCGGGGGAGCCCAGACTGGACTTCCACCTGTTCGAGAACGACAGATTGGGCTGGGACATCCCGGGTTCGGTGTGCATGTCGTCCATCGTGCTCGAGGGGAGATTCATCTCGGTCTTTTTCATGGTCTCGCTCGCCGACTTGGACCGCCTGATGTCGCCTTCCCTCTCCAGGGGTGGTGGCAGGGGCAACAGGTTTCCACCGCTCTTGCCGCTGCCACCGTTGCTGAAACTCATCAGGGATGAAGGGGGGATGAGAGGGAACGGCAGCGAGCTCCTGCCGTCGTGGTGCGACAGCTTCCTCCTCAGGTTCGGAGTGTGCAACTTGGGGTTGGGGTTGGCGCTGTGCCTATTCCTGCTCCTCCTGGAGCTGAACATCATGTTGCACCCGTCGACCGTGCACTTGTGCATCTCGCGCAGGTGCACGGCACTGAAGTGAATCTTGAGCGCCCCCTTATCACAGAAAGTCTTAAGACAAACGTGGCATTGCACCCGTTTCTTGCCAGTCGCCGGGTTGGTGGTGAGTCCGCTCAGCATCAGGGGGTTCCACCGCCGCTTCATAGGGTTGGCGGACTTCCGCAGGTGGCGCACTTTCTTGGCCGCGTAGATCGAGTCCAGGTGGCCGTGGCCGAGTCCCGAGAAGGTGTGGTGCGCGTGCTCCGAGGTGTTGTGCTGGGAGAGGTTGATCGCCTCGGAGTCGTTGTCGGACCCTTCGTCTGTGATACTGAAGTCGGAGGTGCCGCCTCCACCGAGCTGCGAGGAGTTGTTGGTGTCGTAGGCCTCGCTGAGGGTGGTCGTCGCGTGCGAGAAGGAGGACGAGAGGGTGGTGGCCGGTACGGCGGAGGAGGTGGTGGCCGTCGGGGACGGTAGGGGGGTCGGGTTCTGGTGCGGGAACTGGAGCATGGGCACGTCGCGGACGTCAGGACTCCTCTCCCGTCGGTAGTCGTATGGTTGCATGTTCTGGAGCTTGTTGAGGGGTGAGGATGAGAGAGGGCTGTTGATGGGGGATCTGGTCACGGGGGAGAGGGACGTGGTGGAACTGCAAAGAAGAACAGAAATCGTTGAAGGCATGGATAATGAAACTGTTATACAATCATTTGTAGAATGTGTCATACAAAGAACTACATAACTCACTCCAAGACAAGAAAAAAGTTGCACCTGGAAGGAGTAGACTGGTATAAATAAAATTTGGTAATTGATAATTATTAGTTACTAGAGCAACACAAAGGTCTATTGACAACGGTCCGGGATCAATCCCTTGACGGAAAGATCCGAGGACAATACCACGTAATTTTGAACCATGGTCTGATAACGAGGCAACACCTGAGCTGGCACCGCACTCACCAAACTTCCACATCAACCCAACGTGAGGACTTTCGGCCACGACAGATTTAAAGTGCACCAGCTACCTCTACACCATACGCTTACAAACATCCGTGCACTGACCCAGATTCGAAACAGGAACCTTCCGATCTAGAGGCTAACGCCTTAAACACCAGACCGGTTGGTCGGCGAAATTTGGAGGAGTTTGGTACATCTGTGTTGGAGATGCATATGATCAAATTTTCAGGATTATGTGAGCATGGGCCACGCACAGGGCAGCTCTTAAACACTGTACAAACCTGGGCATAAAAGGACACCCAGTAGTGCGGCCAATTCATTTCGACTCCTGCTTGGCATGCTGCATTAGGAATAAGGGCGGTCATACGCCAAACTGAACTCTATACCACTTTTTTGAATTTTTCTCAAAAAAGTTTGCATATTTCAGTCTGAAATTTTAATTATATACTCATTCATTAGCCTTTACCAACCTAATAAATTTCATTGCATTCTGACAATTCCTAATTGTCTTAAGAGTGTATTAAAAAGCGGCACAATCTAAAAGTGAGCAATATTTTTGACTTGTTGCATACAGAATGCACGATACTTCCGAATTTCACAATCACATGAAAAGTTATTGGATGCGATATTCATGAATAACTTCTTTCAACCCTCCAAAGCAGTTTAGACGAGATATCTCGTTCATCAAGATCAGATCATCTTGCAAATGCTTGATGACATCTCATCATCAAGACTGATATTTCGAAGATGACGATATGAAGATCTGGCTAACGACACGATATCTTTTCCATCAAGATCTAGTCAGTTTGACGAGATACCTCGTCGAGACAACCACACAGAGGTGTAAATAAATATTTTCCTTGAAATTTACATCCCGTGTGTAGCATATGAAATAACGATGCTTTAATTTTAAAATAAATCTCTTTGGTACAATGCAGGCCAAATAAAGATCGTCAATCGATCAAAATTATTCAACAAACGGTTGATATCGATTTGACAGTATTTAGAACTGTTTTTACGTAATTGTAAGCTGCATAAGGGTAGCTTCAATTTGTAAGTAAGCAATCTAAACCTCTACTCACAGAAGACAAAATAAAAAAAATTATTCAAAAGTAGTTCGAATATTTTCTAACAGTGATATTCTACCAAGATTGCAAAGTTCCATCTAAAATTCACTTTACTCAAACGGACTTGCAGTTTCAAATATTTATTTATGAGACTTTTTTAAATCCAAAGATAAGCTGTAAAATGGCAAACTGCCCTCTGATGGAGTTTGAACCGTTCTACAGGAACCTACGATAGTAGCGGTTTTGCAGCATGCAGAAGCATGTATTTGGTCTTTCTACAGATAAATCTAGAAATTCATTTTTTGAGTTATGGCGGTATTGCAGCCAGGTTGGATGCTGTAATATTTTTAATTCAATTGAAAACATGCTCAATACATAGTTTGCAATTCGCTGCCTCTAATAGCAAGAAAAAACTCAATGTTGAAGCAAAAAGCGTCGAGTAACAGCGATCCGTCACTTTTTTATCCTCCTGATGGTGGACTCAATGAGGTCTCTCGTCATTACCAAATCGGTTAGATCGCGTTGGACGAGATATCTCGTCGAAACCACTTGGAGGCTTAAAGTGGGCCTATCGAGAGGTCTGTAGCTCTAACGAATAAGAAGAACTAAGAAGTTGGGTCGCGTTGTGAGGGCGTGTCAGCTAGAAACGGCACAGACATTTGAGGTTAAGCCTCCGGTGGAGACTCTTTGCTATGTTTTATTTGAAATGTTATGACTGTAAACACAAGTAGCCAAACCGAAATGAAATAATCTCTATATATAATTATCTTCCGTGGCACGCAAAAAAGATGTTATTTGTTATCGCGTTTTGGCAACACTGTACGATTGTTTGTTTACCACGAAGCCTCGCGCCTCATTTGAATTTATAGCGTTATCGGATAAAATTTTATTGAAAAAAAAATGAATTTTAGTCGAGCTGTTGCAGTTTGTAATAGAAATCAAACTCAATGAAAAAGTGTGGGTGGCTGGAGTGCTAGGGAAATGTGCACACAAACAACATGCTGAATGTTAAATTTCCAAAGCAGCCCTCACATTTGGAGTCAAAATTTTGCTCAGTTTTCATTTTAATTCTGATTCCAGAGGAACTGTATATATCTCTTCTGTAATACAGGAAATTTAGATTTGGGGAAAAAAAGTAATAAAAAAATGTGGAATATCATTTTGTAAACAATTCTTTCTGCTAGGACACATCTCTTCATTGATGCGAGCGAAGCGAACATAGGTTTGGATTGGTGAGCGTTAGCGAGCAGGGGACGGGCCCCTTAGTATTTGTTATTATACAATATTCAGATCTCTTAAAATTTCCTTCCTGTCAAAGCTTATACAAGCCCGTGGTTACAATGTTCACATAGAAACTAAGATCGCTCATCGGAAACGAGTTGGAAGGGGTGGAACAGCTTACCTGACACTGGACGCTGGCTTGGCGGCCCTGTTGCTGGGGACAGGCGGCAGAGCACTGCTGACCGCAGTGGCCACCGAGGTGGGCGTGAGGGCCAGGGCCGGCTGGGCAGTGGGCAGCAGGCGGCTCGTCCTCTGGATGAACCGCTTGATGTCCGAGTCCGAGTAGTCCCTGGAGCCCTGGATGGCCTGTTCCATCCGCTCGGAGCTCTCCTGGAGCAGCAGCTGCTGTGCGATGGGTTTCGTCTCCCCGAACCGCAAGAACTGTTGCAGGATCAAGGGTTCCTCTTCGCGGGTGGGCATCGTCCAGCGTTCCAGAACCTGACCGCGAGTGTCCTGGGGGAGGAGAGAAAAAAAAAGAATGACTCTAGTTCGATGTCTGCCAGGATTCTGAAAGTTAGTTGGTAAGTACGGTAAGGTGATTTTAATTAAGGTCATACCAGAGCAGCACAACGGGCTATTGACGACGATCCGGGATCAATCCCCTAAGGGAAAGGTCCGAGGAAACACCACGTCATTTTGAACCATGGTCAGATGACGAGACAACATCTGAGCTGGCACCCCACTCTCCAAACTTCCACACCATCCGAACGTGAGGACTTTCGGCCACTACAGATATAAGATGCACCAGCCGCCTCTACACCATACGCTTACAAACATCCGTGCACTGACCCGGATTCGAAACAGGAACCTTCCGATCTAGAGGCTAACATCTTAAACACCAGACCGGTTGGAAGAGTAACGGTTGATTGGGGGTTTTATGGCGCAAGGACCCTATTTGGGCTTTATAGTTTACAAATCTTTCAATTACAACAAATAATTAACAAAACCTTCAATTGCAACAAATAGGTTTAAAATATTTCAATTACAACAAATAGTTAAAAAAATCCTTCAATTACAATGTTTTAATTAAGTTCCTGGTCTTAATTTAAAATATACTTTATTTCAACATTAACTACCTTATTTAACGGGTCTTTTTTTTAAAACATTACCCTCTTTAAGAAGAAAAACGCTTCCGTCTTATTTAAAAGATTTTGTTCGTACATTTGATCCGCTTTTATGAAACGGAACTTTACAAATCATTATGTATTGTACCAATGATTTTGAGGATATATTATTTTTTAAATAAAATGAGTTGTGAACTCCACTGAAGACATCAAAAGTCAGACTTAACCCTTTTTCACGGACTCTGAAGATATATAATAGGGTAAATGAGGCCCTGTTGAATTTTTCTAGACGGAATTTTTCAACTTAAAAATCTACAGTAGTTACTCATGATTGAATCGCTAAATTTATTGACTAAACTACTGATGTTTAGTGTGATTAGATTGCATTACTCTTTTGATATGCCGTTTTGCAAAAGTTTCAAAGCCAATCCTGCAGAAGCGAGCTGAATAGGCAATTAAAATACAACGGAAAGTAAAACGGAAACAAAAGAAGCATGTTTAAGGTACCTAACCCACTCTATCTAATCAACTCGACAAACACTATTAACCACAAAAGGGTCCGCTATGAAAGGCCGCCGAGAAAAGACAGGTCCTTTCTTCTGGAAAAAAAGCATCTCATTGTACTCCAAGGTTATTCCACCGTCCGAGAACAGAAACAATAAAAAACGGGCTAATCCCGACCGACTGAAAAGAAACGGAAAGAAAAAGGCACGAAAAGAAAGCTGCCCACTCCGTCATCTTAATGAACTGTCGCCAAAAGTGACATAAAACGTGTCACGAGGTGTTAAAAACGCGTTCCTTTCGTGTCGCTGTTTTTTGGCTCGAAGACGACTTGTGTGTGTCCCGCAGATTAGGGAGGATGATCACGATAAGGAATAACAGTTGTGACGTTTGAACAGTGGAGGAAAAAAAGGAGAAGGAAAATCCACGGAACTTTCTCGGGGGGAAGGAAGATTCTTTATAAAAAAATCTGTCATTCATGTTCAACGAGATAAAATCTAAAGCGCTGTGAAAGAGGTTTGACGTTGGCTTCTACAAATAAGGAACGGAAATGAATGATTGTCGCGGGTAGTTGCGAAACTGTAAGAGAATGATCTTGGTTGGGTTGGGTTTTTATGGCGCAAAGGAATATGTTTCGCCAAGCAGCTCCAAACATGACCGGTAATATCAAGTAACGGACATATACAAAGGCAAGTTTTCTTGGGTGTTTGTGTCAAGTTTTTTGGGTGTTTTATGGAGCAAGGGGCATATTTGGCCCTGTGCGGCGCGAGACACACGACATACATAACCATATTATGGTATCCGAACAAGTTCGAGACCCCTTTTTTTAAAACATGGTATAAAACCTTTTAATGATTTTTATGTTTAGTGTTATTAAACAATTGCATTGGGCTACAAATATTTAAAATATATATTAATAATTATGTAAAAAGGATAATTATGTATGAATTTTTAAAGAAATTTGCCAAAAACTCAAATGTGCTACATGAAAATCGATTCAACCCATTAGAAAAATGATGCTACCAAAATAAACAACATGCATTTTCTAGAGAATGAACTAGAATCAAAAGGATATTTAAATAAATAAGAATTTTACAAACAATCGAAAAATGGATATAAGATCTTTGATAGTTTAACAGTCTTATTTCGTGTATAAATGACCATAATTTAAATCTTTTCAACTCGGCATAATTATACTCTTTCTTTCCCAAGACAACATTATAAGGAATAAGTTTTACAAGAATCCCTCAATAAATTGTGTTATAACAATTGAAGTGAGGAAATAATGTATACGTATCAATTTAGAGGAGTAAAAATAGCTTGAAGTGTATCGTTTGCTCCCTCTTGCTTCTTCTGTTTGTGTAAACAATTTTGTTTTTCATTTCTCTTTCAGTATTTACAGTCCAGTAAATACTCTATCCAATAAGATCAAAAACTTTTTTTGGAATTTTTGGTCACAAATGACATTTTGAACGTGCTCGGATACCTCAAGTAATAAACACACACAATGAAAGTTTGACGCAGAAAGGAGAAACACACCCAGGGAGAAATGCACCTGACATTTATTGAACCCGCGCCGTTTACAACCCGAACGTTCTTGACACAGGAAATACACAGTACAAGAAAAACAAAAGTATAGTGAACAATGGTAAACTTTTTGTTTCCAGGATAAAAAGGAACTGAACTAATAACAACGTGACCCTTAAACTATTTTCGTCAGCCGGGTGGAAACGAACATGCATTATCTAAAGCCTTGTTCACTCCGTCCGCGCACCGCTACGCCGTGCAAAATGCTCTGTTCAGCGTCGCGCAAAACCGCGCCGAGCCGAGGAGATGGAGGAACCAAAACACCAGGTGCTTGAAATTTAACATCTAGTGCATAACTTGTTCGCACTTGCAAGCTGAAGATAGTGTGTCGAAATTAAACTGAAAAATTATTGTTTGAAACAAATTATTTAGCTGCCCCGTTCTTTACGAAATAGGCGCATATTCGTGAATGCTGTGTGTATTATCATTGACAATTTATTAAAGAGAATGGGGGGGTGGGGAGTTCAAGAAAAGGGTGACATTAGGTGACACACGAGCTGGGTAGTCGACAAGCTTGTGGCGGGAGTCGTCTTTTAAAGAATTTATTTGCCGGGGGACAGTTCGAAAATTTTTATTGATAATCAATGGAAGACTTTGAGTTCTACATGCTTTGAAGGAACCGTAAATAATTATTTACAGATACACACAAAGCCTGTAAAGCAGCGATTTCCAAACCGTGAGATGCGCGGACCAGTGCTGACGCTCGCCAACCCCCAGTGATTCCCATTTGGTTTGCTTCGCAAACAAACTCCACAGGCAGCGCCGTAATGGCCTCGAGGTGGCTATTATCAACAACGTGAATCAAAACACGCTAGAATCGTAAAACCTGGGTCCAAAGGCATCTATATATATAAAACACTAACGTACGTGGATCCGAAATCGACGTTATTTGTGTATCGTCGAATGGCAACAATCTATATATATAAAACACTAACGTACGTGGATCCGAAATCGATGTTATTTGTGTATCGTCGAATGGCAACAATCAACGTAAATAAAATAACCCAGATATTTTTAATTCTTGCTGTTTTCAAATAGCCGAGGTCAATTTCTATGCAAAATAAGGAAATAAATTGTAATATTTATGTTTGAACTGACTTTTTATTTCTTCCTTTGATGTAAAAGTAATTTAAACGTAATTTTGCTACCCGGTATCTGGCCATGTCAGAATTAATGTTTCCTTTTTAAATTTGATTTAGAATTCTGTGTTTGGGTATTTCAGTTGACTGTGAGATGTTGCGGACATATTTGAGGATTCCCAAGTATTATAAATATGTGTTCTTTTTGTTAATAAATCATTATTGTCTTTGTCAATATCGTTGAAAGTCTTTTGTCGCATTATTCTATTTCACAATATATTCAGGAAGTAGAAATTCAACGCGTTTGAATAGATACGTACGTGTTTTTTATCTCAGAATTTTGCATTTTTTCAAGGATTGTAATTTTATTTTTGTTTGCATTATGGTGTTCCGGTATTTTACCTATTGCAGAAATATTATTTAGGAGTTATATTTTAATGATATGTCTATTTCCTGCAAAATATCACTAGATATGGGTAATTTTGTAGCGGTATATGTATATTTCGACCAACTTTATTTAAATATTTGATTGATTACGCAATGATTTGAAGAATTGTTTCATAAAAATAAATAAAATATACAAATCAAAACATGTTTAATTACGGTGCGTAAAAATTTGAAAAAAAAAAAAAACTATTACACACCGCCGAGCGCTAGCCGGCGCAGCCCGGCTAGTTAGGATGAAAAACGCTTCTGACATTAGAGGTCGAAAATCGCAAAATTTTCTCCTTCTTCAATGACGTCACATTCCGGTGAGAAGAACGGAAGGGGTGAAAAAACTAATAATTTAATTAAAAAATGTTCTAGATTAAATTTTAAAAATTCGGGATCCACACAACAATCGCAAAAAATTCAGACTACCTGTGTGCCAAATTTCATTATTGTAAGTGCTGTAGATTCGCCAGGACACTGCGTACAGAGACACAGAGAAATACTTCCTTTTGTAATGGCCAAGACTTTTTATATTCCTTCCTTGTCAATTACGTTTTATTTATTTTTGCGTTGATACATTTATACCATTTAAAAATGTGTCAACTATTTTACGAAATGAAGGAGAGATTCGCCAAGATTATGTATATTTTTAAAGGGGGCGTTGTAAGATGGGTCTTGAAACTTTAGTGAGCAGAAAACATAAAAAGCAAGGAGATCCCCAATTGCTCGGGCTCGATAGTTCTCCACCATATCAGAATACCACACCCAGAAATCAACCTTCAGCCAAATGCCCCGCAATCCAATATATCGAACCCATTTTCCCCTCGCCGCCGTTTCTTGCATTTCATCAGATCGAGCGATACGGCATCGCTCGTAATGGAAGTGGAAGGAGATAAACGCGCAGATAAAGCAGGTGTCTGCGTGAGGACACGTTGGAATAATGTCATCAAGATGTCACTCGGGGTGAAGGATGGGGTTGTGACAGGATCGTCATCTGTCATACTCCGTTCCCCCTGTCGGTGGTGGCCCCGGGGGTGACGGAGAAATGTGCCCTCTTTTAATTAGCTGGGCGACGTCTTTCGTGGAAAAGCGACAACCCTTTGCGGGGAATCGGTGATGAGGCCATAAAAGAGGTCCATTCACTGCAATCCGCGCTATGGGGTTTTTCTTTGTTTGGTGTTGTAATAGTTGGAATTCCGAAGGGTACAGTCTGTAGGGGAATGTGGTTCAGATGGGTTCGCAAGTGGAGACAATCCTTCAGGTGGTTCGTTGGAAATTCAATAGGGCAGAGGAGAGGGTAAGGTAATTTTAATTAACGTCTTACTAGAGCAATACAACTGGCCATTGACGACGGTCAGGAATCAATCCTCTAAGGGAAAGATCCGAGGAAAGCACCACGTCATTTCGAACCACGGTCAGATGATGAAGCAAAACCTACGTTGGCATTCCACTCTCTAAACTTCCACACCAACCTAACGTGAGGACTTTCGGACACGACAGATTGAAGGTGCAACCACCCGCCTTTACACCATACGCTTACAAACATCCATGCACGGACCCGGAATGGAACCAGGAGCCTTCCGATCTAGAGGCTAACACCTTAACTACCAGACCAGTCGGTCGGCACCGGGCAGAAGAAAAGCAGGGCTTTTGGGGGCTGTAGGTAGATGTCTAATTAACGTCACAATGGAGCAACATAACGGGCTATTGACGACCGTCCTTGATTAATATCCCAAGGGAAAGATCATAGGATTAACACCACGTACTTTTGAACCACGGTAAGATGATCTATCTTTTTAAGAGATTTATTTATTTTTTTAAATATTTTTCTGAGTTGGTTCAAGAGGGTTGATTTGGGATGTTATGGCGCATGATCCAATAGCGGAAACGTTACGTCAAACGCTAGATAAAATTCCCCCCAGTAAAATGCAAATATTTATAAATCCATCCATCAATAAAAAGTATTATAAAAGGAAGCGTTTGTCTGCGTGTCTTTTTGTACTGTGTCGACAAATATACTTATAAGCACTTACAATAAGGATATCTGGCACACAGGTAGTACTAGGTTTTTGTGACTTTAGTGTTCCGCCCGAATTTTAAAATGTAATCTAAAATATTTAAAATTAATTTATTAGTTTTATTCACAATTCTTCCTTTTTTCCGGAATGTGACCTCACCCGTACCTCGAAAGAAGAAGCAAGCAGATTTTGCGATTTTCGACTGCTGACGTCACAAGCGTTTTTCGTCCTAATATGCCTTTAGACGTTTTCCTATTCTAGCGTGTTTTGATTTACGTTGGGGATTAGTATGACTTTCTTGCTAGCGATTTCAACTTTGTCATGGGAAAAGACTATTCGAGGTTTTCTATCTTCGCAATCGATAAAGATAGAGGAAAAATTTCAACGAATTTAAAATCTGCGAAACTCATTCTTTCTCTTTTATCTTTTTAATGTTTTCAGTATCAGTAAGATTTAATGTGTCCAGCCCAATCTTAAATTTTAATCCAAAATATTTTTTAATTAATTTATGGGCATCACGACGTTGCCTGTGGAGTTCGTTTGCGAAGCAAACCAAATAGGAATTCGTAGCAATCACCGGGGATTTCCTAGCAGTGGTCACACTGACCCCACGAAAAGAACTGTCACGGGCAACGCCGTGCTGGCCTAGCAATAGCTAGTAAAAAAATAAGTTGCATAATCAGGTAAGAAGGAAAAGCAAAAACCTAAGGGAGGGGAAAAGAAAGGGAGGGGAGTTCACACACAGGAATCCGGTGGTTGTGAAGCCCTAACCTTCAGAAGGTATGACCGTAGGTTTAAGAGCGTTGCGAGTTCGATACTCGATCCATCCAAGACCGTGGGCCGGGGTAGCCCAGTTGGAAGAGCAACAGGTGAGCAAACGGTGAGTTGTAAGTTACAATTCCAGTCAAAGACTTTCGCGTACTATGGGACTGGTGCACTTTAAATCTGTGGTGGACTCAAATCTCACGTTGGCGTGTTGTGGAAGTTTGGAGAGTGGGGAGAGCCTGTCGGCAATAGTCCGTTACGTTGCTCCAGCGTGGCGTAAATTCAATTACCTACTAACCTGATAGTAAACTATCCTTTTAAGTTGTAGAGCATGATCTAACTACCCTTCCCATAGAAAAAGATGACTGGACAGTGACATACCAACCCAAGATTAAATTATCGAATATTCATAGATATTATTTTTAAAAAATATATTTTTAAACCCGTATTTTTGAATGATTTAGGCAAATTACTTCACTGAAATATTAAGCTTTAAATTATGCAAAAGAATAACGTATGCATCCCCGACGAATACTGGTGCAGGTGGTCCTAACGCCATTAAACCCGAAAATCCAACCCCCGACGAATACTTTTTATATCATTTTGCGCTTCATTTTGGAAAAAAATATTAGATTTGCTTAGCTATATCAAAAGAGCTTAATACAATCAAACCTTACCCAAGTTCCTAGCTTTCCAAATCTCATCGATGCTGAAAGATGTATTTCTGTCTCATTCCTTTCGTCGACTCTTATCGGACACAGGTCTCAGGTGCTACCTGTCGCCTTGGTTATGGTTAGTTAACAGACCAGTTGTTGGGGTAAGTTCAAAGGACACCTGAACGCGCTAATCATTGTGAGTCGGTCCTTTTATCCGCTCTGTTCAGTGGCGATAACCCCCGGCCATTAAATTCTGTGATGGACCGCGTATTTCGTCACTCACAACACATACAATGGACGAAGACCTTTGTGTAAGGAACTGGTTCGGAGAGAGACCAACCTAAGGGGATTTCAACCCTGTGTGTAGTGTGGATTAACACATGACACTCATGACAGTCCGTCTTTATTACTGACGACTCCAGGTCACCGGTGACAGACCTGCAAGAACCGTCGACATATACCGGCCTCCGAAAGGAATTGTTAAAAGTAAAGTATGAAATTTTATGTGTACAAAATTCGGCCCTTTGTAAATAAGAGATTGATTTTAACATTTATGGAAGGAAATGACTTCTGTATTGTTACCTTGCGAAACGCGTTTGTATTTGTTTTAGACAGATATAATTGATTCACACTATAGCACAAGGATTACAAATTGTTAAAAGATTTTAAGACTAGATAAATTTGGGAAAGGAGAATTATAGTAAAGAAACACTCATGGAGTCTCTACTTTTGAACCATAATGGCATGACGAATTGTTAAAAGATTTTAAGATCAGATAAAATTGGGAAATGAGAATTATAGTAAAGAAACCCTCATGGGTCTCTATTTTTGAACCATAATAGCATGACATTCTTCTTTACGAATACTAATATGGCAGTTTTTGAATTTTTAGATGGCGTTTTTCATATTACTACCTTCTTTTATAGTACAAGTTTGAAGTCATTAGTGAGATGGACTTACAAAGATGATCGGTCTGAGAAAATAACCAAAATAAAAGTGTTCGAGACGCGATCTTTCTTTTCGCGATTGTTGCATTACTTGCATAATAGAGGCGTTGACATTGAAAAGGAGGTTCGTTCGTATTTCACGACGCCCAGTTGTTAATTTCATCAGTCCCTCATAATTTCTTTTTTTTCTCTTTCAGGGATGGCATGAGGCGACATGCCCGTGTCATGTCGGGTGGTGGTGGGACTGCTTCCTTAGAATTCGATCTTGCGCAGCAAGCAAGTCTTTATTTCATGTGTTGTTTTGCGAAGCTAAAACACATTCGCACCTGACCCTCACCAAGACGCTTGAGTGGCAATCACCGGGGGTTGGCGACCGTTAGCGAGCAGGTGGCGGAGCCCCCTAGTCCTGTAAAATGTAACTTGGAGTGCTCCTTTTCAACGCCAACGCTTCAATTATGTTCAATGGAACCTTGTTTTCTTTCAAATGCGTTGTAATCAAATGAAAAATGCCAGTTTACGTCAAATTCTCTCTTTTTCACTACGGCTGCCCCAATATCAAAATTAAATTGATTGATTTTGATATTTTTGTTCCATTTCACACTATACTTCTAGAGGTTGCATTCAAAGCCGTTGCGGTAATTCTGCATTTTAAAGACAAAGCAGTCAAATTCGAAGCAGCGTGATTGGAAGTGATGGGTTTAGCGGCTTTAATACAAACATCTAATCAAAATCAAATTAATATGTCAATCGGGATAAGCATTTTTTTTTATCCCAAAATGAAATGTGTCAGGATTGAAAACTGTCAGATTGCCTAATCTTCTGGTGAGCAGCGTGAATCTTAAAGGCACGTATACATATGCGAGCCTCTAGTTCTCATGATTTGGACGGGGGTTTTGGGCCGCCAAACGAACGGTTCGTGAACCGCTCGTGGCAATCCGCTTCTTGTCGGTTTTTCGACGAACATAAAGTTTGTTCTCCGTTCAGATTGGGACGGCGTCGTGAGTAGTTCGTTGCCTTTTTTATATTCACGAACCTCCAGGCTCCATCGTCATTACCGGAGGCTGACGTATGACTGCCCGGTGGTTCGCGGTTGGTTCCTTCCTTTTCTAGGGATCGCTGGAATTTCGTTGGGAAAATAATTTTAACGAACGGCTCGCAAATGTCTACGCACCTTGACATTTACGATGCGGCGAAGATTTTTTTCAATCGTCTCACAACACGACTCTTTCGCCTGCATGTCCGACCCCCCTTACCTATTTTGAGCGACAGCCTTGAGTGGCATTTATGACTGGCGTTTTCTTTTCATAGTATTGTGTGTCGTAACGTTTGGCGTGAGATAGATATCACCGGAGCGACCTTCTGCTTTTCCCTCAAAGCGTTCACACCTCAATGTTGACAATGAACAGTACCCCGAACAAAAGGAGGACCCCCCCCCAAGAAGGTCAGTCGATAACAGCTCGTAAATGCTGATCGATGCCAGCGTTCACTTAAAAAGGGGATAACATCAACCGTACACAGATCTATACCATGCCGCTGGTGTAAACGAAATTTTAGTGGTAATAATTGTCTATCTGCCGCAGCGTAAAGGTTAAGAGAAAATGAATTCGAAATATCCAAAAATAACCCAGCGTTCTGCAAACTATTATCTTTTCTTCGATTTCAATATTCCTTTCATGTATTGGGCCGTAGTTGCCCCGTTGGAAGAACAGCGGTTTAGCAAATGGAGGATTCCGAGTTTGATACCAGGTTCAGTTAGAGACCGTTCATGTACACGGGGGCAGCAGCACGTTAAAGAGTGTGTCGTCTCCTCAAAGTCGTCACGTTGCCGTGGTTCGGCAGTTGGAAGAGTGAAGTGGCAGCTAAGGCATTGACAGTGAATTAAAGTTCCGATGTGTTGTCCTCTGAAATTTTCCTTTCGGGATGGATCCGGGACCATCCTCAATAACTTGTTGTGTAGTTCTGTCGTGGTCTCAAATGCCCTCCTGTTGCTAAGGTAATGGTAATGGTAATTTTAGTTAACGTCGTACTACAACGGGCTATTGACGACGAACCGGGATCAGTCCCTTAAGGGAAAGATCCGAAGACAACGCTTCGTAATTTTGAACCACGGTCAGATGACGAAGTAACGCCTGAGCCGGCACCCCACTCTCCAAACTTCCACACCAACCCAACGTGAGGACTTTCGGCCACAGCAGATTGAAGGTGCACCAGCCGCCTCTACACCATACGTTTACAAACATCCATGCCTGGACCCGGATTCGTACCAGGAACCTTCTGATCTAGATGCTAACACCTTAACCACTATACCGGTTGGTCGGCCCCGTTGCCAAAGTGTGCAAGTTTGGAGATATTGAAATGGACGTAGTATATGCGTGCGCCGTTACAGCAGTTGTGCCATGATCGCGCCAAGAAAGAATTTAGACAGCGGCCAGTACACCAGTTGTACCTTGAAATTGATAAGAATCGCGGCAAGAAAGAATTTAGACTACGGCCGTTACATCAGTTGTACCTTGAAAGTTAAAAGAATCATGTTTGTTATATCTATAGTCGTAGTCAAAAGGTTAAACACCAAACCAACCAATCAGATTTGATGCCAAATTCACGATTTGGCAGTCTATCTATAGTTGTTTGGCGAGGAAAATGTTTGTTGCCCATACGGCGATGGGTCGTTACCGTGTTTTTGAGTTTACCGACATTTAAGCGGCGTTTACACCGGAGTTGCTTATACATTTCTCTCCCATTTTGTGGCGAGGACGTTTTACGATCCCCTATGCTGACCCCTTTTCGTCTCTTTTTTCGACCGACTCCGGTGTAAGCGCTTTGTGGACTATATCGGCAACCCTCCGAGCGCACTCTTCTCACCCCTTTGTAGAGAAGAGCGATCACTTTTCGTCAAGATGTCGAATTCATCACCCATTTCACTCCAGGCATTGTTCTTTTTGTTTTTGTCTTTGAACTCGGGTGTAGTTTGGTCCCATAGGACAGGCCTCTCTCTAAAAAGTTCTATAAGTTAGCTGGTAATAACTATTTACTATTCTAAATAGTTATTACCAGCTCTTTCGTCCACCCCATTTTAATCGAATAGGTCACTCAATGGCAGTTTGGCTGCAGATGGGGTGAAGACAACCGATGAGGGCAAAATATCAGAGAGAGCGAACGAAAGACGGCATGAGCGACCACGGGGGCCGAAGGGCAGTCTGCAAGCAAACGTCTCGGAGAAATCTGCTTCAAAAATTGCACCCCTTTGATCTTCACCGACACATGGTGGAAAACAAATTTGGCTCTGCAGACTCTCCAAATCGCCACCCCTACTCGAGATCTTGACGCAGTGGCGGATTAAGCGGTAAGCGGCCGCGTAGGGCCCAGAAATACCAAAGGGGCCCCGAGCTCTTAAAATGTCTTTTCATTTGGGTTCGAGAAAGTTTATGACCGCGCTTTACAATTTCCTTATCTTTTGCAACAGGAGAAAGGTCGTTTCCTGTTTTAAAGCGTGTAAAAAATTAATTAAGAAGAAAGATGAATTAATATGGCATTCTGTATACAGAGCAAGAAATCGTAAACTATATTGACACTTCCAAAATAATTGACGAATTTGCAAAAAATAAAGCAAGACGGAAATTTATATAAAAATGTTTTTTTTTTGGTAATAAATTTATTCAATGTGCTATGCTATGAAATTTTTGATGACTTCTTTTTTGTTAATAATTTAATAAGTTTTCTTGAAACTTTTTTTCTAATTTGAGTTTAAGAATCCGAAAATTTTACCGCTTGGGGCCCCCAATTGACTTGATTCGCCACTGTCTTGACAATACAATGAATGTCGTTTCTCGGAATGGATGTTTGGAGGGAGAGAAGTAGTGCAAAATGTCAACGCGGTTTGACAGTGGTCACCGAGATCTAAACAGTGGTACGTACTTGGATGATGTATCCCCGCGCGTAGTCTTCGTACGTCCACCCGAATCCGTGCAGCACGTGCACCACCTCCTCTTGCTGGAGCACGCTGAAGAGTCTGTCCAGCAGAATTTTCAGTCGGATGGGCATCGCCTCCGTCCCGTACAGCATGAGAGAGGCGACGTCGAACGCTACGGTCTGCTGGACCAGCTCCACTTGGTGGCAGTTGAAGAGGTGGCGGAAGCCCAATTTGTCGAGCGCTGCAAAAGAGAAGAGGAAGAGGTTATTCATCGGAGCTTCGGGCATCGCCGGAACAAGTGTCGAGGCGCCCAATGGAGCACCGCGAGAAAAATTGCCCCGCTTAGTCTTTTAGCAAGTTGCTTGGAACGAGTTTAAATTTGTGAGATCTGCCACACACTGGTAGAGTGCCTATATAATAAGAATGGCGACAAGGGACCAAAGTTAGCCCAATGCGCATGCGCGGCAGCCATTTTTCTACCAGAATCGTCTCAAAGAAGATAGTTGGGCGAATTAATATATCATTTCAAGGAGAACAAAAAGCATATGATTGTTATAGTATAAATATGGATACATTCGGTATAAATGAATCATATAAACGCTTAATTACATGTGTAATTGATGAGATGGGATTGCACAACACGCTAACTTAGACTGTGGGAAACACCATGTTGTTCAAAAAAAGCTATTTATTTAATTTGTCTTCAAATATGTACTGACAAAACACTAAAATAATAATAAATAAACATTCCAGAACACGAAATGGAACACGAATAAGCTATATTTTCTTTTTAATTTAATATACACACGGTTTTTTTTAACACAGAAAAAGTTCCCATGTTAAGTCTACGGGAGCTTGGAAAAGACCGCCTCGGGCGGTAGAAAAGGTCTCTAAGCCAATCAGAAAGTATTTCCCGTATGTCGCCACTCTTATTATATAGGCACTCTAGACACTGGTAAGTGGACGGGCCGTACAGCAGCGAATCGGAATCTATTACCGTCTTCCCCAATCTTCTGTGCGAATCACTCGCGACTTTACACCCCCTGTAACGTCGTGGGTATAGTTAACGTGGCTTGAAGGCAATTAAAACGACTTTTAAAAATACAGCACATTTAATTAATTATTGAAGATATACATATAAGTTAAGGCTATTTCGAGGCTAATAGATATTGTATACAAATAGCGTTTCAGTCCCGCGGCTTCAATCGGAGCAGTCGTTCTGCGTCCGCTCACGTTCCTGCTTTCCACGATTCTCTCTTTTTCTCGAGAGAAGACCCCACACGTTCTTCCGAAGCCGCTACAGTGGCAATGGGATACCCCCCCCCCCCTCCGGTCATAAATTCATGGACTACAATGAAAGCTGTGGTTAGAGAGACCCCCTACGCCACTACACCCCCCGATAAGGCGCTATAATTTTGTCACTCTACGTGATTCATCAATGTAGGTTAACATGAATGACGCTTCTTCGAGGGTGCTTTACTATATATTTTTTACGACTTGACGTCTCTACTATTATAAAGGTAAGGTAAAGTAATTTCAATTAACTAGAGTAACACAATGGGCTAGTGACGACGGTCCGGGATCAATGAAAAGATCCGAGGACAACACCAAGTCATTTTGAACAACGATCAGATGACTAGGCAACATCTGAGCTGGCACCCCGCTATCCAAACTTCCACATCAATCCAACGTGAGGACTTTCGGCCACGACAGATGTAAGGTACCCCAGACACCTCTACACCATACGCTTACAAATTTCGATGCCCTGACCAGGATTCGAATCAGGAAACTTCCGATCCAGAGGCTAACACCTTAATCACCAGACCACTTGGTCGGCTCTACTATTATAAAGGGAAGTGTTTCTCTGTGTCTCTGTAGGTAGTGTCCTGACGAATCTATGGCACTTACACTAATGAAATTTGGCACGCAGGTAGACCTAATTTTTTTCGATTTTTGTGTAGCGCCCGAATTTTAAAATTCAATCTAGAAAATCTTTTAGTAATTTTATTAGTTTTTTCACCTTTTTGTTCTTTTCTCCGGAATTTAACGTCATTGAAGTTGAAGAGGATTTTGCGATTTACGACCGTTGACGACACAAGCTTTTTTCGTTAAGTTAATCAGTTTCGTCAAGTTATCCGATTAAGGCGTGTTTAGATTTACGTTGTTGATAATAACCACTTCGAGGCCATCATGGCGTTGCCTGTGGAATTCGTTTGCGAATCAAACCAAATGGGAATAATTGAAGTGTTTCGGCCACGATAGATTTAAGCCCTAGCCGCCACTACACCATACGCTTAGAAATATCCGTACACTGACCCGGAATCTATGCAGGAGCCTTCCGATCTAGAGGCTAACACCTTAACCACCAGACCAGACGGTCGGCGGTGTTGTCCTATGATCTTCTCTCTCGGTGATTGATCTCGGACCGTCGTCAATAGCCCGTTGCGTTGCTCTAGTACGACGTTAATTAAAAATTACCATCCACTTATTTCAATCGGTCTATTGACAAGACCAATAAATATGCCACGCGACGCTCGGGTATATTTCCTCCGCTGCTCATTTCCCTGGGTTTCAAATTACGCGTCCGTTTCTCTCACAATGAAGTCATGCAGATTTCCCTAAACAAGGAAGACAAATCGAGATAAAGACAATCAATTTTTCATCCGCAGCGCGCAAACAACCCAACAAAAAGCGACCGCGGAAAACTCGTTCCGTGAGGCGAAACCGCTAGGAGTTTTCCAATCAGGATGAAAGAAGAAAAAAAAGAGTCGCATCTAGTATGTAACTGTTATCGTGATCACACTTTATCATTCTGTTGCTTTTTCTTTTCCTCTCTCTCTGGTTGTTCCTCTTTTTCTTGCCCCTGCAGACATCTCTCGGTCATTGTTATTAAATAATTGTTCGCTGACAAATTTCACGGGGGCAAAAGTCAGGATCACACGTGTGCGAAACTCGTTGTTGGTCAGGTCGCCACCTAAATATTGTAATAGGGATTTTGGTTTGAAGGCGATCCACGCCTCGTGCCTGCTGCGGGGAGGTTTTTTTTCATCAGGCTTCGAGGACTGAATTAATTGAATTTATATCTTGCTTCGCGATTTTGGAGCTTTGGGTTATGTTTATAACTGTTATATTCTTATTGTCAGCACACATACTTATTGTTAACACATATACTTATTGTCTGTTTTAAAATCCGATAAAGGAATCTTCGGATTCAATCTGTGGTTCTCTGATGTCTTCTGACAGAATTATGTAGGAACGAAATGGAAAGAAACTGTATTGACTGTCAAAGAGTGTGAGTATGTTTGAACACGCATTACCTAAATGCTGTTTTTGGACTGTATAGGTAACTAGGCATGTATTTAATTAACGTTGTATCGTTGGAGGAACACAACGGCTATGGACGACGATCCAGGATCAATCCACCAAGGGAAAGTTGAACTGTATAGGATCAAAACGAATCTTCGGTAGGTAGAAATTTATATTAACGTCGCACTGAAGATATGTAATGGGCTATTGGCGACGATCAGAGATCGCCTGATCTAGTACCCCAATCCCCAAACTTTTTCACCACTCCACGCCAAAAAATATTTTATCTGAAAAAATTTCAATTTTTTTTTTATTATTTTTAAAAAGTTTATAATTTTGTTGATTTGAAAAAAAGACTTAAAAAACACGAGTTAAAGTCTTTAAAAGTATTCAAATATTACACCGTAAAAGTTTCAGACTAATACATTAATTTATAAATAAATGACATGCCCCAGAGTTTGTGAATTTAACACGGGTGTCTATGGAGGTGCAGGACCCCTTTAAATAGAATAAAATAAGATGTGAAATGCGAATAACGACAGTTTGCTAGCAATAGATGCATGCAATTTCTCCTTCTTGGTTGTTGTCTCGACGAGTTATCTCGTCATTAAAGAAATCCGGAAAGAACTTGATGGACGAGATTTCTCGTCATTAGAAGATTAGACCAAGACTTCTTTTGGTCATCTTAAAAACTTGGCACTTTCTTAAGGACGAGATATCTCGTCATACGCACAATTAGTCGGATAGTGACGAACGAAATGTTAGATTACCGCCCCGTAGGCGTGCGGTTTGTTTTGGGATTGTATCAACTTCAATATCCTGTCTCTTCCATTTCTTGTAATCTATTGTCCAAAATTCCTTGCATTATGCATCTAAGGCCTTCTTTAGTTCTTTTATCAGAAAATAATAGTTTTCTATCAGAATTTCTGTAATTCCCGGGAAATGTTTTTGCTCTAGTAGCGTCCCATTGCCTGCACCTGCAGATAATATGATCCACTGTCTCTTCCTTTTCTCCTCATTTACGCATATTAGTCTTTGCAAAATATCTATGTTGGTATTCCCCTTGGGCTCCACCAGCAGATGATTTATCTCGAATGAACCTTGGAGTCTCCTGGTTGAGTCTTTGTTGTACAAGTTATGTACTGTTCTTCCCATGATGGAGCTATCCCAACATAATCACCACTCTTTTAACTGCTCCACCTTTTGAACTCCCTTTATGTTCTCTCTGGATCTCTTACGGCCATATTCACAAGTCTCGAGTTAACTCGAGGAACAGTTGATCCGCGAGTAAGAGTTAACTCGAGGATTATCAAAAACGGTATTCTCAAACGGCGTGTTAAGTGATCCGGGGATTAAAATGAGACGCTCGCTGTGATTGGCTACCTAACGATCACGTGTTATTGTTTACATTGGTTACGACGCCTGAATCTGCATTCATACTGATCAAGCACGTACTTCGCCGTAGAATTGATTCCAAATTGTGAATAAATAGGACTCATACAACATTTTAATATGGGTTTGAGAAAAGAAATGCAAAGGTATTTAATTTCAAATTGGATATTTATGGAAACCTAAATTTTGCAAGAAAGAATTGTCACAATGTCTTGACAGATGTATGTAATCCGATTATCTTTGTACTTGTCAGTATGGGTGTGTGTTGGTGGTATGAAAAGTGACTAGCATTGTCAATTTTCTTTCATTCGTAATAAATCAACAGAATAATTTTTATTCTACGACGTATTTCTATCTGCCATGGTCGTTTTTTACCGTTCGCTCTCTCCGGCTTATAGGACAAAGGTGGTGCCATCTATCTTTTCGCTAAGCTGCTTGTTTAAGATTTACGCAGCTACCTTTATTTTCATTTTTCTTTTCAATTTCAATCAAATTATGTTAAAAATTTTCCATTTAAGCAATATTATGATGAGGACATGAGCTGCTATGCAACAGGGCTCCGTAATGATACGTCGAATCCAGTGACCAGTCGTCGCAAAAACACTATACTTTTAGCATAAAATGAAATGTGTCATCCATTTTGTTTTATAGAATATCCTTCGCAAAAAAGGTAGTACTGCGCATCCGTAACTCTTAGTCGCGAGTTAACTCGCCGATTTCGGAGGATCAAAATGTAACACCGAACCGGCAGTTTAAACCACGGATCAGGACTTGTGAATACGGTTTTTTCGATAACTCGCTGATTATCGTTGATTCTCGAGTTAACTCGGACTTGTGAATAAGGCCGTCAGTCTTTATATCTATATTCGGTCGCTGAGTGGCTCCTTTTGCGATCTCGTCAGTGACGAACGAAATATCTCGTCCAAACCTATTGGAGGGCAAAACTGTATATAAAAAATTGCATCTGCACTGGATATAAAGGGAAAGTCGAGTAGTTCTCAATTTCATACTTTCAGTCAAAAGTGAATGTAAAAATATAAGCAAGAAATAAAAATTCTTGTGAAAAACCAATGAAACATATCGACGAATTCAATCAAAACTGCTTAACCTGTGAAGTTTTCGATATGTTCATCGCATAAAAATTCGTGGCCATAGTTAGTCTGAAGATTTCAAACCTATCCAATCAGTATTGGAAACCATTTTCAAAGTAACTCATTACATTCCAATGCGTTTCATAAAATGATAAATCAACTGACACACTTCTATTGAAAACAGCTTTACGAATACGAATAAAAAAACCTAACTGAAAATGCAAACATTTTCATCTTACTCAAACACTAGTGTCAAATGCTTAGTGTAAAAAACAATTAAAAAAATAAACTTAATTTCGCAGATCAAGTGCGAAACAATTTATTTTTTAGACCCGGACGATCACGGGGGTCGGAAATAAAATAAAATAAAAATCAAATCACCAAAAAATTGGGGTCGTTCCTAGAGCAAGATCCCCCCCCCCTCCCGTACCACCCCGTTCCAATCGTTTGATCGATCATCTTTTAAGACTTATAATAGACAATTTAATGCTATCAATCCATCGGACATCGCGATAGATCAGCGGGCCGAAGTCCCCACTTCACTTCAGATCAGTAGAAAACGATAGGGAAAAACTCCAAGGGAGACACCTACGCTGCGAACACCCCCCAGCGAACGTTGCACCCAGTGATTATTACCCCCCCCCCTTCCAAACTCCCACACTGGTTCCAACGCCGTTAAATTATTGCTAAACGGTAGCATCAACACTCTTAATAGCTTGATCAATACTCCGGGACAACGCCCAAGCCGATACTAATTGAACTGCATAAAAAGCCCCCATTCATCAATCAAGTATTTTCCTTTCTTTGTTTTGTTGCTCTGTACATACGCTCGTCTTATTATTATTATTTTATCTATTGAATTTTGCTATTAAGGAATATCAAACAGAAACTGTGGAGAGATATGCAAGAGGAGGTTATTTTGGGGGTGGTTTTGGCCCTTTTGGACACGGAGCCATTAACTTTCGGCTGTTGCTTGATTTTTATCGCGTCTAATTTCCCTTATCGTTTCTGGATTGTGCTAACTTCATCGCGCTACCGTTCGCCCTCCTATTGAGTCATTCCTCAAGAGTCGTTATCGCACGGAATCTGTAAATGAACTATGCTATCTTTTTGGAGTCAGTTTGGTTGGGATGTGTTATTTAGAGAAAGAGAGAGAGAGGGCTCCATACATAACTGATGATCCCTCGGATGTGCCCTTCAACTTCCTTCTTTCTTGTGGTAGTAATACTTTACCTCGTTTTATGCCGCAGATAATTCTTGATCCGACATAATCTTGAGCTAATTTTAAAGTCACTCACTACTGATAATAAGTACACACTCCAGTCACATAAATGTGACCCCCTGTCAAAAGCCAGAATAACCACCTTTGGCAGAGCGGACGGCTGCGAGACGTGCAGGAAGAGAGTCAATTAGGTTTCTGAAAGTGTTCACTGGGATGTTGAGCCATGACGACTCCCGTACCGTGTCCAGCTGCGCTAGATTACGCGGTTGAGGATCCATGGCAATTGTTGCAGGGTGTTTGCTTTCAGACGCTTCACGCTGTATACGCCAACGTCCATCTGTCCGATGGAACATAAAACGTGATTCATCGGGAAAAGCCACCTGTCGCCATTCTGTGGACGTCCAGTTGCGGTACTGGCGTGCAAATTCCAGCTTTCGCCGCCGATGAACAGCAGTCAGCATAGGTGCATTAACCAGGCGTCTGCTGCGGAGGCCCATGCGCAGCAACGTTCGCTGAACCGTTGTTGAGGATACACTCTTGGTCAACGATTGATCAACACTCGCCAACGATTGAAATGTTTTCCGATGCCCTAGGACATCCTTTATATATACTCCACTGCAATGTACTGCCACCTGCCTTTTGTGATTGGTTTTTTCACGTTGACGTCGAAAGTAGGTGGTGGTCACATTAATGTGACTGGACTGTGTATTAATATGTGTATATGCCTTTGATTTTTTTTTGACGTGATAAGCGTCTTGAATCAGAAGAAATACTAGGGACCATGAAAAGTCAAGCGTTTAAAAAGAAAGTTTCATTACTAAGGCAATTTTTTACTTACCCAATGAAACAGTAATTTTATATTATTTAATTGTCTTGCTCTAGTACGTCGTTAATTAAATACCCAACCTATCTCATTCACTTGTGTGTGTTTAGATGCCATGTAGTACCCAAACATACTGTTTTTGGAATTGATTTCATGACGGATCCTTTCTGGAACATAAATTAAACATATGATAGCAATGATCCTTTTAGTCCGCACGCATTGCTTACATTAATTCCGTTCATATCGCATTACAATTCTGCTGTGTGCAGCGCTCATTTACATTTGCCAGTGTGTTGTTCTTAAGGAAAGCATTCTCCTACAAGAATGGCACTGCAAAGCGCATGAATAAAAGAACAAAGGGTGTGCCCCGAGAGATGTCCGGAGCAATGGGACGGGAAGAATGGTAATAAATGACCTTTATTATTGATTCTAATGAAAGAAACGCCACCAACAAGTGGTTAAGCTATCTGGCCAGCTCGGTGAGTAGGCAGTCTGAAGAAAGTGGCGACAGCCGAGAACTGCTTCTCACGTGTGATAAATGAGCTGGATATTTTAATAAAAATGAAGAAATGCATTATGGCTGTGTCGGAGTTTATCACCTTCCTTGACCCGACCTCGTCGTGTTCTTCGCTTCTCGGAAATGAATGAGGCAGCTTTGCGAAATAAATAATGGATCGAAAATGAGACACGAAAGCATAAATCTGCATTCTGCGAGTCAATCCATTAAAGCGTAGAGAGCGATGAAATACTGACGCGAACGGAAATAATCGGAAATTTAAGTATTTCTCTGTTTTCTTTATCCTACTTCCTATTTCTCATATTATATTTCTTCCCTATTTAGTTTTGCTGGCACATGAGAGAGAAATACCCCCACAATCCCTGAACAACGTGTACAACTTCCTGTAAAACTACAGGTAGGTAGTTGAATTAACGTTGCACTGGATAAACAGTACAGGCTCTTTGAGACGATCAGGGTAATTCGTAATTTTTAATTAACGTCGTACTAGAGCAACACAACGGACCAGTGACGACTTGCTGGGATCAATCCCTTAAGGGAAAGATCCCCGAGGACAAGACCTCCTAACTTTGAACCACGGTCAGATGACGAGGCAACACCTGAGCTGGCACCCTACTCTCCAAACTTCCACACCCACCCAACGTGAGTACTTTCGGCCACGACAGATTTAAGGTGCACCAGCCGCCTCTATACCATACGCTTACAAACATCCCTGCCCGGACCCGGATTGGAACCAGGAACTTTCCGATTCAGAGGCCAACACCTTAACGGGGACGGTCCGGAATCAATCTCGAACGGAAGTATCCGAGGACAACTCGTAATTTTGAACCACGGTCAAATGACGAGATCAACATATGAGCTGGTACCCTACTTTCCAGACTTCCTCACCAAGCCAACGATAATACTAAAGAGGATTTATGCTGAATGAAAATATCCACCAGAAAAGATACAAATCCTCGCATTATATATAAAGTTTGGTTTTGATATGTTAACATAAATGGGTTGGTTCCTCCTGTAGCGCTTTGAAAGACATCTGAAATCATTAGAGCCAATGGAGATTTCTATCCAATAGGGAAAACGCTTCCCCAAATGAATAAATGTATTTTGTTTATTATAATTTTACTAATAAAACAGCGAGCTAACGCTCGCCAACCCACAGAGGATTGCTTTGCAATCCACATTGGTTCGCTGAGCGAACTTTGCTCACTTCGCTTGCATCCATGAAGACACGTGTCCTAGCAGAAGGAATTGTTTACGAAATATGATGCTCCAAAAAAATATATTTTAAATATAAATTTGTTGTACTACAGAAAAGTTATACAGTATCTCTGGAATCAGAACTCGCGCAATTTTGAATTCAAATGAAAACTTTGTACAAATTTTGACTCGAAATATGAGCGTTGCTTTGAAAATCGAATACCCAGCATGTTGTTTGTACATATAAGCTGCAGAAGCTCGACTAATATTAATTTTTTTTTCAATACAATTTCATCCGATAAATTCAATTGATTCGCGAGGTTTCGTGGTAAACAAACAATCGTACAGTGTTGCCAAAACGCGATAACAAATGACGTCTTTTTTGCGTGCTACCGTAAGAGAATTATAAGTAATAAATTGCTATAGCAATACACAATCATAGTAAAAGTACTCTTCTAAAACAAATCGTTAGGTTGAGTGAATTCCAAATTATTGTTAAAAGAACGAATTTCAATTTTCGCATTGCTCAGAAAAAAGGCATTCTTTCACATTCGTTTTCTAATACTAACGTTTTATGACTCTGTATTTCCTTTGTAGGCGAAAGTTTGTATAAAGCTAAACAATAGGAAACCGTTTTAAAAAGACCCACCAATATAACGCGCCACACACTTCTCTCTCTCTCCTATCTTTTAACACGAAGGATTTCCTAAAGATGTCACTCAAGGTTCAGAGGATCGTCCGAAACATTTGCATCAGCAGATACGACCTGTTGGATTCTTTGTTCCTCGTCGAACAGACAAGTCGTGAGAAATTGTTATTCCCGTACCGAAGTGGAACGAGTGATTCTGGAGTGTGATTTGCAATTAGTATGCTCCCCGGCCGTCTTGTCTTTGGCCACCACGCCCCCCTCGCGTTTAGGAGTAGTGACACAATTAGGTCAGACAAAAAAGAGCGCCACCCTCATCTTTTGTAATCGACACTTTGCTTATTGCTCAACCCACTTGCACCCCCTCCGACCTCCCCCGTGGGAAGTGAAGAGGGACAGCGAGCGAATGCTGTTGAACTCTCGGCGATTGCTACTTTCCTCTTACTTCTGCCTTTTTGGCAATTATCGATGCTGCCATGCTACAGACCATCGACACATGTGGGTGCATAAACGTATATAAGAGCAGGCTTATGCGAAAGAATCAACAAGAATTAATATCGGCACAGAACTCTTCTGTTTCAGCAGTTACCGATATAACAATCTTACTGGTTGGCAAATACTAACTTATTTGCATCGAGAGGGAATCAACGACAAAAATAATGCTGACATGTTGAATGTCAGTATTTTTTTTTGTCGTTGATTCCCTCTCGATGCAAATAAGTCAGTATTTGCCACTTTGCCTTTTTAGCAATTACAGAAAAACAAAAAACAAAAATATTGACGAAAAACACTACCCTACAATAATGGACCGGACGCCAGCGGATTCGCATAAAATCTGACTACTTGTTTGGGGGTGTTTTTTGTGGTGTGGCCAGAGACCGTTGCATGTTACTGGTCAATTGAACGCCGACGCCTACGTGAACATTTTGGACATTCAGGTTCTTCCTACGCTCTGGCATTTTTATGGAATGGACGAATGTTTCTTCCAGGAAGACAACGCTCTATATCATGTTGCAGCCTCTGGCAAGCATTGGTATCGATATAGGGATATAAAACGTCTTCCCTGGCCCGCTCAGCCTGGTCTCTGATTAGTAAGCGTCGCTCTAACTCGTCCCACAAGTGGACTAGGGTTTAGGTCGGGACTCTGAGCAGGCCAGGGAAAACGTTTTACATCCATATCTCTATACCACTGCCCGACAGAGGCTGCAACATGACACAGAGCGTTGTCTTCCTGGAAGTAACATTCGTCCATTCCATAAAATTGCCAGAGGGTAGGAAGAACCTGTTGGTCCAAAATGTTCATGTCGGCGTCGGCGTTCAATTGATTAGGAACAACATGTAAAGGTCCCAGGTCCTACCACGAAAAACACCCCCAAACAAGTAGTCGTATTTTATGCAAATCCGCTGGTGTCCCGTTCATTATTGTAGGGTAGTGTATCTTAATTATATGCTTCTCTAGAGTATAATCAGTACGTAGAATTTTAACTAATTATCAGTTTAAATATGATTATAATCAAATTTAAACCCGTAATTTATTATTTCCCCATTCCTACAGTACAACCCCAACTCCTTTCCGACATTCTAGACTTCAGATATCCATATCAGCTGTAACCTTTCGCCTTACGGCTATTTTACAGCCGTCCATTCAGCCAAATTGGCTCAATACACAGTTGATGTACAAAAAGACAGCCACAATGAACCCCAAACTCTCTTCACAAAGCACACACAACCCCCCGCAGTCGACAGAAACGCCCCGACTTCACCAAAGCACACAAGCTCGTTTTCACTTCGAGGACAAGCGACTCGATGACAATTGACACCTTCCCCGCGTGTCAAGACCCAACCCCTCCCCAAACAGCGGAATAACAGTGACAAACACGCTGTCCTTCCCCTCCCAATAGGGGGAGAATGGACACGAGCCACAATGCTGTGGATGACGAGTTCATTAGCTGCGCCAATAGAGGAATGGTCAATTGGATTTCGGGGGAGGCGGAATCGTCAAGGGAATGGACATTGGGGATAATTCCTTTCACCCCTTTCTATTTCTCCTTCTGCAGAATCAACCTTGGATTCTGGCTCCCTCGCTGGTCTTTTGGTCTCTAATTAATGGAAGCGAGCGATAGGAGGCAGCCTTTTGTATTGGGGTTGTAAACTCCCTTCTCGATTTTGTTTTTATCATAGTAGACTATTAAAAGTATGTTATTTCATCTGTATGGCATAACAGACTTCTTAAAGTAAGTTCTGTCTACTGTACGTCAGTGCATAGTACTTAAAATAATTTATGCCACCTGCATGCCATAGCTATTTAAAATAAGTTCTGACAACTGTATGACGTTACAGTTTAGCAAATGTCAGTTTTGTCATCTGTATACCATAGCAGATTTTTAAAAGTAAGTTCGATCATCTGTGTGTCATGACAGAGTATTAAATGTAAGTTGTGCCTCCTCTCTCTATGCCATAACAGACTATTTAAAGTAAGTTATATTATATGTATATAAAATATAGAGTAAGTTATGTCATCTGTATTTCATAACAGACTCTTTAATGTGTAAAGGTCTAAAGTACTAGTCTAAAAAAACTCTTAAGAATATCTACGTAATGGTCAAAGTTATATATAATTACGGAAGAATACTTTTCCTGTGTATTCGAACCCAAATTTGTTTTATGATCACAACTGCACTGATAATAGGTTTAAAGAATAAATTTAGCTCTGAAATAACTTAAGAATGATCGGTAATACCTCTGCTGAATGATGTTATTTTAGATATTGTTAGGCGCGTGTGGTGGTTGATATGATTACAGTCTTGATATCGTGAGAAAGGGTTTTCGTGAAATAATATAAGCTTTAGATTTCAAGATAAGGATTTCCAAATTGATAAAATAACAATTTAATTTAAAAATTTAAAAAACAATAACGAGAATAACATAAATATAAGATAAAAGAAAGATTTCATCTTGCATTCATTTCTAAAAAAATTCATTAAGCAAATATAGTTGTTTTTGTCCACAATTGGGCTTCAGAGCAATACGACTAAAAATGTACTCTACAAAGATTTTACTCGACATTTATAAATTGATGGTATTCATAAACATCGTACCCTCAATTGTCTCGTTTTAGGAGTTTCAGTTCTATTTTATAGATGAGCACTATAGACAAATGAAAAGCAACTATAAAAATGAAAATGAATCGTGAAAAACTACTTTTAAATCACGTTATAAACGAGTAATTTCTAAAGCAGATTGTATTTTAGAATACTTTATGTCATTACCGCCAAATACAACAGCGTCGTCAATAGCTCGTTGTGTTGCTCTAGTACGACTCGATGTCAATTAAAAATTACCAATTACCAAATACAACAGCGCAATGTGTCTTAAAAGCAGATACATAAAAGGGTGTATCACGAGATCTTGACACCTCCATTAGTATTCTTGATCTGGCAATGGGCAGCTCGAGGTTATCCGTCTCTATCTCGGATACGTTTTTACGCTTATTAGCGCCATATAACAACGCATTACAAAAGGGCGTCAACGACATCGTAACGCGCTCGGGACAAAACATTTAACATTATCGCTCTGCTGAAATCGTTAAATTAATGGTGCTCATTGGTTCATTGACTTCCACCATTGCTCCATATTGACTCACCAAGAGGCAGAACACGCGTCCATAAGATAGCTGCAGCCAGAGAGAGACAAATCAACCACTTTCACGTCTTCCCGATACCCCAATCCCATAAATACCCTTACGAAACCTAAACAACCATCCGAGAGATTGCCATTTCAGTCACAGCGCATGCCTTGACGCCACTTACCGAGTACTCGCTCACCTACCACATAACAAGAGGTCAGCCGCAGAGATCAGAGACGGAACTCTTTTCCGAGAGATAGTTGCGACAGCAATAAAAAACGATGCCGAACCTTAATCATAAATGAATTCATTTCATTAAAACTGAGCCCTAAGTCTCCACCAGCGTAACCGGAGTCATCCAGCTTCTTCATTGCTAAACAATGAGCGTTTCGGACATACTGGGAGTGGCAGGACGGCTGCGGTGGAGTAGGCAACCTCCCGGTCTGACCACACGCTTGCGGCGTGGGTGGGGGGAAGTATGCCATCTTAACAATGAGACCAACCTGTTCACAATTTTCGACATCGTCGGAGATAATGGAACGAATGCCGAAGAAGGGTTGTATTATTTATCATTTCCCTTCATCTATGTGATTCAGAAAGAAGAGAGGTAACTTAGCTGCGGGTTTGCGGACAAGGACATGCACTCTTAATGGGTATATGTCAGGATTAATTTAGGAGCGTTTAGGTCCATTAATTATCTGTTGACGGAGGTGGACTTGAAGGAAGCAGCGGACTGCTAAGCCAAGAAGGCCGTTCCTTAAAGTTTGGTTTTCGGATTAACCGATCAAAATGCTGGGTATAAAAGTATCCGATGCCCTATAATCAGGTAGAAAAGTCACACATTGGTTCCACATCAATCCATTTAAAAGGATACGGCACCTAAAAATTCGAAAAAAATCATTTTTAGATTTTTACTGTTTATAAAAATTTGAATTGTCTTCTTTATAACGATACCTCATTTGTAGGAATCTGTTAATTGGAAGTATTTTTTTAATATTTTTTTAAAGTAGATGCACTATTACCGTGACGTACGTCTCAGAACATACTTTTTTTCATGTTTGGGGGCACATTACTCAAAAACTACTCGCGATACATTCTTGAAACTTTTTATGATTGTTTATAAAGCACTTCTAAACACTTTAATACAAGTAATAATATATATTAAATGCATATTTAAAAAAATATTTTATCTAAAAAAATTATTTCTTTTGTCATTTAAAAAAATTTATAATTTTGTGAATTAAATAAAACTTTGTCAAAGTCTTTGAAAGTAGTCAAATATTACTCTGAAATAATTTCAGATTAATACAATAATGTATGAATAATGAGATGCCCCCAAAGTTTGTAAATTCATGTGAGTGCCTATGAAGGTGCCAGACCCCCTTAATTGGCTGAAATACTCAAACATATCCATACCGGTGGTTTTTACTTTTACAGAAATAGAGTATGATGTTTGTCGCATGCTGCTTCGATAATATGTTGGATGTTTTGTCGCATGCTGCTTCAGTGTGTCTGGGCTGCTTCAGTGTGTCTGGGCTTAGGTCAGCCCCACACGGGACCAATATCAGTCCTGGGACCCTAAATTTGGCTGAAAATGCACATGCTTACCAGATCTTTCCTTTTGTGTTTGATACCGAACTGTCGACAATAGCTAGGCTGTGCAACGTTAATTAAAATACCTACCACATGAGTACCGTTACCGTTTTCTGCACATAAATGTTTATGTTTTGTAGCATGTTACTCCAGTGTGCGGCTGGTACTCAATCAACAGGTGGTGTTTAAATAGCAGATATTTATGTGCACAACATGTATAGTCCGGCTTCCGCGAGAAAGCAGTCGCATCAGATGGTTTGTACGTGCCTATTATTCAAAATAAGAAGGCAAAATAAGAATGCGCAACTTTCTATTGACCGTGGATAGTTCTCCCCCTCCCGTCAAGTAGTTATTGCGGATGTTGATTTCGGCGCCGGACGATAAACGTAGAACCAGAATCCGTGCTACGGACGCCATTTCTGGAATCGCTTTGTTTAAGCTACCACATCTTCCTTATTTGAGTAAACGACTCGTTTAACATCACGTGACTCGATGGCTATTTCGTTGGACCCGGACCCTACTCTTCATTTTCTTTAATCGATTAGTTTGCACACAGATTAGCATATTGCCAGATATATGGTAATGTGATCATGAGAATTCGGGATTATGAATCCAAATGTTTTTAATCTAGGAATTGCATTTAAATTCTTCAGGAGCTTATGCTTAATAAACTGATGTGTTACCTCCATAATTCACCAATAATGAATATGAATATTACGAACTTGTTTTTATTAAATTATATTTAAGGTGTTAATCCAATAGTAGCATATACTCTGCTCGTCTATCTAGTAGAATACGTCAAGAATAATGCTAATTTGTATTTAAAAAAATCTGGATTAAAATGTTTAAAATTTTGAAAACAAACTGATTTATGTTGCATATTGTTATTCCTTATTACCACTAAAGCCTTAGAACACCATTCAATAATTTTATGAGATCAATACACAATAAGAAACGTTTCAATTAAATGCTAGTTGATGTATATTTCGTGTTTGAACAAAATTTTATTATTTTATTGTTGAAATTTATATTAATTATTAAATTAATTATTATTTTATTTTTATTAATATTTTTATTATTTTATAGTTATTATTCAATTGCTGAAACAACAAAAAGAGCAATTTGCAAAGGTTCGGTATGAATCCTGAACAGAGACATCCAGTACAATACTTCATAATTTTGAACCTCCATCAGATGACGAGGAAACACCTCAGCTGGCACACCACTCTCCAAACTTCCCCACCTCTCTAACTTGAGGACATTTGAGGCCACGAGAGATTTAAGGCAATGGTGCCTAGTAGTAGTAACCGAAAGTAGTGGTAACCTGAGGATCTTTAGACTATGTTCGATTAGTCTACTTATATTTCACGTCTATGGTTGCTGCAAGCCCACTGAGGCCACGGCTCCCCCCTGAACTTAAAGAATTGCCTGTTTTTTACGGACTTCCGAAAAATGCTGCCAAGTTCGCCAACACGTTTCAATCGGTCAATAAGGGAGATACCAACCGAACAATAAATCCCCAGGACAGTATCTCCTGCCGAAATCTCGGATTACTAACACAAAAATTAACTCTCGCCGCGGAGATTTCGCCAGAGACCCTCCCGTAACCTGATTGAAAACAAGGGGAGAGAATCTCCCGATACCGGTGTCGAAATTTATCGACCACCGGACTTATCTTTAATGAAAGTAAACAACAATTCAATTACCTTTAATGCACTTATCCAATAACCTTATTCATGGGGGCCGGGATGGGAGGGTGCTGCAGAGATGGAATCATGTTACTCACTATCGTCTGAAACAAACCCGGATAGCCCGGGGCTGATAAATGGTTAAGTTGGAAGGGGGGGGGGGCTGGGGGGTCGAAAAATATCTGTCATGCCCAGGGCCCGGAGGGGACCGCGGGATCCGATGATGTATCGCGGACCGTCCCCGGTTCGAAACCGGTAATGATCACGTGGCCACCCCTTCCAATTTAAGTCGAGATGCCGGAACCGGCTAGTGCAGCACCCCCGTTCTCTTGACCCCAGTGAACCCTTCCAGAGGTAAAAAATACATGAAACATGCCTCGGCCAAACCCTGTAATTTGGAGCGGTGATCGCGGAGCAGATGGACTAATGAAGTGCCAGGTATACTCCCCGGTTGACATCAGCCTCCCCCCTTCTGCGTGGAGTGGACGGCCCCCACCTGTTGTTGTGTGCCCCGACGTGACAGATAGGTAAGGGGTGGTCCCCCTTCCCCGGGCGGTTGCTGGCAATTAGTTTCCAGGAAAGGGAACCGCGGACTGTCCGGCCAGGTCCGGCCGTCAGGGTCGGACTCCGCCTCTGCAGACGGTTTTTGACCCCCCGGCTATGATTTATCGGTGCACCAGGATCGGCGCACCTTACCTGTTTATAACATAACTGGCATTCTTCCGAATTAGCATTTCGTTTTCATTGTTCAGTGGCTAGTTATGGACGGTAGTTAGGCTTTGGGCAGCGTTCCAGGATCTCTAGTTTCGAAGGAGGGATCATCGCAAACTACATCAATAACGCCAAAACACTGGAAGAGGGTATTGCGATTTAAACACCATTTTTCATACAGCAAGTGGTAATTGTATGCATTCAGTGCTACAGTGTTATAATGTTGAGTGTGTCGATTGTGTTTTGGGTCCTTAATGTACAGTGGCAGTCTTTTTTCCTATATAATTTTGTTTCTTTTCTGTGTTATTTGTACCCTCGATGTGACGAAAACAACCCCCTTCTTTAAGAACCTACTCTATATATCTATCTATAAAGGGGTTTTATTTTCTAATGCATTGTTTTCATTGCTTCAATATTAAAATTTTGAATTCAAATTAGGTGTAGCGTTTTATGTTTTGGATCATCATTTTGCATTGGCGATCTTTTTTTTTTTCAAATTCCTTTGCTCTTTTGAGATTATATATAATATTTTAATGGCGACAAACCGAAAACCTTCTTTTTTTTTTAAATGTATGACTATAGGTTTATATATTTCAAGGATTTTATTTTCAAAAGTTACCCAAAAGTGTTTAAAATAATGAAACTCTTTTATTAAATAGCTATAAAGTGGCAGTCTCTTATTTCGCAGGCATTTCTCACAAACGAAATTCTTTACTTCCTAAGACTGATCATGAATATAATGTGCTTTTGACTATCTTAATGTACTGTCGATTTACCCGCACACACATAGACGTACAAGCATTCGAAATTACTATAAAAAAATGCCGAATATCTAGAAATTATTTAATTGAACAGGGTTTTAACATAGTAGCTTTCATCACATGAGCACAATCAGGATTCTGCGGTAACGCGTTACTTGTAATAATTACTTTTTACAGTAATCTTATAGGTAATTCGTTGCATTTGAAAACCAGTAATTTCATAGGTAATTCGTTGCACAATCCTAGGTAGCGGATAACTTGCTAAATATTTTTCGCCATCTTGCCTTTCTGAACATTCTCGTGTTCAGGAATTTTGGAATTTAATGAATTTGTAGCCAGTCTACCTCGGAATTTGTCAACTAAATTTAATTTAACACCTCATTTGTAGTATGCAAATGCTTAAGCAAAATTGGTCTTTGTGAGCACTAAAACCAACTAGTAATAAGTGTAGTAGCGACTTGTAGTCATATAAGAGTAATTTAAAAATTCCTTCTTAGCAACTGTACGTATTCCAATATAATTATATATCGTGCTACTTAAAAGAATATTTGAAGCTTTCAAAGTAAAAAATTCGGATTTTTGAACAAATACTCATATTATAAATACAAAAACATCTTAAGCGAAAGGATATAACCCTTACCATGTCTTGCATCTTTACGATGAGTTATTTACATCTTGATATTCACGTATGGCATATTGACGCCGATTTAACGATGGGTTATTTACATCTTGGACATACTCGGATATTTCCCTTAAGGGATTGATCCCGGACCTTCGTCAATAGCCCGTTGTGTTGCTCTAGTACGACGTTAACTAATAATTACCAATTACCATAAGTCTGGCATATTGACATCGATTTAACGATGGGTTATTTACATCTTGGACATACTCGGATATTCCCCTTAAGGGATTGATCCCGACCTTCGTCAATAGCCCGTTGTGTTGCTCTAGTACGACGTTAACTAATAATTACCAATTACCATAAGTCTGGCATATTGACATCGATTTAGCGATGGTAATGGTAATTTTAGTTAACGTCGTACTAGAGCAACACAACGGGCTATTGACGACGGTCCGGGATCAGTCCCTTGAGGGAAAGATCCAAGGACAACACCTCGTAATTTTGAACCACGGTCAGATGACGAAGCAACACCTGAGCTGGCACCCCACTCTCCAAACTTCCACGCCAACCCAACGTGAGGACTTTCGGCCACGACAGATTTAAGGTGCACCAGCCGCCTCTACACCATACGTTTACAAACATCCATGTCCGTACCCGGATTCGAACCAGGAACCTTCCGATCTAGAGGCTAACTCCTTAACCACTATACCGGTTGGTCGGCGATTTAGCGATGGGTTATTTACATCATTATACATAAGGCTGGCATATTGACGTCGATTTAACGATGGGTTAGTTAAATCTTTGAGTTTTTTAAGAGATCAGCGTAGTCGTGGTGTTATTTCTTACTAATTTAAATAGTTTAGAAACTTTAAATAAAAAATATTTATGACAAAAAAATATAGTTTTGACTTACATAGTTTAAGAATATAGTTTTGAAAATATATTAACTTTGTATAATAATTACAAAAATATCTCCAAGGAACTTGACGTACCTTACCATTTGTATCAAATTATTTCCAAGTATACATTATAAAATTCCTGTTTCTCGTACCCCGGGTCAAATGATTAGTCACAGCCTGAAAAATGGATACTTTCCAGAATAATTTATCTAATTCCCTAATTGAGACGCTATATCCAGCGTTCCACTTACAATGCAAATTCGTCAACCGAGAAAATGGATTACCACAGTCTCCATTATCAGCAACTGGGACACGCTCAAAGTCAAAGATTTGAGTAATAGTTGGAAATTAACGCAGAACTACTTTCAGTCCGAGCGAAATCATACCCGTATGAGGAGTCTGAGGTTAAGAAATCGCTCGTAATACATGCTTCTACCTGTCCCCAGAGCACATGAACCATTAGCCAATACCGTTGACTCTAACTATCACCGGTCTTTGCCAACGGCACCGATCAATGAGCAACCGGTACATTTTCCCACGAAAAAAGGCGATTTTTCCACGGACTTTAAAAACGCGGGGCTTCCGAAAAATGTCCCAAAATTACAACAATTTTTCAAAAAGACCAATCTTCCAACTGGTGGATAATGAGTATCATTATCTGTCTCAAATGGCACGCTAATTTGGGTACGAGCTAGTCCCCCCTTTTAAAGACAACAGCTTCGGAATTCCGAGTTTCCTAAAAGTGTTGTTACTGGAAACTCATGCGATGATTATGATTCTTTGGATGGCAATCACCATAAACATGAGTGAACAATTTGAGCGTTCTTTTTTTGTTGTTTCGTTTTTCGTCTTCTCCCTTGTTACCTGGAGCGAGGTCGTGCTTAAGGAGTTTGGAACATAGTTTGTGGTTGGAGGACAGTGGTTTTGGGGGGTTTTCTGAAGGGGTGTGGGTAAATATTGCAGAAGTGTGGGTAAATATGGCAGTCGAACCCCATTAAAGTGAACCGTCACCGGTCCCGATGGAAAGTTCACTATAACCGATGGTTCACTCTGTCCAATTTTGTTGACACATAAAACCCCTTTTATAGTCTTGCAAATACAGTCGAACTCTATTATAGTGAATCGTCACCGGACCCAATGAAAAGTTCACTATAACCGATGGTTTACTCTATCCAATATTGTTGACACAGAAATTTCTTAGCTTTTGATGGTGGTTTTGATGAAAACAATCATTGGGATGTATTACACAATTTACTAAAATATAGATTATTAAATACTTAAACAATTTTTATCATGTTTATTAGAAATAAAGAATTCAGTAGTTTTACTTACTTTTAATTTTACTCTGTATGGAAAAAACGTTCGTTTGAATTGGGTATATTTTGATTTTATATACAAATCGTCCATTTTTTTACTGTCGATTACGAAAGATTCCATGGTTCTTTTGTCCACATTTTCCGTAGAAAAAAGTATTTAGAATTACCTTAAAAAATCTGAAAAAATACCTGTGGAAGGGAAAACTCAGTTCACTTTAAGCGAACTTGCATTTTCTCAAGAGTTCACTATAGGCGTTTAGAATAACATTAGTTTTAAAAAGTAGTTCAGTCGGGACCCATGAAAAAGTTCACTATAGCGGGGTTCGACTGTGGAAGCAAAAATTATTTGTGTATTTGGCCAAGCTGCGCCAATTAACATCAAGTGAATGGATATATGCACAAGGAAAGTTTTATTGACACAGATGAGAAAAATACCCAGGGTAAGATAGAGTAATCGAACCTGAGCAGCCAATTCGCAAAATGGCCTGTGGATAAACCCACTAAGCCATAATGGTTGGGTTTTATGGCGCAAGGGTTATGTTTGGACAGGAAATGTCATATATATGGACCGATACACAAGGAAAATTTTACTGGCACAAAAGAGAAAACTACACCCGGGGAGAAATTGAAACTGACACGAATCTAACCCCCACTATAAATCTTCTCGAACATAAATAACATTCTAAACAACTATATTTCCAATTAGTCTTCTAGTTCGACTATGCGATTACATTTCTTTAAGTACCTCCCATGGAAAATAGAATAAGCTTTATTTCTACAACAAGGACAGGTAGATATATAGTTAATTATATAACGTCATGCTGCAGCATACAACGGGCTCTTCAGAGAGGGACATTCACTACCCTACAATAATGGACCAGAGAGCAAGATGTGATGGTATAAGGGAAATAATACATGCTTTAATAGGGGGATAGTTCCCCACGTGCTGCACTGGGCATACTTTCAACAAGGTTTTACACAGCTATGGGTATTAGTGTCCATTCCTGCTGCAAGAGGGACACCAGTTCAGCTGTAGATTTCGTACGTTGTCCCATGGTCCATAAGCGTCGCTATAACTCGTCCCACAAATGTTCTATAGGGATTAGGTTGGGACTCTGAGCAGGCCAGGGAAGATGTTTTACATCCATATCTTAATACCAATGTTTTACAGAGGTTACTACATGACATGGAGCGTTGTCGCCCTGGAAGTAACATTCGTCCATTCCATAAAATTGCCAGAGCGTATGAAGAACTTGATGGCCCAAAATGTTCATGTAGGCGTCGGCTTTCAACTGACCAGGAACAACATGCAAAGTTTTCCCATATCATAGCACGAAAAACACACCCAAACTAGTAGTCGGATTTTATGCAAATCCGCTGGCGTCCGATCCATTATTGTAGGGGTAGTGTACTTTGCATCTGAAATAGTTCTCGTAGTAGGCAGCAGACAGTAGGTTTCATCAAAAAGGAAGTTAGTTTTACTAGTACCCATCGCAGTTATAATGCCATAGCACATAAATAAATGCATTTGAAAACAGTCGAAAAATCATCAAATGCAATTATAATTTATCTTTATGGACTTGTCATGGAATAGGGAAGCGACAAAAAAAGACTAGACCACCCCGGAAATTATTTCCTAAATAAGTACGATGGAAATACTGTTAATGTTTTTTTTTTTTTTTTTGAACGATTACTTTTACCTTTAAAGAGAAATTAGGTTACCATAATCTAGTGTGCGAATCCAGCAAAGCGAAGAAGACAGCTTGTCATTCCATTGCATTTATGTCGTAATTAACTTTTACGTTTTAAGAGTCAACCCGCTGCTAATTAGCATTTCACATTGAAGACATAAAGAGAAACGGTGAATGCTGGGTAACTTCCTATTTTACATCCTTCTGAAGCCGTCAAATGCTTCACAGTCCGTCTTGTCTTCTACAAAGACGCAACTCAACTCCACTCCTCTATCCACCCGTCATACAACTCAAAATGGAAGAAGCAACTGGTTTTCAAAATTTATTTTGCAAAACCTTTTGAGGGGCCCATATTTTAAAATGTACATAAATTTGTAAATTTTGTTATTAATTAGAAAATAACTTGTACATTTTATGATAAGGCTTTTGATTATTGATTATTTAATTACATTGATGGGATTGCAGACTAAAAATTAATGTCACGAGACTGATGTTGGACCAATGAGTGGCCTGCTTCGTTATATGCCAAAGCAATACTAAGGCAGATAGATCTGCTATAAGGTGAGACAGAAATTGTAAACGTAGCGAAATAGTCTTTTGGTTGAAAAAAATTATAAATCTTGTAACTTTTATGTGTAATAAATAATATTGTATATGCTATAATTTCTATATTTATACTACAAGTTCAAAATATGCGTTCTAATTTCTATATATATATGCTATAATTTCTATTTATTTCAAGTTCCACTTAAATTATTAAAAGCTTTTTATTTTGATGATAGTTGCAAAATCAAAGGCTCTTGATTAGGGTTCCTCAAATGTTTCAAAATCAAATGTTTTTGCTAAGGGTGGCTTGTTGAGATTTGAACAACCAAAACCTCAGGAGCGAACCTTCTCAAATATTTCAGCAGTGCGATTTTTTCCACACGGTTTGTAAATTTTTTGTAACTTACATGTAATAAATTATTAAAAGCTGTTTGTTTTATGACAGTTGGATAATCAAATGTTTTTGCTAAGGGTGGCTTGTTGAGATTTGAGCAGACAAAACCTAAGGAGCAAACCTGCTCAAATTTATCAGCCGTGTGGATTTTTCCACATCCTCCACAAAAGAAAGAACTGAACCGAAATGAAACAAAAGTTCAACCGAGACAGCCAGACGTATATATTTCCCAGCAACACAAGCACCCCACCGCGACCTACAAAGACGTCGCACAGTTTATCAAGGGAGCCTACTCGGCCAGTAACTGAATTACCACAATCGTGAACTATTTACAAGGAGGCAGCCTGCCTCTCCCCTTCCTCCGCCTCTCGTCGTCCCTTTTTATCGCCTTAATTTGTTCCCATCTAATTTCTGCCGAGGCAGAATATTCCATCAAGCTCGATCCCACGATGGAACAGAAAACGGGAGGGGGGCAGGAGACCCCCTCTCTTTATCAAAGGTCGACCTCCATGTCCGCAGCGTTCGGGTTCCTCTGTTCCCGCAACCTTTGACATGTCCTTATGGCACACTCTGGTTGTTCTGGATTTCGAAATTGCACCGACGCGCTCTAATCGCCGGGTTTGGAAGCGGGAGAGAGATTTCAAGGGTGGCTGTCGATCCATCTTTGCTGCGGAGACGCTGCTGGAGTCGGTGACAAGCCATTAACTTTCACCGCCTTGAAGATTTGGGCATGAATTCTTTTATATAAACTGTTAAGTCATATCGAGATTAAAATGTTCTCGCGCTGATTAGGTTGTACGGAGCAACTTAAAAGGTGTACAGGAGTGGTAAGATTAGGTTAACTCTCATTTCTACTAGTCAGAAGTCTAGACTAGTCATCTTTGCTGCGGAGACGCTGCTGGAGTCGGTGACAAGCCATTAACTTTCACCGCCTTGAAGGTTTGGGCATGAATTCTTTTATATAAACTGTTAAGTCATATCTAGATTAAAATGTTCTCGCACTGATTAGGTTGTACGGAGCAACTTAAAAGGTGTACAGGAGTGGTAAGATTTGGTTAGCTCTCATTTCTACTAGTCAGAAGTTAGACTAGTCATATTTGCTGCGGAGACGCTGCTGGAGTCGGTGACAAGCCATTAACTTTCACCGCCTTGAAGATTCGGGTATGGATTCTTTGATATAAACTGTTAATTCATATCGAGATTAAAATGTTCTCGCACTGATTAGGTTGTACGAAGCAACTTAAAAGGTGTACAGGGGTGTTAAGATGTGGTTAATACTCATTTCTACTAAGAAAGAAAACTTCTTTAGAGGATAATAACACAAACCTGGTCTGTAACTCTTAGCAATATCCAAATACAAGATTCGATTTCAGTCCATTAAAAATTTACAACCACATTTGAAGTTACTTCGAGGTACTTAGTAATAAAAATAATACTTTAAATCATTCATACTGCTATTACTTACATTGGCATTAATACGAGTATTGCTTGAAATTATTTGTGAACACGCACTTATCAAGAGTTCAAAGCTGAACCGCTTCAATATCCATTATCAAGACACACCGGTTTTAAGTCGCTGGTCTAACCCGTTGCGCATATTCGTATGCATGTATTTCCTTCAAAATACTATCACTCAATTGAAGAATTTAATTAGTCCTCTTGTAGGAAAACTTGACCATCGATAATTCACATCTACTACTCTGGTTTAGCCAAAGGTCTTGGTTTATATGTAAATTTGTACTGGAACGTTACTTAGCTAGACGATGATTTGACGATGAGAAGATGCTTTTTTGTAGTTTGCTGCTCTATTGTTAATTTTGCTGCATAAGGGTTAATTTGAGAATCCACTGAAAAAAAAAGAAACAAATCTTCTGCTTTTAACCACTATTCCTATATATCAATTTCAATACCCTAACCATAAATGTATTTTCCTAGTACTAAAGGGAATTATTGAATAAACTGTAATAAGAGTTATACCCATAATAAAAGCTTCTTAAATTAGGTTTTATACTTAAATTATTCCGTGTGCTATTTGGTTGTAAGAATAATAGGCATCATGTAAATGCGTGAATACAATTTTTAAATTTAATTTGGATTGGTTTAGTTTGTCTTTCCACGTTTTTTTTTGTAACATCAAGGTTAATTGGGCAAAGAATTACGTCTTATAATGAGTTTATGAATCTAATTGAATGGCGTGTAAAAAATAAATTCCTAGGATATTAGGATAGATATTTCGTTAGTTAAAGTGAATTATTAAATGATTCTAGAAAAGGACATTCTTAGAGTCACGTTTTAAATTTCATCGGAAGGAAAATAGACTTTTAGATCATCAAGATTTTTTCGGAGGTTTATTTCCTGAATTCTTATGCGCAATAAAGTATGATATATAATGATAAATAAAATAATTGTTTTAATTTGTTATTTTTAAGGTAGAGTTTAGTGAGATTTCTAAAAATGCTTGGTCATTTCTCTTATGGTTGAAAATGAACGGAATAGATCAAAATTAGATGAAAAATAAAGAACAGACTTTTTCGTTTCAAGCATTCAAATTTTCAATTAAAATGGGCATGTAGTGAACATAATTTCGTTCACCAGAATTTCAATCTTACTCACTCTTCAATTCTATGATCGATGAACTAACCACCTTGAACACTGTTAAACTGACAGTGAGGATCGAAGGTATCACCCAATTTCAAACGAGGCGTCACACAGTCACGATTTACTTTTTAGCTAATTTATTTTAAAGAAATTAAATACTTAGACATTCACTATTTAAGGACTGGGAAAACATATTGAATTTAAATGTTTAGGACTCTCAATTTCCTCTGACAGTCATAAATAATTTATTTTTGTTTTTCCTAAAACTCAGAAACACAACCCTAAACACAGAGCTATATTTTGAACAATTTATAGCTAGTTACATCAGATGTTTAAACTGTTGTGATTTTTCACATTAAACTATTCAGTCGTTGTGAATACATGTTTGATGTCTTTAACTTCAATTATCATCCCAAAGCATCGACATCCGACACATCCTAAACAGGTCTTTAACTTCACATAACATGCATGTCCGCATATCTTTCACTTCAATTGACCAAAACATCCACATCCAAGACATGCCCAATAGGTCTTTAGTTTCAAATAACATTAATGTCCGCAATTGAAGAGCTCTTCAATTGCCACCAATATATAGACATTCAACAGGTCTTTAGATCCATATAACATGCATGTCTGCATGTTTTTAACTTCAATTTCCAAAGTCCTCCACGTCCAGCACAAACATCTAACGCAATTTTCGTGAGGTTGGAAATTCCTCGAGGAGCCGCAGTGACGCCAACTTTATGGTCTCAAGTTAACTGGTAGTTCTGTAAATGACTTTTCCATTGCATCCCCTGTAATGGACCAAAGGGGTGAGGTCCGCTCTAAATGACCGGGGTCAGTTCGGAGTGACACTTCATCCAGCCCCGAACTCCTTTGTCAAGGCCGCCCTGCCCGATCAATTCCCGGGCTGACCGTCTGTTTGTTCGCTTTTTCTTTTCTTTCGCGCTTTGCTATCTTTCGGATCAGGAAAGACTCTACGATAGAAAGGGGAGGAGGAAAGGGTGTATCAGAACCAAAAATAACTTTGACCGCAACTTATTTTCAGTTGTGAGTTATTGCGGTAGATTAGCTAGAGTAGGTTCAGGACATACAATAGAGTAGCTATTGATTCCACTTCCAAGGGGTCTAAAGTTAAATATGTAACTTCTTTTAACGCCAAAAATAAAGGTAAAATAAAACAAGCTATTTATTTTATATTTTCTTTTTAACAGGATATAAATAATGTGCGCAAATCGCTGCAAGCTGAAGGGAAATATCCTAGTTGACAGCTAAAATCTCATTTACAGTATGATTTTTTTTCGTCAGATACTTGATATTAATAGCATTAAGCAAATACTTGAATATGGTTTCTCGAAATTCACTATTTATCTTTTGGTTACTTATGAAGCGCTGATATGGAAGCTATGAATGAGTTTGAAATCGGAACACTAGAACCTTTGACGATCATTTTCGAACGTTTCGAACAAACAGAACTGTTTTTGCTATCTGATCATCAAAAAGTGTTTACACTTCAGCGATGAAAACTTTTTTAAGAAAATTTATTGAATTAATGAGAAAGTAGAATTCAATAGATGAGATAATATTTTGTATTTTAACGTTTATTTCATTTGTATATAGGGCAACACCTTTTATTCCAATAATTGACTTGAGTTGTACGGAATCTTAATTTTAGTGAAGGTAATCGATGTTTCAGAAGAGCAAATGGGGTACAAACCTTAATCAAGTTGGTACCCAAATACGACGGAGAAAAGAAAGTAGATAAAGATCGCTTAGGCATTATGGGGCATGATCCCCATGTTTACTATATTTACACGAGGCTGTAAACTCCATGGGGAGAGTTCACTAGTGAACATCGGGTCCATGAAGCCTATGTTTTCGAATTAAAATAATGTTCATTGTAATCTTGAAAGTGTGCATTGTCTATTGTATAAGGTGTTCAGAACAGTTGATTGAGAATCCTTATTAAAATCTCCACTAATCAATCATGATGGGACGGACTGAGCATGAGACTCGACATTGCAAGTAAATATTGATAGTTCTCACGCATGCGCACTATGAGTGAGTGACGTCATAGATCACGGGATGAGAAACCAACGAATCAACGGGCTTAAAATTTTCCCATAGCTTCTACTCGAGTAAAGGTAGGTTATATGGCAGCCAGTACTAACCCTGTGCTTCGAGGAGAAAAAAACATTCGGAATTCCTTACGACGATATATACCGTCATTAGCAAAATTGGCCAGATCTCGATGGACGACATGTCTCGTCGAATCCACTAGGAGGAGTAAGACGCCAAAAAGGAGGCACCTTCTAAATTAAAACTTCATCCTTACCTGAGTCCATTCAGACGCGGGTGTTAAGGTTAATCAACAGGTGACAAAGTGACGCGTCCATCCGGTAGAAGGTGCCGGTCAAGGAAGTCGGACCGCTCGCCACAAAAGAGACTTGTTACCCCGGCAGATGGCATCGGGGCCGAGACGAGAGTGTCACAAAACATCTCCAGTGACAGACAAGCGGATGGCTTCACTTCAGTCCGTGCCCCTCCAGGCGTGATGCCATTCAGTGGAGCTAAGTGGCAAAAGTGTCCTTATTAAAACGACTCCACCAGTGCGTGGCCTGACCCTGGGTGACAATCCCAGAGAGTCCAGGCGAGGAAGAAGAATCGGCCTGGTCTTAAAAGTCGGGGTGAGGGAAGGTGGTTTGTGGAGGGAGAAGAGCGATGTCCACTGTGTTGATCGCCTGTGCGTGACGGTCTCTGCCACTTTGGTAACAATGGTCCAAATGCGTTTGTTGTTGGAAGGCGACGGGATTGTAAGCGATACTCAGTTCGGACTTTTTTTCCGTTGTTGCATTTAATCTCCGCTTTTCATTGTTTCTCCGGATGGTGGTTTGTTGCATCGCTTTTTCAAAATTTTGGTTAAGATATCCAAACACGTTAAAAATGTCCTTTTTGACCAAAAATTCCAAAAAGATTTTTGATTTTACTTGAAAGAGTATTTATCTGACTTTCCAAAATATATTTATTTTTCTCTAAGTTAATTAGATGCAGAGATATAAAGATATTAATCGAGGCGAGGAGACAAAAAAAAAAAAAAACGGAAGTAGGTATGGAAAACACCGAAAAAATGGCCGTTAAAAGATAAAAAATCTGTCAAAATTGAAATGTAAAATTTACTCGTTTTTGCAAATATAATTTTAGAAAGTTTTCTCAAATGTTTGAATGGTTTTTCTTTTGGAAATATTACGAACATTTTTAAAGTGAAGTGAAGAACAAAAGTGTTTACACAAGCAATAGAGAGCAAACTATACGCTCAAACTATTTTTTACTCTTAATTAATATTTCTTCATTATTTCCTCACTTCAAATGTTATAACACAAAAAGTTATGGATGGATTCTCATAAAACTTTGAGAACTTGTAATTATAATGTTGTCTAGGGAATATAAATTAATATGCTGAGTTTTAAATTATGGACATTTATTCAAGAAATAGGACTGTAAAACTATCAAAATTCTTATATTAATTTTATGATCGCTTGTAAAATTTTTTTTATTTAATAACCTTTTGATTCTAGTTCATTCCCTAGAAAAATGCTTGTAGTTTTTTTAGGATCATTTTTCAAATGGGTTGAATAGACTTTCATGTAGTTTTTGACATATTTAAAAAAAAATGTCACACATAATTATCATTAAAAAATTATTAATATATATTTTAAATATTAATAGCCCAATGCTATTATTTAATAACACTAAACATAAAAATATCATTAAAATGTTAGTAAAAAATAGGGTCTCGAACGTGTTCGGATACTTTAAATAAGATTAATTTATTTTAAGGAGAGAATTAAAATGGTGGGCGGATATAACCCCTCTTTACACCGCTGCTCGATGGCTCATTTGGCTATAACCGCTTCCTTACTGATCTCTCCGATACATTTTTAGTTTATAAACTGCCGAAAATATCTTAACCATTTTTTTTTATTATTATTATTTGGGCGTCAGTTTTTATTGAAAAAGTTGAGATGATTGTACAATTCGGTTCAGGGAATCGATTTTTTCCTATTCCTATCTCATGACTATTGAAAATTCATGCGCACAGAAGGCACCATGAAATAGAAGCTATCAGCTATGAAATCAAAAAACAAAAATGTGTTATTCAGAATTGGGGAGATTTCAGGTTTCAAGTAGTTGTTCTTGGTTGAATTGGAATGAAACAAAGATTTTCAAAAATTTTTATATCATGGCACGTGTAAGCCAACTACTGAAATCCTGCTGCTTAGCAGAGTTCTATTTTTGTAACCGATCTGACTAAAAATAGGTTATTTTTGATTGTTTCACAAAAATGCATTAACTACCAACCCTTTTTGCTCCAATGGTTTCTTAAAACTATTTCTAAAACAATTTATTTGTGATATTTTGTAATAAAAAATAATAATTGGTCTGTCACAATTGCAAAAAAAAAAAAAACGAAACTTAGAATATTAGGTATGTAAAGCATGTGCAATGCTAACCCTCCAGGTGGTTTATCTTCGCTTCGAAACGCCCCTTGTAAAATCCCAGCCTATGACGCAAAACCTGTTCCAAACTATCACTAGTTTTAGACAAAAAACAATTTATTTTTCTTATCGGATCTTCATTACCCTCGGAATAACAGATCGGTTTTGTCTAGACGAGATATCTCGTCATTAGCAAAGCTGAACAAATCTTGGACGAGATATCTCGTCATTAGCAAAACTGACCAAATCTTGGACGAGGTCTCTTGTCCAAACCATTCGGATGGTTGAAAGTTCCGTAAACAATATTCTCCTTCTTCAATCCGTCTTCTTTCTTATTCTGCTCTGAGTTATTGCTCCTACTCTCAACATAAAACAGAACCAAAATGAAATCAACGCCAAAATCGAATTGCTTCTATTATATGAGAACATCTCCGAGTGTTCGAACCTATCTCTATCCCCTTTTAATAGCAATACCATCCCTCCCAGAACGAGGGTGAAAGCACTGAATATGCGGACGCGTCAAAGTTATTTCATACTCCACCGATGACGAGCGTGGACCTTCAATTTAGGCATCATCCACAAAAGAACTGGGACAGACAGACGGACAAGCATCCCACCTGGACGTCAAAATCGCCTGTCAAACGCTTCCGCCCATGGAGATATTGTTTATGAGCAACCAATAAATGCCCTTCTCTATTGACTGTTTTCGTTCGCGTAGCTCTTTGCAAGCATTTCGGGTCCTGCGCTAATTCAGCTTCGTTGAAAGAAATTTTCACACTTTTATTAAAATACTGGTTTTCCGCCCTATAGATGTATTGAATACTGAGTAAACAATAAGTAACACATTAACGCCCTTAGCCCTAAAATGAGCTTACCTGTGTAGTATGTGCGTTTCTGTGCCCTTTTATATTCCATCGTAGTTTCGATACATGTTTTACACTTGTCATTTACAGTAGCATTTACCAAACTTTTTTTGTGGTCCCTTTTACTGTCCGTTATATTTTAATCAACTGTTCAATTTCTAATCATAATCGCCTCTAAATGTCTTTGAATTAGAGAGAGAGAGAGAGAGAAGAGAGAGAGAGTTTCCGGTATAGGAACAAAATACAAAAACTCTATCGGCCAAAAATTATCCCAGTTTATTGCGCTTATACAGTCAAACCCCGTTCTAGTGAATCGTCACCGGACCCAATGAAAAGTTCACTATAACCGATGGTTCACTCTATTCAGTTTTGTTGACACATACAAATTTCTTAGCATTGGATGGGAGTTTTGTTGAAACAACCATTGGGGTATAACACAATCTACTAAATTATATAAATTATTAAATACTTAAATAAACAATTTTTAGCATGTTTATTAGAAATAAAGAATTCAGAAATTTTACTTACTTTTATTTTTACTCCTTACGAAAAAAATGCATTAGTTTGGATTGGCTACATTTCGGTTTTAAGTACAGTTCATCCATTTTTTTATCTACGATTACGAAATATTCCATAGTTCTTTTGTCCACATTTCCGTAGAAAAAAAAGGTATTTAGAATTACATCATATATATTCCCCATATTTTCTCGAATTCAGGTCCTTTTCCAACCAATTCTTATAACGAAATCTGTCTTTTTCCAAATTGTAACAAAATGCATCTGCTCAACGATTACTCTTGCGAATCGCAAATCGCTTAATAAACTCACGACTCATGACCTGCGGCGTTTTAGTCCACTAAACACGGTTAATCGAATCGGGTAAATCTCAATTTACCGCACTCCGAAACCCGGCGAAGGGGGAGTCTAAAATTATACCACCACAATCAGCGATCATAAAACAAAGAATCCAAATCACTTTCTTCTGCTCTGGAGACAATACAAAAAATGAACCCCAGAATCACCAGTCTCTCTCTCTCTCTCTCTCTCTCTGCCCTATTATCCACTCCAGAATAAACCGTAATGCTTTTTATACGAATTAGGGGGACGAGAACAAAAAATAAAAATCCACCAGGGATCGAAGAGAAAAAAAATCTGTGTAATTGAAAAAGATCCTCAATCAGAGGGGGCAGGGGGGGGGGGCACTGTCGTCGAAAATGACTGATGCCTTCTATTCGAAATGAAAGAGAATTACGTCCCCACCCCTACTTGAGGGGAGCATGGAACATTGGAAGGTAAAAAGACCGCAGCAGGACCCTGGTGCTAAAAGTCCCCAAATGACAATAATTTCGGCGGAGAAGCTACTGGAAGAGGAAGGCTCTCTGCACAGGAAAAAAGTTAAGTCGTTATAATGAGAGAAGAAAAAGACAGATTGGAATGGATTTTTTGTTCCTTTTGCTAGCGTTTTTTCTGCAGATAATCCCTCCTCTCTAACCACCCCGATATCATTCGGAGTGGAGATGCGCCACACTTTTATAGAGATTATCGTCTGGTGGAAGTCGTTGTGGTCAGGAGCTGATTTATGCGACTTTGTGAAACTATTATTGTTGGATTTTCAGAATTTATGTTCATATTCAAAACTAGTCATGATTCAAATTTTCTTTTACTTATTGGACGAGCAGATCAATTGATATCTCATTCCAATTTATTTATATATGTGTACTTTGGATTTTCGTTAATCCGAGAGTAGTTTTTCTCAATTTAAGTTCTAGTCACTTATGTATTTGTTAAGTCGAGAGATCAGGTTGTCAAATTATGTTATGTTTGTAATAAATTACTCTCTATTTTTAAATAGTATGGATTTATTCCATTTGCAATATACGAACCCGTACAGTTATAAAGCTAGATTTCCTCTTCAAAGTGTTCTTGTCGATTCATCGGTGGAGTTATTGATAAGTAAATTGAAAGGTGTCCCAGTAATAAAATATTCTTGTACTGTTGAAGTGAACTTGAAAATTTTTTAACTCAATTCTTTTGCGCTCACGAATAACAACAGAAAAAGTGCAACGTTATAATCATCACTTTTGTTTACAGTAAAATTGTCATTGATTTGAATATGTTTATATTTGATGTTAGGTAGTAACGGAGCAAAACAACGGGTTATTGGCGACGCGGTACAGGATCAATCTCGAAGTCAAAGATCCGAGGATGGCATCTCTTAATTTTTAACCACGGCCAGCTAACGAGGTCAACTGGCACCTCATTCTCCAAACCTCCACACAACGCCAACATTGAGGCCACGACAGATTTAACCTACACAAGCCCCAAACACACACGATGGTTATTCGTTGGATTGTGTTTCGAACCCTCAACACTACGGTTACTAATCCGCGACTCTCCTAACTCTGCTATCACTTCCCTTGTGAATGTAGCAACCCTATTACAAGCAAGCCATTTACGCCAAGAAAAGTCAAATCGATAACCTAAATTTTGCACAAACAACGCTTATTTAAAACCTCTAAAAAATGCCCTATTTTGGCAAAAAACTTTAAAACAAATTCGAGGAAAAAATATCGACACTGGTGGAAAAAAAAACTCTCTGTTTAATGCATTGACTTTAGATGAAAGGATCCTAAACTTTAACCGTTTAAAGTGAGCAGGGGGACAGCGAGAAAAAAAATCCGATATTTTTTTAATGGCGAAGTTAACACCGTAGGATCGAATTCCGATAGTCAACCTTCAGGTCAATTGAGCCTGCGTCCTAAATCAGCTGATTACGACTCCAGACTTTTTTTTCCTTGGAAGAAAACTAAAAAAAGACGCTTTCTGTCTCTTTTTTTTTTTTTTTTTTTTTTTTTTTTTTGAAAAAGAAGATTGTGTGTAGAGTAACAGGGGAGGAAAAAGGAAGAAGAATGGACAGAGCTAATCTGTCCACACCCCTACGGAAAAGAAAATAATTTTTTCCGCTTAAGAATGTATCATTATAGGAGAGGAGCAGAAAAGATGAATTTCCTCTAGTCTAGGAAGGAAGGGGATCTATCCACACAGTTTTATGCTCATTTTGTTAAGCGATTTGGTCATTAATAAAACCTGGTTTATAATTTCATACTAAAGCATCGTTTTATTTAAAATTTCTAAACGTTTTTGTAAATAATGGATTGTAGTTGGTATTCTGACTTTTCCAACTGCGCATGAACAGTGTCATGGCTTGTGTTTTTCTGGCGATAAGGTAGATGACCTTGGGAAGTCCTTTTGTAGAAGGTTGTAAGCTCGCCAAGGAGAAGGTAACGGTTTGTATACACATATAGGTGTATTGTGTGTTCTTCCAGCACTGAATCATAAACGCAGAGCATGTTTCTAGACTAAATCTGCATGCAATCAAAGAGTTTCTGCTCTCAGACAACGAATATGTCTGATGGAATTTGAAATTTTGTAACTGGATTTTCTGCATTTGAGCAATAGAAGCGTAAGAAAACAACATGGGGTACTTTTTTATGTTTTGATAAATTAAACGGATGTGTGTTATACACTACCCTACAATAATGGACTAGACAGCAAGATATGATGGTATAAGATAAATAATACATGCTTTAATAGGAGGATGGTCCCTCGCGTGCTGCAATTACACTAGCAACCCTTCTGGGCATACTTTCAACAAGGTTTCGATACACATCTATGGGTATTTGTGTCCATTCCTGCTGCAAGAATGTCGCCAGCTTAGTTGTAGATTTCGGACGTGATTCCTTGGTCCGTAAACGTCGCTCTAACACGTCCCACAAATATTCTAGGGAGTTTAGGTCGGGACTCTGAGCAGGCCAGGGAAGACGTTTTACATCCATATCTTGATACCACTGCTCGACAGAGGCTGCAATATGACATAGAACGTTGTCGTCCTGGAAGTAACATGCGTCCATTCCATAAAATTGCCGGAGCGTGTGAGGAACCTGATTGTCCAAAATGTTCATGTAGGCGTCGGCGTTCAATTGACCAGGAACAACATACAAAGGTCCCAGGCCATACCATGAAAAACAACCCCAAACAAGTAGTCGGATTTTATGCAAATCTGGTGGCGTCCGGTCCATTATTGTAGGGTAATGTATGAAAATTTTTTAATCTCTCCTGGTGTGTATGTGTGTGTGTGTGTGGGGGGGTTATCTTCGCTTCGGAAACTGCCTTGTTGTGACTAACCTCTGATGTAAAAACCTCTTCCAAAATGTCTTCTGTTGTGGGTAGGAAATAAAATGTCTTTCCTGCGTGGATTTTCATTCCATTGGAGTGATAGGTTTAGTTTTGTGTTGACGAGATATCTCGTCATTAGCAAAACTGGTCATACCTTGATGGACGAGATATCTTTGAGACCACTTGGCAAGTCCATCATCATCCCATTATCCGATTCTGTCTCTAAACATTACCATATTCTTCCAGACGAAAAAAAACCCTACAAATCTTTTATTTTCAACCTCAAAATTCAAACATTAAGTACTTCCTCAGTGGCAACGCCTCCGAAGCAGACGTCAAAAGCGAATTACTCGATACCAGGGCCCGCGCAGTCTCTCCAAGCCAGATCCAGCGGAAAAAGGCGATACTTTCGTGATAAATCATTACGCTTAAACTCGTGAAAATTCAACTACCTAACTCCTCAAAGTAATGGAGCTGAATAAAATATATATAAAAAATAAAGACCGTGGCACAATTGGGCAGCTGAGCACCAAATAGCCTTAATAGTAGCCCACGGGCCTTCGAGTCTGCTGAAAGCTTGCTCTGATGTACTAGGGTGCTACAGTCCCTCTTCCTTACTGGTTTAATGATCGACTGGAGAAGAAAAAAGAGGGGTGGGGACTGCTAAATTTCCTTCTCTTTCTCTTTGTCTTCTCTTTTCCGAATGCAGGGTGGGGGAGTGGACATGGGTCAGTGAGTCCTCTTTAGAGGGTGGGTCATTAGGAGTCAGAGAGAGTAGTATCGAAAAGTAAAAAGACCACTTAGAGAATGTGGGATCTAGTGATATCTTTTTTTTCTCACTCTCGCTCTGATGGGGTTCTTTTGATTTTTTGTGATACCCGAGGTGAAGTTTTTTTAGGTGGTCTTCTGGTAGAATGTCCGCTGTGGCATAATACAACTGGGCATCGCGTTGGGAGTGCAATATTACAAATGAAGAGGGAATTAAAACTCTGATTATAACCCTTCAGGGGATTGTCCCAGCGATATAGCTCGTCACTGGCAAAACTGACCAGATGTTGACTAACGAGATATCTCATAGTGTTGAGAAAATGGCTCAGAGCTTGATGGACGAGATTTCTCGTCGAAACCACTTGGTTGTTGGTAAGCATCGAATGAACCAAAAGTTATTTTGCCCATGTAACTCAATACAACTTCGCGCTGTGAATAACCGAGCAATACAAACGCAATATGAAGACTCTTGTTTGTAATTAAAGATTTAATGGATGCAGCAGATGGATAAAATATTAATTTGAGTTTGTTGCTCAATACAACTGTTCATTCTGGTATGACAGTGATGGTAATGGTAATTTTTAGTTAACGTCATACTAGAGCAACACAACGGGCTATTGACGACGGTCCGGGATCAGTCCCTTAAGGGAGAGGTACGAGGACAACACCTCGTAATTTTGAACCACGGTCAGATGACGAAGCAACACCTGAGCTGGCACCCCACTCTCCAAACTTCCACGCCAACCCAACAGGTATGACAATGATATAAGCACAACGTTATCTAAGACTTTTTGTTGATTCAGCATTTAATGGGTACAACAAATGAACCGAATATTGCTTGGATTGTTTAATGCAATACAACTGGGCCTAGTGCTGTGACTATACTGCGTTATCAATTAAGCATTTAATGTGAACAGCATTATTTTGAGTAAACATTTTCTATTTTAAAATCGTTAAAGCTCGAAAAGAGAAGTCTACAATGTCAGAGGTTTGAATTTTTTATCCTCTAACTTATTTTACATATTTTGGCTTGGTTTGCGGTTTGTTGTCTTTATTAATTAAGATTTACAACGACGGATCCAAATGTATTTAGTGTTTTCACTGTCCTAATTTGCCTCCAAATTATGAAAAACTCTTTCAGAATTTAAAAATCCCCAATCTCGAAAAATTGTTTTTACAGTCGTTTCATTTAAATGATAAAAATAAACTGATAAAACAATATAGCAAGGAGTGACAGATTCCACACACACACACACAATAATCTTTTAACAAATTCAAAAACTAACTTAAGGCAAAACTAAATACAAAACGGATGATATTTGCTTAATACTATCATGAGCAAAACTTTAATGAATAGATCTTTCGTTACTATCATCAGTAACAGTATCATCAAGAGCCCTAACATCGGTAACACTATAATCAAGAACACTATCAAAAACATATCAATAACACTATCACCAGGATCTCTATCAACAGTAACAAAATCACCAGGATCAGTATCATCAGTAACAATATCATCAGAAACACTATCATCAATAACAAGAAATAGACCCTTCAGCGGAGTTGCTCTGAACTGGTCAACTAGTTGCCATAAATTAAAACACTTCGCCCTTACTTAACAATAAAAAATGTATCTAAAATAAAATCTTGAGGGGGAAAAAAATCAAAGTTCAGTTAACACAATAAAGATTAAATATTTTACCACATTTTCCTCTGTTCAGCACTTACCGAATTGCGTCAATTATACGAAAATACAGACGCGAAATTTCCCTAAAAATAACGAAACTAAAAAAATATGTATCACAACAGCTATATTAACGTGCATTGAATATTAATAGGCCTCATCGACGGCCGGGAATACCCCATAATGGAAAATTAAGACCGGCATTATCATACATACGACGGGGTGGTTTCACTTCAGGTGAAACCCACAGGCATTGATCCATCGTGTAATTACAAGGAGAAAAAACACAAGGGGTCAAATGATTGGCGATGTTAAGACATTAAATTTTTTTTATTGAAAAGAAAAAAAAAAGATCGAAAAAATCTAAAAACTCTCCCGTACCTTTAGGTAAATATTGAATTTTGGATTATTATGCAATTTTAACCCCCCACCACATCCTCGGTATTATTAGCGATAGCCTTTTCAGTGTGCATTAGTCTTTTAATCTTCCCACATGTAAGAAAACAGGGGGAAGGGGGTGGCTATTTTTTTAGTACGTAGTTTGAGGCTTGTGGCGTCTCTGCCTGAGGGAGCATTGATTATCGTCCCTACTCATGTGTTGTAAGTAAGTCTCGTTTAATAAGACACGCTGTGTAATTCGTCATTAGAGATGCGATAGGAGACGAGGGTAAAAACGGGGGTATAAAAAAGAGAAAGCCAAACGATTCTGCTGGGGTCGGGGGGGTGGAACAGATGAGAGCAGATCTTCCCTCTAATCCCCCTCGTTTTGACTCGGGGTTGAAAAAAAATTACGTATTCATAGATGTCGAGGAAAGATGCATTAAAAGACGATTTTGGTTGCATCGAAGCGAAGTGAATTAAGTGGCTAAAATTATATCGATATTTTGAGACGGTTTTCGTCTTTCTTTCTTATCCCCTGCGATAGGCTTAGTGGCCTGCGTAAAAAATTTATTTCGATATTAAGTTGTTTAGCATTGTGAAAGTGACGGCCCTTAACACAATATATGAAAAGACGGACATTTTTAACGAGTTTCGCATTTCTTTCTTGGAAATAGTAAATATGCTTGTATGTCTCGTATTTAGAAATAGTCAAGTTAAATTATCAAGTTTCACATTAGTTTGCGTTAGTACATTTATTTGTTCAAGCTGCTCTGTTAAAAGATTATTCGTTCATAATTGCTAGATTCATGAAAAAGGTATCTTTAAATTTTAAATAGCAAGGTATTGGTATTTAAATCATTGGTAAAAAAAAGCTATATATTTTCACTAATCGATACTACTAAAGAAAAGCATATCTGAGCAAAGTAAGCAAAACAAAGTTAAACTTTTTACTGGATTGAAGTCTTGCAGCCAGTCAATCACTGAAAATTAGTAAATAAGACGTGGAAATATCTTTAGAGACAAAATGCATACGGTAGTTAATTGATTATATATAAACTGTTAAAATAGATGTAAAGTTATTTGATGAAAACGCAAAGCATGTAATATTTTGGTGCTTTAAAAATGTAATACTCAATTAGTTACATTTGAGCACCTTCTGATTGTAAGAAACCTTAGTTAAGGAGGATAATCATCAATGAAGGCTTGAGATCGTTATGAGTGAAAATATTTTAACAAAAGCTAATAGTGTAAAATAAATATTAAAAAAAATAGGCTAGTTTTTTATGATTTCAAAATATTTTAATTCACTTAAAAGGAACTCTTCGAATACAAATATCCAAATGTCCTCCTAAAATGGAAAATAAGCGCTATGAGGTTTTAAAGTCACCTTGCTAGATTCCAACACTACATAAAATTCTCGTTTTTCCCGATTTATTTTTCAAGCCTCGTTGATTTCTAAGGCATAAGGGCTCGTCGATTTCAATTAAATTTCCGAGTTGGACATTTTTAATCCTCCCATTAAAATCACTCTTCTTACGAATCGTCCAAATTATTCTATTAATATTTCATCCAAATTTCAATCGTGCCTTTCATTAAAACTCGAGAGCTCGGTTTCTAATTCTTTCGAAGGGAGGTTCCGAACAAAAGAAAGAAGGCCTCCTCCCCTGTGGTACTTAACATCTGTGTCACATTCGAAACACTCCGAGTTAATTATTTAAATTCCGGCCACTTGATGAATCGCTTGTTTCAAAAACCAGAGGGGGGAATTAAAAGCGGGAGGGGGAAACGAAAAGAACACAAAAAAGGGAAAAAAAGTTTACGGAAATCCCTGCGTGACGCGGGACTTTAAACGGAGAGGACATGCAATTGCCTCGTTTTGTCCTCTTCCTGCTGCTTAAAACGAGGATGAACGTACCAGAAAATTAAAAAGACGCGATTCGCTTAGTAGAAAAAAAAAGGAAACCCAAAAGTAAAGTGAAAAAAAAAAACTGTCGGGCGACATCGTGCGAGTTGTGGTACCTGGACTGGTACACATGGTGCCCAAAAAAAGTTCTGTTTAAATTAAAATGCAAATGTGACTGGCTCTCTCCCTTTCCTGCGTGACTCGCCATCTGGTGTACGGACGGATCTTCAACAGGAGGCTGTGGGTAGTTGCGCAAAGTGGTTGTCCGCCTCGAAAATTAATACGGAGGACATAAAATAAAAACATCAGGGAGAGAGGCGTCGTTTCTAGAGGAGAGATGAGCTTGTTTGTAGATTGTCTAAGGGAGATAATGCGACTCAATTAAAATGAACTTTGTTTCCCGGTGAATGGTTGACATTTGATTAGTGACCTTTTGCGCATTGACGAATAGCCGTCAGGATATTTGAGGATCACTGGTGACTAAGGTGTTACTGTGAACTCGTCAGAGTCTTATAGAAAGAGTCACCTAGCAACGAAATTCACGCTCACAGTAGTTTTTAAAAGAATTTTAGTATATTTTTTTAGAGTAAGAATGTAGTCCAGCATTGACAGTGGATTAACTCACTAAAGAGGAAAAGAACTTTGTTTTGCGGAGAATGTAGATATTTGATTAGTGGTCTTTTGCATTCCGTTCTACCTGGTAATAGATGATCTACTGCGATTAAATTAGGAGGAAAATAACTTTGTGTCTTAAGGATCTTAACATTTAGTAGACAAGGGACCGTTTGCACCGACGAAGATTGTCTAAGAGAGGTTATGGTCATAAGAGCAAAACAGTTTGCTCTTATGCTGGTAGTAGATGATCTACTGTGACTAAATTGAGATTAAAATAACTTTGTTACTTAAGGATCGTAACATTTAGTAGATAATGGACCATTTGCACTGACGAAGATTGTCTAAGAGAGGTTATGGTCATAAGAGCAAAACAGTTTGCTCTTATGCTGGTAGTAGATGATCTACTGTGACTAAATTGAGAGGAAAATATCTTTGTTTCTTAAGGATCTTAACAACATTTGGTCGACAAAGGACCGTTTGCACAGACGAAGATTGTCTAAGAGAGGTTATAGTCATAAGAGCAAAACAGTTTATTGTGGATCACAGATGGAAAATGGGCGTTGAACAGCTTTAGGCCTTAAAGCAAGAGTCATGTTACAGAGATACGGTCATAGTTTAATTTGTAGAATATTTCCAGTAATTTCTTGTATGACTTTGAATTGAAATACCGGCCTGTCTTGCCTAAGATTTCCACTCGATTGAAAAGACACTTCATACATCGGAGAAGGAGTAATTATCCTAGGTTCTTGGGTATCACGGATGGACTCAAAAACTTTCTTAGAACCTCAGAAAATATGTCAGCCGACAAAACAGACAGATTTTAAGCGATGATACATTAATCAAAAATGGAAATAGTATATAAATAATCAAGAAAATAATAATAAACCATCAAGAAAATAGACCCCTTCTTATATAATCAAGTACCTTTCATTTCCACTTCGGCGAAAGTAAATTAAAATAAACCCGAACACAATACGCTACTAAATTTTCTGTCCTCTTAAACAATCATTATCATTCCAATAAAGCTTTATTCTAACATGCCCATTTACATGTTTCTCGCCAAAAAAAAATAATAATAAATAATTCCATCGCTAACATAGGTCTATCAATTGCGCGCGTGTTCTGCATTATTTACATCGCTCTCTAATGCCATTAAAGTGACACCCCTTTTGACAAAAAACAACCCCATTTCCGATGTCATTTGTCTCAAATCTACATCCTCTCAATGAAATAAATGTCTCATAATTGCCCCATGACATTGTAATATGCACTCATGACGCGTAGCGCATCCAGTGTGGGCGAAGCCGTTCAATGAAATGTCTCCGCTGCAGAACCCCCGTCTCACGCCCTCTTCACTTCAGATCCTAACCCTCGAGCTGCTCCCCATTCAAATGTGCCATGTTTATTCATTGGAGGACGTGATTCGTTTCCCATATGCGACCGGACCTGGAGCCCAGCCCTCTGAAGATTTTATTTGTTTGCTTTTAATTGTCGCTTCCCGCGGCGGGAATCTGGCAACTCTGCTGGACACGTTGACAGCTACAGAGACGTTGCCAACCGTGAGATGAGTAATGTTTGAGTTTTAATGCGACACGTGCACGTGGTTATTGGGGATGACTTCTAAGCGTTGGTTTGGTGGGCAGAGTAAGAATGCCACTTGCGTGGAAGAGTCGATTATATTATTACAATATTATGGAGGTAGGTATTTAATTGACGACGCACTGGAGCAACACAACGGGCTATTACAATATTAGAAATATTATTGACAAATACATTTCCATTCGGTTAATGTAAGGGTCCGTCCCTTTTTTAGACAAAAATGTGAGAAAAATATATTTTTCTTACTAAAAATTACATTGAATCAAAATAGTATATACCGTTCTATTCGATGAACGATCTCCAACTCACTGGTAGCTGCATAATTCCGCGCTTATACAAGTTTTGAGGTTTCTGGCTAAAGAACTGGTACAGGGGGCGAAACTCTCTGAACCACATACGGCGCGTGGGATCGTCAACGACACCCTCCCCATACACAGCACATGTCTTATTTTGCGTGTGCGAAACATTCTTACTTTTCAGAAATTAAAAAGCACATTTTGTCGAAAATTATCTTTATTTTCTGCCACTCTTAATGCTAAATAAAAATAAAAAAGGAAAAACAATAACAGAATTTGTTTTCTCAAGTACTTGATGAAATTGCTTCTTTCAAATAACACCAATGGTTTGGTATGATATAGGGTTTTTAATCAACGTCACACTGTAGCAACACAATTGATCGGTGACTCAAACAATAGCGAAACTTTACACGTGTGATAACACTTGTGTTGATAACACTTGGGTTTTGCAATGCAATGCCATCTAACGTCAAGAACGGGACGAACTTTTGCATCAACACAATAGAAGATGGTAAAAAGACAAAAAAAAATGCAGTTTTTTAGGAGACGACTGTTGAATTAGTTACTATAAATCGGAGTTATGATGTTGGATTAGCAAATGAACATTTAGTTTGACAGAAAATACCGTTTGCATCAACATCGGAAAGCGAAAGAAGGCATTTGTAGATGGCAAAAACACATATTTCGAGTGCCTTTGTTTTTGTACCAGCTTATTTATATTTTTTCACGGACCTACATATATCTACATTTTTAACTCTTACAAAATTCACCCTCTCTTATGTAAGATGCTTCATTATTTATCTTTATGATACGGAGAAGAGCTGCTTTGTAGAAGGTGCTCCTAAAATAATATGTCCTGTCCTGAGGTAAATTAATTTTTAGTTGTTGATTAGGTAAACTTGAAACTCTTAGAATTTTGTAGAGACGTTGTGGCTCCTTGGGTATGCACACTGCACAAGCAAACTACAAGTTGTAGATGGTGACATTTCGATTCCTGTCAGGTGTGATTCCTCCCTGTATGTATTTATGTCTACTGTGTCAGTGAAACTGTTATGGTGTGTCCATAATTTGATATTATGTCAAGCGCGACATGACCAAATGTTTGACAGAAACAACCAGGGTTGAGCGGTAACGCGGTACTTGTAATAATTACTTTTTACAGTAATCTTATAGGTAATTCGTTACATTTGAAAACCAGTAATTTTACAGGTAATTCGTTACATAATTTCCGATAAAGTAATTTTAGTTTAGTTACAGTAACGCGTTTTTACAGTACCGCCAAATGACTTAATATTTTTTAACACAAGGTGCTAAAAATGGTTCCAAACATTTTTTTACAGGTAAATACGTAGTGAAAGCCAAAGTTTAAAGTCGGTACTTGGCTTGATCCTGTCATAACTGATTCTGAATTGGATACTGTCAACGCATATCTTCAAAGAGAAAATATCAAACGAATTGTTGAAGAGAAATAGTGTGCTCACAAAAATGAAGCCTTTCCCACTGATTGTACTGATGGCTGACCAACATTCATCTAGCAATGACGATGCATTTTTTGAGACACTGAAAACTAGACATCCTTTATCCGGTTTGTGTCTCCGAACCAATCGTAACCGCGTAAGTGACTAAAATTTTGACACGCAGCTTTTGCTGTATTACAATAAATATATTTTCTTATAACGATGTAATAAAGTTGATCTTTCGTTTATTGATTCCTACATTATTTAAAAAACATTTGTAAATATGGAATTTTGTCGTAAAAAGTAATCTTAAAAGTAATTGTAATTGTAATGTGGGGGGGTTACTATTGAAACGTAGTAACTTTACAGGTAATTCGGTATTTTTTTACGAAAAGTATTTGTATAATTGTAACAATTTATATTTAAACAAGTTACGGCACCAACCCTGGAAGCAACCAACCAAAATCTGTGCCCAAAACAACCAACCTAAAGTTTGTTAGGCAGCCTGAGAACGCTTGTGTCGCTTCCTTTCACAGGTAATAGAGGGGTAGAATAGGAACTTATATAAACGATTTAAGTACACACAGAGAAGATTAATCTTCGATACTTCACGGCAATTGCAACACCCGAAGAATTTCCGCTTGTGGTTGGCAACTGAAATTCCTATAAGCGGACGCGGTAAAACGGATTTTACCCACAAAACCACCAACACCATACCTTGATATTCTTCCAGGAACAATCAGCTTTCCCCAGTGACTAACACCCATCGATCATTATCGATAGTTAAGATCTCTGGTTTTGATTAAGACGGATTTATGTAGATGGATTCGTCACGAGCAGAATCAACATTTATTGGTAATTTTCCTTCAAAATCATGTGACTACTGCTGAAACCGGAACTACAAAGAACTTCGTGACTGTCACTTCGGCCACGTTGACTATAAACGAGCTTTCCGGGCTCATTTGCAAACGCGGTTCGGTAAGACTAGGACCTTGAAAAACGCCGTGCCGATTGTTTGCATTTGCGAAATTTGTTATGTTAATATTTATCGCGTTTTCTATAATTTTACATCGACAGCGTTTGTTTTAATATTGTATAAGACAAATCTAACTTCAAATACTTATTTTGTCACTGGTAATATATGAGTTTGGAATGACAAAGTAAACAGTTATTTTATTGAAAACAACCACCACATATACAGAAAACACGTAAACATATTTAAAAAAAACATACACGTAAACAACATAAAATGCTTTATGATTAATAAATAAAATCTTGAGCAGTCGATTAGTTTTAAAATCTGGTTAGAATTGTTAAAGGATTCAGTATTCGCGAAATTCCCAGTACTTTAACCTACGGAGCCCGGATAGCTCAGTCGGTAGAGCGTTAGGCTTTTAACCTAACGGTCCAGGGTTCGAGTCCCTGTTCGGGCTGGTTTCGTTTTTTATGCATAAATTATTCTTTTTCCTCACAGATCTATTGAAAAGGAAGAATGTTTTTAAATATGTTTATCGTGTATTTATTATATGGAAATATCTCCCAGAAAAAATAAAAAAACTATCCTTTAAACTCATAGATCTTTTTCAAATTTGGTTTACACAACGCTGTTTTTCTTATATTTGCTTTACTGAAAGAGTACGTCCCCAAATATATTTCGGTATTCTAGACTTTATTTATCATAAATAAATAAAATCTTGAAGATTCGGTTAATTTTAATATTTGGTTTGAAGGATAAATCATTGAGGATTCGCGAATTTACCAGTACTTTAACCTCTTTCTACAGAGCCCGGATAGCTCAGTCGGTAGAGCGTTAGGCTTTTAACCTAACGGTCCAGGGTTCGAGTAACTGTTCGGGCTGGTTTCTTTTTTTTATGCATAAATTATTCTTTTTCCTCACAGATCTTTTGAAAAGGAAGAATGTTTTTAAATATGTTTAACGTATATTTATTACATGGAAATATCTCCCAGAAAAAAATAAAAATAACTATCCTTTAAACTCATAGATATTTTTCAAATTTGGTTTACCCAACGCTGTTTTTCTTATATTTCCTTTACTGAAAGAGTACGTCCCCAAATATATTTCGGTATTCTAGACTTTATTTATCATAAATAAATAAAATCTTGAAGATTCGGTTAATTTTAATATTTGGTTTGAAGGAGAAATCATTGAGGATTCGCGAATTTCCCAGTACTTTAACCTCTTTCTACAGAGCCCGGATAGCTCAGTTGGTAGAGCGTTAGGCTTTTAACCTAACGGTCCAGGGTTCGAGTCCCTGTTCGGGCTAGTTTCTTTAATTTTTTTGCTTGAACTATCCTTTTTCCTGAAGATCTTTTGAAAATTAAGTTCAATGTTCTTTTTCTTATATTAACTATACTGAAACAGTACGTCCCCAAATATATTTCGTTATTCTAGACTTTATTTATCATAAATAAATAAAATCTTGAAGATTCGGTTAATTTTAATATTTGGTTTGAAGGAGAAATCATTGAGGATTTGCGAATTTCCCAGTACTTTAACCTCTTTCTACAGAGCCCGGATAGCTCAGTCGGTAGAGCGTTAGGCTTTTAACCTAACGGTCCAGGGTTCGAGTCCCTGTTCGGGCTGGTTTCTTTTTTATGCATAAATTATTCTTTTTCCTCACAGATCTTTTGAAAAGGAAGAATGTTTTTAAATATGTTTATCGTGTATTTATTATATGGAAATATCTCCCAGCAAAAATAAAAAAACTATCCTTTAAACTCATAGATCTTTTTCAAATTTGGTTTACCCAACGCTGTTTTTCTTATATTTCCTTTACTGAAAGAGTACGTCCCCAAATATATTTCGGTATTCTAGACTTTATTTATCATAAATAAATAAAATCTTGAAGATTCGGTTAATTTTAATATTTGGTTTGAAGGAGAAATCATTGAGGATTCGCGAATTTCACAGTACTTTAACCTCTTTCTACAGAACCCGGATAGCTCAGTCGGTAGAGCGTTAGGCTTTTAACCTAACGGTCCAGGGTTCGAGTCCCTGTTCGGGCTGGTTTCTTTTTTTTATGCATAAATTATTCTTTTTCCTCACAGATCTTTTGAAAAGGAAGAATGTTTTTAAATATGTTTATCGTGTATTTATTACATGGAAATATCTCCCAGAAAAAATAAAAAAACTATCCTTTAAACTCATAGATCTTTTTCAAATTTGGTTTACCCAACGCTGTTTTTCTTATATTTCCTTTACTGAAAGAGTACGTCCCCAAATATATTTCGATATTCTAGACTTTATTTATGATAAATAAATAAAATCTTGAAGATTCGGTTAATTTTAATATTTGGTTTGAAGGAGAAATCATTGAGGATTCGCGAATTTCCCAGTACTTTAACCTCTTTCTACAGAGCCCGGATAGCTCAGTCGGTAGAGCGTTAGGCTTTTAACCTAACGGTCCAGGGTTCGAGTCCCTGTTCGGGCTGGTTTCTTTTTTTATGCATAAATTATTCTTTTTCCTCACAGATCTTTTGAAAAGGAAGAATGTTTTTAAATATGTTTATCGTGTATTTATTACATGTGGAAATATCTAACAGAAAAAATAAAAAAACTATCCTTTAAACTCATAGATCTTTTTCAAATTTGGTTTACCCAACGCTGTTTTTCTTATATTTCCTTTACTGAAAGAGTACGTCCCCAAATATATTTCGATATTCTAGACTTTATTTATGATAAATAAATAAAATCTTGAAGATTCGGTTAATTTTAATATTTGGTTTGAAGGAGAAATCATTGAGGATTCGCGAATTTCCCAGTACTTTAACCTCTTTCTACAGAGCCCGGATAGCTCAGTCGGTAGAGCGTTAGGCTTTTAACCTAACGGTCCAGGGTTCGAGTCCCTGTTCGGGCTGGTTTCTTTTTTTATGCATAAATTATTCTTTTTCCTCACAGATCTTTTGAAAAGGAAGAATGTTTTTAAATATGTTTATCGTGTATTTATTGATTATGATTATATGGAAATATCTCCCAGAAAAAATAAAAAAACTATCCTTTAAACTCATAGATCTTTTTCAAATTTGGTTTACACAACGCTGTTTTTCTTATATTTCCTTTACTGAAAGAGCACGTCCCCAAATATATTTCGGTATTCTAGACTTTATTTATCATAAATAAATAAAATCTTGAAGATTCGGTTAATTTTAATATTTGGTTTGAAGGAGAAATCATTGAGGATTTGCGAATTTCCCAGTACTTTAACCTCTTTCTACAGAGCCCGGATAGCTCAGTCGGTAGAGCGTTAGGCTTTTAACCTAACGGTCCAGGGTTCGAGTCCCTGTTCGGGCTGGTTTCTTTTTTATGCATAAATTATTCTTTTTCCTCACAGATCTTTTGAAAAGGAAGAATGTTTTTAAATATGTTTATCGTGTATTTATTATATGGAAATATCTCCCAGCAAAAATAAAAAAACTATCCTTTAAACTCATAGATCTTTTTCAAATTTGGTTTACCCAACGCTGTTTTTCTTATATTTCCTTTACTGAAAGAGTACGTCCCCAAATATATTTCGGTATTCTAGACTTTATTTATCATAAATAAATAAAATCTTGAAGATTCGGTTAATTTTAATATTTGGTTTGAAGGAGAAATCATTGAGGATTCGCGAATTTCACAGTACTTTAACCTCTTTCTACAGAACCCGGATAGCTCAGTCGGTAGAGCGTTAGGCTTTTAACCTAACGGTCCAGGGTTCGAGTCCCTGTTCGGGCTGGTTTCTTTTTTTTATGCATAAATTATTCTTTTTCCTCACAGATCTTTTGAAAAGGAAGAATGTTTTTAAATATGTTTATCGTGTATTTATTACATGGAAATATCTCCCAGAAAAAATAAAAAAACTATCCTTTAAACTCATAGATCTTTTTCAAATTTGGTTTACCCAACGCTGTTTTTCTTATATTTCCTTTACTGAAAGAGTACGTCCCCAAATATATTTCGATATTCTAGACTTTATTTATGATAAATAAATAAAATCTTGAAGATTCGGTTAATTTTAATATTTGGTTTGAAGGAGAAATCATTGAGGATTCGCGAATTTCCCAGTACTTTAACCTCTTTCTACAGAGCCCGGATAGCTCAGTCGGTAGAGCGTTAGGCTTTTAACCTAACGGTCCAGGGTTCGAGTCCCTGTTCGGGCTGGTTTCTTTTTTTATGCATAAATTATTCTTTTTCCTCACAGATCTTTTGAAAAGGAAGAATGTTTTTAAATATGTTTATCGTGTATTTATTACATGGAAATATCTAACAGAAAAAATAAAAAACTATCCTTTAAACTCATAGATCTTTTTCAAATTTGGTTTACCCAACGCTGTTTTTCTTATATTTCCTTTACTGAAAGAGTACGTCCCCAAATATATTTCGATATTCTAGACTTTATTTATGATAAATAAATAAAATCTTGAAGATTCGGTTAATTTTAATATTTGGTTTGAAGGAGAAATCATTGAGGATTCGCGAATTTCCCAGTACTTTAACCTCTTTCTACAGAGCCCGGATAGCTCAGTCGGTAGAGCGTTAGGCTTTTAACCTAACGGTCCAGGGTTCGAGTCCCTGTTCGGGCTGGTTTCTTTTTTTATGCATAAATTATTCTTTTTCCTCACAGATCTTTTGAAAAGGAAGAATGTTTTTAAATATGTTTATCGTGTATTTATTACATGTGTGGAAATATCTAACAGAAAAAATAAAAAAACTATCCTTTAAACTCATAGATCTTTTTCAAATTTGGTTTACCCAACGCTGTTTTTCTTATATTTCCTTTACTGAAAGAGTACGTCCCCAAATATATTTCGATATTCTAGACTTTATTTATGATAAATAAATAAAATCTTGAAGATTCGGTTAATTTTAATATTTGGTTTGAAGGAGAAATCATTGAGGATTCGCGAATTTCCCAGTACTTTAACCTCTTTCTACAGAGCCCGGATAGCTCAGTCGGTAGAGCGTTAGGCTTTTAACCTAACGGTCCAGGGTTCGAGTCCCTGTTCGGGCTGGTTTCTTTTTTTATGCATAAATTATTCTTTTTCCTCACAGATCTTTTGAAAAGGAAGAATGTTTTTAAATATGTTTATCGTGTATTTATTGATTATGATTATATGGAAATATCTCCCAGAAAAAATAAAAAAACTATCCTTTAAACTCATAGATCTTTTTCAAATTTGGTTTACACAACGCTGTTTTTCTTATATTTCCTTTACTGAAAGAGCACGTCCCCAAATATATTTCGGTATTCTAGACTTTATTTATCATAAATAAATAAAATCTTGAAGATTCGGTTAATTTTAATATTTGGTTTGAAGGAGAAATCATTGAGGATTTGCGAATTTCCCAGTACTTTAACCTCTTTCTACAGAGCCCGGATAGCTCAGTCGGTAGAGCGTTAGGCTTTTAACCTAACGGTCCAGGGTTCGAGTCCCTGTTCGGGCTGGTTTCTTTTTTATGCATAAATTATTCTTTTTCCTCACAGATCTTTTGAAAAGGAAGAATGTTTTTAAATATGTTTATCGTGTATTTATTATATGGAAATATCTCCCAGAAAAAATAAAAAAACTATCCTTTAAACTCATAGATCTTTTTCAAATTTGGTTTACCCAACGCTGTTTTTCTTATATTTCCTTTACTGAAAGAGTACGTCCCCAAATATATTTCGATATTCTAGACTTTATTTATGATAAATAAATAAAATCTTGAAGATTCGGTTAATTTTAATATTTGGTTTGAAGGAGAAATCATTGAGGATTCGCGAATTTCCCAGTACTTTAACCTCTTTCTACAGAGCCCGGATAGCTCAGTCGGTAGAGCGTTAGGCTTTTAACCTAACGGTCCAGGGTTCGAGTCCCTGTTCGGGCTGGTTTCTTTTTTTATGCATAAATTATTCTTTTTCCTCACAGATCTTTTGAAAAGGAAGAATGTTTTTAAATATGTTTATCGTGTATTTATTACATGGAAATATCTAACAGAAAAAATAAAAAACTATCCTTTAAACTCATAGATCTTTTTCAAATTTGGTTTACCCAACGCTGTTTTTCTTATATTTCCTTTACTGAAAGAGTACGTCCCCAAATATATTTCGATATTCTAGACTTTATTTATGATAAATAAATAAAATCTTGAAGATTCGGTTAATTTTAATATTCGGTTTGAAGGAGAAATCATTGAGGATTCGCGAATTTCCCAGTACTTTAACCTCTTTCTACAGAGCCCGGATAGCTCAGTCGGTAGAGCGTTAGGCTTTTAACCTAACGGTCCAGGGTTCGAGTCCCTGTTCGGGCTGGTTTCTTTTTTTATGCATAAATTATTCTTTTTCCTCACAGATCTTTTGAAAAGGAAGAATGTTTTTAAATATGTTTATCGTGTATTTATTACATGTGTGGAAATATCTAACAGAAAAAATAAAAAAACTATCCTTTAAACTCATAGATCTTTTTCAAATTTGGTTTACCCAACGCTGTTTTTCTTATATTTCCTTTACTGAAAGAGTACGTCCCCAAATATATTTCGATATTCTAGACTTTATTTATGATAAATAAATAAAATCTTGAAGATTCGGTTAATTTTAATATTTGGTTTGAAGGAGAAATCATTGAGGATTCGCGAATTTCCCAGTACTTTAACCTCTTTCTACAGAGCCCGGATAGCTCAGTCGGTAGAGCGTTAGGCTTTTAACCTAACGGTCCAGGGTTCGAGTCCCTGTTCGGGCTGGTTTCTTTTTTTATGCATAAATTATTCTTTTTCCTCACAGATCTTTTGAAAAGGAAGAATGTTTTTAAATATGTTTATCGTGTATTTATTGATTATGATTATATGGAAATATCTCCCAGAAAAAATAAAAAAACTATCCTTTAAACTCATAGATCTTTTTCAAATTTGGTTTACACAACGCTGTTTTTCTTATATTTCCTTTACTGAAAGAGCACGTCCCCAAATATATTTCGGTATTCTAGACTTTATTTATCATAAATAAATAAAATCTTGAAGATTCGGTTAATTTTAATATTTGGTTTGAAGGAGAAATCATTGAGGATTCGCGAATTTCACAGTACTTTAACCTCTTTCTACAGAACCCGGATAGCTCAGTCGGTAGAGCGTTAGGCTTTTAACCTAACGGTCCAGGGTTCGAGTCCCTGTTCGGGCTGGTTTCTTTTTTTATGCATAAATTATTCTTTTTCCTCACAGATCTTTTGAAAAGGAAGAATGTTTTTAAATATGTTTATCGTGTATTTATTACATGGAAATATCTCCCAGAAAAAATAAAAAAACTATCCTTTAAACTCATAGATCTTTTTCAAATTTGGTTTACCCAACGCTGTTTTTCTTATATTTCCTTTACTGAAAGAGTACGTCCCCAAATATATTTCGATATTCTAGACTTTATTTATGATAAATAAATAAAATCTTGAAGATTCGGTTAATTTTAATATTTGGTTTGAAGGAGAAATCATTGAGGATTCGCGAATTTCCCAGTACTTTAACCTCTTTCTACAGAGCCCGGATAGCTCAGTCGGTAGAGCGTTAGGCTTTTAACCTAACGGTCCAGGGTTCGAGTCCCTGTTCGGGCTGGTTTCTTTTTTTATGCATAAATTATTCTTTTTCCTCACAGATCTTTTGAAAAGGAAGAATGTTTTTAAATATGTTTATCGTGTATTTATTGATTATGATTATATGGAAATATCTCCCAGAAAAAATAAAAAAACTATCCTTTAAACTCATAGATCTTTTTCAAATTTGGTTTACACAACGCTGTTTTTCTTATATTTCCTTTACTGAAAGAGCACGTCCCCAAATATATTTCGGTATTCTAGACTTTATTTATCATAAATAAATAAAATCTTGAAGATTCGGTTAATTTTAATATTTGGTTTGAAGGAGAAATCATTGAGGATTCGCGAATTTCACAGTACTTTAACCTCTTTCTACAGAACCCGGATAGCTCAGTCGGTAGAGCGTTAGGCTTTTAACCTAACGGTCCAGGGTTCGAGTCCCTGTTCGGGCTGGTTTCTTTTTTTATGCATAAATTATTCTTTTTCCTCACAGATCTTTTGAAAAGGAAGAATGTTTTTAAATATGTTTATCGTGTATTTATTACATGGAAATATCTCCCAGAAAAAATAAAAAAACTATCCTTTAAACTCATAGATCTTTTTTAAATTTGGTTTACCCAACGCTGTTTTTCTTATATTTCCTTTACTGAAAGAGTACGTCCCCAAATATATTTCGATATTCTAGACTTTATTTATGATAAATAAATAAAATCTTGAAGATTCGGTTAATTTTAATATTTGGTTTGAAGGAGAAATCATTGAGGATTCGCGAATTTCCCAGTACTTTAACCTCTTTCTACAGAGCCCGGATAGCTCAGTCGGTAGAGCGTTAGGCTTTTAACCTAACGGTCCAGGGTTCGAGTCCCTGTTCGGGCTGGTTTCTTTTTTTATGCATAAATTATTCTTTTTCCTCACAGATCTTTTGAAAAGGAAGAATGTTTTTAAATATGTTTATCGTGTATTTATTACATGGAAATATCTAACAGAAAAAATAAAAAACTATCCTTTAAACTCATAGATCTTTTTCAAATTTGGTTTACCCAACGCTGTTTTTCTTATATTTCCTTTACTGAAAGAGTACGTCCCCAAATATATTTCGATATTCTAGACTTTATTTATGATAAATAAATAAAATCTTGAAGATTCGGTTAATTTTAATATTTGGTTTGAAGGAGAAATCATTGAGGATTCGCGAATTTCCCAGTACTTTAACCTCTTTCTACAGAGCCCGGATAGCTCAGTCGGTAGAGCGTTAGGCTTTTAACCTAACGGTCCAGGGTTCGAGTCCCTGTTCGGGCTGGTTTCTTTTTTTATGCATAAATTATTCTTTTTCCTCACAGATCTTTTGAAAAGGAAGAATGTTTTTAAATATGTTTATCGTGTATTTATTACATGTGTGGAAATATCTAACAGAAAAAATAAAAAAACTATCCTTTAAACTCATAGATCTTTTTCAAATTTGGTTTACCCAACGCTGTTTTTCTTATATTTCCTTTACTGAAAGAGTACGTCCCCAAATATATTTCGATATTCTAGACTTTATTTATGATAAATAAATAAAATCTTGAAGATTCGGTTAATTTTAATATTTGGTTTGAAGGAGAAATCATTGAGGATTCGCGAATTTCCCAGTACTTTAACCTCTTTCTACAGAGCCCGGATAGCTCAGTCGGTAGAGCGTTAGGCTTTTAACCTAACGGTCCAGGGTTCGAGTCCCTGTTCGGGCTGGTTTCTTTTTTTATGCATAAATTATTCTTTTTCCTCACAGATCTTTTGAAAAGGAAGAATGTTTTTAAATATGTTTATCGTGTATTTATTACATGGAAATATCTAACAGAAAAAATAAAAAACTATCCTTTAAACTCATAGATCTTTTTCAAATTTGGTTTACCCAACGCTGTTTTTCTTATATTTCCTTTACTGAAAGAGTACGTCCCCAAATATATTTCGATATTCTAGACTTTATTTATGATAAATAAATAAAATCTTGAAGATTCGGTTAATTTTAATATTTGGTTTGAAGGAGAAATCATTGAGGATTCGCGAATTTCCCAGTACTTTAACCTCTTTCTACAGAGCCCGGATAGCTCAGTCGGTAGAGCGTTAGGCTTTTAACCTAACGGTCCAGGGTTCGAGTCCCTGTTCGGGCTGGTTTCTTTTTTTATGCATAAATTATTCTTTTTCCTCACAGATCTTTTGAAAAGGAAGAATGTTTTTAAATATGTTTATCGTGTATTTATTACATGTGGAAATATCTAACAGAAAAAATAAAAAAACTATCCTTTAAACTCATAGATCTTTTTCAAATTTGGTTTACACAACGCTGTTTTTCTTATATTTCCTTTACTGAAAGAGCACGTCCCCAAATATATTTCGGTATTCTAGACTTTATTTATCATAAATAAATAAAATCTTGAAGATTCGGTTATTTTTAATATTTTGTTGGAAGTTAAAGGATTGAGGGATTCGCAAATTCCTCAGTACTTTAACCTCGTTCTACGGAGCCCCGATAGCTCAGTCGGTAGAGGTCAAAGGTTCGAGCCCCTGTTCTGGTTTCTTTTTTTTATGCATAAATTATATTTTTCCTCGTAGATCTTTTCAAAATTAAGTATTTTTTTAAATATATTTTTCGTATATTTATTATACTGGAACAATACTTCCCAGAAATAAAAAAACATTCAATTTTATTGTTATGAAAGCAATTTACATTAAATTAATGTAAACATTTTTTTACAGAAAATTATAAAATTAATTTATTATCAGCCCAGTTTTTTTTAATATTAGGTTAAAATAGCGCAATAGCTGATATGAATGTTGTTAAATATATTATGCCAGAAGCAGGTTTGTTTTATGATCGGTACCGGGATAGAGGGTTGCATACTTTTGTAATACTTTTTTTGTGTGTTAAACTCATGAAAACTATTTTTCTCTGTTGAAACTTATACATGAACATTTTTTGTATCTAACATTTTACATTCGTAAAAGAAATTGTAAAATAGTTTTAGTCTTGGTAACCCCAATTCTTAAAGGTCTAAGTCCTATTCTTTGATATTTTTTGTGTTCTAAAATTACCACACAAATAACCTCAACAGTATAAAAAATAGACGAAAGCGTTTCAATCGTAGCACAAACCTGCTTCTGGCATAAAGTTGTTTCTCAATAAACCACATGCGTGTTATTGCGCTGTCTGATACACAATATTAAAAAAAATATATCCCGAGCTAATTTGAGCTTTTATAATCAATTTCATTTTATTTTTTTCTGCCTACGAAAGTAATCATATAAATATAAATATAGATTGTTGTTATAGTAAAAAAAATTAAATGTTTTATTTTTGGGGTATTTTTCAATGTAATAAATACAAGAAAAACTTATTAAAACATTGATTAAATTTTCTAAAAATATATGATAAAAAAGGTATTAGTTCTATATAAAAAAAAACAGCCCGAACAGGGACTCGAACCCTGGACCGTTAGGTTAAAAGCCTAACGCTCTACCGACTGAGCTAACCGGGCTCCATAGGTTGAGGTTAAAGTAAAATAATTGGAAATTCGCAACCCCTCAAAGTCTCGACGAAATTTTTGTTAAAACATCAAACAAAATATTAAAAAAAATTACTCTTCTAGATTTTATTTATTGATTCATAAAGCATTTTATCTTGTTTCTATAAACCTTCTTTATGCGTGTGTTTGTATAATAGTTGCACGTGTTTTTGTGTATATGTAGTGGTTGTGAATAGTAAATAAATGCTTTCGAGTAAATAAGACTGCATGTTTATGTATTAACGCTTGTGTTTATTTTAGAAATGTATATATATTTTGAGGGTGTTTGTAGATAATGCTTCTTATGAGCTAATAAAGAATGTCGAACCATTCAAAACAGATGTTTGATTTTGTTTATAAACATATAATTATTTTAATGTATATAACTTTTTATGTTTTATGTATACAAACTTATTGTCGTTACTCATTTACAGTGGATTTGAGCAGAAAATCAGTTATTGACAGTTTTTGCAGACGTTTAATTCTCACGATAAGAAATTCATTACCATATTGTAATGTTGTTTGAAAGAAATATCACACAATCATATTGTTTACAATTTTTTTAAAAAGAAAATAGTAGTTATTTATTAAACATCATTGCTGTAAACTTGTATTATTTGGCAAGTTAAGTCGACATTAGTATCGGGTCTTTTGAAAAATTTTGTAGTGTGAGATAGGTGTTCGACGTTAACTTTTCAAGTCACACACATATTAATTGTTAATTTAAAAATTATAGTATATTTTAGGACACATTAAACAATGGAAAACTAGGAAAAAGTATTATTTAAATTTAAAATTATACTTTTTATTATTCTTTAAATACGCAATATTGAAAGAAGTCACAGTAGTGCACTTGTCAGTACCAGTGCGACCAACGGAAGATTGACAAGTTTCTGTTCTAAGCCAAAGACATGTCATATAAGAGGCTGAAGACGCGAAGGGTCTAGTGGTTAAGGATTTAAAAAGCTAATTTATGCAGACATAATATAAAGACATTATGAATATTAAATATGAATAGTGCGTAGCGGATCAAAGGTTGAAAATCAGAAAAGGGCAAAAAATATGTGCGAAACGGCAAGCGAAGAACTGGAAAGATGTCCAATCAGAAAAATTCGAAGGGTGGTTCACAGTTTTCTATGAGAGGAATGTAACGGAATAAGATAATAACAAATCTGTGCTTGAGAATATGATTCAGAAATGATTATTGAATATGAATAAAGTGTACAAAATAAAGGCGTTTTGGGATTTCGCAACAGACATAATTGGTAATTTTTAGTTTAACGTCGTACTAGAGCAACACAACGAGCTATTGACGACGTTCCGGGATCAATACCCTAAGGGAAAGATCCTAGGACAACACCACGTAATTTTGAACCACCGTCAGATGACGAGGCAACGCCTGAGCTGGCATTCCACTTTCCAAACTCCCACACCAACTCAAAGCGAGGATTTTCTACCACGACCGATTTAATGTGCACCAGCCGCCTCTACATGATGCGCTTACAAACATCAATGCATTGACAGGGATTCGAACCAGGAATCTTCCGATCTAGAGGCTAACACCTTAACCGGTTGGTCGGTAGTTTTGAACTAACGTCGCACAACAACAAAACGCGTTATTGGCGATGTTCCGGGATCGTCCCCGAACAGAAAGATCCTAGGACAACTCGTAATTTTGAACCACGGTCAGATGACGAGGTCACACCTGAGCTGGCACCCCTCTCACCAAACTTCCACACAACACCAACGACGAGTAAAAGGACATAATTGGTAATTTTTAGTTTAACGTCGTACTAGAGCAACACAACGGACTTTTGACGACTGTCCGGGATCAATACCTAAGGGAAATATCCTAGGACAACACCACGTTATGTTGAACCACGGTCAAATAACGAGGCAACACCTGAGCTAGCATCCCTTGCAAGGACAGTCACAGATGGAAAGTTATACTAACTCAGAAGATAGATCGAGCTCGTAACATCGACAACTCGCATGTTGCTAGCGCAGTGGGCCAATCCACTGAGTCACGGCGGTCCCAATCGATCGAAAATTGAATATCGAATGTGAAAACAAAAACAGCCTATCGAAGTGTTTTTCTTATTCAAGTCCAAACAAACTTAAATTTTCAGATATCACTGAAGTTAAAGGAAATGACAACAACAATAAACTCAAAATCGTTACCTTGCCAATCGCACAGAGCCCCTTCTCGATTGAAAAGTCAAACGCGAAACTTCTCCGACCGAAACCCAGCGCAAAAATACACCAACCCCCTTCGAATCAGACGAAAACTCAACCCGGAACTCGCAACGCTGTCACCGCCAAGTGACGACATTCTTGGCGACACATCCACCGCACCTTAATACCTGAAGCGAAAGAGTGAGTGAAAGCTGGACGGTTACACCGCCCTGGGCTCTAACTGCGACCACGGCCGCGCTTTTTAATTGGTTGTCTGACATCCGGGTTCGGGACCGCTGTCCGACGTTGGGCGTGGCAACGGCGTGACGCGACTGTCACGCAGGACGTCATTCAAGCCACGACCTTGGGAAGAAGAGCGAAGCGTCAGGGCTGCCAAACGCTGTGACTTATCGCTGCAAAAATCTATCCGAAATTGTGTTTTTTTTGCGCTTCGGTTTTTTGGTATTTTTTGGTCACGAATTTATGCGCTGCTAATGAGAATTTATTTTTATTTCTGTTCCCCGAGCTACTTTCTCCGTTGTGTTCGAAAAGATGAGGGACTCGGGGAAATTAATTATCACTTGTTTTTCGATTTTGTGCTTTGATGTTAATAACAATAAATTAGGTTTTTTCTGTTTACCCGATAGAGTTTGAGATCGAATCGCGAATGATGAAAAATAAGGCATGATGAAACTGATATATTGAGCCAAAGAGTACCATTATTTATTGGCTTGTGCTTTCATTTGAGTTTCCGAACATTGATTTTACAAGCTGCGAGAAAATGTTGATTGCTTCATAATTGAAAATAAAATGCATCAATTGATGAGTGTTCCTTGCAAATTGTTTGCTTGAGATTGGACACATCCTTAGCGATCGCACAGTTAAAATCTTGTCACAAAGGGATTTACTCATGAGCGGTTTAGTAACCGTTTGAAATAATATTTTCCGTGTAAAGTTTTTAGCTATCTCATCAGTCAAATTATCTACACTTCCACATATACTGGGCGTGTTTCGCTCTTTGTGTCCAGAAAAACTCCTCTAGAGCTTTTCATGTTCATTACACGATGTCTGTCTTGTATTTGGTGATGTAGGTTCGATTTCTCTGAGTGTATTTCTCTCAACTGTGTTTAGTAAACATTTATTTCTATGTATGTTCATTTATTAGACGTTGATTGGCCAAATGCGTCCATTGCACCATGAAACCATTCTGCAGAGCTAAAACCCTTTCTGAACAAGAGTTGCTGGCTAACGGTGAGCATTTTACTTGATGTCCTTTACGCGATAAGCTCACGGGCTATTAATTCACAAATATTTCCTTTCCCCTGAGAGTCATGAGATTTCCGGATTTTGGTTGAAGATGGAAAATCGATTGAAAGAATCCTGTCGATTGAAGATAGAAATTTGATTGAAAGAATTCGATAGATTGAAAATGGAAATTTGATTGAAATAATCCTATTGATTGAAGATGGAAATTTGACTGAAATAATCCTATTGATTGAAGATGGAAATGGGATTGATAGAATCTTATTGATTGAAATAATCGTGTTTATTTAAGGTAGAATTTGGATTGAAATAATCCTATTGATTGAAGATGGAAATTTGATTGGAAGAATCCTGTTGATTGAAGATGGAAATTTGATTGAAAGAATTCGATAGATTGAAGATGGAAATTTGATTAAAATAATCCCATTGATTGAAGATGGAAATTTAACTGAAATAATCCTATTGATTGAAGATGGAAAGTTATAGAACTTGATAGAATCCTATTGATTGAAATAATCCTTTTGATTGAAGGTAGAAATTTGATTGAAATAATCCTGTTGATTGAAGATGGAAATTTGATTGACAGAATCTTATCGATTCAATATGAAAATTTGATTGAAAGGATTGATCTAAGGAAAGATTCTATAAGCAAGATGGTCACAACTATTTACAAGTTATACAGGGAAGATTGCAGATTATGTGAAGGAATAATACAATCGAACCTGTCAGACAATTAAATGATCATCGTTGAAAACAATTTGTATTTAGTCCCATAAGAAACAGAATGGGGATTCTGTCAAGAGGCCAATATCCGAGAGAGATGAGAAAAGACAGATAGTCATGATTCATTAAAAGTCTGGAATGGACAATTGTGTAATCTCTATTTTACACCTGAAAAGTAGAAAACTACTGCTCTAAAACGACAATGACTTAAAACAATGAATGAACTAAAATATGCTAATTTTTACGACATGGGTTAAGGCAGCATTTTTGAAATTATTGCGACACTTTCGAATATATTCCCAACTGGATTATGATCAATAAAAACTGTCATCGTGCCGAAAACACATTTGTAATTCAATTGCGAGAAACAAGTACCCAACTGCAACTACAAAATCGTGCAAACCAAACACACGTCACTGTTATCGCACAGAATAGACGCCTAACATAAACCAGAAAGTTGTGTAAACCTAACTCAAGACAATAAATAGAAATAGGCATAGAGCAAAAAAAATTTGTTATCTCCAATGCTAGAAACGAAAACAATTCCAACCAGAAAATTGCGTATGCCTAACCCAAGTCGATGAATAGATACTACTATTCATAGAATCACAATTAGGGTATTGTGAAGCTGCTGTCGAACAGAAATACACATTTGTATCACATTGCGAGAAACAAAAACTTAACTTCAACCTAAGAATCGCGCAAAACTAACCCACTTCGATGAATAGACACTACTATTCATCGACTCACAATTATGGTGTTATTGTACAGAAATGCACATTTGTATCACATTGCGAGAAACAAAAACCTAACCTCAACCTAAGAATCGCGCGAACTTAACCCAAGTCGATGAATAGATACTACTATTCATCGACTCACAATTATGGTATTGTGAAGCTGCTGTCGCACAGAAAAACACATTTGTATCACATTGCGAGAAACAAAAACCTAACTTCAACCTAAGAATCCCGCAAACCTAACCCACGTCGATGAATAGACACTGCTATTCATCGACTCATATATGGTATTGTGAAGCTGCTATCGCACAGAGATACACATTTGTATCACATTGCGAGAAACAAAAACCTAACTTCAACCTAAGAATCCCGCAAACCTAACCCACGTCGATGAATAGACATTGCTATTCATCGAATCATGTATGGTATTGTGAAGCTGCTATCGCACAGAGATACACATTTGTATCACATTGCGAGATACAAAAACTTGACTTCAACCTAAGAATCCCGCAAACCTAACCCACATCGATGAATAGACACTATTTATCGAATCCCAATTAGGGTATCGTGAAGCTGTTATCGCACAGAGATACACATTTGTAACACATTGCGAGAAAAGAATTCGGTTAGGCTATTGCGATACACGTGCAACACATTGCGAGAAACCAAAAACCGAACTTCAACCAGAGAATCGCGTCTATATTAACTCAAGTCGATGAATAGACAATTCGGTTATTGCTATGAACCGAAAAAGCATTGGTAGTCTCCATTACGAGAATCAGAAACCCAACACCATCCAGAGAGTTGCGCCAACTCAACCCAAGTCGCGAGGCCACACCAGCAGCACCGACCACACAGATGATCTGCTGCCAAACTGCGACGCGTTCCGATATTAATATGCCGGAGACTGCTATCCCGCTTCACGACTCGCAAATCATAATCTCGCATTAATCTAAATGGGGGGCCATTCGCACGATTATTAAACAAGGCGATTATCAATCTGAACAGCCATTATCGTCAGCTAGCATCCGGGTTCCTTCGCTCTGACACTCCCGCACCCCCAGTAACGTCCCCCTTTATGTAAAACGCAGGACGTTGTAGGAAACGGAGCAAGAATGAAGACAGGATTGGAAAGGGGGGACGAGGATTGTCACGATGTGTAAGGAGAGCAACAACAGGTGTGTGGAGATGGTGTTCTTTTTTTGTTGCCCTTGTTTTATGGGAGCGTAAGATGTTTTTTTTTTTTTACTCTCGTGTGACCCACCCCTCTGTCAGAAGTGATTTGGACAGGGGTCAGGCGACAATTTAAGGTGGTTGTTACTGTGCTGGCACTATCGAGGTTTATTGGTTGGTCTCGAGTTTTATGACGTAAGGGCCATGTTAGACCAACCTGTGCCAAACACAAGACATACAATGTCAAGTATGAAAGAAAAGGATAGAGAGAAGAAAGATAAATATTGCTTGGGCATCCTAGGGTCGTGATCTCCTTATTTACCAGAGGCAATCAAACCCATGAGATAAGAATAGATCACTAAGATATCACCATTCTTGAAATCCGCACACACCTTCAGAAGATGTGCCCCCGAGGGAAGAACTAGCAAGGATTCTTCAGAGATAAGAAAGTTAAGCAATGTTGGCTATATGTCACATAATCCTCTCTTTATGAAATCTGTTTTGGTTACAATCGTCGCGTATTCACAGCGAATTGAAACATGTACTCTAACCAGTGCTAATATTTGTACTAGATCACCCTTCCCTCCCTGTCGAAAGTTCACATATACACGAATCAAAGATAAAAGTAGAGGCCAGTATGTAACGCGGGTCAACTATCATCCCCAGCTATCTCTACGGATGCATTATCTTGTAGACCAACCCATGCTCCTGTGAATTAAAGGAAACGTCAAAGCACTTTGCCTTACCATGTCTCCTCACAAACTCTCCACCTCCAGGGTAGTGCACTTCAAAGATCCACCTCAGGAAGGATTGATACACAATCCTACACAATTTACTCCTAAGTGAGCTGTTTTTATAATTGTAAAAGTGAACTGGGGTTCACTAGGAGTGAAGGACTGCACAAGGGGTGTAGGCTAGGTTTTACCTTAGAAAAGAGTGGAGGACTGCATTATGGTTGTAGGCTAGGTTTTATCTTAGAAGAGAGTGGAGGACTGCACTAGGGGCGTAGGCTAGGTTTTACCTTAGAAAAGAGTGGAGGACTGCAATTGTAGGCTAGGTTTTACCTTAGAAAAGAGTGGATTACTGCACTATGGGTGTAGGCTAGGTTTTATCTTAGAAAAGAGTGGAGGACTGCACTAAAGTGTAGGCAAGGTTTTAACGTAGAAAATAGTGGAGGATTGCACTAGGAGTGGAGGATTACACTAAGAGTAGGACTACATTATTATTCACTAGGAGTTGGAGACGATTGGGTTCATTAGACACTACTGTACTATTGTAGACTACACTAAAGTGTAGAACTACATTAGAATGCACCTAGGAATGGAAGACTGCACTAGGAGTGGAGCATTGAAATTGATTAGGAGTAACAATAGGGTAGAACTGTTCCTCGATCCTATAGCGATCATTTTGCGTTCATCATAAAAACCGACAACTAGTCGAATAGCTTTGAGTATATTTTTGTGCGCCAACACCGTTTCATAATTATAGATATCTAGGATAAATGAACCGTCATACGACGGGTGCATAACAAAATTTATTTATTTTGGTCAAACTTAATTTACATATTTTTTAAAACCTGACGTGATCACAGGCTGCGTATATACCTTTTTCACTACTATCTGTCAACTTTTGTTGATCACTGGCTTTGTAGAAACCTTTTTCCACCACTATCTGTCAACTTTCCTTGCTTTCGTATGGTTCTTTTTTTTGCAATACTTGTAAAACAATATTATTGGAAAGCGTAACTTTTGATCAACACTGGTAAAACTATGAGCTGCGTACGGCAATTATTTTATACTCAATGTTATTTCTATGTATTATGTAATGATTTTCGATAGTTAGTATTTCGTTTCGCTCGTGACATCACGTAACCAAATAAAACTATTAGAAACTCCACCTACTCGTGACGTCACACAACCTATCAAAACTTTAATAGCCTCTAAAAACACAGGAGAATCGAGCGTTTTATATAATAAGATGGTTAGTGGCCGACATATATCACACTGCAGTTGATCTCCAGTCATTGTGATGTTCATGATTTAGCTAGCTAGGTCTGAACTACACCATGTCCTGCTATTGAATACCATACAGTAAAAGGGATTATAAAAGCGAAAATCAAGCAATCTTGACTATTTACAAAAGAAAGGCTAAAGTTAAAGATTAGGAGACCCTCATAAGGTCTCGAGTTACCACGTGATTTACCTTGAGACGTGGGTTTATATTCGTGTTTTCAACTGAACATGACCACTTGCAGAGTTGAATTGTCTAGCTCACTAACTTGTCCTCTGTATTGTCTTTCAGACATGACAAGAGTCCCTCTCAATTGTTGTCCTGATCTTACTGACGTCGAAGTGCAGGACACTTGATTGATTTGTACATTTTATTTCTGTTTCTAGACTATGTTAGGCTGCCAAACAGACTGCCAAGAGCCGGCTGTTTTCGTGTTTACACTGGACATGACCATTTGCAGAGAGTTGAATTATTGTCTGGCTTACTAACTTGTCCTCTGTATTGCCTTTCAGACATGACAAGAGTCTCCCTCAATTGTTGTCCTACTCTTACTGACGTCGAAGTGCATGATACTGTTGATTGATTTGTACATTTCATTTCTGTTTTTAGACTTTATTAGACTGCCAAGAGTCGGGAGAATGTTTACGGGTTTACACTGGACATGGCCACATGCAGAGAGTTGAAATGTCTAGCTCACTAACTTGTCATCTGTATGGGCTTTCAGACAATGCAGGAACCCATTTAAATAGAAGCGTTGGTCTTACTGACGTTGCAATAAATAATACTACTGATTGAGTTACCCATTTTATTTCTGTGTTCAGACTACATTGGCCTGCTAGACAGGCAGTTTGGCGTCGGAAGAAAATATACAAGCGATGGCAATTGTAACTTTGTGCACGGTCCCTTATCACGGGAGGAGATGAGGCATAAAAAGCAGAATGTCGAAGACAACATGAAGAATGATTTGCCATCTTGAAGTGCGCAATAAGCGGGATATGCCCTTTTGTTGCGAGTAATTACATTGTCAATCGTCCTTGGGGTGCGGCTGTCCTTATAAACAATTGCCTCTTCTGCCCCCTGTCATCTGCTCCTCCACCCCACCCTCGCGTTCTCTTTTCGATCGTCTGTCGCGAAAGGGTTGTTCCTTGTCCAGCGGGGTTCTTTTTGTTCTGCAAATGTTCTAGGCAGCGGGTCACGGCTATTCTTTTTCATCGACGGTTTTTGATTTCTGCAGGCTGTTGAAGACAGGTAAAAGCTGTCGCGTCGATCATATAAGTAAGGATTTTGGAAGGAGGGTGAAATGGTTTAGGGGAATTAAAAGAACTACAATTATTAGTATAGGTAATTGGTAATTTCTAATTAACGTCGTACTAGAGCAACACAACGGGCTATTGACGACGGTTCTGGATTAATCCCCTAAGGGAAAGATCCGAGAACAACACCACGTCATTTTGAACCACGGTCAAATGGTTAAGCAACACCTGAGCTGGCACCCCACTCTCCAAACGTCGACACCTACCCAACGTGAGGACTTTCGGGCACGACAGATTTAAGGTGCACCAGTCGTCTCTACACCATACGCTTACAAACATCCATGCATTGACCCGGATTTGTATCAGGAACCTTCCGATCTAGAGGCTAACACCTTTAGCACCAGACAGGTTGGTCGGCTATTAGTATTTGTAATCGCGACAAAAGGTAAAGCTATTTTATTTCCATTAAAAGTGATTTCGCGAATTGCTTTTCAAATATGAATTTTTCCATGCATTAATTAATTCTTATAATGTTAAACGGTTTAGAAATGATTCTAGAACTTATAGAAATCTTTTTCTGTTGTTTCTCATAGTTAACAGTCTGTAATTTAATATTGGTTAAGTTACGTTATTTACAGCTCCTGACGTTTTCGGGAGCCAACCTGGCCTAGTGGGTGTGCCCACAGTGCTAGCAAAATGCGAGTTGGAGGCTGCAAAATTCTATTATTGTAAATACCATGGATGTGCTGGCTCTTGCGTCATAAAAATTCCATTCAACCATCATAAAGTTTCCTACAAGATTTAATTTATTTTACATTCTTGATCAATAACTTTTCGTGAGTTTCACTATTATTGTTTTAAACCTCTAGACAACTGATGAAAAGAGGATCGATCGATTACTTTGTAGAATCGAATGTTTTTTTTATTTGTATTTTAATTACCTTTGCAGTGGAGATACAGCTTCAACGCATGGGCTAGTGTTTTTTTATTGGAGAATGAATTTTTTTATTGCTTTTAAATAATCTCTAACAGAATATAAATCTATCTAACACATGATCAGTTTGAGCAATTGTTTATTATTATAGTAAATAATTCGATGATATTATTAAAAATGATGTTATGCGTATGTGGATAAATGCTGAATAAAACCGAGGTTTTTACGTATTTTAGAGTTAGAGGATTAGCTCACAAATGTGTTGTAGAGAGATGGTCAATTATTATCAAGCTATTATTTTAATAGCTTGAACTACACAGTCGAGTTTATATATATATATATATATATATATATATATATATATATATATATATATAAACTCGACTGTGTAGTTCAAGCTATTAAAATAATTACCGTGAAAGAATAGAACTCATGATTTAAGACATCAAGTCTGCTTATTCTTTTAGTTCCTAAATTGCGTTAATTACTGATCTATAAAAACCTAGCCAAATTAGTAGTCAATAATGTAATAACTTTAAAGAAACTTTTAATAACAAAAGATGATAACAAAACTGTTCTATAGCTATTTCGGAGGAGCTTAACATCCGTCATCATTTCAAAAACCAAAACAAATTCTAAGAAACATTAAGGTTTAAATGTATTCTTCTTCCACTTCTCACTTCCATAATTGAACATGATTCCAACATTAACCTTTAAAAAAATCAAGCTCAATTAAAAAACCAGTGGTGTCGAAATATTATATTTAAATTAGATTTCGTCCTCTTCTTTATTTTGATCTTGATAATGATGGACGTTTTGTACCACCGAAATAGCAACAGACCAGTTTTTTTTTTAATCTTATTTTTATCTTCGTTATGAGTCGTCTTTTGAATCTTTTGCATTTTTGACTTCTAAATGCTTCAATCTCCGCAAGCAATTTATCGGCCTAACCTTGAACATCAACCGAAAATCCTTTCACAGAGACACTTTCATACGCTTCAACTTCACAGTTGATCGAACAGCAATGACATTTCGTAACTACGTATTAACTGGTAAACAAACGGCACGGATTGATAGAGACTGAACTTAAATTTTCGCACTTCAGACGAAGAACAATATTTATTCAAAAGCTGTAACCAACCTCTCAGCGCATTTGATAGATGGCCCTTTAATTATATCATCACCTGTCGACCCAGACGATACCTGCGCGCGGACTCATCGCTTTCTGGCGATTGTTTTCACCTGGCATCCACTTAGGGGTCCCCCTTTCTTCAAACAAAGGAGGGAAGAACATTCTTCATTTGAAATCATCCTCGAAACTGATATCCGTTGAAACAACTAACTGTTGCGCGCGCTCAGCTCAACTCAACTCATCTCCTCAATCGGAGAAGGACGTCATAATTTATCACTTATCATTTAGGATGGTTTCGTATCCAAAACCGTGACTGAATGGCCTTTCCATTTTTTCTTTCTAGTCTACCTTAAGGTTAAGGGTTTCGCAGCTGTTTCCTAATATGAATCTATACTCGCCAATTTTCGTTGTTTTTTTTTTGTCGTGTCGCTTTTGATCCCCGTCTTCCTGTGCCGAAGTTTCTGAACCAAATTGGGCAACACTCCGGATCCTTCCAACGAAAACAGATCTTACAGAAAAACAAGGACGGGGGCACGATGTGGTAAAAGTTGAGTTGACTGACTTCCGCAGATTAGTTTCTTTCTTCTCGAAGAGGGGCGATGTGCAGGCTGACCATATGGTGTCGAAGACGTCTTCGGCGATTAATCATCGATCCGTAAGGGATCTTTTTTTTTAGGTCTTGCGTTCAGGACAAAGGGGATCATTGGGCAGGAAGTAAAATTTTCCGAACGATGAAGATTTAGCGGATGATATGAGCGGTTGCGTTTGAGGAGTGAATAGTTTCGAAGGGATTTTTTGTTCCTGTATCTTGTCCCAGAATAAATTAGATCGAGTTTGTATATTGTCCCTATTCATGTTGTAGCTGAGCATTTAAAGACAGCACAACTTCATTCAACCAAAACGTACTTGAGTGTTTGAGATTCGTTGCAATGCTTTATGTACAACGAAAAGCATAAGGATTTTTTTTTACAGTGGTGGATAAGATCACGACAGTACTATTCCTCCAGAAAAATTTTTCCAAACTGCGCGCTACCGACCCCCTGTGGGCGCTGATGGAATATTCGGAGGCAATGTTGGCCCCCTGAAAAAATAGGGGACGGCCAGAAGAAAGAATGGGTAACAAGGTGCTTTTAAAAGTGTTAACCCTTAGACTACGGCCCGTTCAGCAGTTAGTTGTATTGTTCCTTGATCAGGCCAAGAAGGAATTTTGACTACTGCCAGTACATTAGTTGTACCTTGAAAGTTATAAGAATCGCGCCAAGAAAGAATCGCTCCAGTTATATCTGTAGCCGTAGTCAAAAGGTTAAGCGAACACGTAGTCACTTAACCATGGAAACACTCATTACAGTGCTGCAATTGTTGCACGAATTACGCGTTGCAAAACCAAAGTTTTACAGATCGGTTTTAAAACCCTCCTGGTGGATGTCTCAATGAGGCATCCCGTCATTAGAAAACCGACCAGATCTCGATGAACGAGATAGCTCGTTATTAGAAAAACTGACCAGATCTTGATCTCGTCATCGACAAAACGTAGATAATCTTGACGATGAGATATCTCGTTATTAGGCAAAATCGGTCAGATCTTCATTGGCGAGTTATCTTGTGGTAACCACGGGTTAACAAAACGACAGGTGGTAGTAAGCGAGGGTTCACATGTATGTACTCGTATTTGCGAAGACTTCAGACTAATGTAGGATCTTTCTAGTGCAGCTGAAGGAATTGGTGCTGTTAAATCAAATTAAACGCGCTGTGCTATAAATAGACAAGAATACATACCACTATTTCACTATTTCCATATTCTTTACAAGCTGTTATAAGTTTGGTGAACATTTATATAGATATTTCGGTGAAATTAAAAAAATTATATATTTAGCTATACTTAAATTTAATAATCTGTTGAGATACAGTTTTACAGAGGAGCACCGAAACAATTAAAGGGGTGAGTGAAAGAAGGGGGTAATGGGACACTTTTGTAGTTTCGAGATATTTGGCCTCAAGGTCATTAGTACATTTACTAGATAAGTTGGAAGGAGTTTGGGATTAATGATGTTGTAAGTATCGGCATATGGGTTCTTACGCGTATTTTTTTCTGCAATAATTAAAACTGCAACAATCCCAAAATGTAAAAAATGTCACATAACCCTTTCTTCTACTCACCCCTTCAATTGTCTTTGACAATGAGCCATTTTAGTTAGGGGAACTGCTCTAGAATTCAAGTGTATGAATTTGATGTATACAACAATATTACAAGTTTATTTTTGGAGTGGTGAAAAAGTTTGGATGGTTGCTATTTCTGTAGTTAGAATCCTGATAATGCGGACAACACAAAACCTGGTTTAAATCATTGGAAATATTCAAGGCACTACAAGACCGAGGGGTGCAGATGTGCAAAGCCACTATCCGGCGCAGCTCGACCATATAGAAGCTCCAGAAAGGAAACTGAACTAAAACTTCTGGTATATTTATATCGCCGTAAGTTGTGAAACTTCTTGTGCAAGGGTATAATTGATTGTTCTAAACTGACCTAAACGTCTCTCAACATCCTGTCTAACTGTGACATGTATCTGAATGCATTTAAGCGCTTAAAATTAATAACAAGTTGCACAAGAAGTCTACTATGAGTTAAAAGTTTCAGACCTCGTACCAATGGACCTCGATACAACTTCCACAAGAAAAAAAAACCACCAAGTTAGAAATATCCCTGAGTATAAATGTTCGCGCAGGGGAGGGAACTCGGGTGATTCATCCCCGTCTCACGCACCCCAAGAGGCTTTCCACTCCAAACCGACCCAAAAAGTACACACTTCAAACTTGGTCTCCGCGTGTTACAAATGTAAAACGCCGTTACAACTCCTGACCGCTCCCTAGGCTCCCAAAAGACCACCGGACCGTACAAGACCCAGGGGTGCAGAACCACCCTCTGGAGACGGCCACTCCAACAAACAACACCCCGTCAACGTTCCAAACTTCAAAAACGGAACGAAAACTTCTGGTCTCCAGAGCTTTTGCAAACGATTGCCCTCTCAGGGTGTTAACAGATATGTACGTTAGACGGACCCGGAGAATGAACTGGGGAGGGGAGAGAGCAGAACGTACGTGAGACGGGGCTTATGGGGGTGGAGAGGAACAACCTCCCCCGTCTTCAATCCACCGTATGTTCGGGACAAGATAACAAAATTTCGTCTGCAGCCCGTACCCTCACGTGACAGATTAAGTCGAAATTTTTGAACGCGGCCATTTACAAAAATTTTTATCAACCATCTTCAAGCCGTGTGGGGGGTGGAGGATGTTGGGAAACGCGACCGAATGTAGTCGTAGCGTTCGATGGGAGAGGGTGGAATGAGGGAGATCGTCTGCGGGGGTCGGGGTGGCAGCGGAGAAATCCCCTCGTGTGCTCTTCAGTTAGAATAAAGAGCGGCTTTAGGGTGTCACATATTATAAACGGTGGTTGCCGTTTGAGTTATACACACTCATGTGAGGGTTGCACGGATTTTTGAGGATATTGTTAAAAACCGGCGCCGCGTTGGCGATCAAATTGAGAGAATTCTTCTGGGTTAAACTAGAATTCGCATCTTTTGAATAAAAAGCCAATAAAACCATTATTTGACTATTACTTAGTAAAAATTTAAGGCTATCCAATCTCCCATTACAAGCATAACCAGACGGATAAAACTCATCGTAAAATAAGATTCGAGAAAAATTTGTTTGATGGTTGAATCTATGGGTCTTATAGCCACGGGTGAATCCAATTATTCCACAATGAGGAGGAAAAGAAATTCCGTGTTATGATCGAAAGTAGAAAACAAATTTTTCTCTTTTCAGAGGATCAACAAATGATTTGAAGAATTCAGCCACACATATCTATTCGCAGACTCTGATTTAAAATGTTATTTTTTTTTTGGGGGGGGGGAGGAAAACAGGTGAAAACCCCAGAATTGTTCTAAGCCCAATTTTTCAAATTCCGTTAGAATGCTAGCATTGGTTCGTATTTCAATAAGATCATCTTTTATTGAATTTCTGTCGTTCATCGAATCTAGGTCAAATAGAAATGGAATATCCATGTCTGAACTTAGTAATATCTTCTGTGGTAAAGTATCCATGAAATGATGGAATTAATTATTAGAGGCGTATTGCAATTTTAGGTATAATTATTATTTTCTCGTTTTCCAGAACATTGAACTGAGCGAAGAAAAGTTTTCAAAATTCCCATTTTCAACTCTACTTTTCCAGGTATTTAGTTTTTCAATAAATGAAGATAATTCTTTCAGTAGCTGTGTTATTATGTTTTAACTGAATTCTTGCACTACTGGAAATGCTTTCTCGTACCCCAGGGATGCACACACCCCAGTTGATTAAAAACCACTGGTCTAGGAAGTGGGTATTTATAGCCAATTTTCTTTTTAATTCTATTTAAACTCACCCCAAAGCCGTTCGTATGTTTTATTATGGCTCGTGCACAATTAAACCTATCCAACCTTCGATAGACTAACTTAAAGTTTTTTGTCTCCGTTTCAAGTTACAGAAAAAACAGTGATTACTCGTGCTCCGATCAAACGAGTATCCGTGTTGTCATAGTCGAATTTCATACCGAGATGTCTTTTAAACATGCAAATAAGGCTTCGAGCATGGGTGGTAAACCTTCGAGCATACGAGAGTGTGCTGAGAAGCAAAACATCGCCAGTGACTTTCAATAGAGTTTTAAAAGGTACGCAACTTCATATCTAGATTTATAGTAAAAATATCCCGTTAAATACATACTAGACACAAATCCGAGTTAAGATTATTCTAAATGTTAGCTTTATGAATCTTTCAGTAGTAGGAATGGAAATATAGCAGAGTAAATTTATCTGTGAAAGTAGAGATTGTTTACCTAAGGTTGACATCCTATTGTAATCTTCCACTTTATTTCGAAGAAGCTCTCTCTCTCTCTCTCTCTCTCTTGTGGCATTCGACTCATTTAAACTCTCCGACCAAGTTTCTGACCGGCACTAACAGGATTGGAAAATTCAAAATTTGTGTAAATATTATTTTAATAGTCTTTTATACTAAGTTATAAGTTTCAGTAAAATATTTTAAGAATCCTTTGTACAAGCCAGTAAAAATCGTACTGGCGTGCATTAATTTGTCACTCAACCGCCAATTTTTGCTCCAAGAGGACTATTTCGGCCATATCTGACCACACGCATATACTGCGTGTTTTCTAACCAGTTTCGACCTTGATCAACCGAATCTTTCCAAAGATTATATCAATCGAACGATGTGGTGATTTTGTCATCATAAATATTAAAGAGGGTAAAGAAATTTGGGAATTGGGAATTTCATGACGCTTAAAGACCTTGGACCATGATTTTAAGAATCGGATACAAATAGAGTTTAATATGCTCTTCACAGAGTTCTGTAAAGTTTTCAAGTAAGTGTTTTCTGTACGGGTGTTACTTGTGTGTGTTCATTTATTCTTACGAATAAAAATAATAAATATAACATGAAACACAAAAATACAATCGATATTATCTATTGCATCGTAGACTTACAAGTGAAACATACTGTCAAAATTTTAAAGATATGAAACTTTAGCTATTTTTTTTCTATTACAGAATATGGGAACCTTAAGACTGGAGAAATGTGTCCACAAAGCTAATTTTTACTTGCAGAATAGACAGATTTCTTCTTGAAAAACAAATTTTATGAGTAGAAATTTTCCCTCTTCGTTTTCTCAGAACTCTTTTTAACGATGTGTTTCACTCGTAAACCGTATTTATATATATATATATATATATATATATATATATATATATATATATATATATATATATATATATATATATATATTACAGAGCGTTTAGAATTATTTTAAACACTTCATTGTAAAACTTAACATCCTCAACGCATTTCGAAACAATTTTTACAATATCTGTTTTGCAGACTTTACAGTTTATAGATCGCGTGGCTGCACGAAATATGCCTAAACAGCGATTCATTTCCAATTCTGGTAACCGATCCGCAATGCAAAGACCGCCAAAAGGTTAGAAGTCCCGCAAATAACACGGGACGGCCCGCGAAAGACGTGTTGTTCCCACGAGTGGCATTTCGCGCCGGATATTCCGACATTCAGATTTATTGATAGACAAGACTCCCCCACCCCCAGTTGTCCCTACGTCCCTAAATGGTTCTTCCGAATCGAATACGCCAACACCCCTTCCCCTCAGGCCCCCCGAACTACGTGCCGGCGACGATCGGTACGGTTTTTTGCAATGCAAACGTGAGAAACAGTCGCGCCAATAAATTTTTACACTATTTTGAATATCGCCAAATCTATCGAGGTGTCGTAGAAATCGATAAGATATTTTAAATGCGTCGAATATAATGTAAATTTATGAAAACTTGAGAATCGGCAATAAAAACGAGTTTTAAGCATAATTACTACTAAACGGCACAAAAAAAAAAAAAAATTAATTGAACACACAACTATGCAGTCAATATTTAAAGAATTTTGGCTTGAACAAATCTATACTGTAAGATGTAGCCGTTATGCTGTGATACAGTCAAACTGCGTTGATATAGCCCACCCCTAAATGAGGACTAGGGTAGTTCATAACCTCATATTAAAAAACCAAATATTTTATGAAACCCTGCTAATATACATTAAGCATACATAATTTAACGCCATACAGCACGTGTGATGCTGATCTTTCTGATTCATAACATGTTAACACCTAGAAGGAGTTAAAAGACTATATTTTCCTTTTTTTTGGGGGGGGGGGGGGTTCTCCGCAAAAGTTCCTATACTGCCGTAAAGCAAGTTATACAGACTTTTTGGGAGCAGAGGGTGCAATTTCAAACTTTTTTTAAAAAGCTTTTAGTAAAGAATTCTGTTGAATAAAATAAATGAAAGATCGAAAAGTCTTCACTTTCAATCCTTAGTCGCTTTGTAAACAACAGAATGGGTGGTTAATTTTTTTCTCAATTACATGAAATCAGACGTATTGTAAGACATCGAATTATATTGTTAACTTATTTTAAAATTTTCTTTTGTAAAAAATCTTATCATGCAGTAAAATAGTATAACGGATTTTATAGTCACATATTATACTTAAATAAGATCATAAACAACTTTTGTTTGAATCTGGAACTGTCGCAGTTCATATCTGTTCATTAAGTTTGTTTTATCCGTTAATGTTTTTGTTAGACTAAAATTTTCTTTTGTATGTATTTTACTCGATGTATGAAACTCGATCCTACCAAAAACAATGGGGGCTGGTGTACGTTGAAGCTTTGGTAGCCTCAAATGTCCTCACGTTGGTGTGGTGTGGATGTTTCTGTCTTTTTCCTTATGAGGTGGATTCTTGAGCATAGCCAATATCCCGTTCTGTTTCTCCATTGCGACGTGAATTCACCTACCTACCACCTTAGCGACATTACGTCAATTGAAATCTCCCCGTAGTTTCGTTTTCGCAGGGCACAACAACCACCGTGACCTTTCACAACCTCTTCCAGTCGATAAAGTCCACCAAAAGTGATGGATTGGCCATAGGGAAAGGCCAAAAAAAAATCCCTCCCAGAAAGCGAAAAGCAATCAAAGAAGTCTCCCTCACTGAACGGGCTCTGCTCTTTTAATGCGTCTTTTTCGGTCATTAAACACCGCAGCGAAAACTTTAGGACACGGCCTCTAAGTGCGACCATCCCATTTTCTCTTTCTTCTTAGGAAAAAAGGCACCTTGGTCATCATCCTCCCCCCAAACAGGAAGTCATCCGCTCCGGCATCTTGGTCAGTGTACTCCGGGCGCCATGCCAACTGCAGAAGACGGTCCTCTCGGTCAACTGGACTCTTCTTCTTCATCATCCAGTCCCTAATGGACTCGGCGATGAAGGGGTAGCCCATATCTTTCGCTGAGAGGATTTATTTACGAGCCATAAAGGGTTCGGACGGTGCATTTCTGATGACCACCCCATGGAATTAGTTGGGGGTGTTTGTCACTTCTTTTTGTTCGTAATCACGTGCCAGAAGTGTTCCCTGAAAGGAGTAAGTGGTTCGTTGGGGTGTTTGTGCTCGCAGAGACTGAATTAGGGTTGACATTATACTGGCTTCATTTTAGTTCCATTATGAATAAATATAAGGATGGCCTTATTGGTTATTCGTTAAGGGGAATGCGTTATTCTTTCGCATGTAGGATATGCTATTAAATATGTGGTGGTGCGTTCGTTTCTTTTGGAGGGGGCAATTATATAATGAATTGAGTTTGGGGATGCTTTTCCAGTCATATCCTACTGTCAATTAAATAGGATATTGCCTGCAAACTTTAACATTACACTGCCGCTTCACTTTACTTCTATTATGAATCAATCTATGAATGTCCATTTATTGATGCTCGTATTGCATTTGTTATGGGGAATGCTTTTCTCTTTCACATGCAGGATAGTGATCACGTTAAATGTGTGCTGGTACATCCGGTTTTCTTTGGAGGATAATTATGAGAAGAATTGAAAATGGGGATGTTTACCCAATTACCGCTGAATGGGAATTAAATAGGATATATTGCTTGGCCAACTTTGACGTTACGCTGCATTTGGGCTGACAGATTATGAATTGATATAGGTGGGTTTTTTTTATGGATGCCCTTATTGCATTCGTTTTGGGGAATGTTTTTTTTTCTTTCACCTCCATGATAGTGATCATGTTAACTGTGTACTGATACATCCTGTTTTCTTTGGAGGATAATTACAAGACGTATTGAATTTGGAGATGTTTTCCCAATTGTCACCGAATGTCAACTAAATAGGGTATATTGCTTGGCCAACTTTGACGTTGATTTGGGCTGACAGCACTCTGGCACTGACCATTCACTTCATTTCTATTATGAATTAATATAGGCGGGTCCTTTTATTAATGCCCTTATTGCATTCGCTATGGGGAATACGTTATTCTTTCAAATGCAGGATAGTAATGATTCTAAATGTGTGGGGGTACTTTTTTTTGGGGGGGGGAGAGGTATATGATGAATTGAATTTAGAGGTACTTTTTCAATTATATCCTACTTTCAGTTAAATAGGATATTCCTTGACCAACTGTGAAATTACAACTCAATCGGGTTGACATTACACAACAATTGATGCTTTACGTCAGTCATTCCTTTTGAAATTGTATTTCAATGATGCTTTGATTATAAGTTAGATCATATCAAAAATAACTCATTGAATACAGTATTGGATTTCAAGCAATTGTGAGAGTACATAACATAAACACACTTCTCTTTCCTGCATTGATATTGGGATTTCACTTTAGTAAAACCTATAGAGCTCCCGTAGCCTTACCTTCGGGATTGCTTCAGGATCCGCTGTGTGGCACTCAGTGCGACGTAAATTTAACTGCCTGACTACAAAAAAGCTGGTGTTTCTAAACTCTTCAGGGGAAAGGGTAAAAAACTACATAAAATGACTATTGCGGCAAGCCCCCCAATTCTCATTTCTGTAACACCAGTTCTGCTCATTGACGAATCACGTTTGACTGATTTGAAGATTTAAAGGGACTTAAGAACTATGAGAGAATCACTTCAAATATCTTGATACCATCAACACTTCAAAAGTCTTGATACCATTTTTGTTGCCTGCAAAATAGCGTGCTCGTCAACGGACCCCATCCACACAACTGCGTGACGCTTCCACCAAAAGATGGAAACGGCACCGATCCTCACAAACGCGACTTTTCAGCGAAATGCCACAAAACTAACTCGTCTGCTCATGTATGTTTGTATCCCCCCCAAAAGGGGAAAAAAAAACCTCCCCTACACGTCACTAACGGTCAGGTATCACAAGAAAGACGTCACGAGACACGAGCGAGCGGAGGAAAGAAGAAATGCAACACCGCATACACGCATCGCACACACACACACCCGTAATGTTTACATCACGTGATGCGTGACGTCACGAAACCGTCGCCGGTGTCGAATTCTGCACCGTATTTGTCACGCGGGTGACATAACATGCAGTGCCAGGAGATAAGAGGCAAAGAAATGCACCTCGTCTCGTGAGCTGGAGAGAGTAATAAATACGGCACTCGACAGGTATGAGCCCCGATACGCTGCTGATAACAATCGCCTTATCCTCTTCGTCTGTGATTCGTTCTTCCGGGTTTTTTTGGGGTGCTCCTGACATATGAACTCCTTTTTGTCTTTTTAGCTGTATTGATGTGACATCGTGCCATTAGATGTAAGACGAGCTGTTTCTGATGGACGAGATATCTCGTCATTAGACGAAAACTGATCATATCTTGATCACGTCATAATAAACAAAATCGGTACTATCTTCATGGCTAGATGTTTCATGACCAAAATTGGTTAAATCTTGTTGGACGAAATACAATCTATAAAAAAAAATCGATGCAACAAGAAGGAGTTGTCCGATTGTGATAAAAATGGGTGGATGTGAAGAACATACATAAGAAATCAAACGATTCAAATTGCAGAACAATTGAATGATTTATTTCAGAGTTCGACCGCTACAAAGGGAGAAATGAGGCATTGGTCCACCTCTGGCCTGGATGCAAGCTGTCACTCACCGTGACATAGACTGAAAAGATCCCGGATGGTGTCCTGCAGAATTTCTTGCCAAATTGTCTCCAACTGTCGAGCTAAAGGGTTAACAATCTGGAACGGTTGCAATCGCCTTCCCATAACGTCCCAAATTTGTTCTATGCGATAGAGATCATGAGACCTAGCTGGCCAAGGAAGTGTTGGGAAACCGTGAAGACAATTCATAGCAACACGTGCCATATGCGGCCAAGCAGTATCTTGTTGGAGAGTAAGTCCGGGGTGTCGTAAAAGGAACTGTAACACAACTGGTCGTAGAATGTCGTCTACGTACCACTGTGCTGTAAGTGTGCCAGAAATGACTACCAAAGAGCTATCAAAGGAGATGGCACCCCAGACCCTAACGTCCTGTTGTGGGCATGTGTTGCGTGCAATAGTAAGGGCAAGATCCCCACGCTGCCCTGGACGTCTCCAGACAAGTCCGCGTTTGTCGTCAGGACACAGTTGAAAACGGGGTTCGTCACGTAAGACTATACATCCCCACTCAGTGCCGCTCCAAGAGGATCGAGATCGGCACCGCTGTTGAACAACTCCTTCTTGGTGCGTCAATGTTTTTGTTATAAAGTGTACTAGAAGGGGTAAATAATCCTATTAAGTCTTCCGAAGGCCATTGTTTTTATCCATGGATAGAGAAAAGGCTCTATCCGTCCCCTATTAAAAGAACACCAATAAGAGTCCAAGTAAGATTTAGACGAAGGGCACCTACGTCCAGTTACACAAGATACCAAGTGAGAAAGCCTTGCCAATCTCCATTGTCGGCAAGAGATGTTTAAGTTCCACGCCCTGTGAAGAACTATTCTAGTATGTATTCGTCGATGCCCTTTGACAATGGCTCCTTCGGGGCCTTCCCTATATCCGTAATGACTACAGTCAGTCGGATTGGAGGGGCTGCACCCCAATTAAGAAGTGGGTTAGGTAGGTGGGTTAATCAACGGCGTTCCTGATCAATACAACGGGCTATTGGTAACGGTCCGGGATCCATACCTAAGGAGAAGATCCAAGGACAACAACTCGCAATTTTGAACCAGTCACACGACGAACAAATATCTTCGCGCACACCTTTCGCCACGGGTCGACCACGTCCAGCCTATTCAGGTCAGATGAGGGAATTTTCGGACGGCGAGTCTTATGGTTTTTCTGCTCAAGTTTCTTACTCGAGGCTTTCCCTAACCAGTAGCTAATCCGCTGTGGGTTTTGAATAACCCGGTACGGAGGAGTCGCTTCAATTCGGAACACCTGAGCTGGTACTACACTCTCCAAACTTTCACACCACGCCCCAACTTGAGGCCATGAGAGATCCAATGTGCACCATCCCTCGTATACACAACTGTCTTTGGCTGTACCGAGTTTCGAACTCGCAGCCTTTCGGTTGCAAATCCGTTGCTCTTCCACTGGGCTACCGCGGCTTTAAGAAGGAATCCGTACTATATACTCGATAATCAGATAATGTAAGAACAAAGCCTCGACCACCAATTCCGCGAGATCAGAAACGTCTCAGATGCTTTGCGGACTGTCGGCAACAATTACACCACCCACCGCGAGTCGTCAGCTTATCTTTCGTCAACCGCACCAAATGCTAATACCCCATCCACAACACGTGACAGGCATGGCAACATACAAAAACGATTAAGATAGGAAGAAATTAGAAAAAGGAAAAAAAGAAGAAGCGGAACATAAAAAGGCCCCTTCGTGGATGATATAAGACCTCGCGTGGGCAGCGGTCGGAGAGTCCCATTACACGACCGCGGGACGGAAGAATGTTACGGTAACACCCTGTCCAGATTTATGACCGGGAGTGGGGTGGAGGAACACTTGTTGCATGAATGGAACAATCTTTTGGGGTATGGTATCGATGGAAGACTTGACCGGCATCGTACTTCCTCGAGTGGATTTTATCCCTATTAGAGCTTGTCACGCGTGTCGTAAAAAGGTCGGGTAAACAAATAAATGGAGGTAAGTGCGGAATTTGAACTCCGGGCTAGAAGCGACATGAGGAAAACGCGGGGCTGCTGCAGGAAGATGTGGGCTTTGACGGCGCATCAGTTTGGATGGACATTGAAAGGCAGGATAGATCACATCGAGACAATGAGGAAAACTTAGTATCTCTTTTGGTTAGCTTTTAGTGACCTGTCTTTCAAATATCTCTGAAATGCTCGCTGGAATTGAAGTTTGATGCAGAGCCGTTCTTGAGAGATGTGCTTGGCACGTGGTCTGAACATATACGGGAAACCGAGAGGACAGGCTCTCTCTCTTTCAGCACCCTCTCTAACTTCAAGCAAACGTGTCCAGCAATGTTTTTATTTTAATAATATACTGATTCGGTCTTTGTATGATCCTTTTGTTTATGGAATAATGGACCTTTATACCTGTTCTCCATTTACATTAAAATATTCAACAAGCACTCACGGAAAGCAGTGCTCTGAGTCTATATTTCAAATATCTTTAAATATATCCTTCACGTTACGCATTTGCATTGACTCAAGCATGTGCCCTTTAAAACTTTTAAATTGTTCTAGTAAAGACTGAGTACTCACCATGAGCCACCCATCCATGGTGACAGGATCCACAGGAACGGATGCAGGGTTTGCTGGGAGTGAATCCCTCGCAGGTGCAATTTGGGGCAGTACATCGGATGGCCTGCGGAAGAGGAAGAAATAAATATGTATTACAGGAAGAAATAAATATGTATTACACAGCATATGAGACATTGTTAATCACAGCATATTTTTTTCTTAATTTACTTTTTGTGATAAGCATTTTTTAGTAGAGCAAAAGAGTAATGCTGTTCAGAACATTTTTATAGCTCATATTTCTAAAATATTGCATTGAAATTACTTTAAAATTAAACGAAATAGAACCTTGTCTCTTTTATTTATCAGTTCTGCATTTTTTTTTGTGGTTAAAAATTATAAAAAATTTATTTGCCTTTTTAAAGGTAGTGATATGTATACATACAATAACCCACTAATATAAATCAAGACGGTGAAGCATTTTTAATCATCATCAAAAGAATGTCTTCTGAATGAACTGAGACACATTCACCGAAACAACGACACATTATTTTACCTTTCAATCATTTACGTCAGATAACGACAAATGCTTGACATAGATGAACGAATCTATCACAAATCTGCAAATTTGAAATGAACTAAACGAAATAACGTGCAACGGAGTAAAGCGAAACGCTGAGAAAAAATCCAATTAAAAGAAATACAAAATTGACTCAATATGGTTTTATTAAAGACTAGCTGAATAACCCGGCGTTGCTCAGGTTTCAAATATGAACGTGACAGCTAAATTATGACCGCGACATGTCCCTGTGTTAACTCAAATACACAAACTCTGCAGAACGTGCTTACTACAGCTAAAATATGACAGCGACATTTACCTGTGTTAACTCATACACAAATCCTGTAGAACATGTTTCCTTATCCAGGTCCATTTATTGCAGAAAAACAAACTTTACATTAAAAAATTGGGGGCTCCAAGGGCACTTTTAGGACTACTTGTGTGCTAATTTTCATGGCTACTGATGGGTCTAAAGACAGGAAAGAAATAGCCTATGTTTTCCGCAGTGCTCTAAAGTATAAGTGTACCAAATTTTGTGTGCATTGGTCAAACAGTGTAGATTTGTACATACACACATCCTTTTTATAAATACAGCTATCATAATTATGGGAAACAAAATTAAGTATAGCATTGTGTTGACTAGTCATTACACAATACATTTTAAATAAAATAATAGATTTTTACTAACGAAGGGTTACAAGTCCTAGTAACTATCTTTTAATAAAGATATGTAGCTTTGCCGTATGCCTCACTGAAGCGATTCGAGAATTTTCTTCATTCAGACTTCCCCTTCCAAATAAATGCAGCATATAGAACCTATACGAAGCTGTCTTGCTGATTTATCGCTTCCGCTCTATTTTCGACGAGTATCCGGTTCAATTTCCATCTTAAATTTCATCGAACACCTTATGGTCATTCCCTGCTCACCCTTTCCCAGGTACCACAACTCCCAGCCATCGGGAGGGAGCAGAATTTCCATCTTAATTTCTCAGGTCGGCCTTCAATCAAAAACCATTAGGGAAAATAATTGAACTCCACTGTGTTACCCGCCACGCGGTTGTCAATCCTAATTAGCCGTGGACGACATACACGTGTGGTGGGTTGTATAATTTATCCTCCATAAAAACACATCCTCCTCATATTTAGAAGCTATTAAAATTCTTAGAGGCAGCTTCCGTTTTGATGCTGGATCGGGGGACGTCCCCAAAGGCCGAGGAAGGGTTAATTGCTTTCGTAATAGCTTCGTGGGAGCTTTTTTCCTCTTGCCCGCTTTTAAAATGATCCTCTGTTATAATTAACTTTTCAAGGTAATGAAGCACTGGTCTTCTTGTATGCCATATGCTGGAGAGTTCGGGCATAACAAAGGATAGGGCGAGTTGTGTTTAGTGGGGCGACTCCGTTATCTAGCAAGAGACTGATCAGGTCGTTGTAGAGATTGGAAGTTCTTTACACTTTTCAGCCGAATTATAATTAATGGGGAAACCGTTTACTTTTTACAGAATCCCCTTCGTTTGGTTTATCCTGACCTTACTTTACATATACTTTTTTGCGCGTTCAAAGTAATGAAGCAGGAGACAATAACAAGACAGGATGAGTTTTGTTTAATGGGGCAAATCCTAGCAAGAGACTGATCACATTGGTGTGGGTCGTTGTAGAGTTTGGAAGTTATTCACACTTTTCAGCCGATTCATAATTTATGGGGAAAACTGTTTAGTTTTTACAGAATCCCTTCGTTTAGCTCAACTTTACTACGATTTATATGCTTTCTTGTAATATACTTTCTTATGCTTTCAAAGTAATTAAGCAGTGGTCTCTTTGTATGCACATTATGCTGGAGGGTTTAGGTATAACAAAGAGTGAGTTGTGTTTAATGGTGGGCTGATATGCGTTACCTAATAAGAGACTTATAAGGCTGGAATTGGTCGTTGTAGAGTTTGGAAGTTCTTTCTGCTATCATAATTTTGAGGGTTTATCTTTAAAAAATCCCTTTGTTTTAAAACTTAACAATGCTATACTTGCATAGTAATGAAACAGTGGTCGAACATACCATATGGTTGAGTTCAGGTATAACAAAGGATTGGTGAGTTGTGTTTATTGGTGAGATCAGGTCTGGTAGTGGTACATTATCTAATAAGAGACAAATTAGGTTTGGAGTTAGAGTCATTATAGAGTTTGAAAGTTTGAATCATAATTCATGTTTTAAGTTGTTTAATTTTACAAAGTGTTTCTGTTTATCATGCCTTAAGCATGCTTTCTTATGCTACATTGTCTGGATAGTCATGGAAACTACGAAAGAGTTGGTAATTAAAATTGTCTACTATATAAATCTATATATACTATATGTTTTAATTTAACTTTGCTATGAAATTGGTTCACAGTTTTGCGTAGTGATTTTTGCAACAAAATACTCCATGCCTCTTAATTCTATTATTTAATTGATGTCAGACTGCCCTTTCTAGACTTGTGATCGGGTATATCATCTTTCTATTCTTTGCTTGGAGTCAAACAGCTGTTCCAACTTGTTTAAAATGTAACACAGAACAAGCCTCCTCGAGCCATTTTCAGGTTTCCGTTGATCTGGCTATGAAAGTTCTAATTCAGTGTTGAAGCTGTTAAGCTAGATCTCAAGAAATAAGTAACAACAATAACAACAAGATTTAATTGATAAGCTTTCCCTTATGTCCTATCAGACATAAAGCAAGTCAATCTTTGACTTGCATGGAAGGAATGGATCTGGCTATGGAAGTTCTGATCCAGTGTTGAAGCTGTTAAGCAAGACCTCAAGAAATAAGTAACAACAATAACAACAACATTTAATTGATACGCTTTCCCTTGCGTCCTATCAGACATAAAGCAAGTCAATCTTTATCATTTTCAATTCAAAACCTTCATTTCTTTATAGTTGTTTACCAGATAGCAGTTAATACTTGCGTATTAAAGAATTGATAGCAACTTTATCGTAAAAATAAATTAACCTCGCTTGCATGGTTTTAAAATTTATCTTAAGTGTGGTTCAGATAAAACTCCCCAATCTGTCCCTCCTGATCAAACATCGATAAAAAATCTCATGTTTCCACGGAAAGCAAACGCACCCTGATGAACGAAGTGTTCACATTGAACTGTTATTTGTTAATCTTACAGATGGGGTACATCTAAATTTAAAGTGATTGTGCTTCTACCCCAAACAAACTGCCCGGCCCTTATTGACCCTGGACTCACTTATGTGGTGACAAGATGGCTCCCATAAAAACTACCCCACACTCTCCAATCTATTCCTCCTCGTCAAATATTGATGAGCAATCCTCTGTTTCCAAGGAGAACTAAAACAAGTCCACCCTCTTGGAAGCAAAAGATAAAAATAAGGACCTTCCGGACCTAGCCTCACGGAATTCAATCCTTTCTCCCCCTAGTCACCCTTTTGTGGGCCCGAGTTGTAATGACCCGGGCTTCTTGACCACGTTATTTTAGGGAGCGGGTCTCAGCTGCTGTGTGCGGCATGGCTCGTCTCTTCCCAGCACCCCTTTCATTTCGGAAGGGGTGGGGGTGGTGCAGGAAAGGGGAGCATAAAGGGTAAGGATTGTCGTTAGCGGCTAGAAGAAAAGATCCACGGACAGGCGTTGGTTATGGCACAGGGGTTGCAGGAACTGTCGCTTGCCAAAGTTCGCCAATGTTGCGTGCGAGATCTTGGACACTGTCTTGTAATCAATGAACAGAAATCAGTTTTTCTCAAATCCATTGGCTTCGTTTGCATCTGTTGGTGAGTAAGTATGGATGGTAAATTACTGTCGAGAGAAAATGAACGACTCAATTTTTGTCCAGATTGCTTCAGTGCACTCTATCCGGGTTGTGTCTATTAATGCATACTTTTGACCCCGGTTTGACAACTTTGGGTGTGAGCAATTGGAAAGTGGCTTGTAAATAAGAGAACATAATTCAATTTTTATGAAATTCGTTGAATTTGTCTGCATTTGTCGGTGAGTAAGTATGAGTGATAAATATTCTTCGATAGTATTTTTGCCACACCTTGGAAATGAGGCTTTGGACACTATTGTAATCAGTAAGCAGAATGAAGTTTTTCTCGAATTCCTTGACTTGGTCTGGATCTGTTGTTGAGTATGTATGAGTGGTAAATGTTCTTCAATAGCTATTACAGAGAGAAAATTTCACGTAACCACTCATTACTCATCAACTATACTTATCTCGATGGTTTCTGTACATTCCCATAGGTTGTAATTAATACTGTATAAAAGCTTGCCAAAGTAACGTTGTGTATGAGCACACTGACAGTCTCCTTAAGTATAATGTAGCTTTTTTTTTAATTCTGTCTTTTATGTATCTGCTCGTGAGTAAACATAGATGATGAATGTTCTGAAATAAAGCTTAATTCTTCGAGAGTGAAAACTATGCGTAACTATTCAAGATTGAGCAACTATTTTTATCCTTAAATTCTCCCGCACAACACACCTTTACATATTTTACAATTACATACAATTTACATACCTTTACAATTGATAACTCGAATAAAATGTTTAAGATTTGAGTCAAAGTACCTGAAACCTATTTTGTCTTGTATCTCGATTGGCTATCTTTGCGTCTATTGGCAAGAAAGCTTTAGTGATAATGTTCCAATGTATACTTTTGATAAAGAGTATTCTCTTTTATCAGAGAAATGATAACTGCAAGTAACTATTCGATATATCTCAACTTTAATGGTAATGTTTGCTTCAACACATTGTAAATTAAGCTATACATGGTATTACTGATGGTATTTGCTTACATATGACTTTAGCTGATTCATGCATGTAAGAAATGTAAATAACCGTGGTTTGCTTCAGCGTTTAGAATGTACGTACCACTAATTAATTTGCCTACACAGCTCATGAAGCAATTAGGAATGTCAGGATATTATCCATAAATCCTAATCAGTGATTGTAACAAGAAGCTCGAACTGTTTCTGGATTTATGAACTTTGCGTTCTTTTACCTGTGTGTCTGCATGCAATATGGTACGTCAGCAGTGGTTATAGTTCATTAAACACCTAATCCTTATAAATTGCCTTATGACCACATATAGCATTTAATAAAAAGTGCATTTATAAATAATGTTCCAAAATATATAATACTAATAGTTTTTTTAACCATAATACTACTTTAAAATGAAGAAAGAAAAAATCCTATAGCTTTAATATCTCAAGAATACAATCTTAATACAGTATCGCACCTTCCTTTTAACATGAATATCACATTTTTACGAACTGAAAAAAGGAATTAAACTATTTTCAGCATTTTTAGTCGCAATTTAGTCTAATACCATGAAACTGCTACAAAACATTATTGCAAAAATAACTAACTGAGAGTCAGTTTCGGATTATTATGGAACCTACTGTACTTAAAACTGTGTATTATATTACAGCATTGATGAGACTATTGCATTGCTATTGGATACATTTAGTTGCGTTTTCAAAGCAACATGGTAAGCAATTGCGTATATGGTAATAATAAGGTATATAATTTATTATTTTAGTCCAAAGATTAAAGGTGCCACTTTCAACGATCCAATGATCCAACCACCACGTCCAAAGATTCAAGTTTGAAAGTTTTGATCTGCACGATGTGTGTGTGTGTGTGTGTGTGGGAGTACTTTTATTCCGAATCAATCGAACATCTCTTTATATTTTCTACGGCACCAACGTGGGTCAGAAGGTTTGCCCACTACACTATCAACCAGCGAGTTACAAGGAACTGTTAGAAGGAACATAACAATAAAGCAAACACAGGAAAGACACTGGCGGCAGCCAAAAACAAATATCAAGAACAGCTTGAAGGTCCTGCATCTCTTCCCTTGCGCGACAATACCTCCTGTCCACGTCATTATCAGAGAGTGCAGGGCAGTTCATTTAATGACGCGGGTTCTATTCCTGAAACTTACCCTCAGAATGTCACCCTAATCTGAGTGCCTCTCTCTCTCTTTTGTGTCAGTAGGCATGTGCATGTCCAATACTCTACATTGTTTGTCCTGTGTTTGGCACGGCTTGGCTCACATATTGCGCCTTGAAAGAAAAATCCAACCAACCCTCTAAGCCATCGGAGCGGGGAAGTTTTCTCGTTCCTTGATGCAATAACACACTACCAAACTTGGGCAACCAACACAATCAACAACAATTAGGCTCAAATAAAAATTATGAATGTAATGAAATTCCTAATGGAAAACATTAACATTATCACGAACTAACAATCAGAAGGTTCTAGGAGCGTGTACATATGTATTATATTGTTAGTTTTACACACACACATTGTTAATTTTATAGTTTCTGTCTTTTTATACTGTACATATTTAATAGAATTACTCGTTTACTACTTAAATATATATTAGTGTATTTTAGATAGGGTCAGAAATGATTGCTACTTCGTTAAATCAACTTCGTTAAATCAGGATATATAATCAGTATTATCAAAAGGATCTATTACTCATGTAAAATGTATATCAAATGTATTTTCAAAAATCTGGTCACGGGGTTGATCAGATTAAATCGGTTTTCTTTGACACGTTCATTCCATTTTTCCGTGGGTGACTAGTAAACCCTTTAACTTGGCAGAAGTCGGGATGTGAGGGGGTCACCTGCGGTGACTAACCAACCGACTACGGTCCGGTACTGTTTGTTCTTCAATTACGATCTCAATTGGCGCCCTCCCAAATCGCCGAATCGCGCCAACTCCTGGCAACCCGCGGGCATTGCCTGCGGAAGAAGGAGCGAGTTAAAAGAGCCAGAGCAAAAACAAATCCCTCAAGAAAAGACCGAGGAACGAAAGAAAGAAAGAACAGAAAGAAAAACAGAATAAAATAAAGGGGTGCCACTTCTTAATAATGCATGAACTCGCCTCCTCCGCGCCAGCATAGTGGCTAGGGGAATAGGACTCGCAGGGAAGAAGAAGACCCCGAAGGAGAGGGGGGGGGGGGTCGGGAAGGGGGTATCGGTAACGAAGCCCTAGGACTAATTCCCACGTCTGTGGTGAGGAATTGGTACCAAAAAAGAGGAGATTGCAAGACACAATTATACCAGGGAGAGCCAAAAAAGAGGAAAAGGGTTTCAGGAGAGAAGGAATTTCTCTCCTTTTTTTCGGGAATGGGTGGAGATTGAGATTTTTGCGCTCTCTACATCCTTCCGTTTAGCCGGGATTTTGCAATCTGGATATCTCCCGGGTTGAGGACGATGAATATGTAGAGTGTTTGCCCGGGATTAAAAATCAAGGGTTTTACCCCGAGAGTTGGGGGTGTTTTTGTTGGAAGTTTCTGATGGTCTTTTTCGTAGGGGAGTCTGTGCACTTTTTGCGCTACGTTGTTAAAGAGGTGAGATTTGCTGTGGCGAAAGTTTCTCTCGACATTGTGTAAGGGGGTGGCATGAATATGCAGATTGGGAGGAAGATGATGGTGGGATGTGAGGTTTTGTTATGCGGGCGAATCAGATGGGCTTGTGCGAGTGTGTGTGCAAAGTGGGCAAAGTTTTTGACTCCAAGTAGCCTCGTATGTCTTTCCAGGTTTATCGTTATTATTCAAATACACGGTTTCGTTTTGACTTCGGTTCCTAAATGAAACTGCATTTTGGATTCTGAAACTTTATTCGATTCTGTTACACTTAATTAGCCAACCAAGTGGTTTCGAGAGATATCTTAAAATATGACCAATTTTGCTAATGACGCGAAATTTCGTCATCAAATACTAATGTTTTTTTTTACAATCATAAGATGAAGACCTGGTCAGATTTGCTTATAAAGAGATACCTCATCAAGACTACTACTATGAGGGTTAAGATATTAGCACCTATTGGGTTCCGATGAACTTAGGGTACCACCGGAACAAAATGCACAAAAGTCGTTTTTACCATTTCATGGGCCAAACTCGAACTAAAATAGACAATTTCGAGTTTTTTGATTGCTCAAAAATTAGACGGAGTGTATTCATGCGAGATCTGTGCAGCTTTTAAAGTCATTTCTCGTAGTTACGCAGATCTCATGTTTTGTATGTGTTACCGGCAATGTATGGAAAACGGATATTGTATAGAATGTCTATAGGCAATACATAGGATCCGTGGTGTTTAGGGTCTAAGTATGAAATATCTTAATTATTTTAATTTCATATATACTTCCCCTAGGCATTACATGCAATATTTTGGCATTATAAAGAATGCATGGCCTAGACAAGATATAGAATGCCTAAAAATATATATAGAATAGAGGCATTATATAGAATACCTAAGAAATATATCGCACCCCGGAGAGAAAAGAGACACAGGTGAAAAAATAAAAAGTTTGATGTTATTCATTGAAAAATATGTACGAGGTGCCCCAGCGTGTTATATTACTCTTCTATAGAATATAATAGAAACTACCACAGTAAATACTTAACTAAAATTTAAAAGAAGCTTATACTATTTCAATATAAGTTTTATAGTATCCTTTAAGTTGATGTGTTTCTCAAATTATGCAACTTTGAGTTGCTTCACTTTTCTTGCGGGGGTGCAATATAGAACAGAGGCATTATACAGAATGCCTAGTAAATATATAGAATAAAGGCATCATATAGAATGCCAAAGAAATATATAGAATAGAGGCATCATATAGAATTCCTTAGCAATATATAGAATAGAGACATCATATAGAATGCCTAATGAATATATAGAATAGAGGCATTATACAGAATGCCTAAGAAATATGTAGAACAGAGGGATCATATAGAATGCCTAAGAAATATATAAAATAGAGGCATCATATAGAATACCTAATAAATTTATAGAATAGAGGCATTATACAGAATGCCTAATAAATGTATAGAATAGAGGCATCGTATAGAATGCCAAGGAATTATATAGAATAGAGGCATTATATAGAATGCATTGTGTAGAATGCCTGGGAAATGTGTGAAATATTAATCGTTTCATACTTTGCCCCCAAACGCCACACATTCCATATTATATTAGTCATTTTATATAATGCATAATTTGCCAGTAACATATACGCAATGTTAATTACCTATGTTCATTCTGGAATTCGGTACTTCAGACAAATCAAGTCGCATCTCTTCAACAGTTTCGTTGCTACGTCGACATTTTTATAAACTGGAGCTACAAATCTGTGAAGCATCCATGTCTTACTTCCAATGTAGAAGCAACAACTCACTGTACCTCGTATCCCTGCACGAGTGTTCATCCATAAGAAATCACATTCGTTCTGGTGTTTACAGGAAGGTACAGTAAATTTGAGAAGGTTTCGCCCCGACCAATTAGTCTCCCGCAAGAAGTGTACCTCCCTTTTGGAAGATGTATTCCAGTGCAGTAAATTAGGAACTGAATCAACAGGTAGCCTCTCTTTGTTGTAGCCGACCGAGGAGATGCTGCACACTGCGGTGTACAAAAGGAATGCCATAACTCTCGACCCCCCAGAGGGGGTGCTGGAAAAAATATCACCGGATTTGGACTACCTCCTGGAACTCACGGCGAGAGGTGTTTGATCTTTTCGCTGATAAACACACCAAGAACAGGTAGGTTGGATGCATAACACGTGACCACAGCAGATTTTTCTTTCTTTCTGAAGGTAAAAGGCGCTTTCGGGAGATATTCTTCCTCCTAATGCTTCAGAACAAGAATGTGTACCTGTGCTTAGGCGGAGGAAGGACCTCACACTGTTGCAACACAATGTGCTATTGGCGACTCTGGAATGGATTCCGAAGGAAAAAATCCGAATCACGTACTTGAGCAGAAAAAAGACCAATATTCAAATTCTCTGATTTTGAGTCCATAAATTATCACAAAGTATTGAAAGTTATTACAGGAAAAGCGCCAATGTCTTCCTATCAATACATTATGAAAGCATCGAAGCATTGGAGAGCACTTCTATATATAATCTCTTTCAATATATTTTCTGCAATGTCATATTGTACATGTTCATACTTTCAGAAAGAAAATCCATTTATAAAGCATATAAACTTCTCCACATGCACATAGTATATGCAGACTGCAATGATCCTGGCGTACATATAAAAAACTGTGTAATCGCAAGATACCCTGAAACTATACTGTTATCACAAAATTATAGAGACTACTGAAATTCAAACTGTTTAAAGAGTCATACATCTTGTTTCACTAACGCATTTAAAAAAAACCTTGCATATTTTATGAATAATGTACTATTTATATTAGCAAGCAACTATTTCAACTTGCGTTCTATTTGTATTGCAGATTATACTGTAATTTACAAATTAGGTTTCAGCTATTTAATACTCGAGTGCTGAAAAGTTTGGTCACAATAACAGTTGATGATTGAATTATTGTAATAAAGCATTTCTTTATCAGCTTTATTTTAAGCTGTTATCTATAAATACTGAAGTATTTTGATAGAATTATACTATCCTTTTTTATTATCCCTGAATTCGTGCAATTTGTATGAATTGCGTGAATGAATGCGTGTGTAAAGTACTCTAACATCTTTTCATGTATGTCTTTGGACAGATCATATATCATGATGTTCCAATAATTAGAAATAAATTCTGATGAATGACATCAGTACACCAAATACATGCAGAGCATCGTTAACAATATTGCCCACGGAATCGTGATTGAAAAAAAACTAGTTTTTTTTTTAAATTGTAATCGAAGGTTGTAGAAAACTGAACGTGCGCAATTGGTTTATATGTGCCTTGGATGGGTCAGGAAAATGAATAAATGTTTATGACGCGTTTATTTACTTTTACATTGTGCAAAACTTGAAATTATAAATTTACACTGTCGTATGTTTTTCCTGCTGTACCCGATGCATTGCCATGAAACGGCTTGTACAGAAATTTTTATTTATATTACTATTTACATATTACACTTGTTTTTCAGACGACATTTTTTCACAAGGAAAGCAACGGATGTTGTAAATTTGTACTAGAACTGAAAATTGTGTGTTCGGATTGAAAACTACTATAATCGAAATAAGCATCCGAAATCTGCACAGATGATTATTATGATACGAATTCGTGTTTCATAATCGACAATTACCAAATCTGCAAAATGTGTGCCCTATTTGAAAAGATTCTGGTTTATCCACTGACGCATATTAAAACAAAACAAATGATATATTGCTAGAATTAGCAAAAATGATGATAAAACAACTTCCATCGCATTTATATAGACGAAGCTTAACCTCTGTGCATTTGTAACAGTGAAGTTCCATGATGACTCAGATTTCACAGTTTTTAGAATTGCGCAACCTAAACTAAGTTATATGCTCATGTCCATAATAGAGAATTTTTACTCGTGCATCTAAAATGAAAGAATTAAAGTCGCACGTTACGTATACACATCTTACCATAAGTCAAGATAAAAATTAAATAACTTTAATCGAATTTATGCAGGGAAGACTCGATCTCTGTATGAATGTAAGGACCAAGCTACAGTTTAGAGTTGCATAACCTAAACTATGTTAAAAGTCGTTAGTTAGAAACGTAATGGGGAAATTACATGGCACAGATTCTATAGTTCACAGAGTTGAACAGCCTATGCTATGTCAAAAGTCGATGGTTAGAAATGTAATGGTGGAGTTACATGGCACAGATTCTACTGTTTACAGAGTTGCACAGCCTAAACTATGTTAGAAGTCGTTAGTTAAAAACGTAATGGGGAAATTACATGGCACAGATTATACAGTTTACAGAGTTGCACAGCCTAAACTATGTCAAAAGTAGTTAGTTAGAAGCGTAATGGTTAGTTAGAAACGTAATTACATGGCACAGATTCTGTAGTTTAGAGTTATACAACCTAAATTATGTCAAAAGTAGTTGGTTAGAAACGTAATGGTTAGTTAGAGACGTAATTGCATGGCACAGATTCTACAGTTTACAGAGTCGCACAACCTATGATGGTTATGACAAATAGTTTTTACTCATGCATCACTTGGAAAATTAGTGTCCCGCCTATCGCACCGAAGTACCAGTGAATCGCTGGCGGAGGTAAATTTCATCAAGTGCTTCGGGGCAGAGGCTGTGGCTAGAAGGGCGGCACGGATCAAAGGGGGCCTGCATCAGAGTGATTCATTTTCAACCCCTCCGTCCCCGAGGCCATTTATGTTTCGGGGAAAGATGCAGGGGAATGGAATATTCCGTGAGCAGTTTCGGAAACAGCTGCTACGTGTTGATGATATCAGACTCTCTGCAATAAGAAGACGCGGAGAACTTTTGGCGAGGACAGGGGTCCTCTGAGACTCGGCGTTCAGTGACGTCTGTTTCTGAAGCGTGGACTTAATTCCAGTAGAGTGGATTGAAATCTTGCCAACTAAGTCAGCGTACATCTTTCAAACTGTTCGACTGTTTTGCAATGTAACTGTTAAATTAGAAAACACGAGTGAACCGATACATATGTATGGTTCAGACATAGTTGAGAGACTTTAGGGAACGTCTGTCTTCCCCCCCCCCTCCCGTGTTCTTATCTCAACTAAATTGCCAGAATACTAAATTAAACTTTATCAATCGATTCTTTCAACTATTTTTAAAGAACATCCTCCACCTTTTTGCTATTTCTTGGTTCAGAATGTTTTTCGCAACTGTTTGGTTGAATGGTGTGAACGTGGAATTTGTATAGTCATTCTCATGCTTAAATTTTAGTAGCTTTTGGGTCACTAGTTGTTGCTTTACAAATATTTTTGGAAATAAATTGTTGGACCAAAATGTTTCAAGGGAGAAAAACACACAAGATGACCTGTCAGTTTGTCACCATAATTCAATACTGTCTCCAAATTATTTATTGCAACAACGAAGGTAGTTACATAAGTATGGTAGACAACATTATTTTAGGAAAATATATCCATTTTATTTTTCAACATAGTCTCCATTGAAGGCTACACACTTGGTCCTAGAAGTTTCCAAATTTGTCATACCATTGGAAAAGTACCTTTGTCAAAGGTTACAAAATACAGGTTGAATCCTTATTTGACGCGAATTTTTTCCCATCGAACAATTTTCAAGTTTGGTAACAAGAACATGAGGACAAATCTGGAGAATAAGGCGATCGTCCACTTCGTTAAATAAAAATGTTTTGTCACAGGACGGAATTTTTTTTTTGCTGCAACTGCTTTAATGTAGCAAACTCTTTACACATCTCTAGCGTCGCATCGGGTTGAAATTTGACCTGAGTTAGTTCAAAAAGTGATACATGCCAAACCAATTAGTTGTGTCCCCATCTCATACAAATTTACCAAACTAATGAAACGACCCTCGTATTACATGGAATTGGTTCGTCGCTCTGTGGTCATTCAGCATTACATGGTATCACTAAGCGAGAAATGCAGTAATACAAATCTGACTAGCCAGTGAAATTAGGCACTTAATCTGACTACTTTCTTACTAATATGATCACAATCACCATGAAACTCAATTTAGCATTAACCTTGGTATATTTCGAGTAGCTTGCATGCCAAGCATCACTCATAAGGGACTAATCCGTATCACGTTTTGTGTCCTGTGGTACAAAACCAGTACACGGAGGAAATCGGCAACTAGGCTACTTCAATGCGTTAAATGCACCTCAAATAACTCATAAGTTCCTGAAGAGGTGTAATTACCCCGTCTCTCCGGATTGAGGCTCACATGCGTTTTGCAAGACGTGACGGCTACCCATATGTCCCAAATTACTCCTTGTCTTTATCACAAACATCTAAAAGTAATTACGCTCCGGCAATTAGTAACTGGCCCGAAATAATTTCCAGGGGCGATAGTCCGCCAAAAGTGGCACTCGAGAGAGGGCACGAAAATCCTTTTCCGCAATGGACTTGTTACGCGACACGACACATGGCGTGACGTGGGGCATTTGCGCCCTGTTGATGGGGCGGCGAAAGGGGTGGGGCCCCTTTTGGACCGTTGGCTGCGAGGGGCACGCACTGGCCACTTAGTGGGAATTAATATTCCAAATCATGCGTCTTCTCGACGGCGCATTTTAAAGCTGGGATTGCGTTGAAATCTTTCCATCCTCAAGGCACTGGATTCAGCCGAAGAAATGTAGGCGGGTTTCAGATACCTTAAACGGGCATCGATGGGACATTGTCAAATATATATTCATCTATACAATGGGGGGAGGATAATTTTATGCAATGTTAGCTATTGGAGAAATAGTTGTTAAGTCGCTTAGAACTGTATGCACAAGATAAATGAGTTATGGCGAATAGCCTCAGACACGCAGACCAGATAAGGCCCTCCAAATATTTTCACTGGGACCTCAAGCCAGATTCCGCTTTCCAAGGCTTAATCGGCCCGTAGACTAGATAAGGACCACTAAATGTTTTTATTAACCCCTTAAACCAGTCATGTCGTTATTTCACAAATAGCTACGTTGAAATTTGTGCAAGCGGGTATTCATATATTCTTGTTTGAACTTGCTGTTAAGACCCAGTTTATTTAAATGACCAAATCGGAGTATTTAGTAACAACTATTTTGGACCAAATATTTAGCCGACATTTTCTGTAACAGCTGTCAATCTAAAACGACTCTATTGGGTCCTAGTGACGCAGTAAATCATCCGTCTTCTCGATGGCGCATTTAAAAGATGGATTGCGTTGCTGGCTCCAGTAACCTGCGAGTTGTTACTAGGGGTTTACTTTAGTATACTCTATATTTACCAGCGTAAACCGTACTTTATGTTGGAGTATTAAATCAATAATCGATGCAACAACTGTCACCCCCAAATGACCATACTTAAAGTTGCTGTCTTTTTTATTTGTAGTGGTGTAATCGTGTGTATTTTTAGACAATATCAAGGTTATTGTACATTTTTCGACAAACGTTTATCCTAGGATTTATAAAACGTATTTCATAGGTAGAGAGTCAATGTAGCTTTACTTCTACCACCATCTATTTTGAGGAAATTATTGTTTAATGAGGTGTAACACCTTTTTGTGAAATTTCTTTCATACGTCATTGACCTGAAAGCAGTTTTCAAGTGTCATAAATTTTAAAAAATAACTAGTTTTAATAAATAAAAAATTATTAATTTTAAGTTTTAATAAATAATTTTTTTAATTCATTAATATTGACAGAAAACATGGATAGTTTGGGAAAGAACCTTCAAAATCGACTTTAGCAAAAATAAAAAATGTATGTTCGATGAAAACAGATAGATATTTGATATAAATGTACTCAAAACCATTATTTTTATATAATTTACGCAACACTTCTTTCAACAGTCAAAAGGTGACACATTTTTCTATTAATTTGTTTAGCATGAGAATATAGCATCGGCTTACAGTCAAACACACGAGGTAAAAATACCCAGTTCTGGGAAAATGAAGGAGAAAAATTCCGCTCACTAGATGTACTTGCTCAGTGTGTTTCTCAAGATACATTCTAACCTTCGAGCAAATAAAAAAATGACTTAGTGTTCATCAAGCTAAAGATCACCCCACTCCGATCAATAAAAGCTTAAAACTCCATATCTTGAAAGCTTTGACTTATTGCGTTTCACTTGCTTCCACGATATACTCAATTTTTGATAAACTTTTAAATTTTTTGTAACTAATCATACGTTGTTAAGATTTCCATTATTTCCTATTAATCGAAAATTGGATGTGTCGTATCATTCATTCTATGTCCCCGTTGGAGAATATTAGAAAAAAATTTACTTATTTACTAAATTGTTTTATTTACCCTCCAAGAGGTTTCGACGAGATATCTCGTCAATGAAGATATGACCTACTTTTATAACGATGAGGCATCTCGCCATCAAGATATTGTTGATTTATTCACGACGGGATCAAGATTCGGTCAATTTTCTTCAAATGACGAGATATCTCGTCTATCAAGATCTGGTCCGTTTCGTTCTAATCACGATATAGCTCCTCTATACAACCACCTTGAGGGTTAGGGGACCAGTGCACAAAAATCGTCCAAAATTTACATTATTTTGTTTTATAGATTTAAATAATGCTGATACAATTCTGTTTAAATTGATATATTATTAAAACATTTTCTCAAAGTCTATTCAAGCAAATGTAAAGAGAATTGGTTTACAAGTGTAACATACCCCATTACATATTTTAACACGGGTATTTTTTTCTATCTGCTCAACAAAAATCATTTAGATTGTTGAAAATGGGTCATTTTTTCAAAAACAAGTATAGGAATTGAAAAAAAAAATTCAAAATTTCAAATTTTAAGTTTTTAAAGAATCTTTGTGTTAAAGTGTTTAAAAGTGTCTTCATAACCTGTATAAAAAATCCTAAATCAATCCACATAAAAGATTCTGAGAAAATGTTCCTTCAAATTTGACCATTTCAACATTACGGAGATAAGACTGCACTGGCCTCCTTGAGGATAAAACCGAGTACTAAAATCCAGAGCATTCAATAACACCGAAAGAAGAATCATCATCAACGACGAGATAAGAATGGACGAGACACCCCCTTTCATCAAGATCTGGTCAAAATTTGCGAATGACAAGATACATCGTCGACAAAACCAACAAAAGGGTTAACTCGGCAACGCTGTATCAAATCGCTCCTGCGTGACATTTTTGCGATAAGAATCGCATACTCAGATCGTGAAACTATCGCACTTTCGTTAATAAGGCGACCATTATCGTCGAAAGACGATAATGGTCTTTCAACGATAAAAAACGTCAGAAGACTTACGAGCAGCAACAAACGCACATTATTGAATTTAAAGATCCCCATTACCAAGTTGTTGCATCCTCACAAATTCAATTTCTCCGCTCCTCTCTCACACAAACCATGCTTCCTGTGTCACGCTGAGTCATTTTGTCGTCACACGCTTAAGGGAGCCCTTGAGCAGGGGATTTTGAGGAGAGAAAAAAAGGAATTCTTTTTCACGCAAATGATTCGAAATCGTCTCCATGTCAATCCCGACACTCAATTTTTAAAGATAATACTGCAATCAGAGTCGCGTCTCAATTTGTTCTGCATGAGATTTGTCCCACGATTTGAGCTTTTCTTCTTCTTTCTCACGCGCTGTCTTCAATCACAAGGAGGAATAGTGATAAATGTTTTGAGTTTTCGTGTCACAAATGTTGGTTCGTTAACTTACAAGTGACAACTCTAAATATCTCAATGCTAAGGAGCCGTGGAAGAAAAACTCATGCTCTTCTGCAGTTTCTAAAGATATCTAATTTTACGAGTGAAAGGTTTGTCTCTTGCTAGTGATTCTTTCTACAAAGTAATTCTTTTTATAAATCACTAGTTCCCAACAAGTGATTATGTCTTATTATTTCGTAACTAAAACTAATATCTGTGTAAATTATTCTTTTTCTACCAACCATTCGATCCGTGCAAGCGATTATTTCATTACAGAGCAATTCTTTCTGCAAAGCACTCGTTCAATTATTACTATTAGTTCCAATACAAGTGCTTATTTCCTATTTGTATTCGTAACATACTAATTTGTGCTATTACTATCATTTATTATTACTATTAGTTCCAATACAAGTACTTATTTCCTATTCGTATTTCGTAACTTATACTAATTTTTATTCGGAAATTCTTTCTACGAACCAGTGGTTCCGTGATTCTTTGTACAAGCCAATTCTTTCTGTAAATCACACGTTTCATAAGAATGATTATTTTCTATTTGAGTGAACTAATACAAATATTTGAGTGAAATATTCTTTTTCTACGAACCATTTGACCTTAGGAAGTGATAATTTCTTTATCCGAGCAATTCTTTTATAAATCATTCGTTCCATACAAGTGATTATTTCTTTACAGTGTAATTCTTTCAGTATAAAAATCACTCGCTCCATACAAGTAATTATTTACTATTTGTATTTCATAAGTAATAGTAATTTTTGTTCGAAAATTCTTTCTACGAACCAGCGTCTCCGTGCAAGTGATTCTTTCTACAAAGTAATTCGTTCTATAAATCACTCGTTTTTTCTACAAGTGATTATGTCTTATTATTTCGTAACTAATATTAATATTTGTGCGAAATATTCTTTTTCTACGAACCATTCGACCCGTGCAAGGGATTATTGCTTTACCCAAACAATTATTTTTATAAATCATTCGTTCCATACAAGTGATTATTTCTTTACAGAGTAATTCTTTCTGTACATAAAAAAAATCACTCGTTCCATACAAGTGATAATTTTCTATTCATAATTTGTAACTAATACTAATTTTTGTTCACAAATTCTTTCTACGAACCAGTGGTTTCGCTATTTTTTCTACAAGGCAATTCTTTCTGTAAATCACACGTTCCATACGAATGATTATTTTCTATTTTCCGTAACTAATACAAATATTTGAGTGAAATATCCTTTTTACAAACCATTTGACCCCCGAGCAAGTGATTATTTCTCTTTTTATCGAGCAAGTTTTTTCTAAATCATTAGTTCCATACAAGTGATTATTTATGTCCTTTTCGTAACTAATAGTAATATTGTTTTAAAGATTTTTCCAACAAATCACTTGTCCCTCGCAAGTGATTATCTATACAGATTATTGTTCCAATATAAATAAATGTTTCTGTAATTCACAATAATTTTTTTCTCTCAAAAGGTTTAATTCATCATAGATCAAAATAATTTTTTGGTCTCAATGGTGAACGTTTTGTTCACTTACAGACATTTCTATAATCTTCTTTTTATTTTTTAAATCATTTCCTGAAGCTGTACTATTTAATATTTTGTGGTATCCAAAAAAAAATATATTTTATTCCTTTCAAGAAGACGCTTGCCTAAAAGAGCCGTCTTCCAATTCTATCTGAGACAACTTTCGTCGATAGTTAAGCGACATCTTGTTACTGAAGAAAGTAGCATTTCGCTCGAATCTGATTTGAAATGAATGGGAAAGTCATTTCACTTCCTGCAAAGGGAGTTCGCTGGGTTATCGCTTGCAAATGACGCAAAAAAGAAGAGAGGACAAATGTGCTCTCCACCGCATTGAGGACCTCTGTCGGGACCATTAAGATACATCTTCATGACTCATTGTAACAGACCCCTGAGGCTACAGAGACAAATCGTACTTTGATCTTGCCAAAAGGAGCCATCTGTGAAAGCATTGAAGTATAAATCTGGTACCGTTATAGATTTAAAGTGACTCTTTTTAGAGACTGGCACGTCACCTATTTTGTTGATTTAATTTTTCTTGTAGAGGTGTGTCGTAGGAATTGGATGGGTAAGTGCTTAATTTGTTAGCGAGGCATTTGTTTTATTTTCAACTCCTAGAAAGGGATATATCCGGATGCCCTTTTTGACCGCAGAAAGGTTTTAAGAAGTAAATTTAATGTATTTGTTTGCGTTTGAATGGGAGTAATTGTAACTTGATAATACAGCGAAGGACGAATGTTTTGTTTGCAAACAAACTTAAGCTTCCACTTTCAAGTGTTATTTCGGAAGTTAAGATTATGCTGTCACACACACACAATAAAATCTTTAAGTTGATGACGGTCTTTCATCAATAAATATAATTTTAATAAAAATTTCAGAAATTAAGATGAATCTAAAAGTAGTAATTTAGCAATACAGATTTGGATAAAAGTATAAATATTTTGTTTCGCTCACCAAAAAAATGTATAACTGCAATATATTATAGAGCTTTTTCTCTACAAAATTTATTTTTGCAATCATAAAATTACAACAAGTTACATCCAATTATAATTTTGTTTTTCGAGCAACAGCCGTAAGGTGATTTTAATTTTCCGAAACAAATCATAGGTGCAACTTAACAGGAATTTAAGTTTCAGTTTAGCATGCAACGACAAAGAAATAAAGTATAATGTTGTTTCATCCTTTAAACAAGAAAATATTTTAGATTTCAGGAACAAAGTTCTTGGAACAATTTGTAGGAATTTCAGTTGAATTGAGCATTGCTAGACATCAGAATATGCAATGAAAGAATATTTATGTATTACTTTACAGTTTTCGTACTCTATTATACCTAGAACATTTACCCACATTAATTACCCATATACATAATAATTTGATCATAAGCTAAAATCCTTCAAGAGGAACACTATAGATTGTATCAAGTTTATAAGTAATCGTGGCTATTCAACAACACAGAATTGTTTCTTGATGGTTATATGACATATTGCTGCGTTCTCAGACATCGTTAGCAAATTTCAGTTGAGACTAAAACAAGTGTCACGTACAGTCCTTCCACTCCCTGGGGATGAGGAAGTCTGGATTCTGTCTGACAGCCGGAGCGCCATCCAGCATCTTACTAACTGGCACAGAGTCCGTGATAATACTGGAGTTGCTATCTTGGACAAGCTGAGGCGGCTCTCCTCATCTCGTGAGATTCACTTACAGTGGATCCCTTCCCACGTTGACCTTGCCGGTAACGAAATGGCTGATGCCCTGTCAAAGATGGGAACTGACAAGCCTATGCATACTCCGCCGTCTCTAACCTATACTGAACTATTCTCTAGACATAAATGCCTTGTTCGATCTGCATTTGCCACTCCCCCTGTGCACCATTGGTACAAGAGTAATCGTCCCGTTGGATCTCTGTCCCTCCGGTGCAGCAGACAGGAACAAACTACAATAACACGATTTCGTAGTGGTCACCTCAAAACATTGACTTATGCCAACAAAGAAAAGGACTTTCCAATTTGTACCGAGTGTTCCAAAGGCCAGGCCACTCCGGATCATATCTTTGAGCGCTTGGGACTTGGTAAAGAAGATCTTCTGGAGCGACCATTATTGGTCATTGATTTCTTGAGAGTGTGCGATATCATGGACCTGGTCTAGCTCTACTGGGCTACAGGGATCAGCAACAACAACAACACAACACAAGAAGTGCCACGTTCCATATGAATATATATTTTTGTTCATGCTGGCTGTAATAAAGCCAGATATCTACAAATGCATCATAATTTGGTCATATGAAAATCCTCACTAGGAATATGAGAGATATTATCAAGTTCATAAGTAATCGTGGCTGTTCTACAACACAGAATTAAGCAACTTGCTTTTTGATGGTACAGCCATCGACAGCGAAGTTCAGTTGAGACTAAAACAATTCATTCCACCGTTCCATAGGAATATATACTTTCATTCAAGATGGCTGTTGAAGCAGAAATTTGCAAATGCATAATAATTTGGTCATGTGAAAAACCACACGAGGAAGATGAGAGATGTTATCAAGTAATCGTGGCTGTTCTACAACACAGAGTTAAGCAACTTGCTTCTTGATCGTACAGCCATCGATAACGAATTTCGGTTTAGACCAAAACAATTGTCAACAAGCAGTTCCATATGAATAGATACTTTCATTTAAGCTAGCTGTTGAAGCAAAAATTTACAAATGCATAATAATTTTGTCATGTGAAGAACCACACGAGGAACATGAGAGATGTTATCAAGCATTCGTGACAGTTCTACAACATAGAGTTAAGCAACTGGCTTCTCGATTGCAAGTAATAGTGGCCGTTCTACCACACAGATTTAAGCAACTTGCTTCGTGATGGTACAGCCATAGACAGCGAATTTTGGTTGAGATCACAACAATTGCCGCCCCGTTCCATAGGAATATATACTTTCCTTCAAGCTGGCTGTTGAATAAAAAATTTACAAATGCATATTAACTTGGTCATGTGAAAAGCCACACGAGGAACATGAGAGATGTTATCAAGTAATCGTGGCTGTTCTACAGAACAGACTTAAGCAACTTGCTTCTTGGCAGCTCATGATCTATCGCTGCACTCTCAGCCATCGATAACGAATTTCAGTTGAAACCCGAATGAATTCCAGATGCCACATGCCCAAAATGATACCAAATGCAAATACCATCCATTTCTGATGGGAAGCGGAGGAATGGGGGCTCTTCCCCGTGACCAGGAGACAATAGACCTGTGCGTAAAGTCTCATCCACATCTCCAAAGTTCTCACCATTATTCAGTGCGGGAACGCACATACAATTCCATACACCCAAGTCCCATCTCTCTCGTGATGATCGCGGTTCAAGATGATGATGATCACCGTCATCATGATCTCGTGTCCTTTCATTCCTCCCCCCGTTGCCACCGCCGGGTTGTGGTTCGGGGGGAGGGGCGGAGAAATGCGGAACTGAATTTAACTCGGATCCGCTTCTTGAAGAACGTTTGAACGAGAAATAAAATCGTTTGCGATTTACCGCGAGCGGTTATTTTTGTCTGTGGCTATGGCATAGGGGGAGAGAGAAGTTATCTCTTCTAAATTATCATTACTATTATTAGTAGCGAGAAGCGTCTGTGTGCTTTTTATGTCCCTTTTGGACCTAATGTCATCTTGCCACAGTGCAGGGTTTTTTTTCGCTTTATTCCTTTCTTGCTTTTGTTCTGGGATATTTTTTCATTGCGGAGAGGTGTCGGAAGGATGATGAAGTGAAGTGAATAGGGGTGTTAAGCGAGAGTTTGGGGACCTGGAGATTTGAGGAACAATGGTTGTTGCATTAGGAAAGCCCCTCCGGGCTGTGGGGAGGAGGGATTGTGAGATATCGTGGGATATGGGTGTCGTTGGTTTATGGTGTTTGAAATGTGGCATGGCAAGTGGTTGGAATAGCTTCAAATGGTATTCACTTTCCTCACTGGTCCTCACACTTTGAACCGTAGGTCCCGGTCTCATTATTCCTCGTGAAGCAAACAATGAACGTGGAGCGACAATAAAACCCTCACTGAGACGATTTGATTCGTTTTTATATCGAGCCTTTTACTTATTAAAAAAATAATCTCACAAAAAAGTTCCGTAACTTAAAATTATATATCTATCTAAAGTAATCTTGAGAACCCTTACATTAATCTCTTGATGATTGATTAAAATTGTACTGATTTCAGAAATTCAAGCATCAAACGACACAAAACAGAAGTGTTTATAACCATCCCGCGAAATTATCTGTTTTGTTATAGGTGAACTTTCGTATCAGGAACGCACTGATTGACATCCCAGAAAGCAATTTCCCAATGTTGTTTGTGGTGCCATACTTGGCCATATTTGGGCCAAACACAAAACAGACAACATCAAAATAGGAACATACACACCCAAGGAGATGTTTAGTAACACAGAAGCGAGAAGTACTTCCAGGCTAATTTACAGGAATCGAACCTGCACCATATACAACTCGCTGGTTGCAGGTGGTTATGTGAGTATGTCTACTCCGACAGCATTAGGCAAACCTACTAAACCACGGTGGCTATGAGGGCGTGTATCCAATTGGTTGTTTTGGGGTTTTATTGCGCAAGGGCTATATTTGGTGAAGCTGCCCCAAGCACGACAGGCAAAGCAAAAAAAATGTCGTGAAAGGGGGAAAAAGGGGGATTGTGGTATAGGATAATGGGAAGAAAGAAGAAAATGATCGCTTGGGTATCCTGAAAACACGACACCAGTGTTTACTAAAGATACTAACACCATGGCTCACTGGAGAACCTTCTGTCCGTGAAGCTTTTTCACACCTGAAGCAGATGTGCCCGTGAGGTTGTTTTCTATTGGTGTCAACTACGGTGTTAGTACAGTATACATTAAAATAAGGGACCGGACACCAGCGGATTTGCATAAAATCCGACTACTTGTTTGGGGGTGTTTTTCGTGGTATGGCCTGGGACCTTTGCATGTTGTTCCTGGTCAATTGAACGCCGACGCCTACATGAACATTTTGGACAGTCAGGTTCTTCCTACCCTCTGGCAATTTTATGGAATGGACGAATGTTACTTCTAAGACGACAACGCTCCGTGTCATGTTGCAGCCTCTGTCAAGCAGTGGTATTGTGGCGTAGTGATAAAAGAGGACCTCTTGTTTCACCAGTCGCCTGGCCGGCTGAAATCGTTCCTTGTCGGGCAATGGCCAGCCCCTCTGTTGGAATAGAACTGAAAAGGCAGGGGAACTCCCCTCTTGGAGTTTTGAGACGGTGGAAAACTGCCCAAGTGTTTTTTCCACGGACTGGAGCTTCGAGGCTTGGAGCAGAGAGGGCTGGGTCAGCGAGTAGAAGACTCTCTGACAGACTCGAGAAGAGTTTGGTAGTTATTTCGAGAACGTACTAGCGACGCCCTAGACTTTGGAAGTTAAGTCTCCGGTGGAGACTCTTTGCTATGTTTTGGAAATTGTCTGTTCAACAGAGCAGCACTGTAAATATAAATAACCAAGAAATAAAAGAATATTTGTTTTCTATACAATTTTCAGATTTCTTAAAATATCCTGCCAAAACGTATACACCCCAATTGTTTAACGTTGTTACAGTATCAAGTAAAACGTCTTCCCTGGCCTGCTCACCTCATAGAATATTTGTGGGACGAGTTAGAACGACGCTTACGGACCAGGGAACCACGTCCGAAATCTACAGTTGAGCTGGTGCCATTTTTGTAGCAGTAATAGACACAAATACCCCTAGCTGCGTATCAAAACCTTGTTGAAATTAGACCTAGAAGGCTTGCTAGGGTCATTGCAGCATGTGGAGGACCATCCTCTAGTAAAGCATGTATTCCTTCCCTTATACCATCACATCTTGCTGTCCGGTCCATTATTGAAGGGTAGTGTACAGTGTACTGTACTTAACTTATTTCGTGAATCTCAAAATATATTTCCTCATTACCACCACTTTCATTCTGAACCGCTCAATTGAAGTCAACCTGTAATCGTAAATTCTACGGTCAGTAATCGAAAATGCGCACGTCTCGCTCTGCATTTCAATGCGACTCCTCAGAGCAAGCAAATCAAGCCATTCAATAGCAAAATGATTTGTCTTCTAGCTGATTTCAACACAACCGCACACTCCAACACCCTCCCTGCCCTCTCGCATGCACTACACGACCAGAACAATGCCCATCAAACAGCACAGAAGTGTTTACACCATGCCGAGTTCCTCACAGAAAAAAAACTCTCGCTTTTGTTAGAGTGCGGAAACCTCCTTCTAAGGAACTCACTGATTGACATCTCAGCGAACAATTTCCCAATGCGGGGGCGAGTCTCCAATTGGTACCAGCCTCAGCTCGACCCCGCGCCAAGGTCTTTATTATTCAGGAATGCAAATACGAATGTTACAATCTTCCGAGATGAGGACGATAAGGCGCTTGCGTTTTCCCACGCTCCCTCTCTCTCTGGCGACCGACCGGTTTGCTGTTGTCAGGTCGCCAAAGGTCGTCAATAATTGTCCTTCTGAGTCGTGACCAGTTCTCCCTTGCCCGGACCCTGGACCGCGTGACCCTCAATTTGCGCCTTCGTGAGGGTGTTTGTGCCGCCTTCCTTTTCCTTCGTGCCGCGGCTCCGTCGTTTGGGAGGGATGGCCATTAGTCGTACGTTCCGTTTCGAATGCTGCATTCTATTATTTGCATTGGATTCGGAGCCTAGGTACACCCTTGCATTCAGGGTGGTGCAGAGTTTGGAACGGATTCGAGGTGGTTACGATTGTTTGGGAAATATTCGTTTACTCAGTGCATGTGCTTTTGTTTACATTGAGCACGCAGGAGAAATGAATCGGTTCACCCATATGAATGAAGTAGGCCAAGTCAAGGAAGGAACGAGGGACTTAGTCGACCTGCCTTTGGGAGGAATCGCCATCATTTGTCCATTCTGTTTCGAATGCAGTCCCCTTTTATTTGCATTGGATTCGGAGCCCAGGTACACTCTTGGGTTCAGGGTGGTGGAGGACTTGGAACGAGATGGAACGAATTCGAGAAACGGTTCGAGAACGGAAATGTTCGGTGAGGAAAATTTACACAGAGCATGTGCTTTTGTTTAAATAGAGCACTATGAGAAATAAAACGAAGTAAGCCAAGCACCGGTCAAAGCAAGTACATTTATACACAAGTATTTAAAGGTCACTTATTAAATTGAGGGACTTAGTAGACCGTCGATAGGGAGGGATTGTCCATTCCATTTCGAACGCAGCCTTCTTCTATTTGCACTGGATTCCGAAACGAGGTACACCCAGGGCGGGGGAGGGTTTTGGAATTTGGAACAAAATGGAATGGATTCGAGACAGACGGGAAATGTTTTGTGAAGAGAATGCTTGAAATTCCGTACAAAATTTCTTCTCATTTTACCTTTATTTGTTCTCACAATGCGAGTATGAGTCATAAATCGGAGCCATCCATAAGAGCAAGTGGGCCAAACATCATATAGATCCAGTACACTTCTATTCAAGTATTCAAATGGTCTTTTAGTAGACTACGAATAATTCTAACCTCTTATTTACTAGCAATTGATAATTTTTAATCCACTTCGTACTAGAGCAACACAACGGGCTATTAACGACGATTGATTATGTATTCCAGATATTTGATTTCAATGTGCTTTATTGTATACATTATATATTAGTTTAGTGAATGCAATATTAAACATTTCTTTATTGTTATGTTTAGATAAGTTTCATACTAAAACAACCGAGTAAGTATACTTAAATCAACCATAATATTATAATAATCTTGTAATGAAGTTTAGCTAGCCGCGGTAGCTCAGTTAGTAGAGCGTCGGGCTCGCATAGGAAGGGTTGTGGGTTCTGTCCTCAGCGGAGCCTGCAATTCTGATGGTTGCGAGATCGGCGCTTGGACCTGGCTAAAGACCGTCGTGTTCGCTAATGGTGGCTGGGGCAAGTTAAATAGGTCGTGGTCACAAAGTCCCCCATGTTCCCATGCCGAATCAATACCTCTGGGGGTACCTGATCAGGGGGTTATCGGCCTTTGATTGAGATCTAAATTACGATATGTGTGAGTGAATGGATGTGTGAAAGGGACTTTCCTGTAAAACAGATGTGTCATGCATGAAGAAGTCCAACCCTCCGGGGCAATGGCACCCCCAATTGGGCCATATATGGCCCGCACACGACACACACAACAACAACAATGAAGTTTATCAATATTATGATTAGTCAAACACAGTTTATCGCTGACTCCGGTAAATGATTGGGGTGATAAATAAGACATTAGTTGTAATACTATGTCTTGTTATGTAAATACTTTCTTGGATCAGTTTGACTTATACAGATCATTATGGGTATTTGCGATATTTATCCCAAATGTTTGTACCTATAAGTTGTTGGTATTCTTGTAACTTACTCTGAGTGTATTTCTCTTTTCTGCATCAGTGAAACTTTGTTTGTATGTCCATTACTTGAAAGTGTCTGTTTTGTGTTTGGCTTAGCATGGCCAGATGGTTCTTGCGCAATATAATTCAACCAAGTATCTTGGGATTAATGGTGTTTTGTGGGAGAATCAACTCTCATTCCTCTAAGTGTGACAAGATGTTCGAGTAGTGTATCATTGCTTTTACCACATTTAATGACTAAATAACCACTTATAAGCCAAACACAAAGAATCCTTGGTAAGATTCGACTGGCCAAGATCAAAGCTGGTTAGAAGTCGTACAGGGAAGATTGTATGTTGCAGAACGGATATATGAATGTGAATCTCTCTCAGAGGGTTAAAATATTAGAGGGTCTCAGGGGGTTTAATCTTTGATCAACGAAGATTTCATATTTGAAGGATATAAATAGTGTTTCATTAATTCACAGTTTTATTTGTAGAGATCAATATTAAAAACCAAATCCCAAACCACACATTTTTAGGAGGGAGTGGGGGTTGAACTCCAGGGTCCTTCTCTCTTGTTACCCCACTGGGTGGGTGTGAACAATTTAGATAAACATATGAAAATCTTAGTTGAATTGATAGTAAAATTAGAAATATTCAAAATCGACTAATAAATATAAAAATCGTGAAAGTTCGTCAATAGTCACTCACGATGTGTCCTGATGGTGGTGGATGTCCTGCACCACCGAAATAGCCAGTGGTGATCTTACATAAGTTTTTCCATCCTTATTTAGGAGAGAGAGGGGGGGGGGTTAAACTCCAGGGTCCTTTGCTCTGGTTACGTCACTGAGGTGAGGGTGAACAATTTATATAAAGGTGAAAATTTTAGTTGAATTGATTGAAAAATTGGAAATATTCAAAATCGACTAATAAAGATAAAAATCATGAAAGTTCGTCAATAGTCAATCACGATGTGTCCTGATGGTGATGTACGTCATGTACCACCGAGATAGCCAGTGGTGATCTGTCCTAAGTTTTCCCATCCTTATTTAGGAGGGAGTGGGGGTTGAACTCCAGGGTCCTTCTCTCTGGTTACGGCCCTGAGGGGAGGGTGAACAATTTATATAAAGATGAAAATTTCAGTTGAATTGATTGAAAAATTGGAAATATTAAAAAAAAATACGACTGATACAGATGAAAAAATTATGAAAGTTCGTCAATAGTCATTTCGGTGGAGCAAGATGTGCATCATCACGGTCTTTCCTGATGGTGGCGAACGTCCTGCACCACCGAAATGGCCAGTGGCGATCAAGTTTTCCCATCCTTATTAGTAGTTGCTTTGAAGGTTTTTCAACTTTGCTATCAACAATTTGTCCACAGCCCCTCTAACCCTTCCAAAGAAACCAACCCTCCTCAAGCTCTTCCGTATCTGGTACACAATGACTTGTCCGGCGATGGAGTTTAGAGCGAAAAACTATCAACGCGAGATCACGATCTCATGACGGATAACGCAGAGGAATCCCCCCGGTCTCTGAATACAGGGCGACTCTCGCAAGGAACTATATAACCTTGTCCCATTAAATTTTCCCACCGGCTTCAAACGGCAGATCGGGTTTAAGGCTACCGCCTCGTCCATGGATGTCATCGGCAGTCACGGAGAGGTTAATACGCATTCTTGCAGGGCTGTGGGTGGATCATTATTTACAATTGCTTCATTACAGCGGTGGTCCGGGGTTTCGTCATGCCCATGACACTGGGGAGCTGGAACAGGTTGTTGCTTTTGCAACGAAGAAAACAATCGTAGATTTGCCGCGAGATCGAGCTATTCCTACAGACGGAGAAACGTGATATCCGAAGAAAACAACTTGCGTTTCAATTATGCATTTGCATTGAGGATACTGCTGGCCGACAATAAAACGGGTTTCGAGGGAGCTCATAAATGAGAGGTTTTGTTATTAATTCAACGTTTCAGGGAATGTCCGGATGAAGAGAGTAACAGATACGTATAACAATGTGGGAAAAACAAAGATTCGCTGTGCGGTTTGGCATTTAAACAGTTTCCAAAGAAGGAAAGAAGCCATGAAAAGTTCTTGGAATTGTCTGCAATCGAGGATGATGACAGGTCTCCAACTAAATTTGACGACTAAGTTAATTTCAATAGTAGAATGAATTCGGTTAACTGCTTAATAGTTTGATGAATTCGTGTAGTAAGCATTAAAAGTATAAATGAACGTGTAAAAGTATAAAATGATTTATGTAAGCTCAACCCAGTTTTTTATTTTCACTCGTATAATTCAAAAAATTACAAATTTATTACCAGTTGCAGCAAAAACAGGAGCCAAATAATATTTTGACTTAAAAATTTCCTTCACTGGTCACTTCTAACTTCGTGTGAGAGATAATACCATTCCAATATAATGTAAACCTAATTAAAAATTATTTCTTAAACCAAATATTTCTCTTTTTCGAATAGAAATTGAATATCATAAACAAAAAATCATCTTTTACCATTGGCTACTTTAACTGAATCTCCGGGACATTTTGTAATTTTGCTTCTGATCTCTTGAATCTTTCATCTTACCATTTTAATTTTTATCATCGTGGTAAAAAGAAAATTTCACTTCTACTATATAGTATATCACCCATGATTTCTAAATTATTTTAATCAAAATTATTTTACTCTTTTTCCAAATACAAAATTTAAATTTATAACAAGGAATTTTCTTACTCCTCCACAAGTAGGACATGTCCGAATGCTGCTCGAAAAATTTATCAGCAATGCAGTCCCAAAAAATTTACCCTCGGGAAGCAAAAGACCCGAAATATTTGGAAAACACGCCCAAATCCTGGACATTTTACACAAATAATCCTCAGCACAGAAACCTCCTCTGAACTGTATTAAGGTGTGCTTCTTAGAGGAGTTTTCATATTCTACGATTCTTACTCAATGATTCATTTTGTAATGTTGCTTTTGTCTTTAAGAGATCCTAGTACTCATTTCATTTTCATTTTTACTTCTGTGGAGAATATATACCCTCGTGAAAAAATGTCAATATTTGCTGATTTTGTGTATTGCTATCAAAAAATTTGAAATCAAATAATCACTCAATAAGTACTCATTTCAGTCAAATCATTTGAATTTTCATTAAAAATGAAAATTATAATAGAAAAGTGCCAATATATCATCATATCAATACATTGTAAATGTATCAAAACGCTGCATTAAAAATAAAAATAATAGCAATTACTAAATACGCTGGGGCCAAAATTTACAAAATGATTGGGCAGGATTATTGGCCAAGATGCAGATATAATTTCCTTTTCATTATGCTTATTACTCGTGATTAAAAATTATTTTACTTTTTCTTATAACAAAATTGGAATTTATAAGCAAAAAATTCTCATACTTTTGTTTTTAATTCAGTTAATGGGCCATTTTGAAACGTTACGTTTGTGTTTCAGATATCTTAGCGTGTGCTCGTACCATTTCAACAAGGTAATTTCAATTCCACTATACCTAATACTCATGATTTCAAAACTTCTTATGACCGAAACTATCTTCCTTTTCTAAACAGGAAATAAAAAAAGTGGCGTTTACCATTATCTAGTTGGAAAAAACCTTTTCGCCACGCAACTTTTTCCACAAGATACCTTTCAGCTCTCACCATTTTCACTTAATCATTTCTATTTTTAAACCCTATCCATCCGTCGAAGTGTCGCCAAACAAGCTTCCCCGCCAACCCACCCACGAATCACCTTTTAAAATATTCACCTTTTCCTCACTTTCTCATGCGTCGTTAAGCGGGTCACCTCAACGATGTCTCCCAGATATCTTCACCACCTCTTAACGACGAGCATCACCCTTTAGTGATGCAAATGAGACCGTGATCTATCCTCACGGTAGAAGCATCCAAACTGCAAAGAAAGACGGGGAAAAAAAGACCGTGGGTTTGAAATTGCCAACACCTTTTTAACTGGGAAAAAGAACTACACGCATAAAAAAAAACCACCTTTCAGGTAGATACTAAAATGGAGGTTAAACGCCCAAAGATCACTACTCACTGGCTTAAGCAGCTTTTCAAGACTTTCGCAGAGGGTGAAGAACGCAAAGCTCAAAATCACCAGTCTCGGAATTTTTTCGTTGCACTCCTAGTTTTTGGGACTGTTTTTTCACGACGGTCCTGTGAGTGCCCGAGAAAGATTCGGACTCGTCGAGCAGGAAGTCAAGACGTGACTGGACCTCGCCCTATAATTGTCCCTCCCCCGCGACCACCCTAGACCGGCAGCTGACGTTGGTCACGACGTTCAAATTTTCGCCTTGGCGCTGTTGCTGGTTTATTTTTTTATTTGTTGTAGCCTTTCCCCGCTTGGGTTGGACCTCAATAGGGTTTTCTTTCTTTTCGTAACAACTTTTGGTCAGTTTTTTTTTTTGTATTGTTTATTTGTTTTCTTGTGAGTGGAAAATGTAATTCGGCGGTCGTGATACGGTTTGGATTTGTTGTTTTTGGTATTTATTTGAGGTGGTCCTGATTTTTCGGGGCGCGTTTTGACGATTATCTGATACCGCATATAAAAAAACCACCGCGATTCCGTGTGAGACAGACAGCAGGCACGTGAGAGGTATGTCTAAAATTTAGAAAGTGCCCCTCACAAATCTGTCTAGCTACTAATTTTAAATAGATTTTTCACAATAAAGCAATTGCGATGTCCACGTCCTGTCACGATGTATGTGAATATGGTATAGAAAAACGATGAGGGAGGGACATCAGTAATGATGCATAACATTGCAAATTGATTAAAATATTTTATGTTCATATATATGTTGTAAACTTACAGCGTTAGTGATATACAGTTATGCCGATAGATATGAATGGATATTTCGATCGATATATTCTATGACGCATACTTACTCTTCGCATCACGAGATTTCAGGGTAGTGTAGTAGCTTTCAATCTGATGACTAAATATCCACATCCATTCGTTGAAAATAATCTAAGCAAAGATTCTATTGGTTAAGATAAAAACTGCAAGATCATGCGCAATTGTTGTGTGTTCTATGTGATTTTGTTTGGCGTTTTACACAATATACTACCTAATATACTATTTAACGTCAGACTAACACTGAAGAATTATTGAATTTAAGACGGGGGGGGGGGAGTAGATAGTGCCATTATTTGTAGCAGTTTTTAACTAGGGAACTAGGGATAGAAGCCCATAAGTTGATAAATAATTAATAATAACTAACAATAATTATTGTTACGTACCTGCCTAATTATACTTATAGTTAGTAGTACCTATGTCTCACCCCACTCCGGCGAACTCACCGTACCAACCGTATCCAACCTCAAACACCCCACTCCGGCGATGTTTGAGGTTGCTAAACCAGTTTTAAGAAATGGGGGGGGGGGAACTTTAAACACACTTACGTTTAAAAACATCGATGGTTTTTAGGCGATGTATTATCAACATCGATGTTTTCATTATGAACATCGATGTTTTGCTGTAAATGACTCATCCCTTGCTTGAACACTTTTCGAACTTAACGTCGATGGGAACATTTCGCGTATTTTTAACACACTGAGAAATAGACTCGGAGTATATCATGAGCCCACCGCCTTCTTTTCTCATTATCTCAACCCCACCCATGAATCCTTTCTCCGTCGGAACCCCGAAAGAAAACCGCAGTTCCAAAACTCGCCAAAAACTCAAATGACGTAAAGCGAAACTCGCTACACGCTCGCTTTACGCTATACGACGAGAAGAGACGATCACCCAAATCGAACGATTTACTCTGCACATATCCCCAAATGTGAAATCAATAATCTCAGAAGACAAAAGAAGGGGGCTGTAAACTCCCCCCCCCCCGACCCCCATATGAGTACACGTCCCTTTAGCACACACGAAACGAAGCCTATAAGAAAGCATTAACAGCATTAGGAAAGAACGTTCAGGAAATCAATGGGATGAAGTTAAAACTCCTGCATCGTCGCAACCGTGTTCCACTTCCACTCCACCCCCCCGGAAAAAGATAACACGGTTTTACCTTTTAAAAATCGATCCTCGGGAAAAGGGAGAAAATTGTTTGTAAAACAAACTGGAATTTAAATTGAGTTTTAGCCGGGTTCGATTACTTTAAAACCGAGGGTGCAAATGCCTTGATGGGGAAGAGGTTAAGAAGGGGGTTAAAGTGTTTAGCACCAGCCCTCTTACCCTCCCCCTCCTCCCAAACGATTTCATTTTCAAACTTCAACTCCGGGTGGTCTTTCGCGGATGGTCCATGAGCGAGCACGCAATGTGGCTTTTAAGTTCCGGAGAACAAAACATTTTTCGTTTGTTGATTTCGAACGTTGCGATGGGGGGTCGGAATAGGGGGTGCTGCGCGGGGAAAATGTGCTTTTTGTCCGTTTTTGTTAATCATTTATTTCGCCATCGCGTTTCGGGGGTTTGGATTGTAGGGCGGGGGGACAGGTGGATTAAACTTTCGCTGAAGCACATCGGGGTGAAATGCGACTGGGCCGAATTAGATGTTGGATGTTAAGTTATGCATCCGGCAAGGGAGCCTATAAATAGATGATAAAGGTGGCTCCAGTCCATCATCCTTCATCATCAGTGGCAAGCCACCTACCAGGCGCGCATCCAGAGAAGCACTTTCTGAAAAAAGGTCACAAAGCAGATATATCGTTTTGAGTAAAGTGCTTTTCGTGAAAAAAATTCCATACACAGTTAAATTGAAAAGTATACATTATTAAAATTTGCGCTACTTAAGCTTTGTTCGCTGTAGTTTTAAACTAAGTAGAGTTAAAAATTGCATCTAAGCACTTTCTTCCACTGAACAAAAAAGTAGCTCGTTGTGTTGCTCTAGTATGACGTTAATATAAATACCCACATCCAATGAAAAACAGGTTCATCATGGGTTCAAATTTGAAATACTTTTCTTGTGGGTATGTATGAACTAATCTAAGGATTAGAAGTTGTTGGACTTAGATGACATTCTCATTTTTATGCTGCTCCTTTTGAGGTTTTATGGCGCAAGGGCCATACGTGGCCATGGTGCGCCAGACACAAGACATACAATACATATGACACAGAAGAGAGGAATGCACCCAGGGGGGAGGAATACACCTGACAGGAATCGAACCTGCGCTGCCTACAACTCGAAGGTTGCTAGTGCAGTGGACATACCGACTGAGCCACAACGACCCCTCGCATTTTATGTTTTTCTGATTTTAAGTATGTCTTTTTCAGCCAAACCAAAAGGAAAAGAAAGAAAGGAAACACAACGAATTGTGATTTTTGCTCGTTAGATTTTGCAGGACATTTTATAAAGAAAAGGCACACTTCTAGTTTGTGACTTCAAGTTCAAATTTACCTAATTTATGAGTTTGAAAAATGAAAGCACGTACGTAATTGATTCAGGAAACATTTTTTTTCACTCCATCTTGAAAGGCAGTTTTTTTTATTAAGTGTAGATTTCATTTGAAAAGACTGATCATTTTAAGGCTATTGAGAGGAGAGTTTCTAATATTCCCCATAAGAAGGTTTATTTTTCTCAAGTAAATAAGGGCACACAACTCCTCAGTTTTGTTTAACCATAACCACTTCAAATTATTTCGTTTTTTTCTTTTCCCTCACTCTGCATTTATTCGACGTTATTTGGAACTGCTTGGCCAAATATAATCTTTACGCTTTTACCCCTTCCTCCTCCCAACAAAACCACAACTATCTAAGAATATTTAAGGAATATTTTAAGTTGGTAGGTAGAGGGTATATTTTAACTAACGTCACACACTGAAACGACGCAACTGGCTATTGGTGACGGTCCGGGATTAATCACCAAGGGTACGATTCGAGGACGCCACGCAAGTTCGAACCACGTCCCGGTGACGAGATAACACCTGAGCTGGCACCCCACTCTCCAAACTTTCACATGATACGTACGTGATATTTTAAGTTGGAAAAGTCAATCTGGTATCTGAAAAGTGATCTGAAAATCAGTTAGAAAATCTGATGTTCGGGCTTCTTGAGGTGACTCATAATCATAATAAGTAGGGCAACTTTTTGCAACTTTTTTTCACACGTTCTACGCTTTATCTAAAGTTTTTTTTTTTCCTAATGGCGGGCACATTTGACCGAAGTCATTGGCCACTACAAGGCCGGAAGTGATGGCCACTTGTGAAGGAGCACCCAGTGGGAGGGCCATCACTGCCCCTAACAATTACTTCGTAATTTTGAACCATTTTCAGATGACGAAGCAACACCTGAGCTGGTATACGCTTACAAACATCCATGCCCGAACCCGGATTCGAACCGGGGACCTTCCGATCTAGAGGCTAACACCTTAACCACTATACCGGTTGGTCGGCGCTTTATCTAAAGTACTATAAACAAAATTCCTCCTACATGGGGTGTATTGTAAGTTATATATACAACACATAAATGCAACTTTCTACATAAATGCAACTTTTTGCATAGTTGAAACTTTTTACAATTTAGCTTAAAATTAGTTAATATGAAATTACTATTTCATTTTTTGCCCTCTGAATCAACCCTTCAATCACGTGTGTCTGATCTTGCGAACGCCGAAGTATTGCGGATCAAACAAGATGGAAATGGTAATTTTTAGTTAACGTCGTAATAAACCAACACAACGGGCTATTGACGACGGTCCGGGATCAGTCACTTAAGGGAAAGATCCGAGGACAACACTTCGTAATTTTGAACCACGGTCAAATGACGAAGCAACACCAAAGTCCAATGCAACAATGTCAGGCAACATCAGTCTCTGTTGAATGCAGTTTTTCAATGTGTAGTTTTTCTGACCAAGAATAGGCCATTCAACGACATCAACGTTTTTCTGTATTTAATAATGTGTAAATAAATTTTGAATTTTTCATTTTTTAATAATAATTTAATTTAGATTGTAGTGTATCAAAAATAAATGCAACTTTAGTGAATGATAAATGCAACTTTTCCCATTTTTACTGCAACAAAAAAGTTGCCCTAATAATAAGCAATATTCTAGACTGTAAGCTATTTTCAAAGGGAGAATTTTCCTGCAAACGGAAACATTAGAAGCTGTGTGTCAAAAGTGATGACATAAACTCGATCGTCAAACTATGCTTAGCAGTGTAAAATATGACACGACTGCTGATTTTGAACCACGAAAAGATGGTCATTTCCCCATACGAAAACAAGCAGGTGTTGGAGAGTTTCTAAACAGGAGAGTCCAGCGTTTGTGAGAATCCTCACAAAGAGAGGTACGGAGGGGCTCTTGGAAGGTTGTCAAGTTGTGACTTCTAAGCTCTGGGACTCAAGTTCCCGTTTCCAAAACCCCATTATCTTTATCCGGAATACTTTAATTTTATGTTCTAAGCAGCGATTTTCTAAATGTACCGTAGCACCGTCGCATTATCCCTTCAAGCAGCTTGCCCAATTCACTCTCATATGGTTTCTGGTGATTTATCGAGCTAAAACTCTCCAATCAGACACCACCATCAGAGAAATTATCTCTAATGCATCTCCCAGACTGCAGCAGGGGTGTCAGGCCGTTACTCCAAACACCCTCATCAATTAGCGAGTCTACGGTTTCACTCACGCTTTTGTACGCGTGAAAAACTTTCCAACCTTAGAGGTTAACTCCTCCTCAACTAGCCGGCTTCAACTCCCATGTGCAAAGGGTCCTGATAAATCATGCTCGGGTCGAAACCTTTCTCTGGAAAACAGACGGCAACCTCTCTTTGCCTGGTAGACTATGGCATGTGGACCACCTAGAAATGATTCATCAGGTCTATGCCACTGGATCTTCCACTTGGATTGAAATTCATTTGATGAACCACATGGGAAAACATTTGAGGTTAAAGAGCTTTAAATTTAAAGGCAAAATTTAGCACGATTCCAATTCATCATGGTATTACGAGAGCCTATTGAACATGAAAAGCTAATAGATAGACCTGACAGTATCTGTAAAAACGTTGTTATCAGTTATTTGTGCTTTATTACATGGGTTTAGCAAGACGCCTGAAAGATAGTACAGCTTCATGGCAGAGTATAGTTACATTGTTATGTATACTATTGTTTTGTGTCATTTTTTGTAATGGTGGCTATATTCATCACAATACTTCATCGCCAGAACTTTGCAGTGGCTGGATTCGTTAGATGGTACCACTAATTGATAGGTTGCCTGTTGAATGAGACTAATATTAAGATCACAGGTGTACTTCCTTATGCATAGTCAAGCAATGCTGGATTGTGGACTGTGTTGTCATATTCTTAGAATAGAAACATTTCATTTACAAAAGATTCATGAATTGAACTGTCATATAACCTCCGGACGTCTGATTGATAAATTGATTAATGAATTAATTGTTATCTTAACAGAAAATATTTAAACTGATTAATTCTATCTTGGTAGAAAAAAAGACCAATTTATTATATTTTTATTTTTAACTAGCAAAATACCCGACCTTACTCGGTTTGAATTGGTTTACTCTAGATTGAAGAGATAATCAAAATATATAATGACTAACGTTTTTTGTAGAAAAAAAATTTATTTTAACACCTTTCGCCATCTTTATATTTTCTACAACTTACTTTGGACACAAATCCTACACATGCATATCCATTCATGTAATACATTTCACATACATCGCACAATTGCTGTATGACAATGCTACAAAATGACGAAAGGTGATACTAAGGTTACTACTTTAAAAGACGATTTATAGGAAGATTTGAAATTCCCTTTCTTAAGTTCTTTTCATGTTCAACTCAATTAATTAAAATTACGATTTACGGCGAGTGCTCTCGCACTCATAGTCAACAAAACAATATTTTTTTACTTGTGGCACTCTTGCCTCCGGTATGCGACATTGTGAAATTTTGCAATCTTCTCCTGTCATTATGACAACTAATTTTTTAATGTTGGAAAAAGTTCTAGTTTGGATTTTTAAACACTACTATTCTTTCAATAACGGCATTATTCTTTAAATAACGGCATTATTCTTTAAATAACGGCATTATTCTTTCAATAATGACATAACTACACTTAAAATTTACTGAAAATTTATACTGACCTAACATTTTTAAGTCTAATACTTTGTGGTGCTGTTGCGTGTGATGAGAAGGAAAACACATTTATTAAAATAATAAATATTTAAAACAGGAAACAGCGAAATAAAACAAAATAAAAGATGTCGCAAAAAATTGTTCTAAAGATATTAATTTGTCATTCAATTTTATCTCTTGATCTCGCACAGTTGCCACAACTTACAACTAAAAGTGCACAAAATTTAGAAATGTGAAATTAATTCAGAGCGAAAGAACCAGAGTAAATATCACTGCTCGCGCGATCTTGTTCATTCTCGTTTCGTTGAAAAATATCGTCTGTCCTAAATATTCGCAAATCGTTTTCATTGCGCAAAGAATAAAAATAAAACTCGAAATAAATGAAGTATCAAAGCTAAAATTTCACCATAAAATTTTTTTTTGAAAAATAATTGGTTTTTAGCATTACTGGTAAAGCAAATGAAAGTAATCGTAATACTCAAACTACATTCCAATTTTTCGAAAACTATCAAATTGTGGCTGATTTAAGTATACTTACTCAGGTGTTTTAGCATGAAACTCTTCTAAATATAACAATAAAAAAATTTTTAATATTGCATTCACTACACTAATAAATAATGTATAAATTAAAACAGATTGTAATCAAATATCTGGAATACAATTCATCTGATGTCTACACAAACACACAAACACAAAATCGAGCATAGAACAGAAAGACGGACAGACAGACTTTCGCAACCAATGCCAGTCACTAAATGAAGATAAGTACTCACTGTATGCAAATTTCCATGAAAATATCTTAAACCGCGTGGACGTGTATAGGGCACAACATACAGACAGACAGACAGACGGACAGACAGACAGACAGACACCAAACGAGAAAAAGGCGGATTCGGCATCAGAAGGGTCCAAAACGGATAGAAAACTTGAAATGGGTCGAAAATATTGAATGTACAAACAAACACTCCATTCTTATTTATATAGATATAGTATACAAAAAATACTTTCCAATATTTTGATAATTTCATATGGTGTTCATAGGAGGACATGGATTTGTGAACATAACTCAAAATCAGAGAATAATGATCGGCCCTTTTCCTACCAAGGAACAGTGTTGTATATTTTAACGAATGTTTAATCATAATTACGTCTCAGATAACTTAATCTCTTATTTGATAAGATCTTGAACATTTTTTTAAAATGCTTCTTGGCTATATTGGTCCAATATTAGTCCTCGACGCTAGATAAACTGGTATACGCATGCGTACCAACGTATCTTCTGCGCGTGTAGTATGTTCTGTGGCATGCTGGTTCAGTGTGTGACCGGGTTTAACACTTATAAAACAGCGAGTAAAAGTGAACCCTAACTTACACGAACTTTGAAACACTTTAACGTCACAAATCAATAATTTGTTATTGAAACAGACATATCACCAACGCCATCCATTACCTTAACCACACAGAGATTACATCAAATACACCTATTAATAATCCTCCGCTTCCCCCCAATATCATCCCCTATTACCAATAATGCCCCGATAATTATCGATCCCAAACCGATAATTGTGAGCCCCAAGACATCCTTATCACTTTGGAGGCCTGCATCATCTTCCCTATCGCCCGTGGCCTATGTGTATAAATATGGCATTCATAATTACAGGCTTCGCGGCCTAGTGATGAAGAAGTCGCCGCATCGCGTTGAAGGGCGGAAAACTTAGCGACTTAATAAGTGTAATCGAGCTACTTTATAAGGATCATCGCCAACTATGAATGTGTTAGAGGAAGCTGTGATACGTTTGCCGAAAGATGCATAAAAGATGAAACGGTTGAAGAATTTGATTGGGGAAAGGGGTGCAAGAGCAATATTTGCCGTGAAACTGAATGTGGATGACTCCAGCTGCTTCCATTAAAATCGTCATCAATGATGATGTCTTGATCGGTCCATTTATTATGCTTAAAATACATCGTATGAGACCAATGGTACTGCATACCCAAAAGTTGTCCAGTAAGATTTACCATAAATGTGCACAGAAAACTCGTCTACATTGGTGTTGTTGCTGTTCCATAAAAGAAGCGGTTGAAGTATATAAATTGGTTACTGAAGGCAATATTTGCTGACGACAGAGCACAAGAATCACTGAATTATTTCAATTGGAATCTATCTATGACAATTTATTGCATGTCTTGCTTTGAATACATATCTACCAGAACAAAGCTTTCGTAGGGTGTATCATATTGGATTTAATATGTGATAGTAAATACTGTTACAGATATAAATTGCATTATGAGCACAATCGCTGCAAGGTTATTGAGATATTGAAAGTTTTGATCCATAATATCCATAGAACAATACCATAAAGATTACAGATATGCAACTGCTACATCCACATATAAAATGTAAAATTATTTAATTTCTTTTACTCTAATTCTATAAAATATCGAGAATACACTTTATTTATACTTTATTACTTCAACTTCGAGTTGTGTGTATTGTTTATTCCGGTTATATTTGGAAGAGTGGTTGAAAGTTCAGAGAAATCTAATAAGACTTTTACTATCAATCACCGCCGAGCATTTGCTGGGATGCATTGCGTTATCGCTTGAGGACTTACTGCGTAGCCCTAGTGTGGTTCTAGGGAGATTGGGGGCAGAGGGACTCATGGACCTGATCTGATCCAGATCAGTGGGGTTAGAAAGAAGAAGAAGAAGAAGACTATCAAAATGAATCCAAAAGATGGCATCATAGAATTCTCAAGGGTGACTTAATGTAAACTCTCTTGTGAAAAACTACCTGAATACCCATCCAAACAAATTGAAACATTTAGTCAAATACTTCGAAGCACTCTCTTCAATCAAATTGCTGTATTGTTAGTGAGAAATATTTTCAGTAACATTTGAATTCCATAGCATGAATCTACAACAAATGCGGCAAAGTGGGTCATTTAGAAAGCTCAAGAAAATTGTATAGTACGGCTGTTCACAATCAAATGGATTTGTAACGATTTCAGAAAATGTTATCACAAACAACTTCATATGTACTCTCTTGTGTGAATCTACAATGCCACAAGGCGGTAATATTGATCTGTTAGAAAGTTATAAAAAAACCCATCACCACATCATGATTTTGAAATCAAATAGATCTATAATAGTTCCAGAAAACTTCCCAATCCCAATTTCAAAAGTAGTCTTGGTAAGTAGAAATCTACAATGCCACCAAACCGAACCCACCAAGGTGATCAAGAAGATTCAAGGAGATCAAAACACGCAACACGCTTCTCCCGATCCAACGGAATCACGAATGTTGCTTTAATGGCAACTCCATCCAAGAATGTCCCAATCCGGAACCGAAACCCCAAAATGTCTACCAGACCTCAACCCCAAAATTACCCCCGAACCAGAATCGATCCGATCAAGTAGTTGCCTCTGCAACCCACATACGTGACACACCTTTCAACAAAAATTTCGTCATCCCCCAACAGGTGAAAACGACTACAAAAGCCCCCCCCAAGACACAAGAACCTGCCCCCTTCCCTGCCTCTTCAATCCACATTTCATTGTTAAGCATCTCCAGCGAATGTCACATCCTATCCTCTTCAAGCCGGTTGGTAAAGTCAACAACAGAGAAAAGAGCGCTATCTAAACACACGGCGGTATCAATGCCCGTTGCAACAGGTGCTGGTAACATAATAACAATTATTAAACCGGCAAATTAAAAAAATATATATTTATTATCCACTCTGGCTTCTGTACCAGGTTTGATGGAAACTTGGCTCACGAGCTCGATTTACATACAATGGCCACCAGACACCCAGGTAATAGTTTGATGGATAATATTACCTTAGCCAATAATAATCACTTTCTTCAAAGATGTTCTTTTTGCCCGGAGGGTGAGGGTAGAGTGGTGTGGCCGACAACCCCCCCCCCCTCCATCTCATCCCCAGTAGCGTCGTGTCATTCGATGGTTCGATAAGTGATATTAAATGTTCGATCGCCTGCCTATTGTTATTGGAGGGTCGTTCCTAGTGTCTTTTGGAGAAATGATTGCGCATGCATTCGTGTTCGGAATGAGTAGGCAGGGTGGTTATTAATTATGGGGATGCAGCGAAAACGATCGGTTCCTCGTTCTTTTTCTCGTTCGAGGGGGGATTGGCAAAGATGTGAATGTGTTACTGGTAACATAATCCTATGTTTGACAGATGATGTTGAGATGATAATCAGCCCGAGTGATGTCGGGGCATGCGATTCGGAGTTGGCAAGTTGCTGATTTTATTAACGAATGAGTCCTTTCTTGTTGGCAACCTTTTCTGGCTGGCTGCGTTTTGTGGCGCAAGGTCAGACTTAAGCCGCTTTTACACCGGAGTTGCATATACATTTCCCTCCCTTTTTGTGCGAGGACGTTTTACGATCCCCTATGCTGACCCCTTTTCGTCCCTTTTTTCAACCGACCCGGTGTAAACGCTTTGGACATCATAGGCAAGCGATGAGGGCAAAATATCACAGAGAGCGAACAAAACACGGCGTGAGCGACCATGGGGGAGGGTGAAAGCTAGAGGGGGGGAAGCGGTTGTTGTCAAGCAATAGTCTCGGAGAAATCTCCAGCAAACGTTGCAACCCTTTGATCTTCACCGACTCATGGTGGAAAACAAATTTGGCTTCTCAAACTCTCCAAATCGCCACCCCGACTCGAGATCTTGACGATAAAATTAATACCGTTTCTCGGAATAGATTCGATGTTTGGAGGAAGAGAAGTTGCGCAAATCCGGTGTAAACGCGGCTTTAGAGACGCAGATCATCACCTATCCAGCGTCGATTCACTAGCGAGTATTGTTCCACCAAGCCATCACCGACTAATAAGATCCAATGACAAACAAACGTCAGCAGAGACATCAAGTTTGTTTCGCAATATTAAAATCTGCAATAACATTTCTTTAGAATTAGCAAACACTGACAACTAAATACTATCACGAAATGTGTTCCTTTTCCTGTATAAACCTGCAACGGGTTTGATCCAGAACCTTCGCCAACTGCCCGTTGTGTTATTCCTGTACGACGCTAATTAAAATACCTCACTCCCTGTATAAACCCTCTGCGTTTCAAACTTAATAGTGATACTCAGTTATCACTACTTTGTGTCGTAAAGTTGATATATATATATATATATATATATATATATATATATATATATATATATATTTGCAATCCCTTCTGGGCATACTTTCGACAAGGTTTTTATACACAGCTATGGGTATTTGTGTCCATTCCTACTGCAAGAAAGTCGCCAGCTCAGCTGTAGATTTCGAATGTGGTTCCCTGGTCCTTAAGCGTCGCTCTAACGCGTCCCACACATGTTTTATGGGATTTAGGTCAGGACTCTTCGCAGACCAGGGAATACTATATATATATATATATAGTATTTTAATTCGTCTTCTTTCAATCCCGAAGAGAAAGATTCGAGTACTAAACCTTTTAATTTTGATCCACGGTCAGATGACAAGGTCTTCATCTGAGCTCTCTGTAACCCCAATCTCCTTACATACACACCATGCCAAAGCGAGGTCTCTTTAGAAGTTTAGAAACCAAGGTTTAATTCATCACTTTTAGTACCTTCTGTAGAAGTAAGAATCGATTACTTCCTTATATTATTCGGAATATTCGGAAAGAAATATTGGGCAGTAAAAGTTTGAAAAAAATGTAAACATCTTAACTAAAAAAAAGAGTATTTTTGTCTTAACAGAAAGCAACAGAAATTCCTGTCATTTTTGAAACGTGCTTAAAAACAGTTTGCTAAGATAAAAAATAGATATTGAAACCGGTACTGAGAGAAGTGCGCCGGTAATTTTCTGATAACGGTTCTGTCGGTAGTTTGAAAATCCTAATTCCCGTATAGTAGTAGGTTTTGTATGTGCTGAAACAAATCTTTATTGAAATAACTATATTAGTTTTACTATTTTCGAAAGTTGTGCAAGTAATGCGCTTTATGTGGTTGACTGTTGCTGTAGTGCCACAATTTAAAAAGCACTACATGCAACTTGTGACATACTTTAATCAAAATTATTGACGCATCGTTCATGTGGACTGCAACGGCGGAACAAGAGAAAATATCACCATTTTGCGATACAATGTGCACTAAATTTTCTCCTTACATGAAAATAGTATTAAATTAACAGATTTGCCAGTTTGTTTCTGGAAAGGATGTAGTTTTCCACAGAGTTATTTACACCTGAAGCCATATCCCATTGAGCTGTTGCAGTATTGAACACTATTGTAGAATTGAACACTATTGAGAGCTGCATTGAACACTATTGCAGAATTGAACACTATTGAGAGCTGCACTGAACACTATTGCAGTCCATGAGCTAAATATTCAGCCGTAGATTTTACAAATTCTAAAACAGAAATATGTATCGAAATACTTGCAATAACCGAAATGTGGAGTATAGTGCTCTACTTTTAGTCAAGTGAGATTGCATTACAAAAATAGATAAATATAGCGTAAAACTACAGAACATATGAAACACCTGATTTCAAACTACAATGAAACTCCTATTTAACGTATTTCAAGAGACCGGAAAGAAGTAACGTTATATGCGGTAATTGGAGCGTTATGAAGAAAAACAAAACCTAGAGCATGAAATAAAGACTCATTTAAGTAACAGACCTCTTATTTCTGCCTTTACAATAGTTTATTGTTTAAATAAATCTGTTATTTAGGTTTGTGTTTTGCTTTTACTAGCTAAATCATTAACATCATTCTCCACAGATATGAGTTTTTGTAAGTTTTTTTGTACATCTATAATTTGCAAAAAGATATTCATTCCGAACACAAAAAGGACCATTTGAGGTTTTCTATCTTCGCGATCGTTAAAGATAGAGTAAAAATTTCAACGGATTCGAAATCTGCGGAAAATTTTACACCAGAACGGTATCTTAGGTAGTCCTAATTTTATGCGAATTTTCTACATGCCTGTGTCAAGTCGGGTGGTGTTGGGATTCATTCATAAAAAAATTATTGTTTTTCTTTTTAATGTTTTCAGTATCAGTAAGGACAGAACTGCCACTGGCAACGCCGTGCTGGCCTGTTAGTATCTGACTATTTTAAGAAAATCGCTGTAACTTCTCAGCTCTGAAAAAACGTAAAATGCGGGAAATATTTCGAAGTTATTCCGTTGAACACGGCATTTTTTAGCTATGAAAGTATAGGAAATTATTTGGACCAATGTAAAAGACGTTATAAGGTCATTTTTCATTGGTCTCATTTAATCAGCGTAAATTCGTTTATCACACTGGCAGTCAAAAATTCATAAATCGTGATCCGCGTTTAGTAAGAAGACCTAGAATTAGAAACCGGGAAGGGATCTGTTCCCAGCAACCAGGACGGTCCACTCCCCGACCGGCCGCGGCGGCACTGCGCGCGCTCTCCTCCGGCCGGCGAACGCGACTGTCGCGCCGCGTCCCCGCTCGGCGACACCTGCCGCAGTGGGGCCGGGCGGCGGTCCGCGCGACAGCGTCGGCGGCCTTCCGACGCTCCTCCCGCCGACGCGACGATTGGCCCGCCGCGGGTGAGCAGGCGCAGTTGACGGTCGCGCTGTCAACCGGGGGATGTCGCCGAGCATCCGGAGGGTGGGGACAAGACACCTGCGCGCGACAGATTGGGCCGGGGACCGCCGCGTGTCGAACGGGCGTGTCGGTGGCTGCGCAAGGAAGTCGCGTGCGTAAGCGCCGTTGTCTTCGAAACGAGGCACGCGATCTGGAAATGTCTCTTTTGCGTCATGTCGGCGTGACTTTTCGTTTCCACGCTGAATAATTGAGGGAGTGGGTGTTTTGAAGGAATTTTTCCAGTCGTCTTCGAAAACAAATAAAAATATCTCGTCAGTACCTTCCCTATCGGAAGATACCGTTCCAATTCGAACACTTCATTCAAGAGAAGAAGCGTTTTCCTTCTTTTGTTGGGCGAACCAACACTTGGAGAACTGAACCATCAACTATTTTGCTACAGAAAATTATCTTGCTTAAAATTAATACTACATGTTGGCATAACTTTCCGCTTTTACATATATTTCAAGAATTCATAGGCTGCGTTTCTTAAATATATTTTTCCAGTCGTCTTTGAAAAGAAAAGAAAATTATCTTGTCTGTACCTTCTCATTTGAAACATACCATTCCAATTCGTACACTTCATTTAGAGAAGCAGTGTTTTCCTTTTTTTTGCTGAGAGAACCAACAACTTGGAAATTCTAAACCATCATATCGAATTATTTTGCAACAGAAAAACATTTTGCTTAAAATTAGTTAGTAGCTGAAAAGCTTATAAAATTAAAAGAGAGGAGAGATAAAAAAAATGCTTTTGGTGTAGACTAATATTATCAAATAAATTTAGATTAAAATATGCACGCGATCTTATCATAATGGCAAAAAGAATCTAAACAGTATCGGCGAATAAAGTTTAAAAACTAAGGAGTCCCGGAAAACTAATTCTATAACAAGTTACCTGATTCCCTATTTTTTACTACTTGTAAGTGCACGTCTATCACACCGAGAAACTATGCACCTATTTTAAATCATACTACAACCGAAGCATTTCAAATAATTCATGATACACATTCCGAACTTTTAATGAGGTAGTTGACTAAAAATAACAGAAATATATTAGTTGCAAATATAATAAATTGTGACCGTATGAATATTCGTATAACAGTTACCAAAATATCAAATGAATTTTTTAAACTCTGATGGGGTAAAAGAATGTCATATCGAAAATCTAATGAGCATCACTTATAACAAAAATTGAAAGCGCTTTCCTTAGGAAATATAATAGAATGGTAGACGTTTGTTTTCAGACAAAATGAAATAGTGGATATTGAGAAAAGATAACTGTTATTAATGATCAATAGGGCACTTAATGATACCGTGTAAAGCAAATTCATGATGTTATATAACTTTTTATTTTATACCATGCATTATGCAATAACAACCGTATCCACACTAACAAAAACCACTGTCTATTCTATTGTTATTTTATTCTAAAAATATTTTACTAGGATAAACTTTTTCTGGTAAAAAGCTACTTCCACGCAACTCAGTACAATTCACTTCTGTTGCTTTAATAAATAACAAACATTAAAAGCTTATGTCACGATTGCATAATGATCAATTTGGGATAACTATTATGACATTATAATACAATATTCATACGTAAAATATGGCAAACAAGATATTTTCGTAACATTCGTTAATTGATTAAAAAAATAATTAGTAATTAAGCAATTAATTCAATTAAAAGAATGGGTAAAGTCATTGCTATTCTCTACAACAAACAGTCACAGTATGTGATTGCAGTAATATTTTACGTAGTACCATAATAGTACCATATGTAGTAAAATAGTATCATAGTCAAGTGGAGGTAACATAGGAACTATGAACATTACACTTATCACTTGGAGGGTATACTTCTGTTAAGTCACTGGGAATGAAAAGCATAACTTTTCTTTGTAGTATAGCTACAAAAAATGTTACTCAACAAAAATAATTCGTAACTCAGAATCGATCCTTATAACGTTAGATATTTTATGACGCCAATGTTATACTAGATTTGTTGTAGCAAGATATACACAAGCTCGTTTTTTTGTCTACTGCTACTACTAAATAAAATACTCTTTCAAAACATTGAAATTGTATTTTTAAAGTCGCTTACATGACAGTTGAATAATAAAATATATTCGCAAGAAATATATAATTATGTATTTGTTTTACATATAGCAAGAAGCACATTTGCATAGTTGACAGAATATACAGTAATGGGATTCAAAGTTTGGATATTTTACAGTCGTCTGCTGTAAATTATAATGTTTTAAATAAATAAATTTAACACCATATTACTTTTACATTCTCTTAAAATATTGATTCAATTTTGTTTCCAAAACCTTTCTGAAAATTTCAATTTTAAAATTAGGTACAACCAAGTGGACTTTTAAAACAGAAAGAACTTTTTTACGAAGATTATAGAAATGCAAAAAAAGGTATCTTATTTTATTTCTGAGCATGGATTGAGTTTTATAAAGTGATAAGAAGAGACAATTTGAAGTCTATAAAATAATAATAATGATAAATAGCAAACAAAATACGTTTTAGTATGTTTCGCTACAGCTTTATATACTATAATGAAAAAAAAACTTAACACCTTAAATTAGGTTCCTTAAGTTTAATTTCCGGTGCAATTTATTTTTTGATGTAGGATTTGTATTTCATTCACAGGCACAAACTCCTAAATATAATATTTTTATGAATATACTCCTAATATTAATATTTATACTGTTTATCTGAAGCAGTAAAAAATTTCATATGCTGAGTTCTGGTATCACGAAATTTGTACAGAATTTCTACTATACAACGCAATTACTTTCAGCTCACAACTTCATTCATTCCCTTAGAATCATAGAAGTAAAATTTTATACCGAACAATACGCAAGAGAGAACCAATCGACACAAAATGTTAAAAGCTGTCGCGAGTTGAACAGTTGGAAGTGGAAGGAACACAGGCACGTGGAACGGACAAAGTTCAAAGAACTGTTAGACGGCGCAACGAAAATGCTGAAGAAACAGGGGCGCGATTTGATTTGTCAAAAGAAGCAGAAAAAAACGTTCGAAGCCGTGTAGACGTACCTTCCTGGTGGTTGTCTCAACGAGATATCTCGTCATTAACAAAACTGATACGATCTTAATGAACGAGATATCTCGTCATTATAAAAAAATCTGACCTGATCTAATTATCGTCCTCATAAAAGAATTTGAAATCTTAATAATGGATATCTCGTCACATTCACAAAATTGGTCAGATTTCCATGGACGAGATATCTCGTCAAAACTACTTGTAGGATGAAAACAATTTAAAAAACATTAAAGTCTTTCAAGTGTACAATACCATCCAACCACGAATTTTAAGAAAATGTTTTTAGAATTAATACAAATGTTAGTATATCTATGAAGACCCAAATGGACTTTTTCCGAAGCCTTGGTTGATAAATAACTTTGTGTCAAGTCTGTGGAACCTTGATAGAATTCGAGTAATTTTAGAATAATGAAACTAGAGCGTCAACTGTGACATTACGAGCGCCATTCTACAAATCAGAAACGCTTTTTATTAAGGATTCGACATCGTCAACGAAACATCGAAGTGTCTAAACATCGATGTTTAATATTAAAACATCGATGTTAAAAATACAATGCCCCCAAACCATTGATGTTTTTAAACATCGATGTATTTAAACTTTTTTCCTCCATTTTTTAAAACTGGTTTAGTACTGGTTCAAAAATAAAACATCGACAATGTAAAACCATCAATGTTAAGCAAAGATCGAATCCAATAAATCGAATTTTTTTAAATAAAATATCGACATCGATGTTGCATCCCTATTGTCTCGTTGCTAGGGGCAACGTTCCCCCTTTTATCCTCATCCTTTTCAGACCCTTTACTCTTTGCCACTTTGGTCTAAAAGTATGTGCGATTTACTGATTATGAAAATTATGCTACTTGGTTATTTAACTGTACTTTTTTCATTAAAAATAAAACATCGACAAGTATAAACACCAATGTTAGAAAAACATCGGCTCCAATACAACGATGTTTTTTTTATAAAACATCGACTTTCGAAAACCTTGACATCGATTGTAAATACATCGATGTTTTATATAAAACATCGATTTTTTGAAAACCTTGACATCGGTGTCGCATCCCAACTTTTTATTAGAGTACCCGCGTAATTAGTGCCGACGTGCGAAGACTCTGTGCTCGTGTAACGGTCGTAATCCTCCGAAACTTTCCAGATACTCGAACGCCATCGCATTTAAATGGAAATGCACGAATTGAGTCTATAAATTCGCGTGTGCTTAGACACATGTTATTATTCTTAGTATACGACCACTCCAGTTCCCAAGATCTCTCTCTTTCCCAGCCTATAAAACCACAGCTGCAAGAGATTCCTCTTTAACGCATTCATTACCCACGACCTTAAAACAGATATCGACTAATTTTATCACTTTTCATAATTGATCGAAGAGAGAAGAAAAACACTCAAACACCGCCGAGCATTATCTCCTAATTCCACACCAAGATTAGAGATAATAAAAACAAATAACCTACCACTCACGTTGGATTACGACTGTGAGTGGCAACGCATGCATCTATCTCCCCAATCCACCTGTGGAATCGAACGCAACCGATCTGCAATTCAAATCACCCCTCCGCGTTGGATTTTGGCGAGCTTCATTCGTCTGCCGATGTTAGCAACTAATTCCTTACCCAATCACCGACGCCCAAACGAGCTTTTCCGAGTGACTTATTTACACGGAGATCACACCGGGATGCGAGTTTGGGGGCCCCCCAACGGTCCCTTCCGGTGGCCCCGTCCCCCGTGAATCAATTAAAACAGATTCGCGCATTACGGCCTCGCAGTTTGGCGCGGTAGGACACAGGCCAAGGCAAACACTACTACGCCGCAGCTTAATATTTATAGCCAAGGATCTCGAAGGTATCGTAAAGATCGCCGAATCCATCCCGCTTTCTTTTTGTTGTTGTTGAGGGGGGAGAGGGGTGAATAGTCATCAGTTTTGTAGGTGAAGGAAGATTCCATTAGCATTCATGAGAATGTGTAGTTGGCGAGCGCCCATGGTAATAAGGTTTGAGAGCGGACAGGTTGGCGATGGGGGACCGCCCCCATATAAAAGCGTCTTCATGCGATACCGGGATGAAAAATATATATTACTACACCACTACCAAAATATTCGGAAATTTGTTTTGTATATTTAACTTATCTTTGAAAAGATTAATTTTCTATAAGTAAATAGCTTGAAAAGAAGGAACTTGCGAAAAATGGTATGTTGCATTAAATTGAGTACTTTTTCTATTCTATATATAGGAAAAATAGATGTATTGAAATATACGTTCATATCATTAATTCCTCTTGCATGAAAACTCTCGTAAAAACTTCACAATTCTTTGAGTGAAAAAAATTTGGTCGAAGAAATGTTTTATGATACCGACAATAACTACATAAAATTCTTCTGAAATCTTTCTGATCAGTTGCCTCGAAAAGCAAAACGTGTTTCCTTATCCATGTTCATTTATTGCAGAAAAAAAACCTTTAGATTTTAAAATTGGAGCTTCGAGGGGCACTTTTAGGTCTACCTGTGTGTCAATTTTCAGGGCTACAGACGGGTATGAAGACAGGAAAGAAATAGCCTATGTTTTCAGCAGTGTTCTAAAGTATAAGTGTACCAAATTGGGTGTGGATGAATCAAACGGTGTAGATTTGTATAGAGAATATCACACAAATCCTTTTTTATATAGATAGAAGATTCACTAGTGAGTGCATACGTTAATGTAACCAGATTCAAATGTGGATTGTACGTCCACAATAGCCTTTTTTTAGCACGCTACGTGCATTCGAATCCACAATCATCAGAGCGTGCTCGAGAGCAGACCGAGGGAATCCCTTACAGATTTACAGCCGATCAGAATCCGGGTCAATCCGAATTAATCTGAATCCAATTGAAAATGACTAACGAAAATTCAGAAAAGCCGCATCTATAAAAAGTTTGTTAGTCTGAAGACCTTCAACAGTCTACCTGAATCCAGAGTGTTCCGCTTCAAAACACCCCCCGACAATCATTTTCATCTGAATTCAGATTGATTCGTATTGACTCGACTCTACGTATTAGTGTGCAGGGACACTTACGAGGTTATTCTCTAATGTTGTTGGATGAGCGTTCACACTAATGAATCCAATTACATGTTAGGCAAGCCACACATCACTCCAAGATAAGTCCTACGACACTAAATTGACTAAACTAGGCATGGGTACCGAAAGGCTTTCGGTACAGAAACGGAGTACGTCTGCGCATGTCGTATATTTTGTCGCACGAACTCCAATGTGTGCCGGGGCTAAAGTAAGTCACACAATTGGTCCAACACCAATCCTGCTACGCTAAACTTTCTGAAATACGCATGGGTATCGATTGATTTTTCTGTACAGAAGGTAGGTATGCGTTTAATTAACGCCACACTGGAGCAACACAACGGACTATTGGCAACAGTCCGGGTCCAATCCAGAAAGGAGAGCACCGAAGACACCACCACTTAACTTTAAACAAAGGCCAGATGGCGAGGTCACACCTGAACTGGCACCCCACTCTCCAAACTTCCATCCAACGCCAAAATGTTTTTCCTGTGTTTAAACGAAGTGCTTATGAGCATGTCGTATGTTGCTCCAGTGTGGGATCGATGTTACGGTTCGTCCGTGAGTACGCGACTTCTTGAGTCGCGTATCTGCCATGAATCTACACTTGGATCTCTATCGGACAGAATCGTTGGCCTTTGTTTCAGATTGAAACTGTCCATCCTCTCCCTCAGCACACATCCCACCCTCACTCGGGGGCCTATAAAGATTTTCCAACAAGGCCCGCCGCTTTTCGGGGACGACACCCTGACACCCGGGTGCCCCGTGCCCCGCGGTGACGAACGAGCTCGGGGCCCAGCGGGACGATACGGGAATTAAAAAGGGACCACGTTGTTCTCTGACTTTTTTATGGACACGAGTGCCTTTCTCCCATTGTGGACGGGGGGCCGGGCTCGAACCCAGGCAGCCGTATAATGCCTCTGCTCAGGAATCCTGGTGGGGGACCTTTTGTAATGGGGCGGTGTGTTTGCAGATTCACTTGGGTGGTTCGGTGAGGGGTCAGGGGCCCTCCGGTTCCGATTCAGATTCAGTGTGGGCGATCTAATAAGATTTGGGAACCCGACGTGCTACGGCACCTACTGGCCAGTCAATGTGTGGAAAGTTATGGTGGCATAAATCCATCGGAAAAGCAAACCGCGCTGTACCCGCCGAGAGTTGGTTCCTTTGTTAACTTTATTGTTGTTGCTGTTGGTGGTGGAGTGATGCTTCTCTCAGTTCGAGGGCCCGTAATAGTCAGGAGGGATTTAAGAGATCTCATACGAATGAAGATTTGAGCGAGGTAGATTATTCAGCAATTTTAAATTGTCAGTACACTGTTTACAATACTTCCTTAACTTCTTCAGACATTTCTTGGTGGTTGGCAGAAAATGTCCTCACGAGTATTTAGGTAGGTATTTGATTTACGTCACACTGGAGTAACACAATGAGCTGTCAGGAGCAAGGATCAATCACGGAGAAAAAGAACCGAGGACAACACCTGGCAATTTTGAACCACAGTCAGATGAAGACCTTAGCTGGCACTTCCACGTTCCAAACTACCACACTACACTAACGTGAGGACGTTTGAGACCACAACAGATTTAACCCGCATAAACGATGGTCTTTGGTGGAGCCGAAGTCTCGAACATGCAACCCTCCGTTTGCTAATGCGTTACTTCTCCAACTCGGCTGCCTATGCTCACATATGGTTAGGCAAGCTAGACATTGATATAAAATGCTGTAAGGACATACGAAACGTGCTCCGTTTCTTTACATAAGTAAAGTATAGCATCTGTACCCGTGCATTTTTCATCCCATCCAGCATAGCAAATGGTGTTAATCCTTTATGTGGTGAGCATTACTAGATCCAGCGCAAAGTGAAAAAATACAATTACATTTTTTCGAGAAGTCCATGAGGTGCGTTTTCTTTTATCAGTCGTGAAGTATGCATTCGAATGGTGTGCTGGTGATGTGGAATATTTTGAGCTTTGGTAGTAGTTAAGAGGTAGAGTTGGAGCAATACAAAGGGGAATTGTTGACGTTCCGGGATTAACCCCCGAAGAGAAAGATCCGAAGACACCACCAGGTAATTTTGAACCATGGTCAGATGACGAGGTCACACCTGAGCTGTTACACCACTCTCCACAATTCTACACATCACGCCAACGTGAGGACACTTGCGACCCCGACAGATTCCCGAGCACTCGAGCTAAAACTAAAAAAAAAAAACATCACAGGCACTGCCGGATTCCGAGAGCAAAAGTGTGTTGCCAGATTCCAATATACTCAAGAATATATATGTATATATATATATCCACACAAGTTTTCAAAGACAGATTTTTCATTGATTATTTTATTTTATTTTAATTTTTAACTTGTTTTTTATTTTATTTTAACTTCAGTAATAATTGGTAATCATTAGTTAACGTCGTACGAGAGCCACACAACGGGCTATTGACGACGGTCCGGGATCAATCCCATAAAAGAAAGATCCGAGGACAACACCTCGTAATTTTGAACCACGGTCAGATGACGATGCAACATCTGAGCTGGCACTCCACTCTCCAAACTTCCACACAAACCCAATGTGAGGACTTTCGGCCACGACAGATTTAAGGTGCACCAGCCGCCTCTACACCATACGCTTACAAACATCCATGCCCGAACCAGGAACCTTCCGATCTAGCCTATACCGGTTGGTCGGCAAACTTGTATTTCAGATAATATCACATTCGAAGAAATTACAAATTTTCAGGGAGAATGAGTCATTTTTTAAAAGTACGAGCTTTGTTTAAACATTTCACGCGAGAAACGAAACGCCACGAGTCAAAATGAAAGCATACTTTACACGCTCTCTCTTTCTGTGCCTAAAAGACGTGCGATTGTTCATTTGTGTCTTCTTGCCACTCTGTAGACGCTACAATTTAAGGTGCAGAACGAAGTCTCAGCGAAAGCAGAAATACATTTTCATTCATTTAGACGACCTGCCTTCATAATTGGCCGCGATTCGAGGCACCATCTCACAGGAAACTGAGCCTTAAAGAATTTTTCTTCAAGTCCATTCCTCTAACGCCTCTTGAAGCAACCGAAAGAAGGCAGAAGAAAGAAGAAAGAAGTATCCCATTTGCGGCTCGGAGCTAGAAATTCTGAATGAAAACTTGTACGATGATGGGGGAGATTTACAACCTGGTCGAAAGGTTGACAGTTGGTAAAGTTCAAAGCGCCCCGCTGGCCCAACAGGAAGCTCGCGCAGTGAGCACCAGAACTCGGAAAATAATAACACCACCACCAAAAAGAAGGAAACATAAAAATGCTTTAACTATAACCGTACCGGGGAAGGCACAAAAAATCGCCTCTTCCAACAAGCAGAACATCAAAAGTTTACGTCAAAAAAGTTGTCGGACAGGCTCGCGCGATGAAGGCAGCGGGCCGTCGGACAACAGGTGTCCTTTATTTTATGAGGGGAATTATGTGCTTGCTGTCGTCCTTTGGCAGATCAGCGTCTTCGATGAAATGGAAATGCGGACTCCTTTCTTTTATTCCTTTAATGGCTTGAATGGAGCTTGCGTGTGCGGTGGGAAGGAGGAGATAGCTCAACTTTTATGAGATGGTTAACGTTTGCATTCAAGCAAGTTTTAAACTCTGATGCCGAACCTCAGCCGAAGAGTCAGTGGCACAGGTGTGGGTTTGCCCACTCTGCCACGGTGATGCATGTTAGGTGACTTTTGCGTCCTTCAGAATCGTCTTCGCTATTGTTTTGGGAAGGTATTTAATTAACGTCGCACCGGGAAAACACAATGGGTTATTGCGATCGTTTTTGGAATTGCGTAGCAATCACCAGAGGTTGGCGATAATTATTTTTATTTGATAGTGATTTGGCACACAGGTAGTCCTAATTTTTTTGTGAATTTCATGTCCAGTCTGAATTGTCAAATTTAATCTAGAATATTTTAAAATGGATTTATTAGTTTTTTTCTCTCTTGAAGTAACTTTTTTTAAATCTCTTTGGAACTGTGCCAAGTCTGACGACAGTGTTCTCGAGTTCAGATCGTTACAGAGTTCAGATTCATTTTGATTTCCCGGAGAGATGCCCGTTTCATGTCGGATGGAGGTGGGCCTCATTCTTTAAATTAATGTTTTTTCTCACACACAGATGAGTCTGTGGTGGAAGGATTCAGACGACATGCACGTGTCATATTTTTTTGCAAATTTAATATGTCCAGATGGATTTTTAAATTTTAATCTATAGTATTTTTCAGTTAAATTAGTGGTACTTATTTAATACTAGCCATTTCGAGGCCGGTTGCCTGTGGTGTTGGTTTGTGAAGCAAACCAAATAGGAATACGTAACAATCACCGGGGGTTGGCGAGCGTTAGCGAGCAGTGGTCACACCTGACCCCACGAAAAGAACTGTCATTGGAAACGCCGTGCTGGCCACGCAGTGGCTAGTGCTATATGAAATTTCCCCCTCCACAGAACGTCTGGAGAGCACAAAACAAGGAATGTTTTTTCTCACCTCGTCCTGGAGATTCATACACAGGACGCATTTATAAAACCTTGCTATTTAATATGTCTGAATAATAATAAAATAAAATAATCAAAACTGATATAGTACTAAGCAATCTATTTTTTCTAACTGTCTTATAAGTTTTTTTATTCTTTTAATCCTCTGAGAGGTGCACACTTATATATCCGTTCTGCAACAGGGCCGTGATGGCCCAGTCATTAGCAACCTTAGGATTGCAAGTTCGAAACTCGATCCAACTAAACAACGTCGCGATCGTGGGGACTGGTGCATGTTAAATCTGTCGTGATCTCAAGTGTACTCAAGTTGTAGTGGTGTTCACATTTGGAAAGTGAGGTTCCAGTTCAGTTGCTGACCTCATCATCTGACATTGGTACAAAATTACGATGTGTCGTCTTCGGATCATTCCTTTCGGGATTGATCCCGAACCGTCGCCTATATCCCATTGTTTTACTCCAGTGCAACGTAAATTAAAGCTACCTACGTACCGTTCGGCAACGGAAAGTCTTCCATGCATCCCTTTAAACAGTTTTGATCTTTCTTGACCAATAGAATGATTACTTTAAGTAATAGAACCGTATGATTATTTTAAGTAACAGATATAGTTAGTTATTGAATGTGATGGGTAAAAGATAATACTACCCTACTCGGAAACCTCGTGACGTTCAGGGGTTGAATATTTAAGTTCTATTTTGGACAGAGCGACTCATCATCCTCGTCTGCCCCAAATCCTCAAAAGTCCATCTTCGTTTCTTACATGAATTGACAATCAATATTCAATTTTTTTTTAAATAAAACATTTTTGCCCATAAAAGGTTTAGCCCCTGGCATAAACGGCTTCGCTAGTCAGGTGAATAAACGCACATTGAAAGTGTTATCTGATTGGAATAAGTGATTATTCCAGTCTTATAATTTGTTGCATTGAAGAGTCGATGAGTGATTGTTACATTGAATAGTCTTCGCGCTAATTTAAGGTGAATGAGCTCATCTCTGATTTGTTCATCACTCGAAGGTCGAACTAATAATTAATTGTCTGGATCTTGCGCTTTCTCGCAAACTTTTCCTCTTTTGTATTTAATGAAAGAAGATACAGCGTAATAAGAGTGTTGCGAATTACATTAACTGATTTGTTACGATATGAAAGCTTTGGAAACGCATCCTTTTTGCAATGTGATGTTAACGAAATTCCCAGTATATTAATTTCAGATTGATCGTTAGTTATCAGTCTTAGATTTTATCGTATAATTTGCATAATTTACTTTGGATATTGCAATCTTATATGTATAAAAAAAGGATGTGTGTGTATGTGTGTATATTATTTATACAAATCTACACCGTTTGACCAATCCAGATCGAATGTGGTACATTTATACAGTAGAACACTGCGGAAAACATAAACTATTTCTTTCCTGTCTTCATACCCATCTGTAGTAATGAAAATTGGCACACAGGTAGTCCTAATAGGGCCCCTCGAAGCCCCAATCTTAAAATCTAAAGTTTGTTTTCCTGCTTTAAATGGACATGGACAAGGAAACACGTTCTACAGGGTTTGTGTATGAGTTAACACAGGGAAATATCGCGGTCCTATTTTAGCTGTCGCGGTTGGAAACACGTTCTACAGAGTTTGTGTATTTGAGTTAACACAGGGAAATGTCGCGGATTTTCAGACAAACAAACCTTTCCAAATTCTGTTTCATGGTACATTTTGGGATCACTTTAAAATGTAGCTCATTGCCCCATTTTGGCTTTAATCTTATTGGCTTTGGTCAATAAACTATCATATTGTCAACTCACAACAAGCACACTAAGTCAGAATTTCAAGAAATGAGGTTTTTTTTTACATTTTCTACAAGATGGTGGTAATTTTGACTGGTGAAGTCCACGAAGTAACTTTTTTTGTATTAAGGTTAGCTTTCTTCTGGAGAAACACATTTAGTCAGAATAATTTGTTTTCCTTCGTTTTCTTGCAACTTTTTTTTGCGTGTTTCACGTGTTAGCCGACATTATATCAATTTGGAATTCATTTTTTGGAAGCTTTATTAGCGAAGTCCTAAAATCTAGTTAAAAAAACAAGTCAAGTGAATGAATGCGTACAGAACACACGTTCCGCAGTAGAAATACTACCATCTACTATTAGCAAGACTGTTGAATGCAAAATTAAATTTAGCAAGACTACTGCGACTAGATAGGGCTACCCTCTAAGATACAGATTTCAAGTCCAAAGACTACAAAGCCTATTGCAAGACTACTGCGACTAGATAGGGCTACTCTCTAAGATGCAGAGGTCAAGGCCATAAAGACTACAAAGCCTATTGCAAGACTCCTAAATAGTTTACTACTATGCCAAACCCCAAAAGTACTACTTTAAAAGTATGCTTTTAGAGTTTGGTTAGTATGAGACAAACTACGAGACTACTAAGTCGTTGTCTACAAGTACAAATTGTGCAAGACTATTGCTACTAGGGCAAGCTTCCTTTTAACATGTGGATCAAAGATACATGTAAAAACACGACAAAAACATACTGTAAGAATAATACTAAATAGAGGACTACTAGGACAAACTACAAGAGCACAGATTTCAAGTATAAGACTACTAAGTCGTCGACTGCAAGTTCAAATTCTGTATGACTGTTCTTACTAGGACAAGCTTCCTTTTAAGACGTGGGTCAAAGATACATGCAAACACACTATAAAAGCATACTGTAAGATTACTACTAAATATAAGATTACTAGAACGAACTCCAAGAGCACTGCTTTCATGTATAAGAATACTAAGTCGTCGACTGCAAGTGTAAACTGTACAATACTGTTGCTGCTAGAGAAAACTACTAAACTGTTGAGACAGAGGAATTATGCAAAAAGACGACAAGAGCAAACAATAAGATTAGGGTAAAATCCAAGATAACTACTTTTTCAAGTAAAAGACAGCAAGCTTGAATCGGCGAGACTACTAAGTAGCTAAAAGCTCGAGCTGCTTGTGCAAGACTACCTCTACTAGGGTAGGCTTCCCTATAAATGTAGGTCGCCGAAATATGCATTTACTAAGCAAGCTAACTTAAAAACGTGTAAAACACCAACACAGCTTCTTTTCGCTTGGAACGGAACTATTCTTATGTGGCTCCTCCCTTGAATCCCCCCTTAAGGTTCCCCAGAAACGCGAATGAAAAGAAGGGCAGTGCATTCGTGCGAGCTGCTATGCAAAACCCCAACCAACAATGCCGTCCGATCTCATTTAAATTCATACCTCCCGAGGGTGATGGGAAAGAAAACAATGCAAAATCAGACGACTCACGAGGACAGGACTAAGTGGTGTACCACGCGCCAAGCTGCCGAGGGGGAAAAAATATTTCAATTTCTTGCAAATGGACGTCGTTTCATTAATATTTTATCAGCTACCTATTTGCGTTTTATAACATAGTCACGACTCTGGAATCGACAATATATAACTCCCGGAAAAGCTCTTGCTGTTTTCTCAACGCTGAAGACGAGAAATGGGAACAGGCTGAAAGGAACCACGGTGTGATTTCTGTTTTTCGCTCAACAGCAACTTCTTCATCAATCGGATCTTCGGATTCGTCGCAACTTTAATGGATTACAACGTGAGCAGTCACAGTTTTCATGGTGAATTGCTCAATTAATTCACTCGAGGGCAGGCGAACTATTTCTTGTGACAGACTTAATTGTGCCTTACTTCCTGCTTTTCCATAATGGTAGGTAGGTTTTCAATTAACGTCGCTCCGGAGCAACACAATGGGATGTTGGCGACGTTCCGGGATCAATCCCCGATGGGACAGATCCTTGAGCAACACCACGTAATTTTGAACCACGGCCAGATGACGAGGTAACACCTGAGCTAGCACTCCACTCCCCAAACTTCTACACTCCAACGTGAGGGCTTTTAAGGCCACGGCAGATTTAGCATACACCAACCCCCTTTGTACACGATGGTCATTGGTTGGATTTGAACTCGCAACTATCGTTTCTTTCCGAATCGGGCTGCCGACCAACCGGTATAGTGGTTAAGGTGTTAGCCTCTAGATCGGAAGGTTCCTGGTTCTAATCCGGGTCCGGGCATGGATGTTTGTAAGCGTATGGTGTAGAGGCGACTGGTACACCTTAAAGCTGTCGTGGCCGAAAGTCCTCATGTTGGGTTGGTGTGGAAGTTTGGGGAGTGGGGTGCCATCTCAGATTTTGCTTCGTCATCTGACCGTGGTTCAAAATTACGAGTTGTTGTCCTCAGATCTTTCTCTTAAGAGACTGATCCCGGACCGTCGTCAATAGCCCATTGTGTTGTTCTAATACGACGTTAACTAAAAAATTATCAATTACCGAATCGGTCTACTTTCAATAACGGAGTCAAATGATTAGTGGATCGACGAATTGTTTAACAATCAAACTATTCTAGTTTTTCTTCAATTACTTGCTTTAACAATTTTTTGTGGTAAAGAATGAAAGGCTTTCAAAAGAGTGACATAGATTAAAAGACTTTTTTAAATTATCTATGGTAAAACAATTATCTCATCTTTCTACCATCCCGTACGACTAATATTCTTTTCAACCCTTTTGCTGTCCTTCTGGTCAAATAAGGCACGCAGCAATTCGTTAAATGTGCTCCATGAGTATATGTAGCCTATTCGATTCGAAATTATGTCAAAACCTGTTCCTGATTTTGTTATTTTTATCGAGCAAATAACACTTATGGCTAGTTTCACTTGTATTAGAGATAAATGCTGTCTAAAAAGTAAGGTGAAGGAAAATATTATAACTACTTCGTGGAAAGATCTGTGTTAGTCTGATTATGCAACTGAGTGCAGCCTGCTACTTACGATTGAAAAATTTTGTGCCCACAAAGATTTATCACTTACACTGCCCATTTTTTCATGATTTTTACTTTCATTTTACCTACACTGCCCATACAGATCGAGGTTACCTTAGCATGCAGTTTATCATCGTTTGGGTGGCATTTGACGTTTAATCTAATTGGTGTTGACCAATTATACTGTTTAAAAATTTAATAGATTGTCATACATCCATTTTGAATTCGTCTTTGGAATGTTTTCTGAAAATGGCCTTTAATCGTATTCTAAAAACAAGTCACCTTATGCCTCGTCCGGAATACGTACAGAAAACACTACTGCCACCTGCATTTAGCTCGGAAGAAAATGCCCCTCGTAGACTAAACTTGGAGATACTACCTTCCTGACAATCACGGGAGTATAGTAACTAAACCTCTTCAAGCAGTATAGCAAGCGAGCAGCTTGAGGGCTCTTCAAAGCAGTTTGTTCTAGAAGTGTAATATTTAGGAATTGAAGCTTTGTAATGTAAATGGTCATATTAATATTTCCTTCTCCGTTGAACAGGAGTGATTAAACACTATTTTCTTATTTTCACGTGATATTTTCGTCCTAGAAAAGATGTTTTCAAAACGTAAAATGTTTTCTTAAACATTGTAAAACAAACAAACGTAAAATGTTTTCTTAAACATTGTAAAACAAACAAACGTAAAATGTTTTCTTAAACATTGCAAAACAAACAAACGTAAAATGTTTTCTTAAACATTGTAAAACAAACAAACGCAAAATGTTTTCTTAAACATTGTAAAACAAACAAACGTAAAATGTTTTCTTAAACATTGCAAAACAAACAAACGTAAAATGTTTTCTTAAACATTGTAAAACAAACGTAAAATGTTTTCTTAAACATTTTACGTGCTACGGTAGCAACCGGAGAGTTGGAGTTCGACACTCGATTTAACCAGAGAACCGTGGTGAACATGAGGTCTGACGCACACTAAATATGTCGTGACCTAAAGTCTCTTCACGGTGCGGACATTTGGAGAGTGGGGTGCCACCTCAGATGTTGTTCTCGTTATCTTGACCGAGGTTCAAAATTACGAGGTGTGGTCCTCCGATCTTTTCCTTCGGAATAGATCTCAGGTAGTCTCCAATCATCAGTTGCTTTGCTACCGCGCGACGAAAGTTTGCCTTCACACCAATCTTAAACATTTTGTAACAAAAGGGAAATACTTCCTTGTAGGTTGGGCTTGTGTCTTTCAGTCACCTAATGCGTGATTCCCTGTCAAAATTCCAAGACAAAATAGAGTTGCAGCACAACTATTTTCTTTTATGAATCTCAGATTCAACCTCGACAGCTCTGGTCTCCGAGGAGGAAAAGCGATGGCTCCTTTCCGCTTAGTCACCCCGTTCCCTCCAAGACGTAAAAACCGTCGTCGACACAACGCCGATAAAACAATAAACAACGCAAAGACCTCAACGACGTCCTTTCTTCCTCCGATTCTTTTTTTATCAACTGTGTTTATTAAGGACAAATCAGGTTTGACGCCACCGACAATTCCACCGCCACCCCCCTCCTCATTGGTGACTCCTGAACCCGGAACGAATCGACGCGCATGGAAACCAGGTGGTTTGATGCCCCGGGGTGGCTTCTTTTGCGGGATGGAATAAAAGAGGGAAGTGAAATGAAGAGCGTGAATCCAAAACGACCCGGAGAGATACATCGGCGGAATAAATTAATAAGGGACGGGGGAAAGTGTTAACGATCACACGATGATGCTAGTGAAAACGGGTAGACCGCTTTTCATAATCGACTGTGGTATGGGTCGCTGTGTTCGGATCGAAATTAGCTATTAGAGACTGAGGATTTAGTTCAGAGGGTTTAGTCTAGAGACAGAGTTGAATTCAGCAGTTCTTAAAAGCAGCTATTTGTTGGGAATAACAGTTACGGAATTTGACCGATTAAACTAATTCGGTTTTGTGATTGATCAGTTTGTGAGATGTAGAGTTGCTTCCACTGAATCAGGGGTGTAGCCTGGTTGGAAGGGCATCGGTTTAACAACCTTAGAGTTGCGAGTTCGAATCCGGTCGAAGACAACCGTGTAAAAAGGGGGCTGGTGCACGTTAAATACATCGTGGCCTCAAAAATCCTCATGTTAGCGTGGTTTGGAAATTAGAAGAGTGGGGTGCGAGCTTAGGTGTGGACCTCTTATTTGATCATAGTTCAAAATTACGAGGTGTCGTCCTCGGACCTCTCTTCGGGATCGATCCCGGACCTTCGTCATCAGTTTTTCAGCACAAAACAATTTCAACTACATCTTCATAATCCACTCTACAGGGTGTCATCAAAATAATGGAAACACACTGGATTTATAAGGAATCCTTTACTAATATGGCTGTTTATGAAGGTGCCTCCTAACTGTAATTATTGACACGGGAGAATCCAGATGCTGATTGAGCTTTGCGGTCACTTTGGCTGCAGTTGTTTTCTTTTTAGACATTACAATCCGCTTCAATACCCGTCGGTCTCTTTCACTCAGCTTCTCCTTCCGTCCACTATTGTGCTTTGCCGAGCTTGTCTTGCCGCGCTGTGTGTACGCTGTCATGACTTTAGACACCGTAGTTAAAGAAACGCCTAAAAGCTGGGATGTTTCGGTCACAGTTGCTCCAACTAGTCGGGCTCCTACAATTTGGCCTCTTTGAAAGTCTGTGAGATCTGACATATTACGCTTTTGACAAAAATCCACGACGAATACAACTTTACTAAAGCTACTTCATACTACCATTATATATAGTACTTTTTATGTTAAAAAAACTGGTAGCTAAGATTATATTTTAATGTTTAGAAAGCGCATTCTTAAAAGTCACTTTTATTCATAGATGCTTCCATTATTTTAATAACCATCTGTATATTTGGCCAAGCTTCGCCAAACACAAGTCACACGACGCGCACACACACATACACAAAAGCATTACTGTCACAGGAGTTAGAAATACACACAGTGTAAAGTTACGGGAAACGCGCCTACAAATCGCAGGTTGCTAGAGTACTGAGAAAATCGAGTTATTCACGTCACCCCCTTCTCTGTTGCGAGTGAAATCATAATAAATCAGACTCACAGCGCCACTCAGTGAAACACACGAACGTCACTTCCAAACGCCCGTTCCCATTCCTCACTTCGATCTATGTTTAAACACCGACAACTGACCCCTTCCCCGCCATCCAATCACACGACAGCAAGTCGTCCGTAAAAAAAAAATACCTCGCGGAGAAATCACCCCATTTAAACCGACTAGGTGTCAATGCGCACATTTCCTTTCCACCCTAAACTCGGATCACCCACCAAATTAAAATGAAAATAATAACCCTCCCCGAAAATAAAAAAGTTGGAACTGTAATGAAGTGAAGAAAATGAAACGATCTGTCCTGTTGTGTGCCGGGGTAACCTATATAGTTAGTAATACCTCGGCGAGATGGTACAAAAGGAAAGGTGGGCAGAGCAAAATAATAGCGATTACGTGCTCTGGGGTTCGAAATTAAGTCTACGGAGGCTCGGTGATATAATTTATCGTCTGAACATGCAGTCCGGCTGTCTTTTGGAGGGCCGTGACTGATTCCTGAGGACGACGGTGGTGGTTTTTGCGCCGCATTATCATTGCTCACCCCCCCTTCCCGTAAGATAATGCCTTTTTTTTCTGTAATGATCTCACCCTCCTTTTTATGTGGAGGCATCGCCTTGAAATTGGATCGTCGTGCGGGGAGGTTTTAAACAATGCGCTGTGCGAGGATGGGAGGTGTGAATTGTTTTCACAATGGGCTTGGAATTGCGCGACGGTTAATCAGTTGAGCGAGATTGTTGGGGTTATTCTTAAACAATCTCGCCTGTTTCGTGGGGGTGGAAATGAGGTTCCGTCGGAATGAGGGGGTCTGGGTGAATCTGTCGCCTTTTAATCGACCACTTTCCGCCGAGGGATTTTAGTTTATGGCTGCGGCCTTGTTTTTAATTCAGTTGCGAGATTGTTATTTTAAATAAATCCTTCCGCGACTCCCTCGTAAGGGCGATAAATAAAAGGTTTAGTCCGAAAACGGGGGGTCTGGATTAAAAAAAATGTGTTGCGCTACCGCGTTCACAATTTCTTGTTATGACTGGCTCGTTTATGTAGTAGCTACAGCTTTTGGCTTTTTGTATGTTTTGGTTCTATTTGATGAATACTCATTGTCAACATCGATTTATTTATTGATAAGCAATGGGATACCATGTCTTCCTTGAAATCTATAAGGAGGTGTTCATTGATGCTTGTACATGGGATTCATAAGTTCGTTTGATCGTTGAATTAACGTCACTCTGAGACACGACGGGGTATCCGGGATCAATACACATGGGGAATATCCAAGGACAACGTCTCGGTATTTTAAACTCCGATCAGATGACAAAGTCGACCCCTGAGCAGGCACTCCACTCCCCAAACTTCCACACCATGCCAACGATAGAACACACATTTGAGGCCTTTAGAGATTTCAAGTGAACTAGTCTCCCCGTTCACGACGGTCTTTGGTAGGATCGAGTTTCGAACTAGCACCCCTCTAGTTGCCAATCTGCTGTTCTTCTATAGCCCACTCCTAACGTGTTTCAAAATTACGTGGTGCTATCCTCGGATCTAACCTTAAACGGATTGATCCTGGACCGTCGTCAATAGCCTGTTGTGTTGCTTCAGTCCGACGTTGATTTAAATACCTACCTACCTACCCATTCCTAAAAGGATCAATCACCAACACCCATGTACTTACAACATTCATGTGCTGCAAAACTATTGTAAATGTAATAAGCCAGCGTTATGGGTTTAATGTGAGATAATCTTTTGAGTATGATGTGTATGAATTAGTGATTTGCACTTCAAGTAATAGCTAATTTGGTAATTTTTTAATTAACGTCGTACTAGAGCAACACAACGTGCTATTGACGACGGTCCGGGATCAATCCCCTAAGGGAAATATATACAAGGACAACATCACGTAATTTTGAACCACGGCCAGATGACGAGGCGACACCTGAGCTGGCACCCCACACTCCAAACTTCCACACCAACCCAACGTGAGGACTTTCAGCCATGAGAGATTTAAAGTGCACTAGCCGCCTCTACACCATACGCCTACAAACATCCATGCCCTGACCCGGATTCGAACCAGGAACCTTCAAATCTAGAGGCTAACACCTTAACCACTATACTGGTTGGTCGGCTTCGTATTTCAAGAAAAGAAGCACTGTTCCCAATCGATTTTGGTAAATTTCTTGGTTGGAAGGAATTTTTGGCAACGACATGATCCCACAAACCAATCGGATGAAAACATCAAGACTTCTTTAATGGTCATTCCACTTTCCTCGGTATATCAAAGGTTTTTCTATATTCTTTTTCAGGTCGTACTCCCTGCGCATCGACGCAAACACATCAGGTCACACTAAGTACTGTCCAACTGCTTTTTTAAAGTCTCAAGAAATGCGCTTTTATTCGTCCATAAGCGCACCCGTATCGAATTCCAGAACGAGGACACCCATAAAACCCAACACGACCGTTAGGGCCGAGCGTCGTTTAATCTTCCCGGCACCAAATGGCGAGTGGAGGTGAGCCCGTAAGAGACACCTCTGGACCTGCCGGGTGTCTTTGGCCTCATAAAAGGATTTTGATGATGCCCGACTTGTCATAAGTAACATAAAGGAGCCATTAAAGGAAGGACATCAAAGGACGGAGGGGCGAGGATTAACTCGTCGACCTGCGTGGAGCTGTCCCCAAATGTGGCTGTGGGCGAAAAGAAGTTGACTTGCCATAAAATGCAAGTCGACCTCAACTGTGGCTGCTGGAACACGGGCACCTAACTCGAGCGGCTGTCTCCAACGCTGAGCATGTGCCCTTGACGTGGTCGAAGATTGGCTTGTTGACTTTTACATTCCTCTCTGGTAGGATTTCTCTCTTCTGGTATAGCGAAACCTTCTAGGAGTGTGTATCCTTTTACTTGACGTTGTTTAGGTTTACTGTGCCAAATATGACCACAAAATGTAAGCTATCCACTGGTAGGTAGATATTTAAATAAAGCCACAATGAAGCAAGACAACCAATAAGAAATTTTAATATTCAAATTTTAATCCTTTTTGGATTACTATTAATTTAATCGTAAATTATTTGCTATAAACTGGATAGGTAAACAGATAGAGAGATATTTCAAATAAAACTTCGTACTGAAGAAACACAACGGGCTATTAATGACAGTGTGGGATCAATTCCAAAAGGAAAGATCCCAGGACAACTCCATGTAATTTTGAACCACGGTCAGATGACGTGGTCACACCTGACCTGGCAGCCCCTTCTGTACATGACGGTCTTTGGTTAGATTCTAACTCGAAATCTTCTCCTTCCTCCCGGTCACTCAGCCGACCAGGCCACCGCGGTCTTTAATTAAAAGGGAAAAACATTAAGAAAGAAAGTACAAATTGCGGTTTTTGATGAAAATCACCGTTGTGGTATTGCAACCCCTTTCACACAGGGGAGCTTCTGTAGAGATTGTTTAGAAGTTAGTAAACAACACTTTTCGAGGACACCCACACCTCTCTCCTTGACTTATCCACTAGTACAGGTGTTAGCGTTTCGATCAGGTGAGTCGTAAAAATGAAATAATAATAATTATAAAAAAAATAATAATTTTTAATTACAGGCTCATTTTGAATTTAATTTTTGAATGTGTTAAAATCTTGTACCAGTGAAGCCAAATTTCTATTTAATATGCAAGCGGTTTGACGAGATATCTCGTCCATTAAGATCCGAACAATTTTGCAAATGACGAGATATCTCGTCATATAAGATATTGCCGATTTTTTTACTGTGACGAGGTTGAGATCGGGTTAGTTTTCTTCCAAAGACGAGATTTCTCGTCCATTAAGATCTGGTTTTACTAATGACGCGATAACTCGTCGAGACAATCACCACGAGGGTCAAATGAAAAAGCGACAGAAATTTGTTTCCGTTGTTAAAATTTTTTACTTCGATAACTTAGTTAAAATCAATGATTGTGTTTATAGGAAAACCTAATGCGAAAATGACATTTTAACTTTGCAGAATCGAAAATATCCTTTGCCGATAAGTTTTTGTTTCAGCGAGTTTTATTAGATTAATAGTACTGACTACACAATAAAATAATTGACACTTTTAGTAAAATAATCTCTCTATTTATCTCTACTCTCTCCCTCTACTCTCCATTCCCTCTCCCTCTCTTTCTTTCCCCACAATAAGGTCACATAACCACACATTTAAAAATTGCGGATACACATTGTTTCCTGCGTTGAAAAAAATATCGTGAATACGGTCATCATATTTAACAATAACAGAATGATTGATTAGAACTAGTTGAAATGTCATTTATTTCCCGTTTCTTCGCGGTGAGCACTGAATACTAAGTGTACTTAGAAGACGAAGGGAATGTCATATGTAATTACAATTCAAATACGTAACGGAAAATTAATATTCTGTTCAAGTTATATGATTAGCATAATTACAACTACTTTAATTCCGTTCTTAACAAAATACACGAATCCTTTAAATTTAATGAAGATCATTTTAAACTTTACACAGTTCTACAAAATGGATTTTGCTTGTTAAAGTCCAACACATGACTACGTTTCTATTCTTACGCTTGTGTTTGATAAATTGTTGTTGATTGTGTAGAAGGACCTTGTCATGACGTAATGAAGGTAAGTAGGTACTTAACTAACGTCGCACTGAAGCAACACAACGGGCTATTGGTGACGTTCCGGGATCAAACCCAAAGGACTCGAGGAGGATACCACGTCATTTTGAACACAGTCAGATGACGAGGTCACACCCGAACTCCACCTCTCCAAACTTCCACGCCACGCCAACGTGAGGACATTTGAGGCAACGACAGATTAACGTGCACCAGACCCATATACAGGACGGTAAGAAGGTATATTATCGTACACGACGGTATTTGGTTGGATTTGATCTCGCGATCCGTTAATTCGAAAGTTTTAGGTTGGGTAATTAGCAATTTTTAATCAACAGCGTACTAGAGCAACACAACGAGCTATTGACGACGATCTTGGATCCATCCCCTAAGGGGAATATCTGAGGGCACCACCAAGTCATTTTGAACCCTGGTCAAATGACGAGGTAGCCCCCGAGCTGGCCAAACTTCCACACCAACCCAACGTAAGGACTTTCGGCAACGAAAGATTTAAGATGCACCAGCCGCCTCTACACCATACGATTACAAACATGCATGCACTGACTCGGATCCGGACCAGGAAACTTCCGATCCAGAGGCTAACACCTTAACCATTTGACCGTTTGGTCGGCGTCTTAAGTTGGGAAATTATTTATTTGTGTTACCTACCTGGGTCCGAATAACGACGTTTCTTCATTTGGCATAAACCTACCACATGCTAACCGTGTGGTTAGTATCGAGACCCGCAACTCAACAAGCTTTATGTTCGAATCCCAGTCGTCATGGATGTTCGTAGTGGTTCGGAACCCCTGTTAAACCGTACAAGTCTCAGTCTAACTAACCCTCGAAAATTAACCGTAGAGCGACAATCTGAACTAAATTGCTTGAACTAGAAACCTATACTAAATAAAGGTCATCCATTTGTAGATTAGATCAAACTGTATAATTTAAATATCTATAGTATTACTTATAAAGCATCGTAAGAGAGGTAACCGAATTGGTAGACCCTAGACTCAATTCAAGACATGTGAATCGACTTTTGAAAAATCAAAACAAATGAATGCTGAATGCACTTTTGAAAAGTTAAGACAAATGAACGCTGAATGCACTTTTGAAAAATAAAAACAAATGAACGCTGAATGCACTTTTGAAAAATTAAGACAAATGAACGCTGAATGCACTTTTGAAAAGTTAAGACAAATGAAAGCTGAATGCACTTTTGAAAAATTAAGAGAAATGAACGCTGAATACATCGATCTTCCAATGAATGAGCATATGACCGCAGCTCCATGTTATTTCTTCCGATCACTCGGTTAGAAGATGTGTTGCATGTTATCTGGCGAAATCACGAACGCTGATGCAGGACTAATTGACGAGCTTGATTAAAACCACGTTTGTGCTTCGAAAGCCAATTGGTTCAATTCGATTCCCAAGTTCACGTGACTTCTTCAGCGACTCCTCCCACCAAGCTCCGTCTTTTTCAACAAAATGTAAACGGCTGAATCGGTTGGACTTAATCTAAGTATTCAGGTTAGATTTGAATCCGATTGTTCCGAAACAAGACTTCTTCGGTGAGCGCTCAAAGTAACGTTTCTGAAATTTTGTAACCAGAATTAAAAATAATTTAACCCTTTAAGGGGTTTCACACACGCATTTATCCATTATTGAACTCTTCAAGAAGGACTTCTAACCAGTTTTGACTTCCTCGGTCAATAGAACTTTTCCTGTGATTCTTTAAACCAACAGACGTGGTTATTTAGTTTTCGAGGGTTTAAATCAAGGCTAAACTAACTAGGAAATCGTGTGACGCTCAATGGGTTAATACCCAATTCACACACTGAATGCTACCAATAAACTCCAATAGGATCACCGACAGTTCTGAGCCACTGATCTCAAAGCCTATGACGTATTCCCCCGATTCGAAGAGCAGAAGGGGGTCTAACAGAAACGAATGACCTGGAAAACTTTCACTCTTCCATTACCTTGACCCCACCCTGCCCATTCCCCAGGGTGGCCTGATTAGTGACCGGACATTAGAGGGTTTTCTCTCCCGGATCAGGGAAAGGGAATCCAACCCTTGTGCCCGAGCCTTATCGAGTTGCCACCGGGTTTAATTATCCCTGACTTTGACCAGTGGTCAGCGGTCGACCGCAAGAGACCCCAGGCGATGCTTTCCCCCGCTCGCCGACCCCCACTCGGTGCCCTGGGGGGCCATAGGGATTTATTTAAGAGCCAAGATCCCGAATCGCCTGGCTGAGTTCGCGCTGTTGTTGGTGAAGGGAATTTATTGTTATTTGGATGGGCTGCCCGCACCTGCTCTCTTCGTGGTTTTTGACGACATCGATATACTGTTTGGAACTGGAATATCGATTGGGGAGCATCGATTGAATCGCGCTTTAGTTAAGAGTGGAGAGATATCGTTTTTAAAACTCTCCCGACTAAAAATCACCCGTTACTGCGAAACTGTTCCACTAAGGTAGGTATGTATTTTCAATTAACGTTGTACTGGAGGAACATAGCGGGCTATTAGCGACGGTCAGGGATCATGCCCAAAGAGAAGAACCGGAGGACATGAGATTTTGATGATTTTGAGCCACGGTCAGATGACGAGGCAACACTTGAGCTGGTAACCCACTCTCCAAATTCCACACCACGCCCACTTGAGGACATTTGATGCTACGGCAGATTTAACGTGCACCAGGCCACTGTGTACACTACGGTAGCTTGGAATCGAATTAGCAACCCTACTGTTGTTGCACGAAGAATCAGACGTGATGTCTGTATGTATGGTAATACATATAAATTATGACTGCTGCCGCGCATTGAAACTACGTCATCTACAACTTGTTGGTCGCTAGCATAGAGGAAAAAAAAGGTAGTAAGCATTTAATACTTGTATGTGTCCAGAGGATCACATGTGACTAGTACCTTAGATAGCTTTCGTCGGTCGGATGGAAACAAACATTCATCCTCTGATTGGTCCACGCGACATAGAAGGAGATTTTCAGACCCTTTTCGTCTTCACTAGAAATGGACGTTTACATATCTTTTTGTTGCATCACCGACGATAATGGGCGATAAATCGGTCAATCAAATGATTTTTCTCTGAGTAGTCACGTGATTACTAGTCGACACGTTTGGCACACTTCTGAAGTTCCTCTCAATATCAATTATTAGTCTACTAATATTTCACGCCTTTAGTTTCCGGCGTAGTGTAGAAAAAAACCCCGAGCCAAGGAGAATACGGACTTTCTGCGAAACTTCTAAATCCACGGAGAATAGATGCTACAAAATTGAGACGCCATAGCTCAGTTTCGACTTTCATCAACACAATTCGTAATCCACGCTTAAAGGAATCTGGCGCATTGTTAACTCCGATCTTTATCACCAGCACGTCACATTACACGCCAAATTAATCTCAATTAATCAAGAATGAATTCCGGAAGAGAATAACAGTATCCTTTCTTCCTCGCAAGTATTGGGCTGTGAAAGCGAATCTTCATACTTGCCATTACCATCACGTCTAGGGGATTATAAGCATCGGGCTCAGTTATCTGAAGAAGACATCGGCTTGATGAACTTGTCCACCGCAAATACGAGTCACACCGAACGGTCTGTCATGATTGCGATCTCATTGTCGAGGACAAGGCAACGGGTGATTGTAATGGGAAGGCGCTTTGTTTGATGCCCGTGTGCCAAACCCATTTGACATTCGTGTGGTGGCGTCTCGCTGTGGCTTGGATGGGATCACGCGACTGTTGTCAGCTTTAAATTGTTTGGGACTTACCATCGTTTCTTATATCTATCTTTAAGATATGACAGTAATTTTTCTTCAAAAGAGATCAGCAGTTTGGAGGTTCATCTCTCCTGGTTAGTACAAGGGCCCCCACAGTGGGAGGAAGTTACGTCATAAAAAGGGGCGTGGCTATGTGACGTCACAGCGTGGCGTCAAAAGCTGTATTGACTGTCGGGTTGAAGTGTAGTCCTGCTGCTGAATAAAAGCAAAGTGGTATGTGCTATTCGGTGCAACGGCGATTTTTCGCCAAACATGGTAACCTTGATACTACGTATAGATTTATGGCAACCTTTTCACTTCCATATGTAACTATTCGAATGGCCAAGATGGCTGAAATACTAATTTCGGCTGCCATCTTGTTTTGGCTAGAAAAAGTGCTTGGCGATAATCCTGTACCGTATACTACATTTCTACCTAAACACACATTATGGTCGAGTGGAGTCAGCTGAAAAACTCGAAAAAACACTAAAATCGAAATTAACAACACGATCATAATGTTTTTATTCAGCAGCAGGAGTTCTACACCTCAACTCGACAGATAATACGTTTAATTCCCATTCTGATGACGTCACATAGACACGCCCCTTTGGATGACGTCACCCGTATACTTCTCTGATGATATATGTTCGATTCGTGAATTGCCCTGTTAAGTCTGGTGAAAAAACCTTAAAAATGTCTCCAGTTCTGGGCAGGGGACAATTTGCATTTCCTACTTGGGTCTTCATTTCTCCCTTCACTAATAGGGCAGTTTTGTCTCGACGAGGAGTAGCGTCAGAAGCAAAATTGACCCGATCCCGGACGAGATGGTTAGTCCGAACCCTTGAGGGGTAAAAGATGTCTATCTTGTCCACACGCACTCCAGTAAATAGATCCATAGATTCTGCCCGTAAACCTATTCAATTACGAAGAATGCACTAACAATAGCTTAAAGACTATCACCACAACTTTAACCACGTTAAGTTTAACAGCTACAGCGATTATGTCTCTCTCATCAAGATAGATTTGGCCATTGCTTTCACGTTTAGAAGATTATAAGCTTCAGCGTCGGACATCTTCGCTGGTTATCTGAATTAGACATCGATTCGAGGAGTTTGACCACCACACATACTCGTCTCACTGTGTCGCCGAACTGTCCGCCATGATTGCGATCTAATTGTCATGGGCAGGGCAGCGGGTAATTGTGATGAAAAGGTGCTTTGTTTGATGCCCCTGTGCCAAGCCCATTTGGTATTCTGGTGGTGGTCTGTCACTGGTTTGGATGGAATCACGCGACTGTTGTCAGCTGAGGATTTACTTTCGAGTATTATATTTAAAACATGCCGATTAATTTCTCTTCGAAAGAGTCTGCAGGTTTCAAATTTAACACGTTTATATTATTTACTCCGATTGAAGGGTTTCTGGTAAGATAGGGTTTTGTCCACGGCTCTAGCAACCTGCTGTGCAAGTTCTATTCCTGTAGCTGACTCTGCATTTCCATCCTTTGTGTCGTTAAAACTTTCCTTGAGTGTATCTCCATTGCTTGATGTGTTTATATGGTAAAATACGGTTCTTGCGCCACGAAGCCCAACGAATCGAACAAAATAGGGCCTTAAGAAACAAGGGTTTGCGCTCCCGGGACACCAAAGCGATCTTCTTCTGATTTCATCCCCCTACTGTGTTCTCCAATGCCTTTTATATTTCACTTCATGACATTTTTTACTTGACGTCTCCATGTGTTTGATGCAGCTTGACCAAATGGGGTCTTCGCGTTAATAAACTCTAGATAAACCAAACGACAAAATAGGGAACAAGCCACAGAAATACGTTCCACAATGAATGAAAAAATTAAATACAACATTTGATAGAATCAAAAGAATTTCCGATTGTTTGAATGAGTGATTACTTCTTGAAAGTGTACGATTACACACTCCTTGTCTCTCTCTCTCTCTCTCTCTCTCTATATATATATATATATATATATATATATATATATATATATACATAAGAAAGGATGTGTGTTTGTGTGTATTCTCTATACAAATCTACACCGTTAAACCAATTCACACCCAATTGGGTACACTTATACTTTAGAACAATTCGGAAAACATAGGCTATTTCTTTCCTGCCTTCATACCCATCTGTAGTCATGAAAATTGGCATACAGTTAATCCTAAAAGTGACCCTCGTAGCCCAATTTTAAAATCTAAAGTTAGTTTTCCTTCAATAAATGGACATGGACAAGGAAACACGTTCTACAGGGTTTGTGTATGAGTTAACACAAGGAAATGTCGCGGTCCTATTTTAACTGTCGCGTTATTAAACACGTTCTACAGAGTTTGTGTATTTTAGTTAACACAGGGAAATGTCGCGGTCATATTTTAGCTATCACGGTCATATTTGTGAAATACGAGCAACGTCGGGTTATTCAGCTAGTACTTTATAAACCATTATAATTTGGGAATTTTTTAAACTTGACAGTTGGAAGATTAGCTTATCAGTCTGATCTCCGAAGTGCCTCAGTTCATTCATTCTACCCTAAAGTTTGAAATCTATATACATTCCACCATGAAACCTACTCTAATAATAGATTCAAGAATGTCCGCACAGTGTAGCTTTGCAGCTATTAAGTATATATCTCCACTGAGAAAGACAGGGTCATTTTGTCTATGTGACTATTTAACAGGAATCCAATTCAGGCCATGGTAACCCATTTGAAACAGCAAGAGATTAGCAAACGGAGGGTTGCTAGTACAAAACTAGGTCCAGCTAAGGACCGTTGTGCACACGGAGGATGATGAACTTTCAATCTGTCGTGGCCTCCAATTTCCGTGGTGGGGATGTTTGGAGAAAGAGTGCCAGTTTGGTTGTTGTTCTCATGGTTCAAATTAACAAGGCGTTGTCCTCTATTCTTTCCCTTCGGGATTGTTCCTGGACCGTCGCCAATAGCACGTCGTATTCCTCCAGTGCGATGTTAATCACATACCTACCCGTTCCTTCTTGCTCTACCGTATCATTACGCAGGTATTATTTTGCGCATTCGATTATTTGATATCATTTCAAAAGATCGCCATTCCTCCGAGCGACAGTCTTTAAAACGGCCGAACGTGACCATGACCAGGTTCGAGTCTTTTTCTGCTTCTACGAGAACGTGTTCGGTCCAGTCCTCGAAGACAGACGAAAGGAAAAATTAAAATGCGAGGCACAAAAGGAGCTTTCCCTCGTCGAGGAAGTGGTCACGATCGAAACAAACCCTTACAAATTGGACGAGAGCTGAGCGTGGTGGTTTCTTCTTCTGTCAAATGTCAGATCGTGTTGGAATCAGCGCGAGGAGGCTACCGAATTTTCCCTGGTAACGAGGAGGCGAAAATGAAATTAAAAAAGTCGTAAGTGGATGTTAAGATTCTGGAAGACGTGTATCAAAAGTACCTTGCAGAAACGGGTTTACACGCATTTTATTGCTGATGCATATTCTTCTTTAACACGTTAACAAATACAAGAGTAAAGGAAATATTTCAAACATAAGAATTGTCTGCTGGCCAGAGAACTGCCCCTGACACCAAGTCTTGGTGGTGGTAGTTGCAATAGCAGCAGGGAACAAATGGTAACTTCTTAACACTTTAACTCATGGCAATATTTTAAACTTAAGAACTGTCTGCCGGCCAGAGAACTGCCCCTAACACCAAGTCTTGGTGGTGGTAGTTGCTATAGAAACAGGGATCGCACATTTTAAGCAGGGGCGATTCTCGGGGATGATGTAATTTTATTTTGCTCATAAATTGCACGACTTTATAACCGAATCCGAACGTCATGTTTGAAAGCGTTCTTTTTAAGCAGTTATTGAATCTTAAGTATTCCTCAATTCTGATATTAGAGATTACCTGGTCTTATACATTAATTTTTGTCAATTGTTTTGAGTGAAATTTGTGTCGAATTTGAGGAAATATAAGACTTATTTCTGGGCTTAAACCTAAGCTCTCCCAACGAAAACCATCGAGATGGTAGGAATGTTAAGTTGATTTCGAACTTATAGGCTCTCGAATTACTCCATTGCCAGGTCATTTCTCTTGAGAAAAGCTGGATTTTTATTACTTAATCCATTCGAAGCAATCATCTATCGTTTTTTCTTTCAAAATCAAACCTTCCAAACCATAAACAGTTGAAAATCATAGGAACATCCTTGTGTGAACCTCAGTAGGAGAAAATAAAATGATCTCGGCAACAATTTCTATCTCAGTCAAGTGGTAAAACAGTCATGGTTGGCGTGCCATCCGCTGGAGCCTGAGTCTGCAACAACTTCCCAAAAAATCGCTCTTTTATCTGCAATTTATTGCTCATCGACTTTCATTACTGTGAAGTCCCAGAGCAAACACACTTGCACGGGTGACTTATTGAGCGCTTTCAACTTCTACCGTCGATGGCAAGTGCCTGTTTCGTCCTAGCGATGGTTTTATGTGGGTGAGGTTTACATGGACAATTATGGGATTGTTGACAGTTTATTTTTGGTATTTGATACTAATGGTTGTAATTTCAACTAACTATAGAATCGATATTTAGCAAATTAGCCCCTGTGATAATGCTTGACTATAATTTAAAGTACAGTTTGCGATTTGTTAAACATGTTTGGTTCCACATCGCATAGGTTCTTAGTATTCAACAAGTTTTTAAAAAAATGGCAGATCGTGGTGGTCCAGTTGGTGGAGTTCCAGTCTTGATCCTACCAAAGACGGTCGTGTAAGTGGGAGTACGTTAAATCTGAAGTGGCCTCAAATGTCCTCACGTCGGCGTGGTGAGGAAGTTTTGAAGAGAAGTTTCGAATCTTTCCTTTCGGAATGATCCCAGACCGTCACCAACAACCAGTTCGTGTTTTGTCCTATCATTATTTGTGAAAACTATACCAATTTAAGTTCCTATTCTCAATATCGTGAGGTTTGATTAGGGTTTCCTTTTTTATGTTGTCTTTCATTTTTTTAAAGTCAATACATGCATAAAAATCAATTTGGAGACAAAAAAAGATCGGGTTTTAAAGAAACACATGTTTAGCTACTACCTTTTCCTATGTTTTCCCCACGTGGTTTTCCTTCGAAGACTCGTTTTCTTTGCTGACTGCAATTTCTTCGTCTAAACGCCGTATCGCTTCCACCATATGATTATTTGAAAAGTGGTTTATAATATTGACAGTAACGTTTTTCTAAAATCTGTATCCCTCTCATTCCACTTTGTCTGTTTTTCTAACGAAAAAACAATTACCTGAGGTACTTGGAAAATAACAACCGCCTATTACGATGAAAACCCTTTTAACTCAACATCCCTGCCCACGCGCAATCAGGAACTCAAGTCAAGCCATCCCAAATAGCAACGCAGGCACGTGCTGTTCATTTAGTATCATTCACCCACCCTAAAAAGGTCTTTTAATTTTCCGTCCCCTCTCAAAGCGGAATACCAAATGAATCCCCCTTTGTCCAAGCACACTTTAACATTCTGACAATTGAGTGAAAGCTCTTGACACCTTCATTAATTCAACGGGCTGTGTCTACCATCAACTGTTATGGTAACATGCACTAACGCGACAAAGGAGCACCAGACGGCACACCTTGGAAAAATTCTGCTTGGTGGTGAGGTAACAGAGACACGCACTCAAGTACATTCTCAACAAGAAACGCGACACGTTCCACCAGGACAACGTTCGCGTGATCCTTTCCAAGCCAACAGCGACAGACCGCCACCGGAATGCAAAATGGGTTTGGCACAGGGGCCTCAAACAAAGCACCTTTTCATTACATTGCCTTGTCGACGACAATGAGATTACAATCTTGACGCACCGACAGGGCTTGATTCCTGTTTGTGGTTGGTTTTCGTCACACTACTTTTTATCCAGGTATTTTCAACATGAGAAGGTTTTTAAATGTTTTATGTGCGCTAGTATATTTTTACCTCATTACTTTCTAGTCATTACTGTCATGGCAAAAACGTTTAGGACAAATAGCTGTTTCTTGGGATCTTAAGTTGAATATTTCACTCTCTAATATTCTGAAAGAAAAAAAAAGCACTCCATGATATATTTTTAAAATTTTTGTTTTCTAATGGCGGGCACATTTGACCTAAGTCATTGGCCACTAAAAGGCCGGAAGTGATGGCCACTTGTGAAGGAGCACCCAGTGGGAGGATTATCAATTGCCCCTAACAATTTATACTTCGTAATTTTGAACCATGTTCAGATGACGAAGCAACACCTGAGCTGGTATACGCTTACAAACATCCATGCCCGAACCCGGATTCGAACCGGGGACCATCCGATCTAGAGGCTAACACCTTAACCACTATACCGGTTGGTCGGCACTCCATGATATAAATACTTGTAATTCAGATTCTCTTTTAGTTTTGATTTTATGCATATTATGTTACCTATTTGTCACTAATATTCAGCAAGAAAAAGAAGCACACCATGATACAAATACTTGTAATTCAGATTCATAGATTCTTTTAGTTTCGATTTTATGCAAATTATGTTATTTCTTTGTCACTAATATTCAGCAAGAAAAAGAAGCATGCTATGATACAAATACTTGTAATTCAGATTCATAGATTCTTTTAGTTTCGATTTTATACAAATTATGTTACCTCTTTGTCACTAATGTTCAGCAAGAAAAAGAAGCACACCATGATAAAAATACTTGTAATTCAGATTCGTAGATTCTTTTAGTTTCGATTTAAGCAAATTATATTACCTTTTTGAGGAGCCTGCAATTCTGATGGTTGCGAGATCGGCGCTTGGACCTGGCTAAAGACCGTCGTGTTCGCTAATGGTGGCTGGGCCACGTTAAATAGGTCGTGGTCACAAAGTCCCTCATGTTCCCATACCAAATCAATACCTCTGGGGGTACCTGATCAGGGGGTTATCGGCCTCTGATTGGGATCTGAATTACGATATGTGTGAGTGAATGGATGTGTGAAAGGGACCTCCCTGTAAAACGGATGTGTCATGTATGAAGAAGTCCAATCCTCCGGGGCAATGGCACCCTCAATTGGGCCATATATGGCCCGCACGACAACAACAACAACAACATCACTAATATTCAGAAAGGAAAAGGAGCATTCAATGATACAAATACTTATAATATAGATTCATTTAGTTTCTAAGAAACTAAAGGACTTAAGTTAGAAACTAAATGATTCGTAAATTCATATAGTTTCGATTTTAAGTATAGTATATTATTTTTAAACTAGTGATGCCCTTGGAATCTTTTGGATCCATCAGAGTCAGGGTTAACTCCTTTTTGCGCTGACACAGAAGATAGAATTTAGAGGTGTTCGAAATTTTATCCTTTTTCTTTTCATCTAAACTTCTATTTTAAAGTATTTTTGCAAATACTTTTATTGTTGCATCATACGTTTGGAGGTAACGTGGTCGATGTCTGCCTTTTACGGCATTAAACCAAAACCAACTAATTTGATACGTGAAAGGAGTATCCCAGGATTTTACTTAGGGGGTACAAGTAGAAGTCAGAAATAAAATTCTTTAAAAATCAATACCTCGAACCTATTTTATTAATCGAAGTATTCGGTCTATAAAGGTGCGTATACATTTGCGAGCCGAACCGCGAGTTGCTCGTGAACCGTTCGTTGAAATTATTTTTGCAACGAACTTCCAGCGAACCCTGGGAAAGGAAGGAACCAACCGCGAACCACCGAACAGTCATTCGTCAGCCTTCGGTAGTGACGATGGAGCCTGGAGGTTCGCGAGCTGAAAGAAAAGCAACGAACAACTCACGACGCCGTCCCAATCTGAACTGCGAACGCCTTTGTGTTCGTCGAAAAACCGACAGGATGAGGATCGCCACGAGCGGTTCACGAACCGTTCCCAAAACCTCGTCCCAATCATGAGAACTAGAGGCTCGCGAACAAAAGTATACGCGACTTTACATGTCTATGTTTAAGAACAAGATAAAGGGTCTCCGTGGCACGAATTGAAATCGGTGACGGTCAGGAAACCAGACACCTCCTAATCCGCCCATAACAACTCTCCAAATTTCCACATCACGCCAGAGTCAGGACGTTTGAAGCCACGACAGATTTAAAGTGCACCAACCTCCACGTTCACGAAGGTTTTTGATTGGATCTAGTTTCGAATTCGCTTCCCTCCGGTCGCCAATCCTCTTCTCTTCCAACCGAACCTCCGTGGCCCATGTATTGATAATGATAATGATAATGACATATACATAGTGACATATTCTAGAAGAGTTTGAGTCTTATGATCTTCGCTAATCACATCAAGCCATTCATTTTAACGTTCAGTTGAAGTGGAACATTTGACTTACCACATCCATGATGGTGGCAACGCAGTTGGCTGGGCTTGTCGAAGTCTTGGGGGGTGGCTGCTGAGGTGTCTGCTGCGTGGACTCCGATGCCTCCTGCCCGGATGACCGGACGCACATGCCGCAACCGGGGCTGGCTTCGGCCGGGGGTGTCGTGGTGTCGGCCGCGGGGGTCTTTCCCCCTTCTGCGCTGCTGCCGAATCTACTGTCCCCTGGAATAGGACGGATTACTAATTGAGAGACAATGACGGATAACGAAGAGGATAAATTTATGTCTTTCTCTAGGAGCAAAAAAGCATTCAGACTCATTGGACTCCTTACATTTTTTTTTTAATCAAGGTATGGACCACATAGGGTTTGTGGACTGCAAGTTTTGAAATCAATGCTACGATTGTCGTGCCAATAAATGTTTATGAATCATCCAAGGGGTTTCGACGAGTTTAATTGAACGAGATTCAACCACTTAAAAATGGCATCTCGTCATCAAAATATTGCCGATTATTTGATGGCGAAATCGAGATCTGGTCAGTTTACTTCTAATGACGAGGTACCACGTGCACCAAGATCTAATAAGTGTTTTTGATGAAATACCTCATCGAGAACCTCTAGTAGGTTTAAAAAAATTAAAATGCTAACAATTAGATTACATAACAGCAGTAAACAAAAACGAAACGTCCTACGACCTTTAAACTACAAGAATTTCATAGGGTCGCCATTTAAGATTCTAAAAACAAACCTTTAGAATTTTTTATAGCGTTTGCTAGAAAACATGTTTGTTTTACCAGACTTTCTTAAGAAATTCTATCACATAAATAATCTGGATATAAAAACAATGCTATAAACAACACCTTTTGTTTATAAGCTCGCTACATAAATTCATACCACTGTGATCTGTATACCACATAAAATATTTATCTACAATGTATGTTTTAAACACAAAAAAAGAGTATAGTACAACAAAAGTTAGAAACAAGAAATTCACATCAATATATACAGCATATTTATTTTCTGGTTACATACACTTAACCTGGCTAGTAGAATGGAATTTACGATGGATCTTTATCTGTAATATACATAGGAGTTTATAAAAATATAGTTTCGATTGAAGTAAACATAAATAAATATAATGAGTTAGATTATGATTAAAATGTATTATAACTTCTTGTTTCTTAGAAAATATGTTATCTGTATAACAGATAGCATATATTCAGGAGCAGACAGATACTATTATTGTACTTTTAAAATCGAAATTGGCATAAATCTCTCTTAAAAAGTGTGCATTATAATTACTAACTTAATAGAGTCGTTTGTGAATATAGAAAAATTATATCTACATTTTTATTTTGGCCACTTTTCTTGATATTCCATGTAAGAGTGTTTCAGCTAAATGAAAACAACTGTGCAACAGCGGAATCCAGTCACTACAAATATTTGAATACTATCCCTTTTTTGGGAAGGGTTCGATATAAGATTGAATAAAAACTGTGGTTTCTAACACAGCAGGTGAAATTAGACACATAGGTGCGAGTGTAACAAATTCTGGATGAATGGAGCCACATTCACTCATTTCAATCACTTTTCATGAGGTTCGATGCAAAAATAAAACCCGCCGTCACAAACAATTGTTTGTGGTAAAGGATGAAATGATGAATAGAGGAACTACTTTAAGGTATTCAGCCAATATAAACATTTGAATTGTATCAATTTTTTTGATGTTTGATATAAGCGAATTAAAACTACTGTTTGTCACATTCCTGATGAATAAGATGATAGATGAGACAGTAAGTATAACAAATTCTGGATAAATGAAACCAAATTCCATCACCACAAACATTTGAGTTGTGTTACTTTTCTTGAGGATCAATGTACGACTGAATGTAAACATTTATTTGTAACACAGTAGGTGAAATAATACGATGAGGCTGCAGTACACCCAATTTTGGATTTATGAAACCAAATTCAATCACTATGAACACTTCAGTTGTTTTAATTTTCTTGAGGATCGATGTGTATATCTGAATGTAAACAATTATTCGTAACACAGCAAGTGAAAGAATACGAGGAGGCTGAAGTACAAGAAATTCTGCATAATTGACGTTAAATCCAGTCACTACGAGCACTTGAGTTGCACCTCATTTCTTGAGGTTTGATGGAAGTTGGTTGATCGGTAGTAAATTAACGTTACACTGGAATAACAGAACGGGCTGCTGGAGACGATCCTGGAAAATCCCGAAGGGAAATATCCGAGGACGACACCATGTGATTTTGATCCACGGTAAGATGACTAGATCAAAACATGAGATGCCAACCCACTCTCCAAACTTCCATACCATGCCAACGTGAGGACATTTGAGGCCACGTCGGATTTAACGTGCATCAGCCCCCGTGTACACATGGGTCTTTGATTGGACCGAGCTTCGAACTCGCAACCCTCTGGATTCTAATTCTTCCATTGGCTACCGCTGTCCCAGGTTTGATCTAAGAATTAATGGCGTATGTAACATAATGTGAAATCATACATAGATGCGTGAGTATGTTGATTTCTTAATAAATGAAGCCATATTAAGAAATGTGAACAAGTAGTGTGTGAAAAACTCAGGACCATCGAGAAAAATAACCGAGCCTCAGCAAATGCAAACCGATTCGTCATTAACTTCAGAGAAGAAGGGGGCACTGTACTTACACCTCCCTCACGAAGTGCAGCTCAGAATATCAACCCAAAATGTCTAGCCACCCAAAACGAGAAAAAAAACCCCGAGAAAATCACCGGAATAAAACCGAAACAGGGTGGCCCAAACGAAGCAACCAAGCCTTCCTCCTTGCCGATCCTAGTTGCTGAAACCAGTCACATCTTCCCGCAAACGACACGGGGTACTGTTTTAAACGCCGAAATGGGCCGAACGTGGTCAGTGCCGCGGCGAATAATAATGGGGGAAAACAAGGGGAAAAAGCAACAACAAAAATCCCCACCAGAAAACAAGCAAATCATAATAGACAAAGATGGAAGCACATTCCGCACACCACATACAAAACGCAACCCGGCACCAAAAAATAACGAAAACGACGGTTACAAATGACCACCTGACTGTCGAACACGGGGTGAGGACGGTAGATAAAGAATCACGACTGACCAGATTGGCGCAAGTTCCATTAAGAACGAAAAAAAGAGCCAAAAGCATTCAGCGTCAACACCTTGGGAATCTTGGCTAACGATCTGTTGCTACATCATATGCATCGGGAGTCTGGTTTAATATAATAAAAGGTCCGCTGGCAAAAGCATGTGGGTCTTGTCTCTCTATGTGCACGCATATTTTGTTTTGTTGAGGGGGGATTTTTTTCTTTGCGATTTTTTCGCTTTCCTTTCTTCGGTTTGGTCACGGAGGCTGAACCGAGGCGACTTCTCCCTTTGTTGCCACCTTCATATCGCAAACAAATAAATAGATCGAGGTTTTCACACACGGGTCGCAGTTAGGTGCAAAAAAAATAAATAAAAATAAGACGGTCTCTGATAAAGATCTGTTTCTCTTTCACAGAGTAATGCGAGTGTCTCTGTCTTCTAAGGGAAGAGTTTTTATCGCTGGTTTCATGAGAACAGGGTATATGTGTCGATGGTCTTTTCACGCTCATCTCAGCGTGCAACCGCATGAGGAAACATAGAATGCGTCTCCCAATGACATCTGAAGTATAATGCATTGAAGTACCATACAGAGGCATTCTCTTTCGGAAAGATAACCGCTTCCGACATACCAAACTCCATTTATGTCACTCATGTAGAGCACGCAGGTAGGTAGGTATTTTAATGAACGACACACTGGAACAACAAAACGGGCTATTGGCGACGGTCTGGGATCAAATCCTCCGAGAACAACACCACGTATTTTTGAACCATGGTCAGATGACGAGGTCACTCCTGAGTGGGCACCCAACTCTCCAAACTTCCACACCACTCCGACGTGAGCACATTTGAAGCCTTGACAGATTTAACGTGCACCAGCACCCTTTGTACACGACGGTTTAAGGTTGGATTAGTACTCTCTAATCCGTTACACTTCCAACTGCTATACCGTGGCCCGAGTAGATTAAGGAGATTAACATATGACTCCGGCGTGCTAGATCGGTTTGTCTGAAGGGAGTGTTATCCTTGTTGCTTTAAGTCAATGTCTTCTCTTTTTCTTGTAAATAAATGTGTGCTTTTGTTGAGTACGAACGTTTTTAGGCGTGTTGGATCCTTGGGATACATAACCGTGCAAATATACTAGCGCAGTGACGCCGTGGATCGATTCCAGTGGACAACAAAGATGATAAGGTAGGCAATTTTACTTTGCTGTTTGGTTACATTCAGTATATGGGATAATTAATTTCAATATCCGGGTTAAGATTAATTTTTACTGTATTTAAAATGTGTTTCATGATAGGAAAAAAGTTCTTAGGTTAATCGCCGAGAAGATAGGCGAGACAGTTACCCCGAGATATAAAAGTAATTGACTTAAGAAATCTTATTTTTACCAGCGAAAAGCATGTAACGGATGAAACATTCGCGTAACACAATATGCAGATTCAGTTGTAGCGGATGAGAAGACGAAAGATGGACAAGTGGCTCGAATCGAGTCAGAAAAATAAATCTCGAGAAATCAAAACTAGAAAAGTGTTCCGATTGAGTGTGGAAGCTCAGTTAGAATTAGAAAGAATAAATTTAGAGAGGGGTGAAATTTGAAAGTTCACGTAGTATGACCGAGCCAGTTAGTGTTAATCCTGAGATAGTGAGTCAAATTGCAGTAGAAAATTTCATTCATATCGTTCGCACACTAACACTCCCTGTTCTGAAAAGGCCAGAGGGCTGGAATTTATTTTTTTGGTCACTAGAGCGAGCATTCAGAACCAAAAATGTTGAAGGGTAAGTTCTGTTGAATCTCTGAGGGGAATAAGCCGTTAGTATATGAATGTACATTAAAGACGAGGAGATAGACGATTACAATGAAATAAGAAGTGCAGTTCTAAGAGTATTTGAACCGACACCATTGATCTGTTTACAAAATTTTCAAAAAAGTCAAGCGTATAGCAAACGAATTGGGAATAATATTACAAGTTAATAGGCTTTAATGATTCCAATTCATTAAAATAATTAATTATTAGCAATAAATTATACCAAACCATAGATCAAGAAACAGTCACTCACACATAAAGACAAAGCAAGAACAAAGTTGATTTGAATCCTCACCAAGGGCAGAGAAAGCGACACGTTCTTTGCTTCGAAAGGAAAATTCACTGACAGACACTCCAAAACTTCAACTTATCATAACTCACGAAATATGTTGAAATTCATTCCTCCTCACTTAAGTAGCGAAGAATTAAAACCAAGCTTAAAGACGAAATGAGTAGGAAAATCGAATGCTACATTTGTGGTGAAAACCATTTGGCCCGTAATTAAGAGAGAGCTGTCGTAGGGAAAATTCTTTCCGAAAACTTCAAATCACACATTGACCTTCAAGCTTTCAAGATGTTACCATCTTCGTTAATGGGAATTAAATAGAATGTATTATCAATTCAGGGGTTCAGTTCTTGGTTATACTACTTGGTTCAGCTGTTGTCGAAAACGTTGAAACAAACTTAGTCAAAACAATAAATATCAGTGAATTCATCATTAAAACACCCCCTCCTCCATCATGGAGCGTGTATAATGGCGACAGCAAGCAAATTACAAAGAAGACAGTTCCAAACTGTATTCCATGGATTCATGAGCATGGTGCCACCATTCGAGTGTTTTGAAAAGAGACTTGATTGACGCTCCCTCTTTATATCGTCGCGTGGATTTATGGTAGGTAGTCGGGCTAACATCTTTGTGTATATTCGCTAAAGGCGTGTGAGGACAAAGATTGTTGATCTCAACTGAAAACTTTATTAACTTGAACTGAGTGCTGCATCTACGTTCATACATTTTACGAAAGGACTCAAACATTCCAAACTTGGAAAAAGTTCTAGAAATTAACATAAGTACATTATTGAAGAAGCGAGAAACAAACACAAAGGAAACTTTAAATGAAATCTATTTTAAGGCCACTTGCTTCTAGTGGGATTCGAAATCGGTACCTTCAGCTTTGCATTCAGGTACTATACCTACTGAGCCACGATATTCACAGACGGAGGGAATAAGTTTCGCTACAACATTCTCCAGTTTCGATAAACATTTCATCATTTGTTCGGATGCATCTCAAATTGGTGTAGTTGCCTGCCTTTCCCAAAATTTTCATGATCAGATCTATCCAAATGCTCATACCAGTCAGAAACTGACCACTGCACAGCAGGGTTGGTCTATGATCAAACGCGAGGCATTTGCAATCGTTTGGAGCTTTAAAAAAATTTCTAGTTTTGTGTGTGTGTGTGTGTGTTTGGAACAGATATAGAGTTCTGAACTGATCATAACCCCCTTTACCCTACTTAACTAAAAGTGCTCCTCAATCTTCGAGATTGCGACTATGGGATTTTGCACTACAAAAGTATAATATTGTTTTAAAACATCGTCCCGGTTCAAAAATCTCTCATGCTGATAAAACTCTCACGCTTAATGTGAAAAGAGTAAATATTTTAATTATAATTTTGGATGAAATGTAACAGTTTCATTTTGTAATGATCAATTTTCAATTATATGTACAGTTACTTAGAATTGTATTCTAAAATGTGTTTAAACTACCAGGTCATTAAATTTTTAGAATTTATTAAATGTGAGTTTATAACAATTGTGATTATTTCATAGCCACAGTACTTGTTTGTAGTATATTTATCTTCGATTTGTAAACCAGTGTGCACTATTTGTTTATCTATATTGGTATAAGTTATAACTTTGTGTTTGGAGTAGTGTATAATATGTGATCAATATTCTATATGCATTGATATAGTTGTGTATTTGAATTTCAACATTTTTTCCATTCCTTCTGTGATTGTCAAATTAAGTATCGTAGGTGATACTTCAATCTTGCGTGGGGGTATAGCGTTAGCCTTTCTCTCTAAGGGCGCATACGCTAAGCTATAAGGGCGCATAACTAAGGGCCCATACGCATACTCACTTGATTTAGAGGAAGTAGATTAAGGAGATTAACGGTCAGACTCAAGCGTTCTAGGTCGGTTGTTTGACCATTTAATCCTCGTTGCTATAATTCCATGTAATTTGGTTTTGTGATAAATAAATTTGCGTTTTTGTTGTGCACAAAAGTGTTTTGGTATGATGGATCCTTGAGATACAACCGTGCCACTAAAATAAGAAATTAAGATTTTCAGGGCTCTTGCACCCTCGCGTTCGCTTTTGGCTATGTCACTGAGAGCAGTTCCCAGATTTTGTTTCACTGAATTTTGTTTCCTGAAGGCACTTATGAAATAAACATGCCAAAGCATTTACAATTTTTTTGCACACGCGTCATGAACAATCAGTAAACGGCAGTTAATTCTGCACTTGATTTCAATGCATGAATTAGATATTCAAAGTAAAACAAAACTACACGGGTACAAAGAAACTGCTACTATATCTACAAAGTGAATTTTAGATCTACACGGGTGAAAAAGGTTTCATTTACTAAGTACAAAATTTAAATAAGTATATTAATATATGGATATAAAAAATATATGGTCTCGTTGAAACTGCCTTTGGTTACATTTGATACTCAAAACGATGAGAGGGGAAAATAACAAGAAGCTTCTCGCACATGATCTGCCTAAGTCGATGGCACAAGCTCTATTTTCCACTATTTTCGAGTGAAAGTTTGTGGACAAGTATCAACAAAATGTAGAGCGGATCATATATACACCCATGATATGCTTCATCTAAGTTGTTTTAAATTTACACTAAAAACCTCCCGGTACGACGCAATCAAACTACCTGTTAATTCTACACCTTTAAAAAGAGTAACTAGATAACGAGTGTGTATGGGCGATTGCATTGTTCCGCGGCTAATAACATTCATAGTTTTATGCGGCGAATGAGCAAATAAAAATTTCCCCCAGACCACTTAAAAGCTTCGTCTCACGCAATTGAAATCGTAAACACGAATTAAGAATATGGAATTCCAGTCGATCACTCGCCTAAGCATCCCTGACCATCTTGTTAAGAAGTGCAGCGTCGTTATCACATCCCCAAACACTGGACGCCGCGATTAGCATCGTTAAGGTAAACGCGTCACTTTCTTGTGTTGTCCTTACCGCCGTGCAGAACGCTCGAGCCGTCCGAGATTCTCGGAATAATTTGGTTCAACAATCAATTTGTCTCGCTCTCTAACAAGAGCAGAGCAGCGCGAGGCGTTTTGTTTGGGTTTTCTGGACTTATCTGGGTGCTTTTGTTATTGTCTGCGTGAACAAATTGCAGCCGGACCCTTACGGATGCTATCTGAGATACACTGGACCCGGATTCAACGAACCATTACCGAAAGATTCTTGCCTCCACCAGTTGCATTTTTTCTATTTGCATTCGGTGTTTGAGTCTTTTGTTTAAGGGAAAGGAGTTTTAACTGTGGCCGCAGTCTACTTGACCGAGGCTTCGAGGCGATTTAGGTTTGTGGAGTTCGTAGTACTCGTTACCAAAATTTGTAAACGACCTGGTTCTTGGTTAAGACCGATGTGTCTGTGCCATTTGGTTAAGAATTATCTTAATCATTTGAATTTTAATTCAAAATAATCTTTCGAAGTTATATTTGTGTTCTGATAGTTTCATTCATTTGTGTTCTGATAGTTTCATTCATTTGTGTTCTGATAGTCTCATTCATTTGTGTTCTGATAGTTTCATTCATTCGTGTTCTGATAGTTCATTGAATCATTTCAATTTCAGAATTTAACTTGTCAGAACCTTTTGTTTCAAAGAAAGTTTTAACTGTCTGCAGCCTATTTATCATAGGTCTTAAGTTATCAAAGTTCGTAAAAGACCTGGTTCTTGGTGAAGACTTATGCGTCTTTGGTAGCGCCATTTGCTTAATAATTAGCTTAATCTTTTGAACTTTAATTAATGTTAATAATGTGATGGTTGTTTGTGGGGATTAATAACGCATGGGCTGTATTTGGCTACGCTGCGCCAAACCTAAGACAATGTCAAGTAAAAATATGAAATAAATGAGGGATTGGGAAACAGAACAGTATTTATCTTTTGTAATTTATATTTCTGCTATGGCCGCTGAATTTCAAAATTTAACTTGTTTGTACTCTTTGTTTAAAAGAGAAAGGTGTTTTTATTGCCCCTATGCTGTCTATTTAACCGAGGCTTTAAGGCTGTTTAGTTTTGAGTAGTTGGTATTTATTATTCGTTACCAAAATGTGAAATGACTTGATTCTAAATGAAGCCCATTGCGTGCATTTTGCAAGACACAGTTATTTTTATCCAGTATGTTTTTTTTTTCGATATATCATTTAATTAATAATTAGTTTTATCAAATTAATCTTATCATATATTTCACTTTAATTAATATTAATCTTTAGGATTTATATTATTTTTTTCGTGTTATTATCGTGCGAATACTTTTACCTTGTCTTTTAGGATTTAACTCTTCAGATTTCTTTACCTGTTTTATTTCTGCTCTTATTTCATTGTCATTGCTATTATCCATTCTTCCTGATATTCCCATTTGTGTTGTCGCCTGGATTCTAAAACGCTGTTACCTTTTTGACCATTTTATGGTAAATTGAAATCGAGAAGTTTGTTTTTGTTGCAATAAGTCTTACGGATGGATCTTATATGCAAACGAATCCACTATGCCCTAAAAGTGCAAGTCAAGTAACGGATATAAACTTTAAAAAACCAGTACAGTATTGATTCACCAATCTAGCCGTAAAATTTACATACGCTTATTTCGAGCTATGAGCTGCATAATCTTGCTAAAACTACACGGAAAAGTTCATCACGCTTATTGGTATTCTTCAACAATCTAATGACACAAAGCAATAATATTTCTAGAAGACAGAAATCAGCACAAAAAGAAAAGCTGCTTGCATTCATAAGGTGAGCGAAAGTAGGTTTCTCTCTATATTAAAAAAAAGTTACCGCCGCCGCCGCCGCCGAAGAATTGAAATTTTTGTTGTTTAGCTCCATTCTTAGACGGTTTCCCGAGAAAGTACTGATCGGAAAAATATGAAATTAACATGCTTTGTTCTTCATCGTATTCCCTGGATAATTATTAAGATTTTTTTCCGATGCGGCTATTAGTTTAGGTTTTATTAAGTGTTAAAGTTGAAGAAGTGAAATTTCTTCCGCGAGTGAGCAAAACACATTCAAAATTTCAGTCTTTAATCGTGAGTTTTTTTTTAAGAGTACCTCTCAACGTAAATTTTTGCAGCTCGTCGAGTTTTTTTTGAAATTTAAATGTGGTTCTTGATAATATTTTTTTGAAATTCGGGAAAAATCGGGACATTTTTGTTACTTTTTTTTAAAACTGCCGTATCTATATCTAATTACTATTAGTTTTTAATTTTTAAAATATCGCAGTATACCTCAGAATATACTCTTTCTTACGGTACTATTATTTTTGAAATCGGTTAATAATTAAATTGGATGCGATCAAAAGTTCGTGATACAAAATTCGGAATCTTCGGATATTTTCGCTACGTTTTGTTAAAACCGTTATGTCTACGGCAAAAACCATTATTTTTTAAATTTGAGAACATCACTGAATACACTACATTACACTCTTTCTTGTGGTACAATTATTTTTCAAATTGGTTAATAAACAAAATCGATGCAATTAAAAGTAGGTCATACAATTTTCGGAACTTTCAGATCGTAACTTCCGATACAAAACTAAAATGGTCATATCTATATAGTATTACTGTTAGTTTTTAATTTTAAAAATATTGCAGTATACCTCACAATGTACTCTTTCTTACGGTACAATTATTTTTAAAATTGGTTCATAAATAAATTCGATGCAATCAAAAGTTGGTGACACAAATTTCGTATTTTTCAGTTCGCATAGCTGGTTCGGCAAACAGCAGTGGGTTGCATTTTATACTATCGGGTTTGCCAGATATCAAATTTATCGTAGCAACAATTGCCATAAAAACGATTTCTTTTTATTTGGCGAGGAAAAAGGCTCGCTTTTTTCCCTCTGTTTTCAAGACAGTTTACCGACAAAGTACAATGTATTGATATTAACACTGTTTACTTAAAATTGTACAGGGAACAAGATACAGAAGATTTTTTACTGATGCGGCTATTAGTTTAGGGTGCATTAAGTGTTAAAGCAAAAAAAAGTGAAATCAATTGCGAAAGAAGTATTGGTTTGAGAAAGCAAACCAAACGGGATTGCGTAGCCCTCGCTGTGACGTCATGTACCGGAAAGTGAAATCAGCATAATACGAATTATTCAGATAGTTTCACTCTGTGAAAGGAATGTTGGTTTGCGAAGCAAACCAAATGACATCTGTGAAAGGAGTGTTGGTTTGCGAAGCAAACCAAATGGGATTGCGCAGCAATCCCCGGGGGTTGGCGAGCGTAAGCGAGCAGGGGGCGGAGCCCCCTAGTAGCTTAAAAAAGACAGAATGACAACATTTGAACAAGGGAATAGGAAAATTTGAAGTGAAGTATACCACTCCACGTTAATGTGAGGACATCTGAGGCTACGACAGATTTAACGTGTATAAATCCTCTTTGTGCACGACGGTCAGTGGTTGGACCGGGTAACGAACTCTCAACTCCAGTTACAAATACGTTACTCACTCAACTGGGCTTCCATCATGGCTCCAAAATAAACTCGAAATGGATGAGTTATGTAATATTCAGTCAATTTGTCGCTGTCGGCGTGTAGATATACTAATTGTTTGGTATAGTTATGCAGATATGTTACAAATAATTCGTACGGTATCGATTGCTTTTAAGCTAGCATAAAAAAACATTGAAGAGTTGGTATTACCAATACTACATATAAACTATTATACATGAAACAAAACATAAAAACTGTAATGGGTTTTCTTATTATTAAAGTATAAGATAATATCACGTTAGAATGAATATGAATACTAATTTTACTTCTATGTATAGATAAAACATTTTTTAAAGGGCAAAGTTTGTTATTAAAAATTATTTTACCTTATGAAAGGAATTAATATTTAATAAAATTATCTTCCTAAGACTTAATAACAACATTTTTTGGAAATACGGAACCACAGGATATAAAAATTATGATTTGAAATTAATTCTATGTTTATCTACGTGTCCCTTTACAATATTCATTAAGGCGTATTGTTTCTTTGATTTTTTTTTATTGGAAAAGCCATTTAGACTTTTAAAAACATTAGCCGTTAGTACATTATAACAATATATTTTCTAAATGTCAACCTTTTCTGTTGATCTGAATGTCAGTGGTGGTGCTATTTGCGAGGAGGAACGTGTTTTCTGTAAGTATTCCTAATCTGATATCACTTTGCTTTTTAAACGAATACGATATCAGCACTTCTTCAATATTGATATGATAGCCCAATTGATATGATATCCGATTGGTTAACGCCAATCTGATTAAATTCCAATCGTCTGGTGGAAAAAAAAACAATATAAGGCAACCCAGCTGTGTATTATGAGAGAGCATTTGGTTAGAAAAAGCAAAATCTTCACTTTCCGTCATGTTTGTTAACACTAAAAATTCCTTTTTCATGGAAAATTACTACTAAAAAAATTTAATTTAATTCCACATTAGCGTAGATATTTTAATTAACGTCGTACTGGAGCAACACAACGGGCTATTGACGACGCTCCGGAATCAATCCCAACGGGAAAGATCCGAGGACAACACCATGTCATTTTGAACCACGGTCAGATGACAAGGCAACATCTGAACTTTCACCCCACTCTCCAAACTTCCACACCACGCCAACGTGAGGACATTTGAGACCATGGCGGATTTAACGTGCACCAGCTCCCTTTGACACGACGGTCCTTGGCTAGATTCGAACTCGCAACTCTCCGGTTACTAATCCGATACCGGACTACCGAGGCCCTAACCTAACTACAGCGGCCCTTGCGTAAGAAAAGATATTCGTACACATCAGAGCTTTATAAAATTCAAAACTATACACAAAGAAATATTCACGTATCTTTTTCTCATCTCAAAGCAACAATTAATCTCTTCAGCCTGAAAATGATCCAAACATGCTCTGCGCAGAGACAAGAAGATTGGATCATCATTGCTTCTCATAATTATCCATACAGTTTTCACTGCTCTATTTTTGCTCCAAGGAAACCACATTTAGTCTTTTATGTCATTTTCGCACGCACCCTTCTATTTGCTGCTGCGAACTTAATGATGATGTTAATTTTAGGAATGTTCTACCTTAAGCCTTGTCCGTTTCGAGGAGTACACTTGGAATGGAGCCAGCGGCAATTCTAAAATAAGATTTTTTTTGTTCATACGTGATGCGCAGTAAATAGTCAGTAGAATTTATTACAGTAAAAATTTGATTTATAACTAACGCTTTCCACTGAAAACATTTTTGTTTCGCTTAAATTGAAATAGCTGAGGAACAAAGTGAATTACGATTTGTAGTTTGGGCTTCGCAAATATTTATTTTGCCATCTACGATGGCGATCTTTTCGAATACAATTATGAAGGTAAAATTTTAAAGAGATTATTTTGATTATAGCTGAAATATTCGCGACAAACGAGTTTTAGAATCAATCAAACGACTTTGAAGGTACAATTCTTTTGTCAAACCAGTTTCTTAAAACGCATTAAGTATTCTTTGAAGTTTGGTGAAGTCGTACGTATGCAATTGTAGAAGTAAAGTTCTAAATAAACTACATAAAGTGTCGCAGAGATTTTGCCGAAGCATTCACGATGAACGATTTTTAGAATCCATTTTAAAATGTCTGGAATCAATTTAAAGATAAAATACTTCATGTATCAAGGCAATTTTATCAAGATGTATTCATTATATTAAAAGCAAAGAAATGAAAATATGAATTAAATACCATAAACCAGTTTTTACTTTAATCTTCGATTGACTTTTAAAATTATGCTTACACGCTTTCATGAAATTCCGAAATATCTTGCTTAGGAAGTTTAAAGTGTATATCGTATTCTATTTATAAAATCTTACTAACGAACATCAAAAATGATCTATTGGAACATTACTTACTTTTGTTCGCATTTATTTATAAAATTATATTATTTATATATCGTTGAAAAAATAGCGGAATTTATCAATTCGGCGCTAATAGAACAATCAGGTTTTCTTCTTACTGTGCTATGATTTTTTTTTGTCAAAACACACTTTTTAACTCTTTTTCACTATTCATCTCTACAGTAAGAATAAACGGACAACCTAAAAAGAAAATAATCTTGATTTAACGATTGAAAAGAAAAGAACCACGATGATGAAACAAAAGCATACCTCACAAAACTATTATTTAATCAAATCGTTTGTCAGTTCGAAATCAAATGTAATATTTCAAGTACAAACAAGCCTGATAATTTCATGAGGTATTTAAAACTTACTGAAAACAATATTTACAACTTACTAAACACACAATTTTTAAAATACATTTAATATGTATGGCTGCAGCTATATTTACACGTGTTAAATTATTTTGTGAAGCATTTAATGATTTGATATGTTTATATTGGAACTTTTAAGTAATTAACAATACTTGTAGGCACAACTATATAATTATTGGTTGACATATTCACGTAAAACTATTTAGAATTTATTTATAAATTAGAAGTTTTACCCTGTTTTTAAATAACGTAGAATTTGAAAAGAACATCTTGAGAGAAAACGATTAATTCAGTTAACCACAAAAGTATACAAAGAGAGAGAGAGAGAGAGCTACTTCGTCTTTTATAACTATTTTCAAACACTGTATAAAGATGTTAAACGCAATAAAATTTTATATCTTAAAACTTCGGCTATCTATTTCAGTTTCACAACAAAATAATCAAATAAATTTGAATGTTTTTGTTAAAAAATACGTTAAATACATATTTCATGACTTAGGATATCAGAAACACAAATGTATTCCTTCACCTCCTGTCTTTTTTACGTGTGGGTGAATGCCTTTGTATTGTATTTGAGTTTAAATACAATGCCTTTCTTACATTTTGTCAACACCTCGGATTTTACGTTGATCTTTACAAAAGAAAATTATGCTGTTTGCTTCGAAAAACTGAATTTTTTACTGTGTTTGAAACAAAAATCTTAGACTTCATACGTAAATTTTTGTTTAAAGCTCATTGAAAAGTAATAAGAGATTACTTTTAATATTTATTAGTTCGGTGTATATCACTGAAAGACATATTCTTTAAGATATTTATGCTTGTACTGACTACTAGAATTTTGAACTATCTTTTGGATCTAGCTGGATATTGGTAGATTTGATTAATTTTTTCAAATATTTCGCATTGATATTACTAATTTTTAAATGTCTTTATCAGTTTGCAATTATTTTTTACCTGTACAATAATTTAATTGCTGTTGATCAATTGATATCAATTCCGAATTTATTCTTTGGAATTTCTATTGGTGAAGTGCTAAAATCGTATTCCGAAAGCATGTCAAATGACGTCACGATTGGAATACTTATCGGATGCATGCATGCGACAGGATGCAATACATTCTGTCGCAGAAACACCACCACCTACAGTTAGCTTGATAGAAAATGCCCATCACGAAGATTTAATTATATTTTACCTTAAAACCACTTTATAGTTACCTGATATAATTTCGAAAAGAAAAACATATTCACATTTATGGACACAATCCAGCATCACAAGAATGTCCAAAATCGTATAAATCAGAGTGTTGATTGTTTTTAAAAACTTATATATATATATATATGACGTGTGGCATTTGATATAATTGGTGAAGACAAATCAAGTATCATGTATCAATTCGGAATCCATTTTTATGTTCGCGAAGTGCTGAAATCGTATTCGAAAAACAATCCAAATGACATCCCGTTCGGAAAAAGCAGGAAACTCTGCCATAGAAAACCACCACCATTTGCATTAAGCTCGACAGAAAACGCCACTTGTCAGGTTCAATTATACTTGACCTTAAAACTAACTTATTGTTGCCGGTTTTAATTTCGAAAAGAAGCAAAACACATCCACATTTATAGCCAGAATTCGGCATCTGAGGAACGGCAACAACCGCATAAATCAGCGCGTTCTATACTGTCTTTAAAAACTTCCCTTAAAATCCGCCTTGGGGTCAAAAAAGAGAAAGAAGATTCGCAAATAAAAAGAAGCCCTAAACGACTCTAGACGCAAATAAGGAAGCCCGCACCTAATGCGATTTGAATGTTGACATTTCTCACACATAAGATCTTCATTGGAGATCGAGATTATCAGTTCACCTGGTGAGCTTGGATTGTTAAGGCATCGATGCAAGACGCTGTAAGTACTGTAATTACTTACAGCTTTCTTTTCCCTGGTCCCTCTTACAGCCTCGGATATCGGCTTTCCGTTGTGTGCATAACCAAAGGGGAAAAAAGGTTGAATATGACAAATGGGGACGGTCGCCAATTTTGGCGATTATTGCAGATGCGAAGTGTTATTGCCTCGCGACAAGTGTCGATTTGTCTGCGATTTGCTCGCGACCGTGGGAAGCGTTGTGAGAGATTGCGGGATGGTTTTTTCATTGGTGTCGTTTTAGTTTTGAGAAGTGGTATTGAAAGCTATAAAAGGTTACATCTCACTGCTCCTTGAGGCAGGGAAGAACGAAGAAGATAGCGGAAATTCAGCGGCATATCGGTAGAATAAAAAATAAATCACATACATATATGCGTTGCATGATGATGGGAAGTGCACAAAAATGTATGGTTTAAAACTAAATCTCGAACCAATAAGGTAGTTAATGTTAACTCAGTTACTACATTGATTTAAGTCAGATATACGGTGACCCTTGTAGGTGTGAAAATTATCCTTAGTATCCATCTCAGCTAAAAGTGGGAATTTAATCCGTGGAAAATAAAGGAAGGTAGCGGAAACTCCGTGGCTTAGCGTTACAATAAAAAATAAACTGTACGTAATGATTGGCGGATGATGGGAAGTATACAAAAATAAGTTTCACACAAAACAATAAGGTAGCCACACAATGTTTTCTTTCGTATCTTTCAGATATCTTTTTATCAGCTAAAAGTGAGATTTTAATCGGTTTGTTGAAAAATAAATGACATTTTAACCCTTTTAGGGTCACGAAATTTTCATGTAGCGTAGCATTGCTACACTACCTCCATAGCACACGTGACTAAACGATATCATCAATTAGTTGAAAGAATTCAGAGGAAATCTCTATTGGTACGGGACGTTAAAACTGGCTTGAAGACATACAGGGAAATTTGCAGGTTTCAGAACGGATATACATGTCACTAACAGGCAACACATTTGTCAAGAAGATTATTCTCACTTATTAGTCCTGACTGTCAGTCACAAACTAAATACAAATATTCTCTCATGTAATGGATTTGTGTAGGATTTTTATTCTCGTAAAGAATAAACCAGTTTGACAGTACAAACAATAATGTAAGTAACAATTTAATTTTTAAAAGAAAACAGTTACGGGTTTGACTGTAAAGCCTGGTACATGTGATGAATAATTAGACAGATATTTATACCGATTTAAAATGGATTTCGAAAGATCGTTATATTATTTACTGAGATTCAAATTCGAAATCTAGTGACCGAAAGTCAGAATTTCAGCCAGTAAACAAACAGATCATACAATTGTTTTGGAAGAACCTATCTTTCTTCTCAATATCGTCGGATTACAGCAGAAACTCATTAAATGGCAAAAGTATTTTTACTGTACAGATGTTTAAAGACTAACTATTAGTTTTTCTGTCTAAAAATAACGAATTATGAACATATTGGCAGTCCTATATCGTTTAAACGGATTACAGTATAATGATATTTCACGTTATCATGATTATAAATATCTCGAAATAAGTCTCGAAAAAAAAAACAGTTGATGAGTTTCTTCTCTAAGACGATTTATATTGTATCCCTATAAACAAAATAGTAACACTAAGAAGGTATACCTTTACCAAAATGGATAAATAAAAACAGTAGGATGTTCGTTCACCCTTCGCTTTATTTGGTGTTATAATCGAAATTAAAATATATCGTTGAGTGAAAAACCAAACCAAACCTAATAACTTAACCGGTACCAATGCATACAATTTATTTATAATACTTTTGGATCGAAGGTCTGAAGTTATTTGTTTTCATTTTTAAAAGATTTTAAACTGAGTTTTAATGACTCTGTTTTAAAGTTGAAACGTTGATATTTTTCTATAAAAGAAAATCCATTTTTAATGCCCTTAGGCTCTGATAGATTTGAAATTAATTTAACATCGAAGAAAATGAAGCATATATAGTCTTTGGCAAGATATTTAAGGAAAATTTTTGGAAATGCATATATTTATTTATGATAAAAAGTTGGTTTAAAGCGTAATTGCAATTCAAAGAATATTTTGCGTTTAAGAATAAAGTTTAATGCTCTTCACGGTATGAAAACGGTATAATTCCATCAACCTAAATATAGACAAGATTAATACTGTCTGTATATATTCTAGTTACATTTAAAATTGATGCAAATAAAATCAAATGTTTGGAAAGGATTCAGCCTTGGTGAGATACTGTTAGTGTTTCAAATTTTTAATTTTAAGTTTAATTGCAAATCAAAATAGAAAATCCATCAGTTTTCATAACGTATGAGCTGAACTGTCCTATATCATCTCGAAAAATCAGTTAAAACTGAAAAATTATAATAACTAGTTATTGACTGTTCATATTTACTTCATTATTACACAACATGCAGTAAAATTCCAAAAATTGAAACCTTTCTGGCTATGAGTAAACGAATTGGGAACGAAGGAAATAACCGATTGAATCAAACATCGATACACGATTTCAGGAGATGAAACAAAAGGTTTTGCTTTAGAGTTCTAGATGTATAAGGGGGTAGTTATTTTGTAAGCCGCGTTAAATATCCAACATATTTCTAATTTTTACTTTGTCACAGAATCGACACTTATTTCTGAGAAATGTAGTAACTTAATTTTCTTGTAGTTTGTGTTATAATACTGACTGAATAAGATAACGAACAACATTGGAGGCTTATAAAGATCTCATTGTATGTGTCCCTTCTAAACGATCACGTAAATCAGTTCACTGATATATGCTTATAGAGTGTGAAGGGAATAAGGCTAAAAGAAATTATTACAGAAAAAATAATAAAGTTGGGACGGAAAACTACGGTACTTTTTAGTTCCCTCGTAAAACATTTTACACTTTTAAGTCTATTTCAAAGTATTCATCTGAGTTTGGAAAATTGCTTACGATTTGCTTATAAAATATAAATTAATTTCAAACATGAATATTTATACTCTTGACAGATTAAATAATATATATATGAGGTAAATCGAGTAAAGGAATATATAAGTAACAACTGTTTGAAAACAAACGTATTACTAATGTCTAAAAGAGAATGCCATACGAAATGAATTTTAATATTCATATTTCTATCGGTTTTGAACTACTATTAATTTAATCAAAAATTCTTAAATATTTATGAGAGTAGTTTAATGGGGGAGTGCAAGAGTGATTCAAACTTATCATTCCTGTTAGCCTTAAAATGAACGATATTAAAATTCAATATTTTGTCATAATTACTTTTAAATATCTATTAATAATGTAGATAAAATCATTGAACATCCTAAATTTCCTTATAGGTTTTTCAATACAATATGGGATAAATATAAAGTAAAGACAAACCCGTTATGAACAGTTTTCAACATTTTGTCTTAGTGGAAATAAATACTTTAACGGATAAGCATATTTTCTTATTCCATCTTAGCTCTTTTATTCTCTTGTTACATTACAGTTTATATTTTTTATTCATTTTCTATTTTTGCATTCAGAGTTACAACTATGTGTTTTTAAGGGATTTGAAATCAAAATGTATAACGCTAGATTTGTATTTTTTAAAACTCGGCTAATGTTCTTAGATTGTTAAATGTCTTTGCATTCAATAAAAGAGTGCTTTAGAACTGAAGTTAGAAATCCTTTTTGTGGTTTAAAATTCCAAAGTGGTATGGATGACAATCGACGTTAAAATTTTAAAAAAATCGATTGAGAATTCTATTTAAAAAAATTTTTAAAGTTGAATTTGATTGATATCGAATTCTGTGAATAGCAAAATGAAATATACAACGCCGAATATATAATAGACAAGTATAGCAAGTCTACTAAAAAATGTGTTTTTCTCCAATTGATATGTTTGACATTTGTTTTAAATTTCAAAATGTTCCATGCGCATCTGGTTTTAATTCACTTGAATTTTTCGACTGATCTTGGAAATCTGTTGTATCTCTAAGAACCTAAAATGCAAACTCATTATGCAAATAAAATTTGGAGATTTTGATGTAAAATGTTGTTAATCTATGATTTTTTTTGCAAAACTTTAGGCGTTATAGTACATTTATTTACTTTATAACTTAGCGGATACATTTACGTAATGGAGTTAATATGATTTATATGTATACGAACTATTTTGTGAAACAAAATTATGACGATGCATGGAAAATTAATGTACATAGGACCCATTTTTAGTAATTACTTAAAATTTGTGACCACGTTTAATGCAATAACTTCGGACTTACGATTTCCGGAACCACCTTTATAATATGTACTTTCTAGCAGAAAAAAGGGTCTGTACAAATTTTGTAATAATCGGGTAATAACTGCAAATGCTTTTTATAAAGTTGGTTATGTTGAGTTTTATGATACAAGGTTCGGAAACTTGTTTAGAAAGACCACTCAAGTTACAAGCATCAGAACGTGTAGACACATTCTCTGATTTGATGTGAATTGTAATCTTATAAAGGATAAAAAGGCCTTAATAAAGACTAAACGATTTTTAATATTTCATAATGTAATTAATGTACGTTTAATAAGCTAATCATACAAGAATTTCGTCTTGCAGATTTTCATAAATTATCAGATTTAAGCGTATACAGAAAATTAAAGTTCTAAAAAATGGACTCGTTTGCTTATTGTTTTTTAGCTTATACAAACGTTGTTATAGAAAGTTTTATCAAATTCCACTTCAACAAAGAATGCTTTACAACTGAAACTAAACAGTATATTAATGTTCAAGAATACGAAAATAGTATGGAGTATCTTAAGATTACAAGTATCATATAGATTTTTTTGACGTTAATATGAATTGTATTCTTATAAAGGATGAAAGGAATTAATATTTCATGCATAATTTCATGCTCGTTTAAATAAGTTAATCACTCAAGAATTTTGTCGTTTAGATTTTAATAAACTCAAACATGCATAATAAATTAGAGTTCCCAAAGGCGGATTTGTTTACTTTTATTGTTCTTCTACTCATACAAATTTTTTAATATAAATTGTAAGTTCCATTTCAATAAAATATTTTCTTCACGAAAACTTTAATGGTAATGGGCATTTAGAATCAAAAGTATCACAATGTTATTCGTTCACTTTTGAAAAAGTATCACTTTGTTCCTAACAATATAGTGCATAGAAAACCCAGTCCCTTAGTGATCAAAAAGAATTTTAAAGAACTATTTAAACATATTCTTTGTATCAAAACATCATTCTAAACGTCAAACGTTTACATGTGATCATGTTTCCGAAAGAAATTCAACAAAGAATTTAAATTACGTGATAGTACTGTCTCGTATAAAGTAAATTCAAAAATGTATACTTTTTATTATTCTTTTTATTAATTGAATTCTAGATTAGTTGATTCTGGATTAATTCTAAACACAATTTGAGATGCAATGATGATATAGACTAGTTGAGAAGAATTGCATTCTCAATACTAAACACAGTTTAAGTTACAATGGGATGTATATTTGCCTTTGTTTTACCAATATCAAAATAAAATGTAAAGAAGAAGAATACACTTAGATATGCTACTATGCATTAGACATAGTTGTATACAGGATATATTGGCCTAAAATGCAATTTAGGAACAGGAAATTCACACACACAAATCAAACAATGTGTACGACATGTTTTGTTTATAACATGAAGTCTAATGTATATCGATATTTTTAAATCGAAATGCGATACTGGCTATTACAAATTATAGCACAACATGTTCCTTAGTTGTTACCGTTAGTTGTAACTGAAACGACCATTTTAAAATGCTATGAGTATTTTAAAACAATTGAAGCTTAACGTCTTTTTTGTTAGATAAGAAGTATGATTTATATTACTCAGCTAACAAAAAGTATAAGAATGGTTTTCGTATTTTAGCACTTGATTCACGAAAAAAGCAGTTATTTATTTCCACTACAATGAATTTGATTGAATAAACTTTTCAGCATGGATAATCCAAAGTCTTAGTGACAACCTTTCTCGATCTTGACATACCAGCTTAATCTGTGAGCATAGGATTTAAACAATTTATTAGTTAAATATAAACCCAGTAATAAATCTATGGCAAGTTTGTGTTTCAGATTTACAATTATGATGCTCTTTACCTTATTATTGCTAATTATTCTGTTTTACACTTATAGTGCCTTGTCAGTTTCAAAATTTGCCTGAACTCTGATTTTCGTTATGCTTGAATGGGATAACAAAGCTCAGTATTCGCTTAGCATTTTTAAAATTGTCGTTTGACGTTTCAAATGACGTTTTTTTAAAGATCCTGGTGAAATGTGCATTTTTTGTATACAATTCGACGTAATGAGAAGTTGTAAAAACTTATGCAGACTAATCAAAGCGTTTTTAAACTCCTTTTTGTGAGAGAAATTATAAGAAAATGTACTTTTTCAAATTTGCATTAAAACTATACTTATAGTGAAACAAATATATTTTTTGTAACGTCACATTTAGTGCCTTTAGCCATCATCGCAATAATGGTTAAGAAATTATTATTTCGGAGAAACCAAAAGCTCAAGTGATTGGAAAAAGTTTTAGTGGCATTGTGTCACGCGATTTCTTGATGTAGATAATACAATCTTTTTCAAAAATTCATATTCAAGCAGTACAATTGCAAGATCGAAACTATTATCAAGACAGTTTGTGCTAAAAGGATGTTGTGTGAATTAAATATTTTAACGAGATTTCCTACGGAATTTTAAGTTTGATGTTGATTCGAGATACAAGAATTATAATTTGAAAAAGAAACTCTCTTGCCTAACGTTTTTAAAACCTGATGAAATATTAAAGTAACTTTTATTGTTCAAATTTAACACATTAAAAAAGTATAAGATCATTACAAAACCGTTCCAAACCGTTTCAGGACTTACTTGACATTTACATTCAGTACGTTCATGAATATTAAACATTTGTTCTTCAAGCGATCCAAAACTAACCATGTCAATGAGTGAAAATAGGTAAACTATTTTATCTCAATAGAAATGAAGTTTCATTTAATTATGACTAAAAGTATTTTTTGTATAATAATTCTTTGGATAACAAAGTACATCAATATGCAATTTTGTATCTATAAATACCTATATTAAGACTTCTTTTAGAGAATTTTCATGACTTAAAAGTACGAATTTTGAAGAAAGGGTAATGTATTAAAGAAATTTTTCCGCACAATTATCTTGATAACTTAGATATTTAAAGGAAACATTCCTATGACGTGAATATTGTTGTTTTCATTTTATATTTTACACACATACGCAATTTTTACGATAGAGTAAAAATGCACATATAAGCGTTCTGGTTGTATAATATATTTTTACTGACTAATTGTTAACTCAAATAATTTTTGTTCTGTTTATCTTCTGTCACAAACATCCTATTCCATTTTAGTTTTACTACCGTTTTATGCTGCTAAAAAATCATATTTTATTCTTGATTTTTACATTGCCTAGCATTATATTTCTTTTGTAAACTTAATGGTACCGTCCTTACCGTTTATATACATTTAAAACTCTTAAGAAAGTAGATTGTAAATTATGGAATTTTTTCAGTATCAAAAGCTTTATACTTTATTTTACTTTATTTTCGTTTTATGCAGTTTTGATTACTTTCGAATCAGCAGATATTGCAGAAGCATAGTTTAAATTATCCATTTGGCATAACATATGTAGTTAATGTAATTTACTATTTCCATTGGTTTCGAAATTGTACATGACTTTGAAACGACAGGATTAAAAAGTACAATTTAAACATTTAGTTACATTAAGCATAACTAGTGGAAGATCCTAGGTTTGAGGGTTTTGCGTGCTAACGGCGTATTATTTAGTTTCAGTGAATTTATATTTTAAACTTTAAAATTATAACTTTTACTATAGTTTTAAAATGTTAGAATGTTTTAAGTATTAACAAAGTGAAAGTAGTTTTAATAATAAAAAATTTAAATGTTATTTATAACTTTAGACTATTTTTTTAAAATCTATGATTAATCTTATTTACTTAATCTGGTAAATTATATTTTATATTTTAAAATATGTAAGATTTTAATCAAAGACAAATTGTTCACTGATTTTTACCTTGTGAGCAAATGTAAACTTTTACAAAGTATAACCCATTGTGAAACCAATATTTGTCGTCAGTTTCAGTTGACAAATTTCAGTTGCTCGTAATTCGAAACTAGTAAACGTACTTTGTATATAAGTTACTCAAGATTTAAATTAAAAAATTATTCATGTTAAATAATAAATAAAATGTAATTTGAAAAGTTGATTTTTAATAAGTCTTTAATATTAAGTTAATTTCTTGTAATTACACATTTATAATGGAAGGGGTTAGAGTTGTAGTAAAGATGAATTGTTTATAAATGCTTTTAGTACCATACTGTTTTATATTCAAAAGAAACGTGAGCTCTGAATTACCAATAAACCTAACTGCTTTATGAACATTTGTCGTTTTTTCTAAAGCAAACCAAAGCACTGAAACTTTCTCATAAAAACTTCTGTTAAATTTGCTTGTAAAAACTCTATACTCAATGTATTGAAAGGTTTCATAAGTATGTAGCTATGAAACCTTATTGTAAATATCTTGCATCGACTTTAGAATTTAAAACGATTGATAGATTTTAACAGTTACTAAACAATTGTCATGAATTACTCATTCCGTGAAGTATACTCTACATTATGAGTAATTCAACTATAGCATTAACTTAAGTCTAAAAGTTATAACGATTGATAAATGTAAACTAATTTTTTAGATCATTATCCTGAAAAGCTCATTCTATAAGGAATACTCTACATTTTATGCAATGTAACTGTAGCATTAAATTTTTAGTATCTTACATTATAACGATTGATAAATGTGTTAACAGTTACTAAACAACTATCACAAATTACTCATTCCATGATGAATGCTTTCTACGAAATGTAATTTAATTGTAACATTAATTGAAGCATTTAAAAAAGTGATAGAGATTGGTAGATGTTAATAATTTTTCAGATCATTGTCCTGAATAGTTCATTCCATGATGAATACTCAACATTATATGCAGTAAAACTGTAGCATTAACTTAAGTCTTTAAAAGTTATAACGATTGATAGATGTTAACAATCTCTTAGATCATTGTCCTAAATGGCTCATTCCACGAGGAATGCTTTACATTATATGTAATTCAACTGTAGCATCAACTTAAGTATTTAAAAGTCATAGATGTTAACAATATTTTAGATCATTGTCCTGCATGGCTCATTCCACGAGGAATACTCTATATTATATGTAATTCAACTGTAGCATCAACTTAAGTATTTAAAAGTTATAACGATTGATAGATGTTAACAATCTTTTAGATCTTTGTTCTGAATGACTCATTCCACGAAGAATGCTCTACATTATGTGAAATTGAACTTGTTATAGACTAAACAAGAGATAGGAAAACAGAAACTTACATGAAGATTTCCGCTGCAGAGGGGAAGTCTTAATTCTCGGATAGCCCACTGAAATGTCCGGTTTACCAACCAGTAAGTCACACATGACTCTTAATTGTCATAGTGACCACCGATGACTTTTAAAGGCCATTGTCCGACTGCAAATGCACACAACTTGACTCCAAAGGACCCGGTGTGTCAGTAAATGTCCCTTTAATTTATGCCTCTTGAACGTTTAGAGTTTGGACAAATCAGCTGCTCCGCGCCGTGTTTAGCTGTTGCATAGTATTCCACTGATATTTTCTGAAATTTCAGTTCTTGATGCGAGGATTTGATTTTGCAATGAGGTTAGTTGTCTCGTTTACTTCTAGAGGCGATTTTCATTTGGACTTCTACATTCGGAACATGCGAGTGCCCGCAACACTGTCACAGGGCAACAACAGAAGTAAACAAACACTTATTTGGCGACGATTTTCCTCTCCGACCGCAAATCGCCTCTGCCTGACCAGCTGATTGCAAAATCCCGCGACTGTCACCGTCCGAAACGAAAGTTGTCCAACTTCCACGTGAAAGTCCCGCCTCCGAAAACAAACTTTCGATCGCTTCGGGTAAATCGTCACTCGAAACCAAAGATCAGAACCAGGACTGCACTGTTTTCCCCCTGTCCTGGTCACCACTTTTCACCGAAAAACTTCCCTCAAGTTGGGAGGTGATATCAACCGGGATTCTATCAACAACCGATCGTCTCAACGTTAAAACGCGAAGTAATGTCAGTCAGTTTTTACTGATCGCTCTGTCGGACCCCGAGCCGCAGCAGCGCCGTCTGTCGGGCATCGCTTGAAACAAAAAGGGAACACAAGCAGAAAGTGTAAAGACAAATGGGGGGATTATCTCTCCCTCCCCTAGTTTCTCATCTCGCGTTTCTACCCCCACCCCGTATTTATCCCACCCAATGCTCGTCCCCCCCCCTCCCAGGCTTGACGCGCATCTTTCGGTTTAATCTTTCAATTTTTCTTTCATTTCGCGTTATTCCTTTCTCTCTTTTTTTGTGGTGTTGCTTTAATTTGGATTCGGTCCGAGTTGAACTCATAAATGGCTGCTGTGCCTTCGGAAGTGCGCGATTGTTTTAGGGAATTCTCTTTTGGCTTTTTGGAGCGGCTTTTCGGGGGTCGAACGCGGTCTTGTGAGTTGTACGTGTGAGGTTTCGCGGCATTTTGCGAAACGCTCTTGCGTCGTTTCAGCACGTCGCTGCTTTCAGAGACGTGTTGACGAAAATGCTGTAGCGCAAACCAGAAAAAAAACTAGGGGATTTTTTCGTAGCAGCTTTTAATCCTTCAATGACCGCTACAATCCATACATGATTCAGAAAATATTACTGGAAGTCTTCTATCTCCTGTACACTACCCTACAATAATAGACCGGACGCCAGCGGATTTGCATAAAATCCGACTACTTGTTTAGGGGTGTTTTTCGTGGTATGGTTCATGGTCAATTGATCGCCGACGCCTACATGAACATTTTGGACAATCAGGTTTTTTCGACGCTTTGGCAATTTTATGGAATGGACGAATGTTACTTCCAGTATGACAACGCTCCGTGTCATACTGCCTCTGTCAAGCAGTGGTATCGAGATATGGATGTAAAACGTCTTCACTGGCATGTTTAGAGTCCCAACCTAAACCCCATCGAGCATTTGTGGGACGAGTCAAAGCAACGCTTGCGTACCAGGGAACCCGGTCCGAAATCTACAGCTGAGCTGGCGACATTCTTGCAGCAGGAATGGACACAAATGCCCGTAGCTGTGTATCAAAACCTTGTTGAAAGTATGCCCATAAGGGTCGCTAGTGTAATTGCAGCATGTGGAGGACCATCCGCTTATTAAAGCATGGATACAGATATTTTCATTAAGGCGGTATTTTTATGACAGCCGTTAAAAATGCAAACGCGTATTTCTTGAAGTCAATGATATTTTAGAATACAAAGTTTCAGGAAGAAACACAAGGGGTCGACAGATTAGGTAGATGTTTTAATTACCGTCGCACTGGAGCAACACAACGGGCTATTGGTGATGGTCCGGTATCAATCCCAAGCAAAAAGATTCGAGGACCACGACGTCAGATTTATCTAACACATGGAGTTTTTCTTCAAATTGAAATGTCTTGAAATTTTAAGCACCGTTTTTTCCTTGTCTCAGAAGGATTTTCTAGTCCTGCGCATGTGAAGTAAATGCTTTTATACACTCAGTCTCTAAAAATCCCTTTAATTAAAAGTAAATTATTTTTTTATGGAGTCCGCTGAAGATTTAACATTCGTCATTAATAGCAAACTTTTATTATTTCTAGTACAAGGTGCTTAAAGCTTCGGTAGTTGAATTAACGTCGCACTATAGCAACACAATACTAGACTTGAACTGATCATTGGTATTGAGTAGTTCTTCGAAAGGTGTGATCAATATTAAAGACTAGCAGTCACGTGACTGCTCTCTGAAAAATTGACTGGATTGGCCGATTTGGTGTCTTATTGCCTCGTTTGACGTTATAAGATGCTATGACAGGGTGTGAATGCATATTTCTATGGAGCGGTAACAAAAATGGTGAAATCACTTAAGTTTGCTTCTTTTTCGCACTGGCCAATCAGCTGATGAATGAATGGATGGATGTGTTCGTTTCCACCCGGCAGACAAAAGTAGTCTAAGGGTCCCGTTGCTACTAGTTTTGATCACATGATCCTGGGCACCAAAAGGATTACCACTGCTCAGTTTACTTTTATATTTCCTCTTTGAATAATGGTTTAAATGGTCGATATTTTTAATTTTTTACTTGTTCAATCTTCGTAGGTTCTTCAATTGTGATAAATAAGCTTTTGAATCTGTTTGTTTATTCAACCCTCCAACTGCTTTTGACGAGATATCTCGTCCACCAATTTCCGACCAATTTTGGTGTCATAACAACAATTATGTCAGGTTGATGGGATATCTCGTCATCAAGATATCAATTTTTTTATGATGATGAGATCAAGATCAGGTCAATTTTCTAATGATAAAATATCTCGTCCAACAAGATAGGGTCAGCTTTGCTAATGACGATATATCTCGTCGAAACAACTATTAGGAGGGTTAGGAAACTGGAAGAAAGAAGACAGAGCCAAAAATTATTTTCTTGGGCCTGATAAAGGGCGTTCTTTTAGAAAAACGGATATTTCTGAGAACAGGTGTGCCTTGCAGAGTTTTGAGACTGCTCAAACTTTAAGAATTGCCCTTATCTCTATTTGAATACGGAGACCAACCGGTATAGTGGTTAAGGTGTTAGCCTCTCGATCGGAAGGTTCATAGTTCGAATCCGGGTCCGGGCTTGGATGTTTATAAGCGTATGGTGTAGAGGAGGTTGGTGCACCTTAAATCTGTCGTAGCCGAAAGTCCTCACGTTGGGTTGGCGTGGAAGTTTGGAGAGTGGGGTGCTAGCTCAGGTGTTGCTTCGTCATCTGACCGTGGTTCAAAATGACGAGGTGTTGTCCTCGGATCTTTCTCTTAAGGGACTGATACCGGAACGTCGTCAATAGCCCGTTGTGTTGCTCTAGTACAATGTCAACTAAAATTACCATTACCTATTTGAATACGGTTGTATTTCGTGCTCCCTATCTATTTCTAAAATACATACAAGGAGCTTTGAAACCTCTATATAATCGATGTTTTGTAAGCTTACCTTAGATTTTGATAAATATTCCAATTGACAGTGAATCGGATGAAAATATTTTTTTTATGGAAAACAGATTTAAGGGATGGTTTAGCATGTCCAAATCTAGCAAGAAAGCAACAATATACATTCATTTAACGCTGTTTAATTTGTTCGTGTCCCTTCCTTATGGTTCATTGAATATCTTACTTAGGCAAAATTGTTCATGCCTGATCGCTTCATCAAAACGCGTACATTTCGCTGTGCGAGATGCATTTGGGTGGCTTAGAATCCCTAGGTGAATAACCCGCAGCAAACGTTTCAGATAGTTGACTCCTTTCGGAATTAGCGTTAATGACGTGCTTCATTTTTGATGGTCACCAATGAAGAGTGGCAATATATGAGATCTTTAGATCGCATGAATTAACCAACGCATTTACTATTCACGATAGTTTAACTGCGTTACGAACGATGCGCTCTACTATTTGATGGGAAATGTAATTGAATATATCTCAACAGTAGTGTAACGATATTGTGTTTCAATGGTGCATAAAATTAAAAAAATGAGTTGATTTTTAATGCTAAGTTGTCTCTGATGTAGAGTTGCTTCTACCGAAGGGTAACGGGTTAGAAACTCGATCTAACCAAAGACCGTCGTATGCGTGAGGAGCTGGTATACGTTAAATCTGCCAAGGCCTCAAATGTTATCACGTTAGATTGGTGTGTAAGTTTGTAGAGTGAAGTGCCAACTCAGGAGTGATAGCGTCCAAATGATGGTACTGTCCTTAGATCTTTCCCTTGGGGATTGATCCGGACTGTCACCCATAGCCCGGCTTTATTGTGACGTAAAGTCGACTACCTATTTATCATTTTTTTTCGTTGCGAGGAGTGTAGGTGCTGTGCGCAATGATTACATGTGCAGCTTTTAAAACTTTCTTGAAACAAAGCCAGAAACATAACCTACCATGGTCTTTGAGCTATCTGCACACGCGTCAATGCATTTGTTCCACGGTATCCTCCAACTACTTTTTGAGAAAGTACTTTTCATTTGATGGAAATAGTTTCGTTTTCCCCGATAGATGGAAACAGTAATTTAATTTTTGTCGTGTTCATAACTGCCGCGAAAGAAGCCCCTGAGAATCACTCACGGAGCCCCTAAGGCCTCACAGAAAACAAAAATGGGAAATGCTGTACTAGAGCAACAAAACGGGCTAATGGTAACGGTCCGGGTATCATCCCGAAGGAAAGGATCTGAGGATCACACATCGCCATTTTGAACCATTGTTAGATGAAGAGATCACTCCTGAGTTGTAATAAGGAAATTTATATATAAGGAAATATAAGGTTATATAAGGTTATGTAAATCACTCTCGAAAATGCCACAACACGCCAATGTGAGGACATTTGAGGCAACGATATACACTTCCCTACAATAACGGACCGAACAGCAAGAAGTGATAGTATAAGGGAAATAATACATGCTTTAATAGAGGGATGGTCCCCCACGTGCTGCAATTACACCAGCAACCCCTCTGGGTATACTTTCAACAAGGTTTTGACACACAACAATTTTTGTTATTTGTGTCCATTCCTGCTGCAAAAATGTCGCCCGTTCAGCTGTAGATTTCGGACGCGGTTCCCTGGTCCAAAATCGTCGCTCCAACTCGTCCCACAAATGTTCTATGGGATTTAGGTAGGGACCCTGAGTAGGCCAAGGAAGACGCTTTACATCCATGTCTCGATACTACTGCTTGACAGAGGCTGTAACATGAAATAGAGCGTTGTCGACCTAAAAGTGACATTCGTCCATGCCATAAAATTGCCAGAGCGAAGGAAGAACCCGATTGTCCAAAATGTTCATGTAGGTGTCGGCGTGCAATTGACCAGGAACAACATGCAAAATTCCCAGACCATACCACGAAATACACCCCCAAACAAGCAGTCGGATTTTATGCAAATCCGCTGGCGTCCGGTCCATTATTGTAGGGTAGTGTATTTAACACGCGCCAACTTCCATGTACACGACGGTCTTTCGTTGAATCGTGTTTCTAACTCGCAACCAGGCTACCAATGCTCCAATTATACTATCAAATGGGCGTCTTCACTGTTTCGATACAAATATTGTTTGTAACTTTCATTTTATCACAAACATTATCACTCGCATTACGCGTTTCCAAACATCTACATCATGATTTAGTATTTTTCTACTGTGCATGAACAGTTTCCAACAATGGTAATTCGGTATTTTTTTATTAACGTCACACTAGAGCAACACAACGCGCTATAGACTACGATCCGGGATCAATCCCCTAAGGGAAAGAACCGAGGACAACACCACGTCATTTTGAACCACGGTCAGATGACAAGGCAACACCTAAGCTGGCACCCCACTTACCAAAATTCCACACTAACCCAACTTCTAACCATGGAAAGGGATAAAAAGTTATCTGGATATTATAACCCTTTGAATAGTTTAGACGAGATATCTCGTCCATCAATATCAAACCACTTTTAATAATTTCGAGAAAACTCGTCTCTTTAAGGTATTGCTTATTTTTTTTCGAGATCAAACCAAGGTCGGATCAGTTTTTTTATAGTGAAGAGATATCTCGTTCATCTTGATGTCGTCAGTTTTCATAATATCGAGGTACCAAGTCAAAGCAACCACCGAGGAGGGTTAAAATCCAGACCACCAACGCTTTCGGTTTCTACGGGATCTGAAAGAAACTCCAATCTGTGAGAGTTACAAGGGGCTGTGTCAGTAACCAGATGCTGCTGTTTGTTTTTACCTGGTTTACTACCTGTCTCAAGGTCATTGCATCGGCAAGGGGACTGAGGGGTGCTTGACTGTAAAAAGGTGTTCCACCTAAACAATACCCCCGAACCTCCCGTGGTGAAGCGGCGAGCACTAAGAGTAAAAGTGGGCCGTGGAACCATTCCGTCAGACGATTTCGGTGTCACTCCCACCTTTTTCTCTCCCAACACCCCCGTCTGGAGTCGAGCGAACTGGCGTCTGGGGCGGAGTAGTCCTACCTTGACGGATGACAAAAGGTTAAAGAGACGGCGCTTTTTGCACTTTCGGAACGCGTCTTTTCGCTCTCCGGACTCAACTCATTAAGACGAGGTTCAAAGGAAACAATTTTGTTACCTGGATCCGTTGTGGTAAAAATAAAAATTAGGACTGCAGAAAAACATTAACTTCGCTATTCAGCAGTTCAGGGTCTGCTAGACGTTACGACAGTGGAAATCTTAGGGTTAACCCTTGTTAAAAGGGTGCCTGTAAAACTGCGTCTAAGTAAAGACCCAAGAGTCTCACACATTTGTTAAAGTGGAACTTGTGGTGAATGGTTCCTTAACAAGCTCCTCTGGAATCCTAATCCAAAAGTAACTAGCCATTTATTAACCCTGTGGGGTTGACTCGCATAATTCCACCTTTCAACCTGCAGTCTTCTCTGCATAATCAGTTTTGATCCGATTTGTGTAGAATCTTTCCAAAGGATTCTATTACAGTTTTGTTGAATAGACTTTTCTGAAAAGATTATTGTATACATTTGTTCAATAAAATCTTTCCAAAATTTTTTATTCTACAGAATGGGCCTATAGAATTGTTCCACGGGATTCTATTCCAAGTAAAGGACCAATAGAATCGTTTCAAAAGATTTTGTGCTTTGGAAACAACCAATAGAATCGCTCTAGAGGTTGAAAGAATCCATTGATTCTTTCATTATTATTTATTTAGTCAAAAAATTTGTTGCTTAGTCAGTAAATGTGTTGTTTAGTCAGTAAATATGTTGTTTAGTCAGAGTAAATATGTTGTTTAGTCTGTAAATGTGTTGTATAACAAAAGAAAGACACTACACTCGCTGTACTCATGCTCGAACGTAATGGAAAAAGTAGTCAAAGGAACCCGTATTTATAGGGGTCATTTGACCGCTGTCTGATTACTAGCAATTCCATGCATGTTGTCACTGATTGTTCAACACTAAACATACAAAAATGTGTTTGCTAGAAATATTTCATTTGAAAGTTATTCCTAACAAAATGGTGCAATTGCATTAAAAATATTTTCTAATTTTGGAAGGTGCCCATTTTTCTATCACGATTCAATAGAACAGAGAACTAAATAAATATTTTTCATTAATATTCAAGCTTTTTACTCTCTTTTGACGTATAACGTACCTTTTTAACTATATACACTATGTAAACTATCTATGTAACTATGTCCTGTTTTAAATACAAGGAAACATAATTTTAGCATTTAAAATGGCCTAAAACCTACTTGAAATCACCAGTTATGTGCATAAAAACTTAGTTTTGTCGTTATCTCTATCGAAATAGACGCACAGAGTATTTCAAAACATTCTATGTATGGGATCAAATAGACAACTGCAAGTTGAGATAAGGATACTTTATTATTCAAAAGGGACAAAACAATGAGAGTTAATAACAATGTGATGCAACCGCGTTACCTATAATGTATACATCCGCGCGTGGGATGGGAACCTACGGGACTATTTCCCCGCATATATAAACTTTAAAGGAAGGGAAGGAATGCGAACCGAACTCACATAAGGATGTACGTCATCACCCGGGTATTCTAGAGAATATGATGCTCAAATGAAGACAGTAAGAATGTGAACAACACTTTCACCATCCCTAATGTTTCAGTTTTGCTGCAGGTGATCAAAATGTGTATATGCTAGACCAGCCGTCTCAACATTCACCGCAAGATATCTGCGTCTAAAATGACAGCTGAGCCAGCTGGCGAGCAGCGCTCTCCGGTGAATACAGGTGGCACTTTCGGACACTATCCCTATGTGAATACGGTTCATTGTTTTGCACCTACCTTTCCTAAAGTTTGTAGAAAGCTTTGAATCACCAATGGCTGGATGGTAAGAGGTGTCAGTCTTAACTCTCCACGTGATTTGAACGAGATGTCTCGTCCATCGAGCTCGTACCAATTTTATTAATGACGAGATGATTTTGATCTTCTAGTACAGTAGAATATTTCTCAGGATACTGTCAAATAATAGATTTCCAACTGATTTTATTCTAAGGAAACGCTTATTAGTATCTTTCCAAAGGATTCTATTCCGAGAAAAGCCTCAGTAGAATTTTTCCAATTGATTATTTTTCAAGAAAAGGCCTCAATAGAATCTTTCTAAAGGATTCTATTCCGAGAAAAGCCTCAATAGAATTTTTCCAATTGATTATTTTTCAAAAAAAGGCCTTAATAGAAACTTTTTAAAAGATTCTATTCTCAGGAAATCATCCATAGAATCTTTTCAAAGGATTCGATTCCGAGAAATGCTTCAATATAATCTTTCCAAGGGATTAATTTTTAAGAAAATGTCTTTATAGAATCTTTTCAAAAGATTCTATTTCGAAGAAAGGGTCCATAGAATCCTTTGGAAATTTTATTAATGACCTCGTCATCAATCACCGATTTTTTTTATGATGACATGATAAAGTTCTAGTCAGTTTCGTCGGTTTGACGACATGCCTCGTCAAGCCAATAGGAAGGTCAACCTTTAAAGTGGTTTCGTTGAGATATCTCGGGCAATATTTGGTCAATTTTACTAAGGACGAAGTACACTACACTACCATAATGGACCGGAGGCCAGCGGATTTGCATAAAATCCAACTCCTTGTTTGGGGGTGTTTTTTGTGGTATAGCCTGGGACCTTTGCATGTTGTTCCTGGTCAATTGAACGCCGACATGAACATTTTAGACAATCAGATTCTTCCTACGCTATGGCAATTTTATGGAATGGAAGAATGTTACTGCCAAAACGACAACGCTCCATGTCAAATTGCAGCCTCTGTCAAGCAGTGGTATCGAGATATGGATGTAAAACATCTTCCCTGGCCTGCTCAGAGTACCGACCTAAGCTCCATAGATCATTTGTGGGGCGAGTTAGAGAGACGGTTACGGACCAGGAAACCACGTTCAAAATCTACAGCTGAGCTGGCGATATTCTTGCAGCAGGAACGGAAGCAAATGCCCATAGCTGTATATCGAAACTTTGTTGAAAGTATGCCCATAAGGGTTGCTAGCGTAATTGCAGCAAGTGAGGTACAATTCCCCCTATTATAGTAAGTATTCTTTTCCATATACTATCACATCTTGCTGTCCGGTCCATTATTGTAGGGTAGTGTATTTTGACGTGACGAAACTGCATTATTTCTCCAACGGGGAATGAAAATCCAAGTAAAAAAAAACACATTGTTCCTTGCCTAAAACTGGTGATTGTTTGGAACAGATTTTTGCATCAAAGGTTCGTCACTAGAGGGTGGTTTTCGACGCGACGGTTAACCACCAGAAGAGTAAAGAAACTGGTAGACTGAAGAACTTGACTACAGGTTTGAATCTCGCATATACCGAATTTGGATGCTCTTTTCGAAGTTTCCTGGTTTATTCAAGACCATATCTAAATGCAAATCAGCTTTCCCGAAGTGACGGGTGTTATCCGTTAGTTTTTGACATCTGTAACGTAGGTGTGTGTTAAAAACTAACAATCAACACCTTCCCTGGACGGGAGGCATGTCTCCTTAGTTTATGGTGGGTACGAGGTAACACCTATGGTGCCCGGGATAACTGAGACTGTCGCGTATGTATGAACCACACGTCCATACACTGGTAATGGAAATAGTAGTTCATTAACGTCTCACTGGATGAGCAACCCAACGGACTATTGGTTACGGTCCGGGATCAACTGAGGACAACACCACGTAATTATGAACCACTATGAGACGACGAGGCAACACCTGAGCTGGTACCCAATCTTCGAACTTCCACACGCTATCGTGAAGACATTTGAGACCACGACAGATATAACGAGCACCAGCCCCCATGCACGCGACGGTCTTTGGACGTACCGAATTTCAAATTCGCAACCATCCGACTGCTATTCCGTTATTTTTCCTACTTGAATATTGAAGAAAAAAGAGCCGAAACACCTCGGATTTCTTCAATCAGCATTACCGTTGAGAACTAGCAGATTGATTCTTCAAGCCCGAAAAGCCGAGTCTTGAGAAGAGTTGGACTCCAGCCGGATCTAGCAAGAGGCTTCCAGCTCAATCACACCGACCACCACGACCACCACGACACCACTTCATCTTCATCCCCATTTGCTATTTAACTCAGATAAGGGCCAAGAAGATAACCTTCCGTCCCGAACCACAATCTTAACCTCGCCGTGGATCTCGAAATCTACAGTTGACGATCGGAATGAAGTGATCAAACGGGGCTGAGGCGTGTGCAATCTAAATTAGATCTCCCTCGCTTGACAAGACACTCTGGAGTATTAAAGAGAGAATGTGCCGAAGGTCTTCTATCGTGAACCTCTGGAAAATTAGAGAAATTGTCGATTATTATATCTGTATAAAAGCTAAATTACGAGTCTGTTTGGTTGTACGAGTATTTTTAACCATCCGAGGCGTTCACACGCTTGTATCCGTTCTGTAACCTGTCTTCTCTGCACGACTTTTAACTCGTTTTGACCTTCTTGACTAATGTAATCCCATGGGATTATTTCGACCAACAGATGGTGGTTCAACCAACCCAAATTCTTCAATTACAGGTTTCAATAAGATTATAATGTTTCTATAGTATTATTATAATCTATAATGTGTGTTGGTTGTTTGGCTGAGTTGAGTTTTATGAAGCAAGGACCATGTTTGGTCCATGCCATGCAAAATACAAGACAGACAACGTCAAGTAAGAGACATACACACACATGGAAAGTTTTACTGACACAGAAGATAAAAATGCACCCAGGGAGGAATAAACTGACAGGAATCGATTTGTTTATTATTGTTGTGTTGTCAGGTTGGGTTGAGTTGTATGGCGAAAGGACCAGATAGATCAATTGCGCCAAACACTATACGAACAGCGTCAAGTAATCGATAGACCTGTTTCGCCAAGCACTGTAGAAACAAGTCAAGTAATAGACATAGTTACGAAATTATATATTTTACTTGACGACTGGGTATATAATTATGAAGACTTGAAAAATACACCACGGGAGGAATCAAACCTGGCAGGAATCGATTTGTTTATTATTGTTGTGTTGTCAGGTAGGGTTGAGTTGTATTGTGCAAGGTACATAGATGGATCTGTTGCGCCAAACACTATACAAACAACGACAAGTAAAAAACATAATTACACACGATAGATAATCTCTTACAAGGATCCCCCCGAGCGGCGTATTTCCAGTGAAAGCGGGACTCCAGAATTACACTACAACAGCAACTGTCCAGTTCACCTCTTGTACTGAATGCCTTCAAGAATCTCAGTGGGCTTAGTTCATCTACATCTATGGTACAGATCGAGAGTACTCAACCTCAATTCCGATAAACCTCAAGATCTATCCAGAAAAAGTTTCCGAGAGGCCTGTCTATATTTACAATTTCAATCGCATCTCAGAACACGCATTTCTTAATCACTTCATTTGAGTTAAGAGAATAGAATACTCGGAGCGCTTAATCGTGTATCGCAATTACACAAAAATGAAATCCACCAGGAAAACCGAGACGGCGTATTTCGAGTGAAAGCGTGACTCCAGAATTACGGTTTAACAGCAACTGTCCAGTTGATATTTCGTACTGAATGCTTTCAAGGGTCTCGGTGAGTTTAGTTCATCGATGGTACAGATCGACAGTACTCAACCTCGATTCAAATAGTCCTCAAGATCCACCCAGAAAGAGTTTCCAAGAGGCCTGTTTATATTTACAATTTCAATCGCATCTCAGAACACGCATTTCTTAATCACTTCATTTGAGTTAAGAGAATAGAATACTCGGAACGCTTAATCGTGTATCGCAATTACACAAAAATGAAATCCACCAGGAAAACCGAGACGACGTATTTCGAGTGAAAGCGTGACTCCAGAACTCTTACGGCCGCAACCTTCCATTTGATCTCTTGTACCGAATCCCGTCATCTGTTTGTTTTGGTGGGAGTATCTGTGCCATATATCATAGTCAAACCTTAAAAAACTTATTAGCTTCCTTCATGAGAAGCAACTTCCAAGCATTGTAACTCACGTTCGGCGTGGGATTGCTTTCAGACCTTGCTGCCGTCTGGCTCTTCCTCTATTAATTGAGTTAACATGTTCAGCCATGACCGGATTGTTTTCCCAGAAAGCGCTCTCGTTATGGAAGTCTTGATGGATCTCTCGTTTTCGGACTCGGTTGGTGAATGGATAACATCTCGTGTCCCATGCGTCTTGTGAACTGGTTCTGCGATCTTATCTTGTGACACATTTTGATGAATTAAATTATGAAAATGACCCGGTGTATGTGGAGCCTATACCTGGCGATGCACTCAACGATTTGTTTGTGTTTAGAAGCGCGATGGGCATAGTCTGGGTTGCTTAAACATATCAAAGGAGTAGAATCGATGTAAATCCTCTGAGCATCACGAAATATACGAGTATTAGTATTGTTTCTATTCCGCAACATACTTGACTAAATGACCACACCTATTGAATGAAAGAATCAATATATTCTTTGAAAATGCTAAAATGTTAAAACATTCCTTCCTTAGAATACTCACCGGTCTGGTGGTTAAGGTGTTAGCCTCCTGATAGAAAGATTCCTGGTTCGAAACCGGGTCAGTGCATGGATGTTGTCAGCGTATGGCTGGTGCACCTCTAATCTGTCATCGCCGAAAGTCCTCACGTTGGGTTGGTGTGACAGCTTGGAGAGTGGGGTGCCGACTCAGGTGATGCCTCGTCATCTGACCGTGGTTTAAAACGACGTGGTGTTGTCCTTGGATCTTTCCCTCAAGGGATTGATCCCGGATCGTCGTCAATAGCCCGTTTTGTTGCTCTAGTACGACGTTAATTAAAAATTACCAATTGCCTTAGAAGAGAAGTCTGGATAAATTGTAGTGGTTCTTTAATTAAAAAAGTATCTTTTGGAAAAATACTGTTGGACTTTTCCTTAAAAAGGAATCCTTTGGAAACGTCAATAGCCTATTGTGTTGCTTCAGTCCGACGTTAATTAACATACCTACCTACATACCTACCTTTGGAAAGGTCTTATTTCTCCTTTTCCTTATATGTATAATTTGAAGTCACACTGGAGCCACGCAACGGGCTATTGGTGACGTTTCGGAAACAAACCCGACGGCAGCACCACGTAATTTTGTGCCACGGACAAACGACGAAGTCACACTTGAGAAGATACACCCCACTTTCCAAACTTCCGCACCACCTAAACGCGAGGACATCTGATTTCACGACAGATTTAACGGTGCACCAGCCCCCCTTGTACATGACGGTCGACCCGACCCCCTTGTGTCAAGATATCTCGTCATCAGGATATTGCTAATTTTTTAGTATGACGAGATCAAGATCTTCCATTGACGAGATATCTCATCCATCGAAATCAGGTCAGTTTTGCTAATGACAAGATACTGCTTCGAGAGAACTAACAGAACCGTTAATTACAACACGCATTTCTTTTATTAAACAGGGAGGATTTTCCTATGAAATTGAGAAACTACAATATCTTAAACCCTTTGAGAGGTTCATAAGCATATATTCGTTTTGTAACCTACAGTCTTCTTTACGTAACAGCTATCCAGTTTTGATATTGACAAATAGTTTCTGTCAAAGTTGCTATTTAATCGTTATATATATGGTGCGATAAAAGTAATAAAACATTACTTGGAAATCTGGTACCGTTCAGTTATAGAGATGTTTAGAAATAAAATTGAGTACTACACACATTATATTTTACCTTTTTAATCATATCGATACGCTGTAGACAAAAATGATACTTTCTGATACATCCCAGTATAAAATTTCCCATGAAAACCATTCATCATCATCACCAATCGAAAATCGATTTTAAAAAAATCACCCCTAAACAAAAAGAAATAAATTTTCGTCTCCGTGAATCGGCACCTAAACCCTAGCAACCCTATCATTTTATTAATAGACCAATTAATTTATTTTATTACCCCTAAACTCTGTCCTCCGAGATTGATTAAAAAAGAAAAAGGGAAAAAATATCGCTCCTGATTTTTAGGACTCCTCGCGGACCCGAAAAGGATTAAATCGCTTAAAAATTTACGACCTCTGCTGGCCTGGAGCCGGGCCCGCGCCTGTAGCGAGTATTTTTGCGCCGTAAAGTAGATAGGCGGCACTGCGCGTCATGTGGCGAGAGGCCAATATTTTACGACACTTATGAGACCGGTGTGAAACTGATTTACGTACGGCAGTAGGCTGAGCCGTTATTTTGGGACGGTGCGGCTATGAATCGCGCGTTAATGTGTTTTAAAATAGAGTGCCCTGGAGTCATCTATCGAGATTCCTTGCAAGCGTATGGTTATTCCTCAAATTATGTGCACAGCGCTTGCATAATTGAAAGCGGAATTTTGAACTGATTTTATTTTGTTTGTACTACGGTTTGAAAACTATCGCCGGAAGTGCATAACTCTCTGAGTGAGTACCACGGGATTTTTGAACAGTGTAGTGACGATAGTACCCTACAGATAATGACTAAATAACTTCATTGGATTAGTTGAAAGGATCTACTGATTCTACCTTTCCTTTGGCTGGAATCCTTTACTAAGATTCCATTCGTCCATTTCTTGGAATATAATCCTTCATACCGATTCGATTGGCCTCTTCTGTGGAATAGAATACTTTGGAAAGACTCTATTGAGGCGTTTTCTTAGAAAATAATCCTTCGGAAAGAGTCTATTGAGACTTTCCTCGGAATAGAATCATTTGGAAAGATTCTATTGAGGTTTTTTCTATGAAAATATTCCATTGGAAAGATTCTATTGAGCATTTCCTCGGAATAAAATCCTTTGGAAAGATTCTATTGAGGTTTTTTTCTAAGAAAATAATCCCTTGGAAAGATTTTATTGAGACTTTCTTCTGAATAGAATCCGTTGGAAAGATTCTATTGAGGCATTCCACGGAATAGAAACCCTTGAAAAGATGCTGTTAAGGCTTTCCTCTGAATAGAATTCCTTGGAAAGATTCTACTGAATCTTTCTTCGGAATAGAATTATTTGGAAAGATTCTATTGAGGCCTTTTCTAAGAAAATGTTCTTGGAAATATTCTACTGAGGCTTTTCTCGGAATGGATTCCCTTGGAACGATTCTATTAAGCCACTCCTCGGTATTGAATCCTCTGGAAAATTTGTTGTCCTTTTCTTAGAAAATAATCCATTGGAAAGATTCTATTGAGACTTTCATCGGAATAGAATCCATTGGAAATATTCTATTGAAGCTTTCCTCGGAATAGAATCATTTTGAAAGATGCTATTGAACGTTTCCATAGAATAAAATCAGTTGGAAATCTATTAATTGACAGAATCCTTTGAAACATTCTATTGGACAAGAAGATCAAAACTAGTCCGGAGTGATGCAAGAAAAACAGCGGGTGGCAGAACTGATCTATGCGTTTGAATCATCAAAAGGTTAGTACTTAAACTAAGAACTATGAACTGAACTTAAACTAAATACTATGAACACTGCTCCTCCGCTAATCATTATTTGTGCAGCGGGGTAAAGCAGTATAATACCATACACCCGGGCTCGAAATAAGTCGTGGTAACCACTGCAAATGCCGTGAACTTAGCTTAAATCGCCGCGACAATGAACGGTTCTCACGGCAAGTTTTGCTGCGAGTATTTGAAACCGAATGTTTCACTATTTCTCTTTCAAATACCATCTATTAAAATAATTTTTGAAAAGAAAAAACTATGTGCCTTCATGAGATTGAGTGCGGATGGTTCTTCGCTTTCGGATTTTAAGGCTGATCGAGCCGTTCAGAAATGGTTTCGTCCACATGATCGCAGACCTTACTTTTAGCTATATGTAGTTATGAAACAACTGCAATTTTCTTTTGCCTAGTTATTGATTGATGCCTTCCGTAAACTTGATTATAAGGAAATAAACGTGTCAACAATATAATATTTGAGTGTTTCTTTTATCTCAAATGTATTTTAGGGTTTCATATGAAATTGCAGAAAGCTTACAAGAAAAGTGAAGTATATTTTTTCTTCTCATTGTATTATTTATTCAATTGTTTTAAAGTTTTGCAAAAAAAAAGTTCAACTGCAATAAACCGTTTTCACGGAAATTTCAGGTTTTGCCATGAGCTGAATAGTTTTTGCTGCCAGCTTATTATAAAAGCTCCCAGCAATATTTGCTGCCGGTTTCAAAATCTTATTTCTAGCCCTGCTAAACATATTCAAATGCCGTGACATTCAAATGCTTGATTAGCAACCTAAATTCAAATGACCTGTTGACTACTTCAGCTGCTTCGCAGGCCTACATAAATACATCACCCGCTCCCAAACAGAAATCCGTTACTTTGCTTCAGTGCGACGATCAGTTGAAATACCTCCCTTCGCAAACATAAATCAACCCAACTCGACCCTAAATCATCGATAACTCAAAAAACCCATTCCCTCCAATCAGCCATTCAATCACCCCACATTACAGAACCGAAGCGAGAACCAAGGAATTAGCGACATTCCTTCCGATCTCTCCCAGAATTGTCTCTCCTGAGCGTCTCACCGAATTCCAGCCGAAAACAAATACACCATTAAACCGAGCCACACACAAGAGGCACACACAAAAAAAAAACCACCTGTGCGAACGAGTTAAGCATTGAAAAGCCCCGAAGTCTCAGCTGATGCTTATCGACAGGAGACAAAGAACGGGACGGTCTGTCGGGTAAAGAAGAAAACCGGGGGGAAATTAATAACTCCAATTAGGGTAAGACAAATGCGAAAAGGGTCTGAATCTTGATTCCGAACAGGAGTTCCGGCATGCGGTCATTTCGAGTGGTCGCGCTTTTGGAAGAAAGCGGGATGTGTCTTTTCTTTTCGGACTCGGGCATTGTTCGATTGTTGTTATTTATTCACGGAGATAACGAGGTCGATAACAAAGTGCTGATGGGGAGACGAGAAATCGGCCAACAAGACCGGGGTGGTGGTGGTTTGTTTCATTTTGCTCATGAGAGTATTTTGAATTTCGTGCTTTTTTTTTTTAAACTGACGGCACGCTGGAGCAACACAACGGGGTATTGGTGACAGTCCGAGAACAACCCCCAAAGGGAAAGATCCGAGTAAAATACCACGTAATTTTTATTAAAGGGGCAGAAGAAATAAATCCAGATCAAGTTCAAAAAGGTTCAATACTCATTTACTTAGGTAAATTGACTAGATGGATACAGGAACTTCATAAAATATAAATTTTTAAAGTGAAAAATCAATAAATAAACAGGCGTATTGTTGACTGTCCGCGAACAACCCCCGAAGGGATAGAACCGATGACCATGCCACGTAATTTGTATTAGAGGGGCAGAAGAAATAAATCCAGATCACGTTCAAAAAGAATCATTACTCATTTATTTAGGTAAATTGACTACATGGTTACAGAAACTTCATAAAATATAAATTTTAAATGTAAAAAATCAATAAATAAGCAGGTGTATCTCTCTTGGCCCGTAGACTTGAGTTGATTAGGTTAATCTCTCATTTAAAAACGGTCCACAGATTAGAAGAACCGTGAGAGAATATCACCGACATATAGGAGCGAGTAACTGAATCCATATTCGCTGACCGTACATACTGTCATCCAATATACACATCTCGTTAAGGGATGAATGACGTAACAACCAATCAGAGTTTGAAGTCGACGAGACCAAACTACGTGATACGATTCTCAGTATCGATTGTTGTATCGATTTACATATAGGTTTGTTTACAAACATCTAAACTAATGTGCTCTAACAATTTTTAACCACGGTCAGATGACGCTTGTTGACGTGAGAGATTCTATTCCCTGACGTGAGATTGATAATTTTTAGTTAACATCGTACTAGAGCAACACAACGGGCTGTTGACGACGGTCCGGGATCAGTCCCTTTAGGGAATGATCCAAGGACTCCTCGTAATTTAGAACCATGGTCAGATGACGAAGCAACACCTGAGCTGGCACCCTACTCTCCAAACTTCCACACCAACCCAACGTGAGGACTTTCGGCCGCCACGACAGATTTAAGGTGCACCAGCCGCCTCTACACCATACGCTTACAAACATCCATGCCCGGACCCGGATTCGATTCAGGAGCCTTCCGATCTATAGGCTAACACCTTAACCATTATACCGGTTCACTGACGTGAGAATCAAATGTGTGTTTTGCGCGGTGGCCAAAAAATTCAAGAATCGATTTTTTCGGTAATTGGTAATTTTAGTTAACGTCGTACTAGAGCAACACAACGGGCTATTGACGACGGTCCGGGATCAATCCCTTAAGGGGGAGATCCGAGGACAACACCTCGTAATTTTGAACCACGGTCAGATGACGAAGCAACACCCGAGTTGGCACTCTACTCTCCAAACTTCCACACCAACCCAACGTGAGGACTTTCTGCCACGACAGATTTAAGGTAATCAGCCGCCTCTACACCAAACGATTATAAACATCCATGCCCTGACCCGGATTCTAACCAGGAACCCTCCAATCTAGAGACTAACACCTTAACCACTATACCGGTTCCCTGACGTGAGAATCAAATGTGTGTTTTGCGCGATGGCCAAAAAATTCAAGAATCGATTTTTTCGGAGCATTCAAAACTATTAATTGCTGTTCATTTCGTCAATAGGCCACAGTAGCCCGGATGGAAGAGTAACAGATTAGCAGTCGGAAGGTTACGAGTTCGAATCCAGCCAAAGACCGTCGTGTGCACTTGAAATTGTATGTCTTGTCTCTGGCGCAGCATGTACAAATATGGCCCTTGAACCCTAAAATCCCTAAACCAACTTCAGGGCTGGTGCACCTGAAATCTGTCGTGGCCTCAAATGTCCTCACGCTGTCGGAGTGTGGAATTCTGCAAAGTCTGTCTGTCAGATGCCAGCTCAGGTGTTGCCTCGTCAACTGGCCTTGGTTAAAAATGACGTGTTGTTGCCCTCGATTGGTAAATTTTTGTTAACGTCGTACTTGAGCAACACAACGGGCTATTGACGACGGTCCGGGATCAATCCCTTTAGGGAAAGACCCGAGGACAACACCTCGTAATTTTGAACGAAGCAACACCTGAGCGTTGATGTCCTCGAATCTTTCACTCAGGGATCGATTACGGACCGTTGCCAAAAACCCGTTGTGTTGCTCTAGTGCGACGTTAATTAAAACACCTACCTTTCTACCTTCATTTCGTGAAATTAGAATTATTAATTCTGAAGTATTTTATAGGATATATCTAGTCTATCCAGATTCAACCCACTTTGCTTCTGATGAGATATCTCGTCATCAAAATAGGGCCAATATTTTTTTACTGATGACGTGATCAAGATCTGGTAAGATAGTTCTAATGACGAGATATCTCGTCCATCAAGTTCTGGTCAGTTTTGTAAATGACGAGATACCTTGTCGAGGCAATCGTCAGAAGGGCGTGACATCGTCCAACGCTGCTTCTAAAACAGAAATGTTTTACGAGATTCGTCGTAGTGAGGTGAAAGCAAACCTCCTTAACAGAGCCTGAAATCAAACTAGACATCAAATAGAGCAGATGAGCGACCGTCGAGGCGCCAGCTATAGAGCAATAAACCTCCTGAATCAATGAAACTTAAAACATGATCAAATTTAAACATGATTTTTATAGATCTTCGATTTGGATGTTTCTTTTATAAAAGTAAAGACGTTTTTGGAATATAGTAAACTAGCCATTGTGTGGCCAGCACGGCGTTGCCCGTGACAGTTCTTTTGGTGGGATCAGATATGACCACTGTCGCTAACCCCCGGTGATTGCTACTAATTCCCATTTGGTTTGCTTCGCAAACCAACATAGCGGCCAAGGTCGTGATGGACTTGTCATTGTCAAATGCGGCTAAATTCAAATTGCGAAGAGATCCAATAGCCGTGACGTAACAATCTCTTGCGAGAATATAAATATTAAATTGACTAATTTTTTATTAAAAGAAAATCAAATGGTACAAGCTATCGATCTAATTCGCAAACCAACACAACGGCCGATCACAACACACAACACAAGTATCGATCTGCTTCGCAAACCAACACAACGGCCAACGCCGTGATGGACTTGTCAGTGTCAAATGCGGCTAAATTCGAATTGCGAAGAGATCCAATAGCCGTGACGTAACAATCTCTTGCGAGAATATAAATATTAAATTCACAAATTTTTTATTAAAAAGAAAATCAAATGGAACAAGGTATCGATCTAATTTAAAAGTAAAAAGACTATACGTCACCAGTCAGCGCCGTTCTAAGTGGATCGAGCCCGGCACAACTCCTTCTTGGTGCGTCGATTTTTTTTGTTCAAAAGTACATACTTCTCATTATATAAAAATTAGAGCCTAAATGGCGTTAGTTTCCACTTCAAATGGACGACATATACGTTTAATTTTAAATTGAAATTTAATTACTAAGCCAGTTCAATGCCAACTACAGAGCAGTAGGAAAATCTGAAGCTTTTTTGGCTGTAACCAAATAAAGAAAAGTAGTGTATATTTATTCAAGACAGTTAATACGCAATCTGTTTTGAAATTCTCCGGGTTTCGGAATACTCTAGAAAGTACTTTCACCAGATAAACATCATTTAAAAAAATAGTTTATTTTAATAAGGTGGAAAGAGTGGAAATGGAAAAGCATAGAAAATTAGCTATTTCATCTGATGGTTTATTTATCTAATATAAATGCATTTTAGAAGCCTCTTAAAAATTAGATGAAAAACCCAAGGCATCGTTAACGAAATGTAATGATAAAATGACTAAGCATCCTGGATTTGTAGGCAATTAAATAATTATTTCGAACCCCGAGTAATGCATTTAAGAGGCGTAGTTTTAATTTCTAATAAAATATGTTTTTAATGGATTATATATGTATAGATGAAATCCCAAAAACAGTGAACATTTCAAAACTTTTATAAAAAGTATTTTTGCAAAGATAATATACCTGAAAAAACATTTCCTTTCCGAAGTAAACAGTGGAAAACATTACAACAATGGCTTATTAAACGCTGTTTTCAGAGTGTACATTGTTAAGTAATAATCGCTCAGTTCATTGTTTCTTATAACAGTGCTGAATATTATTATTCAAACGAACGAAGAAACTTTTATAAAACATCTGAAGCTAATTGTTGTAAACACTACCATTCTGCTTAAATGTGAATTATTTTTTATCTTAGTCATGATCAAAAGGTTCGGTAGCTAAGAGACATCCGAAATATTCTGGGGTAGGTATATGACCTGGAATAGCTCGTTTCACCAACTGTCATAGTTAAATAAGGTGTAATCAAGATTTATAAATTCACCAAACCACTGGATTGCAATCTGAGGAACTGGTAGACTCGGTGGTAGAGATGTAGTATACGATGCATGATTATCGCCAGGCAATATTTCTCGCCAAAACAAGATGGCCGCCGAAGTCACTACAGCAGCCATCTCGGCGATTCGATTAGTTACATATGGAAGTGAGAAGGTTGCCATAAATCGTAGTATCTGCACCCTGTACCACCGGAATCTGGAAACCCTTTGACTCTAAAGGGACTTTCTAACCGTTATTGATTAAATTGTAAACTGAGGAATGTCGCATTGTTTTGCTGAAAGATTCCATATCTAGAAGAAAATATCATTGGCTATAAAGTTATATCATTTCGAGAAGAAGATCTAAAGCACATCACCCAAATTTGCAAATGGATGCTCCATTTTTGTAAATATATTTTTGGATGGGGTAAGTTGACAATTAATGTATTAATAGCTTTTTAGTATACTTGTGTATCAACAAAGTTCACGGACGTAAAAGTATCCAACTTATGCATACGATAAACGGTCTATAACTAAACGTATAATTTTACTTTTCTAGTAACAGCAAATGATTCATGATTTCGATTATTGATATCTTCTACAGCCATTATAAATTTAAAATACGATATTGTACTCCAAGATTTATAGTTTCAGTACTACAAGATTGGATTACTTTACCTTGTCAAATAAAAACATGCATCTATATCAGGCCTCGAAATAGATCAGGTGCACAAGGTGCACCTAAGTTTTTAAATTAGGTGCACAGGTTATATTTATGGTGCATATTTTAAAAAATATCCTAATATAAGAGTATTAATGTAATGTAAACTACTTTATTAGTTTGGTATGTTTATATAGGTTAGGGGTAATAGACAGAAAATAAAAATATTTAAACATCTAAATTCTCCCTTCTCTGGTTCACGGCTGTCGCGACAGTCGCTTCAACAGAGCCATCTGGAAAATGTTTCGATCATCGGGAAGTTCTGACGGCAGTGGCACAAGTAAACCTTCCTCCTGTTTAAACCCGTTACGGCCGAGCGATTTTGCATTCGCATAGAGTGTATTTAGGAATTTTAATTACGTTCCTTTAGAGCGAGAGAGGTCGATCCTAATATTTTGTTCAAACATCAAAATAACATAAAACACGTCCCCCCCCTTTTTTTTTAACGTTAGGTGCACGCAGGGAAAAAAAATAGGTGCACAATTTTATTTACATGTGCACAGTGCACCTGTGCACCCGGGTATTTCGAGCCCTGATCTATATTTATATAATTCTCTTACGTGGCACACAAAAAGACGTTATTTGTTATCGAGTTTTGGCAACATAGTAGGATTGTTTGTTTACCACAAAGCCTAGCGCCTCAATTGAATTTATAGCGTTATCGATTGAAATGTTATTGAAAAAGAAAAAATATTGGTCGAACTGTTGCAGCTTTTACAAACAGCATGCTGGTTATTCGATTTCCAAAGCAGGGTGAAGCTGCATTCTACGTTTATAGCGGTGGCAACGGTCCTGACATTTTTTTGGCGAACTTCTAAAGTCACCACGGAAATAATTATTTTAAAAAATCTTTTTTTTTTTTTTTTTTTTTTTACCGAAAAATAATAAGCTTCAGAAACACATTTGTGAACCTCTTAAAAAATATATTAATCAAACGACAGTTTTAACGGATTTTAAAAGAAATATAAATTTGAACTTTCCCCTTGCAGTGGATGATAATAACCTGTCATAGCACGCTACTAGAAGTATGTCAAAATATCGCTCTAAGGCCGTTGCCACCGCTATAAACGTAGACTGCAGATGTACCCAAAGCAGCACTCACATTTCGTGTCAAATTTGCTCAAAGTTTTTATTTGAAATCCAAATTGTTTGAGTTCTGATTCCAGAGGTACTGTATAACTATTATGTAGTACTACAAATTTATATTTGAAAAATATATTTAGGAATATCATACTTTGTAAACAATTCCTTCTGCAAGGACACATATCTTCATTGCGAGGATTTCAAAGCTATCCTCCGGATATTGGTGTGCGTTAGCGAGCAGTGGGCGGGTCTCCTATTCCTGTATATAACTTGTATTTTTGTGTATAAATATGCTCAAACGTGTGAAGTTTTCTTTCTATGTATGCAATTGTAGTTCTTCGTCTCCTCGGTCACTTAAAATTTTTAAGAAGAGCAAGTATCAAAATTTGTAAATATCCCGTTCTGTTGCTTTAAGACGATAAAAATTCAACTACCAACCCAAACCCCCCCCCCCCATCAAGTGTCTAAAAATTAGGAAATCATATAAAGGTATACCCACTATTCAAAATGTGATGTTATTTTAAACTTTCAAATATTAGGCACTCATTTAGATAATCAGAAATTCTCTTTCGATCTTCTAAAATACATATATTTAAAAATGTTTTACTAGGGTAAGTAGGTATTTACGTTGTACTGGAGCTTCACAACGGGCTACTGGCAACGACGGTTTGGGATGAAATCCGAAGAGAAAGATCCGAAAACAGCACCACGTTATTTTGAACCTCGATGATCTCATCACCTGATCTCGATCACCTGACCTGGAAGTACACTCTGATAATTTCCACATCACGCCAACCGGTGAACATTTGGGACCACGACAGATTTAACGAGCACCAGCTTCCTTTTTACACGTCGTTCGTTGGTTGGATTCGAACTTGCATCCCTCCAGTTGCTAGTCCGTACGTGTTTTCATTTTGTGTCTGTTGGCAGAAGCCAATCAATGGCGCTCTTGTATTCTCTCTTCTATACATTAATCACATTACATTGGTGTGGCAGTTTGGAGAGTGGGGTGCCAGCTCAAGTGTTGCTTCGTCATCTGACCGTGGTTCAAAATGACGAGGTGTTGTCCTCGGATCTTTCCCTTAAGGGATTGATCCCGGACCGTCATCAATAGCCCGTTGTGTTGCTCTAGTACGACGCTAATTAAAAAATTACCAAATTACCTTGCATTCTATAGTGGGATATGCGTTCATTGTGTGTACTTGCTTGATCGTAACTCTACTTTTTTGTGTTGTGTTTGGCTCAGCTTAGCCCAAAATGACCCCCGCACTCCAAATTTCAACTCCAATGCGAGTGCTTTTTCTGCAAGATGAAAGCTCTTTAAACAGCATTTTCTTGAATCCTGCAGTCAGATTATAAACGACACAAATCGCTATTTTGGGTTTTACGAAAGCATTTAAAAAACGAATAAAAACCCAGACAGCTTCAGAGATCCATTGTCCTGAGGGTAACATAAAATAACGACGGCAATTCTTTCAGGTGTTGTTTTTATTTCCCCCGGAATCTTTTAAATCACTGAAGCAGGTAGCAATAAAGATTGCCCTGGTCGATATCAGTGTGCCCCCTCCCCTCCAACGCATCCCCAGCATTCTCTTTCACGCTCGCACTCACAAGTTCCCGGTAGCACAATTCGGTCCCCCTATCCATCCATCGCTCCTGAGGGAAGCCGTTCTGATTTTTTGATATCTCGCGCGCACGGGACGACGGTCGGAAGGGCGTGTCCCGTCACGTTCCGACACAGCCAATCGGCCGGCGCCGTCGTCCCGCTCCGTTCACGCCCACCAGACACACGTCCTGTCATCCATCTGGGGCGGTTACCATGGCAACGGTTGACATCACAATGTGGAGGCCTCGCGAGACTCTCGGCATCGAGGAGAGAATGCTTCGGGATGGGAATGGAAAAAAACAGGAACTAAGCTTTTTTCCTCCCTTGGCGAACGGAGCCTTCGTTTCTGTTTTTGGTTGTGTTTTTTTTTCGGGTCTGCCCAAAAACGTTTCGATAATCATTCTTTAATTTTGTGCTTTCGGAGAGAGTGAGTGCTGGGAGGGGGAGGAGTCGGCGAGAGAGCGATTCATCACGAAATTGGTCTCGCCAGCGATACGGATTGTCAGATCAAAAGCGATTGTCCGCTGATTTGACGCGTGTGTTCGGTCGTGTTGTTGCGGAGCTCATCCATATTATTTTGCAAGTCGATTGGCAATCTTCGGTTTATAAAGCATTTATAGTTAAACAGCAAGTACTTAGAACATCCACGTAAAAAAGACAGTGGGACCCAATTCAACTAAATTTGCTTTCCGTACTTCCTTAACGATGGTCTCAGATTTCTCCACACGTTGGCGTGGTGTGGAACTTTGGAGAGAGGCGTGCCAGCTCAGGTGTTGATCTCGGCATTTGACCATGGTTCAAAATTGTGTGTTGTTGTCCTCGGTTCTTTCCCTTTGGGATTAATCCAGGTAATGGTAATTTTAGTTAACGTCGTACTAGTGCAACACAACGAGCTATTGACGACGGTCCGGGATCAGTCCCTTAAGGGAAAGATCAAAGGACAACACCTAGTCATTTTGAACCACGGTCAGATGACGAAGCAACACCTGAGATGGCACCCCACTCTCCAAACTTCCACACCAACCCAACGTGAGGACTTTCGGCCACGACAGATTTAAGGTGCACCATACGCTTACAAACATCCAAGGCCGGACCCGGATTCGAACCAGGAACCTTCCGATCCAGAGGCTAACACCTTAACCACTATACCGGTTGATTAATCCAGGACCATCGTCAATAGCCTATTGGGTTGCTTCAGTGCGACGTTAATTAAAATATCCCTGTACTTTTTTTAACCATAGTATTCAGATTTCTCAAGACATTTTCTCTAAGGATAAGGAATATTTTTGCGATTACTGGATACTAGTCATCTTGGAGGAATCCATATTTTTCTTTTGTTGGTCATCTTGAATTTACAAGACACTTTTATTAGACATAAGACTTATTTACAAGATATATTACAACATTAGAGTTTTGGTGTAGAAATAACTATCAGACCGTTTTTAACCAAATTTGGTGAAATTGTTTGGCATGCTGCTTTGATTTCTCGGGATTTTTTCGTGAACACGTTTATATTAGTATTTCGGGAATAATCCCAGATTGTTGCCAAAATCCCGTTCTGTTCATTCTATCAGGGCTCGAAATAAGATTTTGAAGCTTGCAGGAATTATTGCTGTGAGCTTTTATAAGCTGGCAGCAAAAATTATTCAGCTCAAAAGTTCCGTAAAAACGGTATATTTCAGTGACGAATTTTTCACTAAACTGTAAAACAATTCAATAAACAATGTAATGAGAGAAGAAAAAAAAATACTTCAATTTTCTTGTAAGTTTTCTGCAATTTCCTATGAAACCCTAAAATATATCTGAGAAAAAAAGAAACACTTAAATATTACTGTAGACACACGTTTATACCCTTATTATCAAATTTAAGAAGGCATCAGTCAAAAATTAAGGCTACAGAAAATTGCAGGTGTTTCATAACTACATAGCGAAAAGCAAGGTTTGCGATCACATGCACGAAAACATTTCTGAACTGCTTGAACTGAAAAAATTCCCATATTATCTACTGCAATCCATATAGTCTATGAGCAATCTTCGACTATTAGGTAATTTTTAATTTTTAAATAACGTTGTACTAGAGCAACACAACGGGCTATTGACGACGGTCCGAGATCAATCCTTTAAAGGAAAGATCCGAGGACAACACCTCGTCATTTTGAACCACGGTCAGATGACGAAGCAACACCTGAGCTGGCACCCCACTCTACAAACGTCCACACCAACCCAACGTGAAGACTTTCTACCACGACAGATTTTAGGTGCACCAGTCGCCTCTATACCATATGCTTACAAACATCCATGCCCGGACCTGGATTCGAACCAGGAACCTTCCGATCTAGAGGCTAACACCTTAACCACTATACCCGTTGGTCGGCCCGTCAGAGGACGAAGTCAACACCTGAGCTCGTAGTCCACTCTCCAAACTTCCATACCATGCCAGCGTAAGGGCATTTGACTCCACGATAGATTTAACGTGTAATTTTTTGGTAATTTTTAGTTTACGTCGTACTAGAGCGGCTATTTACGACGGTCCGGGATGCGTATTTAGAAACCCTGGTGCTTGCAGCACAAAACGGAAATACGTCATTGCACAGATGCGCAGACGCGTCCGCGCACGCAAACACAGCGAGCCTAAACAGTAAACACGACCCTCGCTCGTATTGATATTGAGAGATGTGTAATGGCCGTTTTATCTAAAAATTAATAATTGTTGGGTTTACATTTCTTTTAGCAAATGAAAAATGTATTAAATAAAGCCATAATGGTGAACAACTGTGTGTGTAGCATAACTCCATATAAACAAACACGTGTATCTGAAATTTGAAGAGAGAAGTTGGGTTACACATGTACACACAACTTTTTTCATAAATCTTACTTCTTGTTTACTTGGGCATTAAAAAGTATGAATAAATTATTCGTTTCTCTTTTTCACACACAAAAAAAAAACATTTTCAGTTGGAATTAACTTAAAGATGAGTGTGAAGAAGTTCAGGGCGAGTTCTGTCGACAAAGTACTAATAGAGCCAAAATGTTTAAAATCACTTATTTCTTTTTACTTTTGGCAGTAAAAAGTTAGTATTATTTATTGCTTTCACTTTTTCACCAAGAAAAACATTAATAATTCTAATTTACTAAAAGATGAATGAAAAGTCCACGGTGAAATACTTGGAAAAAGCTGCACACACATTTTCACACATCTTTTAAAAAAATGCTTACTTCTTTTTAATTTTGATATTAAGAAGTTCGAATTAATTATTACTTTCACTTTTTCACCAAGAAAAACCATTAGTAATTCAAATTTACTAAAAGAGGAGTGGGAAAAGTTCACGGTGAAACCCTTTCACAAAGCTGCATACTCATTTTCACACACAACTTCTCTAAAAATGCTTACTTCTTTTTACTTTTGGGATGGAAAAGTTTGTTTTTATTAATAGTTTCACTTTTTTACAAAGAAAAAACATTAACACTTGAATTTCACTAAAGGATGAGTGTCAAAATGTTCATGGTGAGCTAGATCAACAAAGTACTTTCAGAGCCAATTTTAAAAAAAAGCTTCATTCATATTTTTTTAGCAGTTATAAATTTGTATCTGTGTTTACTTTGAATTATGTACCAAGAAATAAGTTTAATTGTAGGAAATAACCAAAAGTTGCATGAAAAAACTACACAGTGAACTGCTTCGACAAAGTTGAACTTGCTTGCTTGGATAGGTTGTCTTTTTAAAAAATGCTTACTTCTTTTTAATTTTGATATTAAGAAGTTCGAATTAATTATTACTTTCACTTTTTCACCAAGAAACACCATTAGTAATTCAAATTTACTAAAAGAGGAGTGGGAAAAGTTCACGGTGAAACCCTTTCACAAAGCTGCATACTCATTTTCACACACAACTTCTCTAAAAATGCTTACTTCTTTTTACTTTTGGGATGGAAAAGTTTGTTTTTATTAATAGTTTCACCTTTTTACAAAGAAAAAACATTAACACTTGAATTTCACTAAAGGATGAGTGTCAAAATGTTCATGGTGAGCTAGATCAACAAAGTACTTTCAGAGCCAATTAAAAAAAAAAGCTTCATTCATGTTTTTTTTAGCAGTTATAAATTTGTATCTGTGTTTACTTTGAATTATGTACCAAGAAATAAGTTTAATTGTAGGAAATAACCAAAAGTTGCATGAAAAAACTACACAGTGAACTGCTTCGACAAAGTTGAACAGACACATTCATACCCCAAATTTTTATAAATGTTTTTATCCATAATATTTTTGCATCAGTAAGTCTCTTATATTGTATACTTTGTTTTATATACCTTGGAAATAGTTTATTAATTAGAATTAACACAAAGGTTCATGTAAACATCTCAAAATGAGCTGTCTTCATTATGTTAACACAGCATGTTAGAAAGACACACAAAATATTCAAAAAGTGCCAATTTCTTGATTTCTTTTGCTTGGATAGGTTGCAAATGATAAATACTTTCTGTTTTTCACAAACAAAACTGTTAGAAAGTTGGAATTATGTAAAAAGTACATGAAACAAGTTCACGGTGAAATGCATCGACAAAGCTGAACACACACATTAAGACCTAGTATTTTTATTAATTGCTTTTTCCAATATATTTTTGCATCAATAAGCTGATTTTATTATGTTCTTTCTTTTCTATATATTTTGTAAATAGTTTATTACATAGAATTAGTATAAAGTTTTAAGGTAACATGTTAAAAGCAGGCGACTTCATAATGTTAACACATCCAATTTAAAATACACACAAAACCTCTAAAAACGACTACTTTCCTCATTCCTTTAATATTTATACTTTGCAATTATCGAATAGTTTGTGTTTTTGATCAAGAAAAACATTTAATGTTTGAAACAAGTTCACGGTGAAATGCTTCGACAAAGATGCACAGACACTTTCACACCCAGAATTTTTATTTATTGTTTTTTACCCAATTTTTTGCATGAATAACTTGGTTTTATTATGTTCTTTGTTTTCTATGTATTGGAAAGAGATTATTAATATAATTAAATGAAAATTTCATGGAAACATGTCAAAATCACCTGCCTTGACAATGGTAACAGAGCATATTAGAATCAAACACAAAACTCTAAAAATTGATCATTTCTTGATTCCCTTTGGATTGACAGGTTGGAAATCATAAATGCTTTCACTTTTTCACCCAGAAAACATTTTATAAAGTTAGAATTAATTAAAAAGTACATGAAACAAGTACTCAGTGTAAATGCATTGATGAAGGTGAACACACTTATGAGACCCAGAACTTTTATTTTTTGTTTTTTTCCAAAATTTTTTGGCTTTGATAACTTTCTTTTATTGTGTTCTTTCTTTTGTATAACTTGGAGTTTATTACAAAGAATTAAATGAAAGTTACATGAAAGCATGTCAAAATCATCTGCCTGAATAATGTTGACACGGCAGTGTAGGTAAACACAAAACCCCTATAAAATGGTAATTTCTTTAACATGTGTGCATGGACATGTTGCAATTGTTAAGTAGATTGTATTTTTCACCAAGAAAGGATTCTAATAGTTGGAATTAAATTAAAAGTACACGAGACCAGTTCACGGTGAAATGAGTAAATGACTCGTCAACGGCGTGGCGTCGTATGCCGGAACGCGGGTTTGCTTGCGCGGGCGCGTCTGCGCATCTATGTATATGACGTATTTCCGTTTGTGCTGGAAGCGCCAGTGTTTCTAAATACGCGTCCGGGATCAGTCCCTTAAGGGAAAAGATCCGAGGACAACACCTCGTAATTTTGAACCACGGTCAGATGACGAAGCAACACCTGAGCTGGCACCCCACTCTCCAAACTTCCACGCCAACCCAACGTGAGGACTTTCGGCCACGACAGATTTAAGTTGCACCAGCCGCCTCTACACCATACACTTACAAACATCCATGCCCGGACCCGGATTCGAACCAGGAACCTTCCGATCTAGAGGCTAACACCTTAACCACTATACCGGTTGGTCGGCATTTAACGTGTAAAAAACCCCACGAACAAGACGGTCTTTGGTTATATCATGTTTTGAACTCGCCACTCTTTAGTTGCAAATCAAGCCGACCAACCGGTCTGGTGGTTAAGGTGTTAGCCTCTAGATCGGAAGGTTCCTGGTTCGAATCCGGGTACGGGCATGGATGTTTGTAAGCGTAGGGTGTAGAGGCGGTTGGTGCACCTTAAATCGGCCGTAGCCGAAAGTTCTCACTTTGGGTTGGTGTGGAAGTTTGGAGAGTGGGGTTGCAGCTTAGGTGTTGCCTCGTCATCTGACTGTGGTTCAAAATAACGTGATGGTGTCCTCGGATTGATCCCGGACCGTCGTCAGTAGCCTGTTGTGTTGCTCTAGTACGACGTTAATTAAGAATTACCAATTACGTGTTGCTAATCCACTACTTCCAACAGGGCTACCATTTTATCTTGTGCTTTGCAAAGCTTATCCTTTTCTGAATCTTGCGCCATCTAACCAAAATCAACCAACAGGGCTACCGCGACTATGATAAACCATTAGTCGTCTGGCTTATTTGTAGTAGTAGAATAGAACAGTATGTATGAACAGCATATTCCATCCTAGAATTTTATTGCTTAGATTCAGTGTCCCTTACTAGAAATAAGCGCAGACCACATGAATACACGAATGTTGAATGTTTCCTACTTTTCTTTTCTAAGTCCCTGTGTGGGTAATGAGTCTCAAAAAAACTTCAAATAACTTATTGATTACAGCAACTGTCGTGGAAAACTGCCACATAGTGTCCTGCCTCTGATGCAAAAACCTGTTTAAAATTGTTACCTATTGAGGACAAGGGATAATTTGTTTATCCTATTTGGATCTTGGAGTAATAGGGTAGTTGATACACCTTCAGTCTACGTTTATAGCGGTGGCAACGGCCTCGGAGCTGCTTTTTTTTTCCACACTTCTGAAGTCGGCATGGAAAGAAATAATTCAAATGTACCAACGAAATAAAACGTCATTTTAACGGATTTCTAGACTATTCAAAATAGAAATTTAAACTTACCAAGGTTGCCATATAAATTGAAATAACCGTAATACACAGGGCCCGATTTAGAAAATTTGGTATAGTAGGCACAACACGCAGGAAGGGGCCCCTCCCTCATATCATTTGTGTGTGTGTTCATCACAAAAACTTATTTTATAACAATAATTGGTACTTACGTATTTGACTGTTGACCGTTTCACAGATGTCACCAAAAAGTTTGAGAAAATCGTGACATTACTTATAACTCTTGGCAAAACAAAATAAAGCAGATGGAAATTAAAAACATATTAGTTAGATAATTAATGTAATTACAAGAATGTGATAGTGGGGGAAACGGTCGACGTTCATTTACGTAAATACCCAATAATTTATGTAACCACTTAAAAACTTTTTATAATTTTTAGATACTTTTGAAACTTAGGGTCCCTCTAAATTATGGGGGCCCTAGGCCCGTGCCTCACGGGCCTAATGGTAAATCAGGGCCTGGTAATACAGACCGATGCCTTAACCTGCCATAACTTCTTCTAAAAGTGCTCGAAAAATAGCACCATGGCCGTTGCCACCATTATAAACGTAGACTAAAGCTGTATCGGGCAGTTTTGTTTCGACCGTAGCAAAATTACCAGATATTGAACGCGATGTATCCTTCAAAACACTTAGAGTACTAACTACTAGGATAAAAGCACGTCATACGCGACCAGGTGCATAACAAAATATATTTATTTTGGTCAAACTTTATGGATGCATTTTTTAAAACCTCACGGTGCATGACCAATGGCCATGTATGTATATACCATTTTTCACCACTATCAGTCAACTTTTATTGATCACTGGTAATCTATAAACCTATTCCCACCACTATCTGCCATGCTTTCGCATGGTGTTGCTTTTTGAGCAATATATACTGGCAAAACCATATTATTGGAAAACTTAATTTTTTATCAACACTGGTAAAACAAAGAGCTGCGTAAAGGAATCGTTTTATACTCAATGTTGCCAATGTTCCATTGCTATTTCGAACATAATTATTTTTGATGTTTCGTATCTCGTTTCGCTCGTAACATCGCACAACCAATCAAAATAATTAGAAACTCCGCCTACTCGTGACGTCACACAACCAATCAAAACTAAAATAGCCACGGAAGCACAGGATCACCTAACGTTTTATATAATAAGGTTAAACTGGGGCATTCGTGGTTCAGAGGGTATTCCCACTGCGCTAGCAACCTTCGAGCTGTAGGTGGCGCAGTTTCGATTCCCATCAGTTGCAGTCCGCCCTAGGTGTATTTCTCTCTTCCAGTGTCAGTAAAAACTTTCATTGTGTGTGTCGAATACTTTATACTGTATGTGAGAACGGGTGGCTAAGTCGGATTACTACCAAGATGGTTCCCATCTCTTATGATTAACAACAGACGCTGTCTACCCGTGACTGGGATAAGCCAGAAGAAGACTGTTAAACTTATGTCCTCTAAACAGTGAGCATCTCTAAAAAGTATCAGATTAGATACTTTATTACAGTAGCTCAAGGTCCGTGTCTCGACAGCAGCGTTGTTAAAAGGGTACCAGAGGTTGAAAACCATTAATTAAGAACCGCAATTCATCAAGATCACGTAATGGGTCTTTATTCATATTTAAATTTCCCTGTTTATGTTTTTTTAATACCCTAAGCACTCTCAAACATGCACCATTCATTAATCTGAGCATGGTCTCTTGGATCCTTCACCTGAGGTTCAAGAATCATTCATTTAGCTATGCAACCATGAGGGCGTTTTATCAACTAAGCTTCTGCACCTTTAAAAAAATGGTACTGACTGCATGGAAATGAAACCTTGTGATTCGTTTAGAGAAAATGTATTATACGTCTATGATACTGTTGGGCTGTATAGATCCTATGTCCTACATCACATTATCGTGGTGTGGAAGTTTGGAGAGTGGGGTATAAGCTCAGGTAGGATGACGTCATCTGACCGGGGTTTTAAAATGGTACTGACTGCAAGGAAAGGAAAATTTGTGATTCGTTTAGAGAAAATGTAATACACGTCCGTGATACTGTCATTGTTGGGCTGTATAGATCCCATGTCCTACATCACATTGGCATGGTGTGGAAGTTTAGAGAGTGGGGTATAAGCTCAAATATGACGACTTCATCTGACCGGGGTTTTAAATTACGTGGTGTGTTGTCCTCTTTTTTTTCTTCGGTGTTGATCTTTGAACGTCGCCGATAGCCCATTGTGTTGCTCCAGTTATGAAACGATGAGAGCGTTTTATCAACTAAGCTTCTGCACCTTTAAAAAATGGTACTGACTGCAAGGAAAGAAAACCTTGTGATTCGTTTAGAGAAAATGTAATATATGTCCGTGATACTGTCAACGTTGGGCTGTATAGATCCCATGTCCTACATCACATTGGCATGGTGTGGAAGTTTAGAGAGTGGGGTATAAGCTCAAATATGACGACTTCATCTGACCGGGGTTTTAAATTACGTGGTGTGTTGTCCTCTTTTTTTTCTTCGGTGTTGATCTTTGAACGTCGCCGATAGCCCATTGTGTTGCTCCAGTTATGAAACGATGAGAGCGTTTTATCAACTAAGCTTCTGCACCTTTAAAAAATGGTACTGACTGCAAGGAAAGAAAACCTTGTGATTCGTTTAGAGAAAATGTAATATATGTCCGTGATACTGTCAACGTTGGGCTGTATAGATCCCATGTCCTACATCACATTGGCATGGTGTGGAAGTTTGGAGAGTGGGGTATAAGCTCAGGTAGGACGACGTCCTCTGACCGGGGTTTTAAATTACGCGGTGTGTTGTCCTTTGATCTTTTCCTTCGGGGTTGATCCTTAACCGTCGCCAATAGCCCATTGTGTTGCTCCTGTGCGTTTTCAATTAAAAATAACAACTATCATACTCATGTCCTGCAAGGGTAAACCCATGTCCTCGGCTAACATTATGGCCGTATATTCACTTCAAAATTATGGTTTGTGTATGTAACTAGCCCGAGAGGTTTTGCTCCTTCGGACAAACCAAAAGACACTTCTGTCTGTGACAGTTTTGTTGCATCGTTGACCAACTTTTTGAGGTTTTGAGCTAGTGTTCTTTCCTATTCCGATTGGTCTTCTCGTGATGGCTTTTGACGTTTCGTGTTGATTCGATTTTTATTAAAAATTTATTTATCTTTTGGCGAAACGTGCTACAGAATTTATCGTTTTGACGCTAAAGGAGAACGATGTAGTGAGTTCAAAATAGTCGCGATCATCTAAAAAAATTTACAGCTGTTCTAATTTTAATTCGTCTTAGTTCAGCTTTTGAGAGTTTAAGCTGCTTCAAACAGACTCAATGAAATCTGTGTAACCTCAGCATATATCAAGGGTTCTTATAGATTCAGAGATATCAAGTCATGCTTCACGACAAACAAAAGTTGTTTCTACAACTTTTGATTTTATAGATTTTCAGAATGTAATAGAAATGTCAAATTTTTATTCTTTGTGAAATTTTTGTAATTTGACATCCTTTAGTAAAATTACTTCAGTCATTAGAAAGGAAAAAATAATAATCTATAGTTTAGTAACTCTTGTTTCCTTTTTTTCTTCCCTTTATTATAGTGATCTTTCTTGCGAGCAAACAAACCAGATGATACACGAAAATTTTACTTCTACCAAACGTATTTTACCTCTATCCAAATGCTCTAGTATGATATATATCAGTGTTTAATATCGTTTGCAGAGAAGATAAAGTAAGTAAACAAATTCCTTTCTAAGCACCACTGTTCCTCCCCTCGCGGTCGATTGCCTGCTCTTGTGTAAACACTTAGAATTTTAATACGAGGTAGTATGCAGTATGTTGTGCAATGGAATTGGATGTTCCTATTTTGTGATCTCCAACTAACTTGTAAATTGTAAATAGATTAGTGTTTAATATCAATAAATTCTTTTATTCGAACCTTGAGAAACCGGTTTGTTGCTCACCCAATAATCAGGGTTACCTTAAAATGTATTTTATCACCGCTTCTAAAACGTTTGGCATTTAATGTTTCGTATTGACCTCATAACTATCATGTATCAATTCAGAATTCATTCTTTGGAATTCTGAAATCGTATTTCAAAAACAGGCCCAGTGACGACACGTTCGGAATATACGTACTAGAAACGAGTTTTGTCACAGAAACACTTCGGCCACTTTCATTTACCTTGGCGTGAAATGACGCGCGCGCGCGCGCGCGCGCGCTCATATAGAAAAAAAAATCCTTAGAAAATAACCTTTGTGTTTATAGTACTTATCAGCTTTTGTGTTCTTTGTAACATTCTGAGTATACATTGACACTTTCAAGAGACTCTATCAAAACAAACACGGCCTGAATGTTTTGTTTGAATGTAAATGGAGAAAAAATTAGGCAACTGGCTTATAGAGCTGTCCATTTTGCAGTTCCATCATACTTTTTAACATATTCAAATGCTGATACATCGACTTTTCGTCAGAACCTCAATTTTACTTTTCTATGGAGGTGAGAATTTATTTCCTTACGAAGTCGAAAACGGATTATTTCCTCGATACACAACATCCACCGTCTCCTTAAAAAACAAGAAACGGAGCTGTCTGCAGACGATAAAAATTCCCCAGCAGACGATTTTCGTTTTTCGGATGTGTATCAGATCATTGGCATAGGCACCAAATCGAGCGCTTAACCTCCCGGACTGATTACATCACGTCCAGCCGAAACAAGGACAGCGCATCGCTGATGGAAACAGGTTGCGTTATGTCTCTCCGCCAGTTCTGCAGTCCGGTCACGTTTTCATCGTTAGCGTTCGATGAACGCCACCCCCGACTCGTCTCATTTGTCCAGTTTTTCGGTCAAGCGCCGTTCACCCCGTCCGTCCTCGTGTCCTCTTCAACTTGGACGGTCAACCCCTTGTCCACTCGGCTCACCGTCAATCCTGTTTGACGCTTATTAATTTAGCCTAACTGCCTTAGGGGGTCGTTGGGGGATCTGTTACAAAGTACGTTGCGGTCGGACAAGCTCTTCTGGTAACCCTACCTGTTGGGGAGCTAGAACAAAGGAACAGATCGAAGACAGCTGTTGTCTTTCAAGCTCTTAAGGTACACTACTTATTGGGGATCTGACAGAAAGTAACTGCTCAAAGTCAGATAATGTCTTCCAAGAGTTCTTCTGGTACAATTCTTTGTTGGGATTCTGGTACAAAGGAACTGTTCAAAGTCAGTTATTATCTTCCAAATTGTTCTGGTACATTACTTGTTTTGAACCTGACACTAAGTAATTGCTCAAAGTTAGTTATAATCTATAAAAGTAGCAGTTGTTCTGGTATATTATTTGTTGGGAGCCTGGCATAACGAAGAGTTCAAAGTTAGTTATTGCCTTCCAAGTTCTTCTGATTCATTACTTGTTGGGAATCTGACACAATGTAACTGCTCAAAGTCAGTTATTGTCTTGTAATCTCTTTTATTACATTAATTGTGGGGAACTTGACACAAAATAAGTCAGCTATTGTCTTCCAAGTTCTTCTGGTATAGTATTTGTTGGGATCCTGGAACAGAGCAACAGGTCAAAGTCAGTTGTCATCTTCCAAGCTCTTCTGATACACTATTTGCAGGGGACCTGAAATGAAGTAACTGCTCAAAGTCAGATAATGTGCTTCAAGAGTTCTTTGGTACATTACATGGGAATCTGGCACAAAGGAACCTTCAGGTTAATAATAGGGTTACTGGGGATCAGTAAAATACTCTTAAAACACGGTTGTCTAATATCTCTATTCAAGTACCTAATATCGTCTCACTAGGATTGTTACGTTAACAACATTAGGATTGTATTATCTGTTACAGACAACGTAATAGTTCATTAAGCTGTTCCCTGTAATAATATTAGGAGTATTCAGACTTCACAATACTTTATCAATGTATCTTTGAATCTTGTTGCTTAGTATTAGAATTGTAGGGATTTACTCTAGATCCCAAATAATGCTAATTAGCAGTTAACCTATCTCTTCTATACCTTGTACATAGATCATAGATGTTTACCAATCACCTCTAGCACTCAGAAGCTTATAAATAGAATTTTAGGTACTTTAACAAAACAATAGTTCACAAAGGTCTTCTGGTATCATGTTGCTAAGTAATTGAATTCTTGGGTTTTTGTTTCTAAGTATATACAATGTAATAGTTCATCAAGATCTTCTGGTACCCTGTAGAAAAGTAGTTGAATTGCTGGGTATTTTTTTTCTAAATACATTTAATACTTCAGGAAGCTCCTCTGGCACGTTATAGATTTATTCAAGGACAGCTGAATAAATTTTACAAAATAGAGAAATTCGTAGAAATCTACTAGTATCCTATAGCTTATAACAATAATAGGAAGCTTATCTTAGGATTTTGAAGATCTATTACTAAGTAGGTAACAATTCTCATGTTTTTGTGGTATGCTACAGTTTAATAGCAGATGAGACAGCTTAGGATTGTTTTGGATCTGTTATGAAGTGTATGACAAACATTTCGACAAGTTTATGCCATGTTGATTAGCATTGGGATTGTTGTCTCAAAGTTTTTTTAAATTACGCCCGCCATTGTCTTCTTGGACATAAGGCGTCTTGCCGTCCAATATAGCAGAGAGCTGGCACCAGGAAGGTCAAGAGCTCCAAAGTCGTCACAAGAGCGAACGTCAAGCAGGAAGGGGTAACTGAAAAGGTGCTTCCCAGGAATCGTCAAGTCCAATCCTAAATAGATGAGCTTCCAAGTAATCATGTCCGGTGATGACTCTAAAACAAGCTACCCACTCGACTCTAGGGAGGAGGGAAAGCTTTGCGCGCTTCTGGTTATCAAATTGATAAGTCCAAGACTTTCCATCCGACAGAGTAGAAATTCTTTTGTGACTGATATTGTTTCTGAGAAGTCGCTTGACATTTCAACGAGGAGTCGGGAGACAAGGTGGATGTAAAGTCGAAGCCTCCTAAGCCAACAAGTCGGCTTGCTCATTTCCATATATGTCGCAATGGCTAGGAATTCATTGAAGGAAGACCTCTCTTCGAGTACCAAGAATTGAATCTATACCCAGTTTACATTTAAACTCGATTTCTGATGGGTATAGATTATAGTCAGTAATGGCCTCTTTTGCAGCCTGAGAGTCATTGAGAAGGACAATGTTTTCGTGAGGGATTTCACCAATAGCTCTAAGGGCCATATATATTGCAAATATTTCGCCGTCGAAATTATCCGACCAGGCACTGAGAGGTTCTCTGTTTGAAACACTTGGAGTAAACACCAGCTCCAGCCCTACCGGATGATGCTGTGACAAGAACCAGTATAAATATGCAACCAGTCCCGACTTGGGTATCTTTCCTGCATAGTAGCAAGAGCTATAGATTTTAACTCCGCCTGTATGAAGACATGCTTACGTACTGGCTGCAACATGTCCAGTCTCGTAGTTGCATATCTCAGAATACCTGGGAAAGTAGGAGGTCTAAAAATGGGCTGTCTGAGATCGGAAACATCAAAGACTCTAGTGAGTCTCTAGAACTCAGACAAGAAATTATGCTGAGTTTTAAGTCTAATTTGAGAAGGGATATAGTCAGGCCAGAAATGCTCTTTTCTCAACAATCTTTCACCAAGTGAAAGGGCTGTTTAGGTTCGTCTATCAGATAAACTATAAATTTCAGTCTGCAATTGCATAACAGCAATAGGAGTTGAGATGGCTGCACCAGTGTTGTCTTCGGATCTTTCCCATCGGAATTGATCTCACACCGTTGTCAATAGCCCGTTCTTTTATTCCCGTGCGATATTAATAGAACTGCCTACCAACCACGGTACATCTGTCGTACTAACTTCAAATGTCATCACATTATTTATAGGCCGGTCAACTTTCTTGACTCTAGAATTGTTATACCACGATTCAATCAACTGAATACCGCGGCCCCTTAACCTTACGGTGAAACTTACCTCGTGTGTTTGTCCATTTATTGACATTGTCTGTACTGTGTTTGGTTCAAACTTGGTTAACACTACAAAACCCAACCAACAAATCTACAAATGTCATGAAACAATCGTGTTGGGGAGAACTGTCCATGTGGAAGCTGTGGGAAATTCCACAATGGGCAGGATATTTGGGGTTCAATGGGACGGAAGAAGACTAAGATTATTTATAATTTATTTTCATTCAGTAAAAGTATTGGGAAAGCAGACTCTTTTCTAGCCTATTACTAAAATTCGATCTTCACGTCATTGTAACATCAAATTAAAAATATATTTTCATTGGTTCGCGAGTTATTTTAACCGGCTAAATGCTGATAAATTCCAAAGATCTTATTTTCAAAACACTAAAAACCGTCTTTGGAACTTTACCATCGCTAATAACCCGTTATGTGGCTCCAGTGCGACGTTTATTCAACTACCTCCCGCTAAAATATGCCGAGGACTGACCATTTATCGACGTTTTCTAGCCTTTTAGATCAATCCCTTCCCCCTCAATACAACTAACATTAATTTCCGAAACAAATGTATAAATAAAAAATTATGCATAATATTAGGAAACTACCACTTGCAAGCCAAGGATATGTTACTACAAAAACTCAAAAATTGTATCTTTTTACAACACGATAAAAATATCGAGAAAAATGATCCACTGATTCCTTCGATAGATTCCATCTGACCCAACTGTGGAGATAGAAATCGATTAAATATTTAAATTTTTGAATGAATTTTCATAACTAGCATGTATGGTTGAAACAATAGTAATTAAAATTAAATTAACGATAAACAGCTGAAGAAATTTTTGAGCTTACTGGAATTAAGAAGCAACAGTTAAATTAAAATTGTCAAGTAATATGAGCCGTCCGAAATATTTCCAAGATAAATTTTTGGAAGCCATTCTGTCTTTGTATTCATCAGTTCAATGGGGGTCGTTCTGGCTCAGTGAATATGTCCAGTTCAAACTTAAGTTATAGATGGTATGCTCGTGCATTCCTCCCTTGGGTTTATTTCTATATTTGGTATCAGTGAAACTTTCTTTGTGTGTATGTCTATTACTTGACATTGTATGTCTTGTCGGGCGCAGCATGGTCAAATATGTATCTTGCGTTATAAAACCTCTGCCAACCAACCACCATGAGTTCAATGAGTTCAACCTTTCATCCATCACCAGGTTCCAGAACAAACAAATCAATCAATACCCTTATGGAACAATAAAGAATCAAATTCTTCGTCGGGCACATCGTCGAAGCACGTCAATCAAATCAGGAAAGAAAACGTCAAGATACGAAAAAGCAGGAACTCAAAAAACAAAAAACGTGCACAACAAACACAAAAAAGAACACCCCTTTTGTTGGTATATATAATTACTCCAACCACCAATTGAATCCGAATCGAACAGTCGCATTCCACAACCCTTTCAGCACACTCCTTTTTATCCTTTCCTTTGCATGCGCAGTGGAGCAAACACACTCCACACAAAAAAGAGGGGGGAGTGCTTTCACTTCATTTCGGTAGTCGTAGTAAATCGTTTGCTTAATACGCGCCATTGAAGGTGTGCACACAGCGCGGGGTTGAACAACCGAATAGCTGGGACACCCTCTGAGTTGACAGGCCGGACACGTCTGCCTCGCGACGTCGAAGGCGAGCCAATAAAAGACCATATCCTGGTTCATGACCCCCCATGGGCAAACGATGAGCACAATCTTTTCTCTGTTTTGTTTTTAATGGGACTGTTACTTCTTCTCCCGTCTTGGAGGAAGTTCGGGCCATAAAAAGCTGTTGCCAGAAGCGGATCGGTGAATGTAAATATTCTATTTACACCGAGGATATGGTTCTCGAACGCTTGGAGGGGGTGGCCGGCAAAAAATATCGTCTGGTTTCTGGGAAGCTGTAATGGGATGGACGAGGATTGGCTTCGCGAGGCTTCGAACTCGTTGGGGTGGTGATGACAATGGGCTTTTCATTTAGGAACCTCCGCTTTGTGTTTTGAGAAGTTTTGTTTTTGCCGTCTCGTGTTGCTTTCAACGATCTTCAGTGGCGTATTCAGAACAACGAAACAGGGGCGTATTCAGAGGATGGATCGGGAATGCCTCAGATCTTTTCGATGCAAGTCGAAACTTCGTTAAAACTCCAAGTGGTTTCGACCACACCCATCACGATCTAATCAATATCTCGTCATCAAGACACTGCTAGTTTCTTTAGATCTAGGATCTGGACAATTTTTTTCCAAATGACAAGATTCCTTGTCGAAACAATCGCCAAGGGGGTTGAGCTTATGTCATCATTTATGTCAAGAGACATGTAAATAAAATGTGTTGTTGCTACAACTCAAGTGACACAATAGATACGTCAACAATACTTCGCAGTAGTTCTATTCCAGTATAGTGTATTCTCAAATAAAATTGTTGTTTGTTGCAATTATAATCTGTCTCGTACTAAATTTACTTGTTCCCACCCCAGCCACCTTATACTTATGAAATGTTGTAGAGGCGGCTGGTGCACCTTAAATCTGTCGTAGCCGAAAGTCCTCACGTTAGGTGGGTGTGGAAGTTTGGAGAGTGGGGTGCTAGCTCAGCTGTTGCCTCGTCATCTGACCGTGGTTCAAAATTGCGTAGTGTTGTCCTCAGATTTTTCCCTTGTGGAATTAATCGTCGTCAATAGCACGTTGTGTTGTCCTAGTACCACGTTAATTAAAAATCATCAAAATTAACCAAATTACTATACTTATAAATATAAACAGCGTGGAAATCTCTGAAAATAATCAAATACTGAATTTCCTAACAAAATACTCATGGTTGGTTACAGCACTTACTGTGTATTGGTTGCTAAAGCAAATGAAGAATCCATCTATGTGCTAGGGGAATCCTTTATGACGCAGGGTCTGGTTCAATTGGAGATAGTGTAGTAAAAAAAATGACAGTACAGCGACCAAGTAAGCCAAACTAAGACAGGTGATTGTCCTAATGGAAGAGAACTGAACAAGACAAGAAAAATATATGTCAAGGCATGAGTGACAAGTAACATAACTGGTGCCCTCCCCAAAATTATCAAAATCTAAAAATAATAATAAAAATTCACATTGAAGAAAATTCTAACTGCTTTAAAGCTCTGCGTAAAAAGTAATAAACACCTAGATACCTCTCAAAACAGTTAAAAATAATCAAACTTTTTATTTGTTTAGAATTTTATTTCCCCGACTGGAATACAAAACAGCAAGAGAAGATTAAAGCCCATGGAACTTATATTTTGAATACATGCCTGGTGTCAAGTTAGTGTAAAATAGATTATTTTAACCCTCTCAGAGATGCTGGATGTTTTAAAGATAGTGTATATAGGGGTGTTTTGAAAAGTATTGCCAAATTTTAAAGAGTGACAGATAGCCCAAAATAAACATATTCATCAAAGAATGTGTGTCCGGAAAATCCACGTGTAGTGCATTTCCAGACACACACTGTCGGTGGGCGCTTATTCGGTCAGTCGATAACTTCGTTTCTGTGGCGAAGCTATAAATTCGTGTACAGATGTATGCCGTTGAAAATCCGAGCACAGATTAGTGCCTTATGCCGAAGAAACGATGTCCTTAACAGACCTAAACAGCGCCCTCTACCACTAAACGCGGCATTTCCGGACGCTTTTTTTTTTGACAAAAACGTTTATTTTGTGCCTCTCTACCAACCATTAGAATTCGGCCGCATTCGAAAAACGCCCTGTATAAATTTTCGCCCCTTTAAAAAATTAAAATAGTAGAAAAGCAAAATATTATCTATTGCCTACCCTATTCTTTTAAATTCTAAAAACGCTGTTAAGTTAAAAATTAAAATTCGTTAGTATATTTATTATTAAAAATTGTCTACAATATTTTATAAAAATAAGCGACTGCACTTGGCAGAAAAATGAGTATTTCCCAGAGACTTATGATCGTGGTATTGCAGTATCACCACTAAAAAATGCTGCATATTTCCTTCGAGTGTTTACATGAATGAGTCAAAAATCACTGATGTTTAATACTTTTACTCTTTCTTGTGTTTACATTAATGTTTCCTGATCAGTTCATTTGTTGGATACAATCCTTTTCATGATACGCAGCGAGTCAGTTGCCTCTGGTCTTTACGCTATTCGTAGCTTTCTGTATGTTTGTCTGTTGCGATGTCTCTTTATCTATTATCTATATCGATAAAAAAAAATAATGTGTGTATATTCTTAATACAAATCTATACCCTTTGACCAATCCACGCCCAATTTGGTACACTTATACTTTAGAACACTGCGGAAGACATAGACTATTTCCTTCCTGTCTTAATACCCATCTGTAGCCATGAAAATTGGCACACAGTTTAGTCCTAACAGTACCCCTCGAAGCCCCAATTTTAAAATCTAAAGTTTGTTTTCCTGCAATAAACGGACATGGACAAGGAAACACGTTCTACAGGATTTGTGTGTTTGAGCTAACACAGGGAAATGTTGCGATCATATTTTAAACTCAAGAGCAACGCCGGGTTCATCAGCTAGTAATTATTAAATGTCTTATTGAACTTGGATATTTACCCTCTTATTTCAATGTTACAAGACACAACACAAAAAAAATTGTTTTGTTTCAAACACGGGCAGATATTTTCACATCCTCCACATAGTCAGACCACATTTGTCCATGTATAGCAGCACATGACAGAACCAAACATCCAAAGCGATGCAATGAACCTCTTTCCTTTCCAGTTAACAACCTCTTTTAATAGCAACAATTCAATTAAAAATGGAACTGTTATTAAAATATCTCGATCTATCCATACACGTGAAATAACAAATTAGACTTTAAAGCCAGAGTATCACCAAGAGAGCCTAGTTAATAGACCTTAATGTCTACAAAATGATCGATCCCCCAATTACAGAAAGCAATTTATTTTAACCACCATTGTCTGAAGATTCAAACGCTCCGAGCCGAAAACGATCCTAGTGACAAAATCGCCACCGAATTCCTGGAAACTGCGGGTGTTGTGAGACGTCACCTGTCCCTTGGAGCAGTTTCGGTTAATGTTCCAATGTCCCGGTGGGGTTGTGGAGCTTAATTATTTCCGAAAGCCGAGACTGATCGCTCCGATTCTTAGTAGATGCGATTCTCGATCATGCGGAAGATTGACCAGAGGAATTAATTGGAAGATGAATATGGGGGGGGGAGGTAATGGATGAGTGGTGTTCGAAGAATACGACGGATCCCGGACGACTCTGTTAAGTTCCTGGAGAAGAACATTTCGAGCTAAGTGCTTCCGGGTGTGAATTAGAGGAAATTTCGTGGGGTTCGAGTTTTGTTCAACACTTCGGGACACCATACATTCAAATGGATCGATCTCAGTGTCAACTATTTCGCTACAGTGAGCAATGCAACGTAAAATTATATCGGTCAGGCGCAGGATGATGCATTCGAAAGAATCGATTCTTTTTAGTTTTCAAATACGCACATTTAGCATAACTTCACTCGAGCGTAAAAAAATCGAAACTACTGCAATTGAGAAATATTGGCAATGATCACAGAGCTGTTAGACGCCGGATATATCTGAGATGTAGAGCGATCTGTCCCGTAGAATAGAGCCAAAATTGTTATTATGCTTTTCAAGTACTAATGCAGTTTGATAAAATCGATTGTGGAAAGAAAGGTTGTGAGCGATCGATTTGAAACTACGTTTTCTAAGTTTTCTGAGCAGGATGTTTTAGCGGGGAATTTTATTAGTAATTGTAAATTGTAAAGGGTGAAATTGAAGAATACAGTACCGAACCATTGCCAAATTGAGGACTAAAATTTCCGTCTCCAAACAGCTAGTCTGATATTATTACGACTGTTTTCCATAATCTAGAATTATCACCAATTCGCGATGGAAAATCATCCATTTTGGCGATGGTATCAGTACTTTGAGTCTTAACATTTATAAGAAAGACCTAGTGTTCACACAACTCCAGCTTATATCATGGTAGGTATTTTAATTAACGTCGTACTGGAGCAACGCTATGTGCTATTGACAACGGTCCGTTGGTTCGATCCCCCAATGGAAAGAACCGAGGACATGACGTAAATGTGGAGCTCTTAGAAGTAAGCTATCAAATGATCAACTGATTAGAAGATGACGAACTTATATCGTGGACACTTAGATATAAATAACCCGCGTAGCGCCTGTTACTAAATTACGATGTTAATTTTCCAAGTTAAACTCTTCATATTACTTATTTCGTTTGATCATGAAATCGGTTACTAAAGATGTCGCCTGCTGCATAATTGCTTATTCATATTACTTGGTCTCAAAAACGCTTAAATAAAATTGGTTTCAATTGGGCAGAATTGAATTTAGACCGAAGAGTGTAATGACTATCTTTCAAAATCCTAATCCATTGGATCTTCAACCAGTTTACGAGGTATTGTTCTCGTTTTTCTTTCTACGTGTGATAAAATAGTAGTGTTCTAAGTTAGCAACACATTTGAAGTCGTCAAATCTCATTTTGGTCAACATGAATCTATTTTTTTCTCCTGCCTATCAAAAGAATACTGTAACCCAGTCATCAGGAGAATAAATGAGTCTATTCTTTGCGTGTAATTCAATCGATCCGAATTCTGCGTCGCTTGGAAGGTAAAAGTGGTCACTTACTATTAACTTATGATCAATTATTTCCTAACAATTGTCATTGCCCTGATTGAATTTCATCAAGTATACAATGGTAACTTCAGGTTACGATTTTGACCTGTACACGATAATGTACATGTTTTGTGATGGAGCTCTTGATTCAAGATTCTCATGTTTGATAATGCAGGAACCAACTTCTTGTGACCCACGGTCTCATCCTAGCAATACATAATCCCAGCACCTGTTCCCAGTTCATGGCATCCCAAATTGTATGCGTACATGTTCCGCTAGTAGAGGGTGTCCTAAAAGTTCCCGTACTGACGAATCGTGAATTGGTTATACAAAAACAACAAACTTTAAAACAATTATTTTTATGCCAATGGTGAAAAGCACTTTTAACCTAACGTAGGAAAAAAATTTTAACTTACATTTATAATAAATATTAAAAATTCCTGCCTTTTTCTCGGAGACAAAACTGAAGTCGTTTGCGCATAATTTTAGAAACGCGTTTCAAGATGTTGGGAGTGACTTCTTGTATCCTTTGAGAAATAGCAATTTTCAGGTCACCTATTGTTTGGTGGTTATCTTCATCAAATTTGTTCTTTATGTATCCCACAGAAAAAGTCAGGGATGCGCACGCAGATCAGGGAACAGGTAGCCAAAAGTTCTTGAGATGAGTCGATCGCCAAAAAAATCTTAAAGCATGCCAATGGTTTCACAACTTGTATGGCAGGTTGCAACGTCTTGTTGGAAACAAGAGTCTCGTTCATTCACATCTAATAATGCAATAAATTTTTGAATAAGTTGATATAACGTATCTTTACTCTGTATTGCATCCTTTCTATATTTATGTCGCCAAAATTCTTTACATCTTTCATATGAGTTACATTTAAAATAAGCCTCAAACAGCACACTTCTCTGAATGCGTGATAAATTTATCTTGCAATGAAGAACTAAATGACGTGGAACTTTATTATCGCGCAACTTGAGTGCGAAGAAAATCAAACGATAAAAGATAAAGAGTCGATAAAGCTATAAGCAGAACGATAAAATTCAGTAATTAAAAAAAAACACGGGCACTAAATTTTTTTAAAGTTGGAGTAAGAAGACTTTTAAGGACACCTTGTAGTATGCAACGGATGTAGTCAATACCGGGGAAAAGAAGAGGTTTTTTTAGGTCAAACGTCAGAGCATAGACAGAATCATCTTCACGCTCCTTCACTGCATCCTCATTTCTCGCTTGTCGCGCTTTTTTTTTTTTTTTTTGCTTTTATAAGATGGAGTTCTTTTACATGTTTAGCTGTCGAATTATCTCCTCATTTTGACATGCTTTAATTTTTATTTCATAGCCATCAGATTTACTGCAGGTATCTTTCAGTGGACTATGGAAATGCAAGTTGAACTCATCACCAAAGGTTCTGCGATAGTCAATTTCAGAAACTGAATCAATATTTTTTCACCGAACTTTTCTTTATACGTCATACATTGCACGTACTACCATTTCGGGTGGTAGAAATTTTCTGTTGGGATTCTCAGTTCTGGTATAGTACGACTGATCATAGAAATTATCTAGTATGGTCATGCACTTCTTTCATTACTACGTCTGGTGTCTTGTGTTTTGGAACATGGTGTCCTCGACTATCAGATCCGTATAATGGATCTCTTTAGAATCCATTGTTTTGTATAGAAATCCTATGCAGAAGTGCGGAGTTAGTCGGGGCTCTCTGGAAGCGTTTGCAAACACAGTGGTGTAAGTCTGACACACCCCTTCTCTACTATTATAAAAGGAAGTGTTTGTCTGTCTGTTTGTTTGTCTGTTTCTTGCCGCAAAATCCTGAGATTCTATGGCACTTACAGCAATGAGATTTGGCACACAGGTAGTCCACATTTTTTGCAATTTTTGTGTCGCGGCGAATTTTAAAATTCAGTCTAGAACATTTTAAAATTAGTTTAATGAAATTTAATCATTATTGAATGCTACAGCATAGAAGAGATCACAGATTATAAATTTATTGTTTTCGTTTCCGTATTGATTTTGCTCGGAGGAATAATTTCCCAGCCAGACGATAAAAACAAACAATCTTTTAACTGAAGTCAATTAGTTCCTTTTCTATATCCTAGACCGTTAAAGATAGAGTAAAAATTTCAGCGGATTTGAAGTCTGCGGAAGATTTTACTTTAGATCCTTACCTAAAAATATGAATTTTCTTTATATAAATAACTTGTAAATTGAATATATCTTTTAGATTTTCGCACGAGATTGTGACGTCCCGGTAACTTTCCCTTTCCAAAAATAAACAGATTGCATTTCGTGCATTTCGCGTTAAAAAAAAAAAAAAAAAAAAAAAAAAAGATTACATTTCCTGCCCGCTTCGATTTCAGTGGAGAGCAAAATATAAAAAAACATTTTGGCAGACATTTTTGATTTCTTTTTTGTAAAAGTGGATTCATTAAAGATAGATTAAAAATTTCAACGGATTTGAAATCTGCGGAAAATTTTACACCAGAATAATACCTTATATTACGGCGTTGCTCGTGGTGTTGGTTTGCGAACCACGGGCACGGGCAACACCTGGCTAGCCACGCAGTGGCTAATTGATGATAAACTAAACAGATGTTTCTTTAAACATTACTAGGGGTCTGCGCCCCTATCCGCTCGTCAACCCCCAAATATTCTGAAATTTGTATGACTCAATGTTCCGAAATTTGTATGACCCAATATTCTGAAATTTGTATGCCCGAATTTTGATCGCATCAAATTTATTTATTAATTTCAAAAATAATTGTACCGCAAGAAAAAGGATATTCTAAGGTTCGCTGCGATGTTTTTAAATTTAAAAACTAATATAATAGTAATAAGATCTACGTAAGACAGTTAAAAAAAAAAGCGAAAATGTCCCGATTTTTCCCGAATTACAAAAAAATATTATCACGAACCAAATTGAAATTTCTAAAAAAACTCGGCGAGCTGCAAAAATTCACGTTTAGAGGTACTCTAAAAAAAATCACGACTGAAGACTGAAAATTTGTACATAGTTTGCTCACTCGCGTTAGAAATTTAGTTGTAAATTTTTTTTTGTCTATAAGTTAGTGAATGTACTCAATCAATGAATGTGTTAATAGCAACCTAAAAACCATTTAAATATAGTTTTTGAGTAGATTAGAACAAATTTATTGCGTACAGGTGTCTTTCTCTAAACGTCCTGGGTCTCAGTGGTACCGCCTACTGCTCCAGCAACTTGCGAGTTGTAGGCAGAACAGTTTCCATTACTACTGTGTGTATTTACCTTTTCAATATCACTAAAGCTTTCCTTGTGTGTATGTTAATTTACTTGACGTTGTTTAGCTAAGTTTTGCCAATTAACCTCTTGCGCCATAAAAACCAACGTACTATAAGTTCATGTTTAATTAGAAACCTCATAGTGTTGTAAATGTATATTTTAACAGTCAAGTAAAATTTAAAATAATCAGTGACTTTTTGAAAAAAATTCCGCGAAAATGTTTTTTAGTTCAGGATTAGGTTAGTAATGATCTCAGTTCAGGATCAAGTGAATAAAAATACTAACAAATTTCTCAAATTGCTGACAGAAGCAACTTAATTTAAAAAGAAACATATTAGTACATTCCATCAATTCAGAAATCTAGTAAAATAAATTAAATTAAAGTTGTTTGAACTGCAAAACAAAATCCCATTTTATTTATCCAAATAATAGTATGGTTAATAAAGACTAATTTCCCGAGTCTATAGCTTAGAGCGAAGAGTCAAATAAAAACATTCTCAAGCTTCAGAAAAAGTCCGATAGAAAACTGTAAAAAAAGATATCACACTTCTTATTTTTTTTCTGAGATAACTTATCTAAAAAAAATTAGATTTGCTATTAATTCAGAGATCTTTTTCATTTATTCAAATTACAGTCCACTTGTAAGTACATATTTTCAGATAATGAAATCTGTACTTTACGCCGAATGCTAATAACCTTATTAGAAATGAAATATTATATTCAGAAAAGAATATAGTCTTCAGGAGGGAAATTGAATTAATCGTGGGTCTTGGGATTTAATCAAGAGTTTCATTAGAGAAACGCGGCGATTACTCATCAGCTGACACGAACTGTTTAAAAAAGCAGCTTGCGTGGATCAACTGATCTCCAGGGAATGATAGTTTTTGTTCCTAATAATTGGTGCAATTAGACAATATTTTTATTGATAGTGCTAACCATATAACAATAAGTAAGTAAACTCATTTTCTTAATTGCATATTGTTTCTTATGGGCATCGTAATATTCGCATGTAACACACAAACAGAATCAATGAAACTAGGGGGCCTGCCCCCTGCTCGCTAACGCTCGCCAACCCCCGGAGGATTGCTTCGCAATCCTCATTGGTTCGCTGCGCGAACCTATGCTCGCTTCGCTCGCCTCAATGAAGACATGTGTCCTAGCAGAAGGGATTGTTTACAAAATATGTTACCAAAAAAATGTTTTTCAAATCTAAATTTGCTGTATTACAGAAAAAATATATACAGTATCTCTAAAATCAGAATTCAAATGAAAACTTTGTGCAAATTTTGACTCGAAATGTAAGCGTTGCTTTGGAAATTGAATACCCAGCATGCTGTTTGTGTATACATTTTCCCAGCACTCAAACGATCCACACTTTTTCATTCAGTTTGTTCCAGAAAGTTGTAGTGCAAGCGTCTTGTTGAACTATAATTGTTGGCCCTGAAAAGGACCGTTCTTTAAATGGCCCTGAAAATATCCTCCGCTTTCTTTGATTTCTATTATAAACTAACTGCAACAGCTCATTAAAATTTCCTTTTTTTTTTCAATAAAATTTCATTCGATAACGCTATAAATTCAATCGATGCGCGAGATTTCGCGATAAACAAACAATCGTACAGTGTTGCCAAAACGCGTTTACAAATAACGTCTTTTTTGCGTGCCACGTAAGAGAATTATATATATAGATGGATTAAGTTAAAAAGAATTTTTCTTTTAAACGCGGTGTGTGTGCTTCAAAAACTCTGCTGGTGCCTACCTACCGGTCTGGTGGTTGAGGTGTTAGCCTCTAGATCGGAAGGTTTCTGGTTCGAATACGGGTCAGTGCATGGATGTTTGTAAGCGTATTTTGTAAATGCGGCTGGTGCACCTTTAATCTGTCGTGGCAGAAAGTCCTCACGTTAGGTTGGTGGGAAAATTTGGAGAGTGGGGTACTAGCTCAGGTGCTGCCTTGTCATCTGACCGTGGTTCAAAATGACATGGTGTTGTCCTCGGATCTTTTCCTTAGGGTAATTGATGCTGGACCGTCGTCAATAGCTATTTGTGTTGCTCAAGTACGACGTTAATTAAAAGTTACCAACTATCAAAAACTCAGTTTTTATAGTTTCTAAACTTGTTGATCCGGCCCACGTGCACTTTGAACCACCAGGTGGTTGCCTCGACGAAATATCTATCGATTAGCAAAACTGACCAAATCTTGATGGGTGAGATATCTTGTCATTAGTAGAAAACTGACCAGATCTTGACCGCGTCATTATTAAAACAATGGTAATGCCTTAATGGTGAGATATCTTGCCATCAGTAAAACTGACCATACCTTGATGGACGAGATATCTCCAAAAAAACTGATAAGATTTTTACCGTATCATCATCAAAATATTGTCTGAAGCTTGGTGTCAGGAGATATTTTGTCATTAGCAAAATTGAACGGATCTTCATGGGCGATATATCTCGCCATTAGCAAAATTGATAGGATCTTGATAGACGAGATATCTCGTCAAAACCACTTGGAAGAGTTTTATCTAAATGTGGCTTATTGTTCGAAAAGCTTGGATGTTTTATTTAGTTCGATATGACACTCCATCGTACCTCGTATTGATATATATTTATAAAAAATTTTATGTACATTCAAAACAGTGTTTGCTAGTGCATACACTAGAATAATATTGATATCTTTATTTTTTTCTTATTTATGAGCTTGCATTTGAATATCGATATTGCAAAATGGTCAAAAATCCTTTAACAATTTTTCGATGATTCATAAAACCTTTAATTTTTTAAATATATTTCCACTTCTAGTGAAAGCACTAGATAACATCATGAAGGTTACTCTGATCATGTTTTCTTTGTTGCTAATTTAAATTGTATACCCTGTATCCTTTTAAAAACTTTTGAAAAAAAACTTCAAAATTACACACAAAATTTCATTTTTTGTTAAATTTCTTTTTTGTTTTTAATTTTAATTATTGATAGTGCAAAATTAATTTTGAACACAAATAATTGCAAAAATAATATTAAATTGCTTCTGTATAGCATTTTTTTAAAAAGTGTTTCAAACGTATGCAGATACCTTAAAATTCTGAAGTTGGCCGTAAAGATTCGCCTGGGGAAATCCATTGGGACCGGATTACATAATAGGCTTTCCCAGAACATCAGAACATTTACCTTAGCATCAGTCTCTTGAGTTTTGCGTATGTATCTCCTCGCTGATCTTACAATAGTGGAGAATGCCTGGTTGTATGGTAAGGCAATAAGAGGCTATGGAAGGTTGCAACCCTGTTTAGCCAGTGAGTCTGCCTTCTCATTACCGGGAAAGTCGCAATGGCTGGGTAGCCATTGGAAGAGAACCGTCCAACCAGCACAGTTGAGTTCGTAAATTTAAACACCCTACTTACTAATGCTTCTAAAAGGAGATGCTCTATGTACCGGGACCTTTTCTTACAAAACAACGCTTCCGCAACATTTATGCTCTTACTTAAGTTAATGCAGTTCAAATTAAGAAAAACAACCGCTAGCGATAACGAGCCGAGAACGCTCAAAATCGCAACACAATCTTAATTTCAAAGGATCATTTTAAGTGGAGAAAAAACAACGTTGTCAGACGCTAAAATTCGCTTGTCTCGAGACATTACCCAAACAGCGCATTCGTAAGCGGCGTAAACTGGAAAACACCGTCGACCGGAAACTCCTGTTCTTTTTCACCGCCTGCTCCTTTTTGCCGCAATAATTGCCGTCCCCCGACTCCATCCTACAGAGGGAGAGAGAAAACCGTTTTAAAAAGCTAATCTCGCATCTCCCTATCCTTCCCCATTATCAAAACCTGATTGTAAAACTTAATGAAACGGCATCCCTAATTACAATCCGGAGTGTCCGGGTTTTTTAATCGGGAGCGGGGACAGATTGTCGGACGAATGGGCCCCCGGGGCGCCCTAAATCGGGTCCCTTATCTCCGACCCGCCGCAGAGCAAAGAAAATGTCTCTCCCGCGTGGAGGTTCGGCTTTTGAATGACGACACAGCCACGAGCGCCCTCTAGGGAGCGCGGTCGGAGGATTGTTTCAAAAGTCGGGAATAATTTTCAGTCGGGTCTGCGATTAGAATCGGCAGTTTAGAGCGTTCCGTCCCCCCACCTCGCGCTGGGGAGAGGGGGCTAAAAACCCAATTTGTTTTAGGGGGTGTTTAGAACCGCGATAACTGTCTGGATGTTGCTGCGGTGGGTTCTTGGAACGACGACAAACTGGTGCGTTTGGAGAATTCAGTTTCTTTTCGTTTTGGTGCTTCAGAGGCTTTTAAGAAATCAGGTTCACGAGATTGGACTTCTTAGTAAATGAAATTTCCGCTAGAGGGGTACTTTACTACATTGGAGTTAAAAGTTTTAGAAGAAAGGGCTTAGTAAATGAAAATTGCAATAACGATAACACATACCGTCATCCACATTGTTGGAAGGAATCCGCGTTTCGTACCAACTGTCCACTCATTTCCCTTTCATCTCATTTGTTCAGACCTAAAAAAATTAACGATAGTTTGGAATTATTTACTAACCCTCCTTGTGGTTTTTGCTTCCAAAAACTGCCAAGTAATGGTCCGTCTCGTGCAAAAACCTATTTCAAAAAGGCACCAGTTCTGGTCAGGGGACTAAATTTTTTCCTAATTGAATAGACTTTTCCTCTAGAAGTAATAGGGTACTTTTGTCTCGACGGATAAATCTCATTCTTTGCAAAATTAACTTGGACGAGATATCTCGTCGAAACTCTTGGTGGGTTAAAAGAAATAATGTTTGTTTGGAGTTTACATTGTTAGCATTTTAGATGTTGGTCGAGATATCTCGTCGAAACACTTAGTGGGTTAAAATAAATAATTGTTTGTTTGGATTTTACATTGTTAGAGCATTTTAATATAAAAGGGTCTTATATCAGTGCGTTAAAGCCCGCGCAAAACGAGCACTCACTCTCTCTTGACTTTTCCCCATCGCCGATATGTGACGTCGCGTACCGTCGCGTGGCCTTCGTGCTACTCCAAATATTTAGTCACTTACAATGGATAAGTATTAATATTTTTTTCTTTTCACTATGCAGAGTAGAGAATGGTCTATTTATTTGGACAAAATGTCACAACTTCACTCTCCCAAAATTCCACGTTTCTATTATTTTTCCCAGCGCTCATTATTATTTTTCTCAGCGTTCTATTGCCCATTTTCTCTTATATAATTTCTAGAACAAATTGCTAAGTATTCGTTTGTGTTTTCATTTTCATGTAACCAACCCTTTTTTCTGTGTCAATAAACATTAGTTATTGTTATTTAAAACTATGACGGATCTTTTGTGTTTTTCACGAATACCCTTGGTGACATTTGATCACCCAATGTATACCATGTTTATCTTTTGATTCTTCGTAATTAATATATGGACATCTCCTGTCATGTAATTCATGTACAGGGTTCAGTGAGTTTTTTTCTTTCAAATTTAAATATCCACTATACGATCTGAATTTGTTAAGTTGTGGTCCTTATTCTTGAACCTTCTCTATCATTAATTTATTTGTATTATTATTTAAAAAGGACACAATACTTTTAAACCAACTCTTTTTACATTTGCTTAAATAAACTTTAAAAAATGTTTCTTTTATGGAAAAAATACAAATTTTGAAATATTGAAGCTTAAAGAATAAATTGACCTTAATTCAGGTACATACATGTATTTTCAAACATTATATAAAATACTTCGACTCAGCGTATCTGCATAAATAATCTATCATTTTAAACAGAATTGTACATAAACATTTATTTATTTTTATAAAAAAATTGAAACTTTGAACGTTTTTTTGTGCACTTATCCACTTAAAAAGAACATTAAACCTGAGAATTTACATTTCCGTCCAAGCTAGTTAACAACTAACAAGTTTTAAACATCAGTTAAAATTAGAATACAACAGTTATACTTTTTTGTATCTGTTTTTAAAATCATCATTACATTTCTCTTAATTTTAAAAATGTTTGCATCATTCCAATCTGGAAAAGAAATAGCCATATTTTTTTTGCGTAAAAATAAATAAATAATTAAGCATATTGACATCGTTTGTTTAAGCAAAACAAAGTGAAAATATTTAGGAAAACATTCTTTGAGATATATTTTTAGAAGAAAGGTTTTTTTTTTTCAAATATGACCGTGACAGCTAAAATATGAACGTGACATTTCCCTGTGTTAACTCAAATATACAAACTCTAGACGTGTTTCCTACCAAGACAGATAAAATATGACCGTGACATTTCCCTGTGTAAACTCATACAAAAACCAGAACGTGTTTCCTAACATGTTGCAGAAAAACAAGCTATAGATTTTAAAATTGGGGCTTCAAGAAGCACTTTTAGGACTACCTGTGTGCCAATTTTCATGGCTACATATGGGTCTAAGGACAGGAAAGAAATAGCCTATGTTTTCTCCGCAGTGTTCTAAAGTATAAGTGTACCAAATATGGCGTGGATTGGTCAAACGTAGTATATATATATATATATATATATATATATATATATATATATATATATATATATGAGCGAAGTGAGCGAAGCCCTCGCTGTGACGTCATGGACATTAGTGAAATCAGGACAATACGAATCATTCAGACAGTTTCACTCTACGAAAGCAAAGTTGGTTTGCAAAGCAAACCAAATGGCTATAAAAGTGTTAGTTTGCGAAGCAAACCAAATGGGGTTGCGTAGCAATCCCCGGGGGTTGGCGAGCGTAAGCGAGCAGGGGGCGGAGTCCCCTTGTTATACAAAAAAGGATATTTACACAGCAAAATCGTGCTACATGTTTTTAAAAAGTTTAACGTAAAATAGGTATCCGTTTCCGGTGATATATTTGGGGAATAGCTTTAAAATAACTTAATATCGAAATAAAATTATTGTTATTATAGAGGTTATAAAAACTTTTAATGATGTAATGTCTCTTCCCTCCGACGTAATTGATAATAGTGATAACTTCGAAAGGTTTTATGAATTTAGAAGAATGTGCCATATCTGAAGATTCGCAAATCTTAATCGCCAAACAGGTTCACACGTATAAATCCGTTCTGCAACCTACTGTTTTTTCTGTACGATTTACACAACACACATGCCCACAACAGGGCGTTATGGTCTGTGGTGTCATCTCCTTTGATATCCCTTTGGTAATCATTTCATTCACACTTACAGTACAGCGGTACTGATACGACATTCTACGACCGGTTGCATTACCGTTCCTTTTGCGGCACCCATGACTTACTTTCCAACAAGATAATGCCCGGCCGCACGTGCTGCTATGAATTGTATTCAAGCTTTCCCAACACTTCCTTGGCCAGCTAGGACTCCTGATCTTTAATATTGGGACATTTGGAACGTTATGAGAAGGTGATTGCAACCATCCCGAAATGTCATTTAGCCCGACAGTTGGAGACAATTTGGCAAGACATTCTGCAAGACACCAACCGAAAACTTTTTCAGTCTATGCCTTGCCGGGTGACGCATTCAGGCCAGAGGTGGACCAACGCCTTATTGACATCCTCCCTTTGTAACGATCGAACTCTGAAATAAATCATTCAATTGTTCTGAAATTTTAATCGGTTCTTTTTCTATGTTATGTTCCTCACATCCACCCCCTTTTATCGCAATCGAACAACTCCTTCTTGGTGCGTCGATTTTTTGTTTTGTTATAGAATGTATTTCAATGCATGAAAATTTGGTCGAAAATTCATTAGTTATTTGACATAAAACACACAACAGCATGAACTGCGTCTGAGCTCTGTTTAACCCTAAGAGGGATTATAGTCACACAATCGTTTAGCAACCTGACATTTCCCTTCACTTCTTCTAACCTGTATTGACCTTCTTGACCAATAGAATTTTTCCAAGGATTCTGACTATCCATAGATGTGGTAATTTAGTCACCATGCCTTTTGTGATAAAAAAAAAGCATTGCTATCTGTGCTACGCGAAAATCCTGTGACGCTCAGAAGGCTAAGTGGGTCCGGGACACATTGAAATTTTTTTTTTATTAATTAATTTAGAATTTTAAAGTTTTTTTGTGCTGATTATCCATCTAACTAATAAGCAAAATCACAACACAAAAGTTTTCCACAAATTTTTTAAAAATTTTAAATTAAAAATATTTGAAAAAAAGTGGGGTCATTTTAAATTACTAAAACTCAAAATATTCTAGATCAATTTTCAAAATTCTTGCAGTAAATTATTCACAAATTTATAAACTTTAATTTTGATTCATCAATTTAAAAAAATATTAATTTAATAAAAAATAAAAAATATTTGAATGAAAATTTTTGAAAATTTTGAGGTACTTTTTTTTAAGTTATATTTTTAAAAGTAAATATTTGTTTCAAATTTGCTGTATTAAAATTAAAGTATAATGTTTGAAAAATATATATTCAAAATTTCAACTCTTAAACTTTATCGGTTTTTGACTTATAGCAATTTGAATTCAGGAAATCGTGAAAAAATGTATCATGGAGAAAAACGCATTTAAAGTTTTAAAGACCGATTTACAATTAATAAAATGCTTAAATACCTTTTAAAAGCATCCAGATGAGTATCTAACTCCTTCTTTCCTCTTACATCTTTGGTTTAATTTGAATTTTGCAAGTTCTACCTTTTTTCTATATAGTTTAAAGGTCTACGTAGACTTAAATAACGTCTTTCGCACATGTTGTTGCCATGACAACAACTGTCAAGAGTGTTTGATTTTGAAAACAACGATTCACATAAATAATTATATCTCTAGTTCTTATTAAGATAGAAACATGATTTAGACGTCCTTTTAAGCAGAAAAACACAAAGAATTTCTTAAAATAATAAAAAATAATTAAAAAAAATTTACGATTTTTGTGTTCCGGACCCCCTTAACTCACTTAGGGTTTCACACGCATATATCTGTTCTGCCATATAGTCTTCCCTTCATAACTTCAAACCAGTTTGATCTTCTGGACCACTAGAATCTCTGTCCTAGGATTCTCTCAACCAACATGTGTCTATTTCGTCATTATGTACGTTGTGAAAAAAACAATACTACGATAACCCGATGTCTCCCGGGGTAAACCACTTATGAGATTATTGAATTTACTCCATTAATATTTAACCTTCGGATAATTTACATGTATGTCTATTTAATCATTATGTGCGTTGTGAAAAAAACAATACTACGATATCCAGATTTCTCACTCAATGGGTTAACCCACTAACAAGATTATTGAATTTACTCCATTAATATTTAACCTTCAGATAATTAACAAGTGTGTCTATTTACTCATTATGTGTGTTTGAAAACAATACTACGATACCCCCGTGTCTCACTCAATGGGTTAAACCACTAACGTGATTATCCAATTTACTCCATTAAAATTTAACCTTCAGATAATTAACAGGTATGTCTATTTAATCATTATGTGCGTTGTGAAAAAAACAATACTACGATACCCAGATGTCTCACTCAATGGGTTAACCCACAAACGATATTATTGAATTTACTCCATTAATATAACCTTCAGATAATTAACAGGTATGTCTATTTAATCATTATGTGCGTTGTGAAAAAAACAATACTACGATACTCAGATGTCTCACTCAATGGGTTAACCCACTAACGAGATTATTGAATTTACTCCATTAATATTTAACCTTCAGATAATTAAAAGGTGTGTCTATTTACTCATTATGTGTGTTTTAAAAAACAATACTACGATACCCCCGTGTCTCACTCAATGGGTTAAACCTTTAATGAGATTATTGAAATTCCTCCATTAATATTTAATCTTCAGATAATTAACAGGTGTGTCTATTTAGTCATTATGTGAGTTGTGAAAAAAACTATACTACGATACCCCGATGTCTCACTCAATGGGTTTAACCTTTAAAAATAATCAACCACTCAATGGGGGTTAAACCACTAACGATATTATTGAATTTACTCCATTAAAATTTAAACTCAAGATAAATAATTAGCAGGTGTGTCTATTTAATCATTATGTGCGTTGTGAAAAAAACAATACTACGATACCCCGATGTCTCTCTCAATGCGTTAAACCCCTAACGAGATTATTGAAGTTACTCCGTTAATCTTTGCTCTTCAGATAATTTTCGAAATAGATATCTGACGCCTAACTCTCTTTCGTTTCGGAACCAAATCGGAATCCTTTCGATACCCACCTGTTATTTTACATACGATAACGTAATTTTGTCGCAGATATTCACAATTCGGTATCCTCGCTGTTTCGCTATTCAGCGCTATCCATAATCGTTGATACTCAACCATTTAACCTCGTTCATTTCACTGACCGTTTGAGTTTAATATCGGCTCTCGCGAATAGGATTCTCTATAATACATTAACAGGAACTGACGGCAGATAATTTTCCCAAGACCTTTTGGTCTATATAAATCTGATTGTAGACTTATCTGATAGTTCATCCGACGAAGTGGCGGATATTTAAATGTCATCGAAAACCAGATATGCATAGGGTATTTCAAATCTATGTATGTAACTCTCTTACGTGGTACACAAAAAGGACGTTCAGATTATAACGCCATAACGTTTTTCGTCATCGCGTTTTGGTAACACTGTACTATTATTTGGTTACCACGAAGTCTCGCGCCTGAATTGAATTTATAGCGTTATCGGATGGAATTTTATTGAAAAAAAAAAGTAAATATTAGTCGAGCTGTTGCAGCTTACAAACAACATGCTGGGTATTCGATTTCCAAAGCAGCACTCACATTTTGAGTCAAAATTTGCACGAAGTTTTCATTTGAATTTCAAACCGTTCTTCTGATTCCAGAGGTACTGCATAACTTTTTTGTAGTGCAACAAATTTCTAATTGACAAATGCTTTTTTTTTTTGGATTATCATATTTTGTAAACAAGCCCTTCAGCCAATCCCTTTAGCTGGCCCCTAAGTTCTAAATAAAATTCTACTGTATGGATATAGACTAAACGGTAAGCCACATACAAATAACCAAATATTGTTAGTTAAATAGTTGATTAAAAGTTGCATCTCTTCAATATTGTTCCTCTACAATCGATGGGGAATACTCGATTGCAGTAAAAACTTTTATAAATGTTCATATATATATATATATATATATATATAATTTCAAGAACACAAGAATTTCTAAAAAAATGTAACAAAAGTCTTAAAAAATAATAAAAAATGAAGAAATGTTGGTGGATCAGGGCGTCATCAGGGAGGGGTTTCTGGTTAATGCACCCCGGCTGTTAGGTTATTTTTTGTTATTTTGTGTGTGTTATGTTACTTTGTATATTTTATGTTGTTTTATATATATATATATATATATATATATATATATATATATATATATATATATATATATATATATATATATATATATATATATATATATATTCTTCTACTAGGAGTTTCTTCAAATTCGGGAAAAGAAAAAAAATCGCATGGACATCAGGACAATATGGAGGATAGGGAACACACATGACATTGGTTTTTGAAAAATCTGACGATTTTTTAAGGCGCAAACAAAATTTTAATGCAGTGTATTGCACTTAGCGTATCACATCCATTTTTACCGTAGGCGAAAGTAAAACTAGGTGTTATTGGCCGGCTGCCTAGGCCTCAGTAATGACGTCGTGACCGTGAAACTTGCGCTATTTATTCTCAACTTATCCCGCTACACATTCAGTATGAATTTAATTTGTCTTGAATTTTTTAATCACTTTAAAAAAATTATGATCGTTCTTTATTGAACAGCCCTCGTATCTCATAAAGAAAGCAGAAAAATTGACTTGAAGCATTAAAACACTACTTTGGATTTGAGCTATTTCAGATGACACCTTAGAATTTCGTCTCTTTAACTCAACTTTCCTTTCACAACATGACAGGTCAACACCTGAGCAGGCACCCCCTCTCCAAACTCTTCCACCCCACCAAAGTGAGGACATTTAACGACGGATTTAACGTTGACTATCAGGTTTCAAACTCGCAACACTCCACTCCTAAACAACGACTCTAACAACTATGCTTCTGTGGCCACACCTAGATCACCTGAATTAGTTTTAAAACTTATATCCGTGTAATAGGAAGCAAAAACAGCTCTTGATCTATCTTTATCTAAGGAAGGATGATAATAAGAAAAGAAAGTTCCCATTTTAATGCATCAGTTTTAATCGTCATTGAAAAATTACCGCAGACAATTAAAAACCCCTCATTTTTACCGTGCTCTTTAAATTTCACAAAGAAATCACGCAATTTCTTCAAACAACCGCAAATAAAATAAAAATTTCCGTTATTTATCCGCAAACTTCCAAAGGAGCGAAATTCCCAGCGAAGGCCGCAGCGCTTCGTTAATTACGGCGCAAAAAATTACCAATAATTAATCAGTCAAAAATGCATCGCAAACTTTAACGCGAAATTATGCACATTCTCATTTAATTTTTGAGAGTCAATATATCGACTTCAAACGTCCGAGAAAAGGCACACACCGGTTTCTGTTCTGTTTCGCGTAATTAAATTCCAGTCCTGCTCCGAAAATAATAGTAGTACGGGATAGTTGGTGAAAGAATGCTGTTAATCACCACGCGCGCCTTTTTCCTGTGTTTAAAGTGCCGCTCCGCGATAAATTTTATTTCGCCCCCCCGAAGAATTAATAACAAAACGGGCATTTTTTTTCCGCGCCGTCCAAAAAATTAATTTTTTGAAAAATATGTTTCTCGACCGCCGCGGATTTCTCTAATTAATAATCGCGCTTTCGGCGGAGATAAAACCGCACCAAAAACGAGTTGATTAATAAAAAGGAGTACGGCAGAGAAGCCGATTCTGAAGGCGGAAACGAGAGCGGCGAAAAAACCGAGATTAATTCAACCCTTTGAAAACTTTTAAATCAATTCTCAGACGATGCGTTTTTCATGCGCAATAATTAGTTCTTCCTAAAAGGGGAGTTCATTAGTCACATTCCGCTCCCCCTCCTGGCTCTACCCCTTTCGTTCCATCGAATGAGAAGTTTCGGGGAAAACAACCTGACGAACTTAACTTACGCAGCCACTCCACTAGAATCGTATATCAATACTCCTTAAGTTTCCCTTTTATTTCCTCATTAGACCCATTAACAGATTTCCGATTCGATGTACCCCCGTCTCCACCCTTCGAACCACCCCACTCGCAATACTTGTCAAGAATGAGTTAAACGGCCTCTTTCTCTTAGTTGCCTCCTCGGTTTATTTAATACACCCCTCGCATCGATCGGCGATGGACTCGCCCACGCTCCCCCCTCAGAATCGTTTGCAGGAGGGAGGACGACGGGTGGGGGTGTAATTGGGAATCAAATTCCGTTTAGTGCAAGCAATTAGCAACCGAATTCTGGAAGGGGGGTTGGCCGGATCCGTTCCCGAAATCGTCTGCCGTTCGGGGGAGAGGGGGGCTAGGAGTTGGGTGGTTTACTGGCTGGTTAAACGATGGACACCATAGACACATCTCGTAATCACTGGATCAGTAATAAACCGAGCGGTTCGAGCGCAGTTGAGAATGTCTGGGAGGGGGGTGGAAACGCCATCAGCCAATCGGGAACGTCGCTTCTTCAGCATCTCCCCCTTCCCCGACTCACCTGCGGAAAACTTAACACAGGTGTTCTTTCCCAGAATTCAATTAACGGATGGTTTCTCATCTGCATGTGGGGGGGAAGGCGGAGGGGAGGAGCGTTAATTAAAAGCCCCACCCCCTCCTGCGTTCCATTCCCCCTTCCGAATCCTTAAACGGCAGACATTATATTTCCTTTGCTTTTAACTCTTCCCTACCTTCACCCCCCGCTAAATAGTTCCAGTTCTCTTCTTCCCAAACCGCGACCCCAAACCGTCGACCCACGAAAAGTTTTCGTCTGCTGCTGCGAAAACGTTCTAACCACCCCACCTTATCCCCCCCCCTCCGACGTTCGCTCTGTTTTATCGGCTCCGGGTCCTAATGTATGAGGGGTGGTTTTGGAATATTTTAGTCCCCGCACGCTCCCGAGCAGGACCGTGTTGTTTGTACTTGTTGTTTAGGGGGTGGCGCAAGCATAAAAGAGAACAGTTTTGAGAGGGGGAGGGGAGAGGATGAAAATTTTCCCCGATAGTTCTTAAAACTCTTTTCTGTTCGTTCTTCCGGGCACAGCCAGCACGTGCAACAGCTATTTTCACGTGTCCCGTTTTGAAAGCTTCGGCGGTTTGGCTTGATAAATTGTTATTCGTCCTGGAAGCGTTCTCGTTGCGAGGGCTTTTATGCGAGCCTCGCCCCTTGCTCTCTCCCAACTAGTGCAAGAAGGGGGTTAGGATTCAGCACGCGCGCGTCTTTGAGTGTGTGTTTGCCGACTATTTTGATTCCAAGGCCCCCCCGTTCCGAAAAGAAAGTTTCCTGGGGGAAAGTTTTCCACATGCTTGTGGCTGCTGCAACGGTTTCTTATGAGACCGAACTGTTGCTGCTTTGAATCCCCGCGGTGGCTGAACTATCTGGGATGTGTTCTGCTTCCGGAGTCGATGTCGTTAGCCCCGCACGCTATTTTTATGACGGGGATTTGCATACGCAGGACTTATTTGGGTGGATCACGAGAACCATACCCTAGTCCAAAGGCTTCCAAAAAGGCATCGTGGGCTAGTTTTTTGTTGACCATGTATACGTTTCTTGCTGAAGTAGGTCGAATTTTCTTGGGGGATCTTAGTGTCGTTTCATAACAAATCCCCCCTACAGCAAAAGTAGACTCCCATAAATATTTATTTTTGTTATTGGAACGCTACTTTACTACTATCATTGGTTTGGCTTATTTTTTGATGCATTGGCCAGATCGGAACCTACTGCTTTGAATACTTGTGGCGTCTTAACTATTTGGTGTCGATGTTAACTTCACACACCACTGTTATGACGTTAATTTTCATATGCAGGACTTATTTAGGTGGAGATCACGAGAACCATACTAGTCCAAAGGCTTCCAACAAGGCATCGTGGGCTAGTTTTTTGTTGACCATGAACACGTTTCTTGTTGAAGTAGGTCAAATTTTCTTGGGGTATCTTCGTGTCGTTTCATAACAAAGCCCCTACAGCAAAAGTAGACTCAATAAATATTTATTTTTGTTATTAGAACACTACTTTACTACAATCATTGGTTTGACTTATTTTTTGATTCATAGGCAAGATCGGAACTTACTGCTTTGAATACTTGTGATGGCTTAACTAATTGGTGTGTGTGTTTTGCTTCTGGTGTCGATGTTGTTAACATCCCAATCCAATATACCCAATCCAATAACATACCCAATTCCAATGTCTTCTAACAAAGCATTATGGATTATAGTTATTTTGTTTACCATGTGCACGTGTTTTGTAGAACTAGTTCAAAATTTAGTGCGGGATCTTCGTGTCATTTCATAACAAAACCCCTATACGAAAAGTAGGCCCCAATAAATATTTATTTTGTTATTAGAAAGCTTTACTATAATAATTTGATTGACTGTTTTTTGATGCATAGGCCAGATCAGAACTGTTGCTGCTTTGAATCCTTGTGGTGGCTTATTTGGTGTGTGATGTTTCTGGTGTCGATGTTGTAAACCTCGCTCACCACTTTCAAGACTTTAATTTTCATATGCAGGACTTAATTTGTGAAATCATGAAAACCATACCCTATTCTGTTTGCTTCCAACAAAGCATCATGGACAATAGATTTTTTGTTGACCCCGTACACTCGTTCTGCAGAAGTAAGTCGAATTTTCTTGGGGATATTAGTGTCATTTCATAACTAAACTTTTTGTAAAAGTAGTATTCAATGAATCTTTAATTTGGTTATTAGAACGCTTCATTGCTACAATCATTGTTCGGCTAATTTGTTGATACATCGGTCACATAGGGACCGTTGCTGCTTTGAATCCTTGTGGTGGCTTAACTATTTGGCGTGTGTTCTGCTTCTGGTGTCAATGTTGTTAACGTGTCGCACACCTTTTATGACCCTCATTTTTATATGCAGGACATAGTTTGTGAAGTCATGAAAGTCACCCTATTCCGCTGAATTTTAACACACCATCATGGACTTTTTTTGCGTTGACCATGTGCACGTGTCCCGCCGATATAAGTCAAATTTTGTTAAGACACTTTAATATCATTTATGATGAGCTTCAGGTACTAGTGAAACCACTAACAGATAGTGAAAGTAGTTTTACAAGAAATTTTATTATTTGTTGATATTTTCCAATCTTGGAATGCTACTACACTGTAATAATTGGTTGGGTGTCTTAATTTCTATGAGGATGGAAATGCAGGATCTCAACTGTTGCTCTTTAAAATCCCTGAGATAACTACATGGGATGTGTTTAGTTTCTGCAGCTGATGTCTTTAACTTTTCACGCTAATTTTTAACTCACATTTTGATGTGGACTTATTTGGGTAATCAAGCCTTTGCATATGTAGGACCTATTTGTGGAAATCATAAAAACCATACGCTATTCCGATAACTTCCAATAAACCAAATATAGATACGAAGGGCTGTTTTATATCGTGTATGAGAGTTCAACACAAGTAAGTCAAATTTCTTTAGGGGACCTTAAGAATATATAATAATAAGCTAAAATAAGCTAGAATTATAGTAAAAGTTGTATTGCAAGAAATTTTTAATTCGGTCGATAGTTTCACTTTAGAAGAAATTTACTTCACTGCAATTATCAGTTGATTGATTAGGTGAATTTTCTGGTGCAAAGGCCAGATTAGAAATGTTTCTGCTTTGAATCTTTGTGGTGGTTTTACGATCAGAAATGTGTTCAATTTCTGGAGTCGATGTTGCTAGCTTTGCATACTCGTTTTATCATGCGGGTTTGCATATGCAGTATATTGTATAAACTTCTTTCCAGAAAAAAAATTCTCTAACATCAATCACTTTCCAGCAGTAAACCTCCTAAAAGGAAAGTGGTTTTAGAGGAAATGTAATGCTGCTTTATGTGCAAAATTTATTTGCACCTAATTGAATATTTTCATTAAAGAAGCGCAACTGTTGCGCTAGAGTGCGGCGGTTTATGGTGCGTTTGCAATACGTTCTTTTTCAACATCGTCATTCGCAACGCAGATTTCGAAAGTGATCGAGCATTACAATGATACCAAGTTGGCTCCCATGCGTTTAACGTGTGTGTCTGTCAATGAAAACGGAAGTGCTGCTCAAAGACTGTACCTTAAACACTTTTACGGGCACCGAATCGTTGAACATTTGAGCGTGCGCACAGGCAGTTGGAATATTTCACATCAGCAGGCATGATGCGGGTCAATCGAGAAGTCAGATCATTCCCCCAGAAATGTGTTATGAACAAATGTTTATCTCCCCGGATTTCTCACAATTTCGGTTAGAATGTGTTTCATTTCTCGAGCATATAATAAAGAATATCATCTTGCCTTGCATACAAAATGCAATGTACAATCGTCTTGTCTAATATCCAACGTAGATGTACCGATCCAAGAACCCGTGAATCATGCAACCACAAAAACAATTGAAGAGAAGGAAGAGCCCTTCCATATAACACAGTCCCATTTATCGGTCTACAGCGCAACAACATAAATTTTCGGTAGTTGGTAGTTGAATTTAAATCCCTTTGGTGATCCTTGATCCTTCCCGCGGATGAAACACTGTCAGATGGCGAGGTAACATCTGAGCTGGCACCCCCACTCTCCAAACTACGACACTTCGTCAACATGAGGATTTGTGAAGCCACGACAGATTTAACGTTCACCAACACCCGTTGTAGACGATGGTCTTTGATTGGATTCGTACAAGCAACCCTCCGTTTGCGAATCCTTTACCCAACAGGGCTCCGCGACCCCTGAGACTGCGGGGAGAGAGCCTCTTTGTTATTTTACCTTTTTTCACACAGAAGTTTCAAACATTTACTCAACAAATAATACATTGTCAGAGTGACAATTTGATCAATTTTTTACTCATTGCACTCATTTTAAAAATAAAGGCAATTTATTTTTTTTGCGAACATAGTGTTTTCCATACAAAAACCTTAAAAAATGCTCAATCGCTCAGATATTAAAATACTACGCAAAAAGCATTGTTATTGATTGACATAATAAATTAAATTATATTAATTAATAAATTAATATGTAAGGCCTATTTAAAATAAATTCATGACAATTTAAGACTAAGAAATAGGGTGTGAAGACGTTTTATGGCATGGATTAATTGTTTAATTACTTATCGGTATGTAGATAATTAACTTCATGAGTACAATTGAAATTTATTAAAATTATTTGTGTTATTCTCCCCATTGAAATTTATTCTTACAAAAAAATACGAATTTAAATAAGATTTAAATAAGAATAATATTTATTATTTATTTTTTCACAATCAAATACGCTCAAGAAAGACAATAAAAATATTTTTGTGTGAAAGTTTTTTCAACTAACAAAAAAAAATTGTAAAAACGATAATATTATTTTTACAAAAAAGCTGTATAAATGTAGTACAAAATAATAAACAATAAACTTTAAACGTGAAGTTATAGATATATAATGCAAGCTATTATTTCTTTCATATTGGCTGACGCTGTGTTAGAACAATTTTGAGTATAATAACATAGTCTTATAAAAAAAATAGACATGTCCTGATAGAAAATCGACAAATTGTCAGCGAGATTGTACATTTACTAGTAAAAAAAAGTCAAATCGCGAAACAACACTCAGCTCTCCAATGCTTAATGGCTACTGCGTGCTCCTTACGTCACAGGTGACACAAAATGATTGACCAATTAGAAGGTTAGAAGTCGTACTTTAAAACTGCAGTTTGCAGAACGGATATATGCGTATGAACCCCTCTCAGAGAGGTAACTACTAACTAAAACTGTACTACCCGTGAGATGTCCAGCAGCACATCAGAAAAATAGGATCGCACATTCAGGTTTGGTATTGCAATACCTAATATTCAATAAACCTAAATGTATGACTAATAAATCAAAAATATCTCGTAATCATAAAAACATGTGAAAATCCTCAACAGCTGTTTCGGTGGAATAAAACGCTCATTATCAGCTGGACAGATGTAAACGACGAGGATAAAACACGATTTTAAATAAGTTACCTTAGAAAAGTGTTACTAGAACTAACTTTTTTTATTATAGCCTTGAGTTTTATGGCGCAAGTATTATATTTTTTGCCAAGGAATGGATGTATACTCAATAACAAAAAAAAAATTGACGCACCAAGAAGTTGTCCAACAGTGGCGCCTGGGTCGATGTACTTGAAATTGCTCTGACTGAGAACGTATATTCTTTAAAACGAGTCCCGTTTCCAACTGTATCCTGACGACAGACGGGTCTGAAGACGTCCAGGGCAGTGTGGGGAATCCTGCCCTTACTATCGCACGCCACACATGCCCACAACAGAGCGTTATGGTCTGCGGTGCCATCTCCTTTGATAGCCCTTTGGTTGTCATTTCTGGCACACTTACAGCACAGCAGTACGTAGACGACATTCTACGACCAGTTGTGTGACCGTTCCTTTTGCGACACCCCGGACATACTTTTCTACAAGATAATGCTCGGCCGCACGTGTTGCTATGAATTGGCTTCGAGCTTTCCCAACACTTCCTTGGCCAGCTAGGTCTCCTGATCTCTCTCCCATAGAGCACATTTGGGACATTACTGATAGGTGATTGCAACCATAACGGAATGTTGACCCTTTAGGCCCGGTCCACACATCCGGTTTTCAACGTGCGGCGCCGCTGCCGCAACGCAAGTGCGGTCTGAGATACATTAGATCCAACGGAGCAGTGCACACATGCCTCCAGCGACGCTGGGGCGACGTACGTCCGACTTGCGTGCAATTCGTACCGCAGTTCCCCACGGCGCCGCACGGTTGCCGCACATGAGTCTCCGTTCTGAAGTACCTTGTTTTCATAAATAAATGGAACATAAATAATAATTAATAAATTGCTGTATCCATTAACGTCTATTTTGTTTCAAAATATACTTTTTTTACACCAAGTAAGCGAAATAAACAAGAAATGAGTACTTGCGTCTTTTCACGGTTATATGTGCATAGTTGAGCTTCGGTGCCGCAGCGACGCCGCACGTTGAGGAACCGGATGTGTATACCGGGCCCTAGTCTGACAATTGGAGACAATTTGGCAAGAAATTCCGCTGGACACCATCCGGGAACTCTTTCAGTCTGTGCCACACCGGGTGACGCATCCAGGCCAGAGGCGGACAACGTCAAAAGATCGAGATAAACACACAAAGAAGGCTTTTTTGACGCAGATGTAAACAGTTTCACCCATAAAAGGTTCCAGGCTTTCATCTTTTTTTCTGTCTCTATGACCTGACAACAGGAGGACCCTCAATGGACGAGGATCGTTTGGAAAGTAATACCCGTTTGAGCATGCACACCACTTTGACAGTGGCAGGGGCACCGGTTAAAGTCAACCAGTTTTAGAGACTCGTCTGCCAGCTGTTTACTGAATTACATCGCTTTATAACGGTAATTGTTGTTTTGGTAAGCAAACAAACTCTCCAAGAAAATCGAGAGTGCTGCTCAATGTGAAGTGATATCTGTGATCCGATTTCTAAACGCAAAAAAATGTGCGACCAAGCGAAATGTATCGTGAAATCGAAGCAGTGTATGGTGATGTGAGGGATGAATCATGTGTACGTCATCGATGCCGAAAGTTTAATGAGGGAAGAGAGAACGTCCATGATGAGGAGCGATGTGGCCGCCCAAGTGTCATTACGGATGAGCTTGTCAAGTCTGTTGACACATTCATCAAACAAGATCAACGTCTGACTTCGGATGAAATTCATGACAAATTTTCACATGTGTCTCGCACTATCATTTACAAAGTGGTAACAGATCATCTCAAATTCTGAAAAATGTGTGCATGGTGGGTGCTACGCATGCTCAATGACGACCCTAAAAGCTTAAATACGTTACTGCTTATCTAAATGGACTGGCGGCAGAGGAGTATAACGCTGGTATTCAAAAGCTCGTCGAAAGGTACGACAAATGTTTAAATTTGCAAGGGGACTATGTAGAAAATAATAAAATAATAATATTATTAATATAATAAATAAAAATGTAAAATCAAAAGTGTGGTTGACAAATTTTAATTGGTCTGTATTTTATTTAAAAACGGGTATTACTTTCCGAACGCCTCTCGTAGCTATTGACGATTTTTTTTTCACGTTTTCGTTGTTAGTCGTCTTTTGAAATGTTTAGATGTTTACTATAGTTTGACTGAGGTTTTCCCTGTTTATTCCCAAAGCACCCTATAACTCCGAATGAAAAAATAGCGGATTAGTAGTCGGTAATGGTAATTTTAGTTAACGTCGTACTAGAGCAACACAGCAGGCTATTGACGACGGCCCGGGATCAATCCCTTAAGGGAAAGATCCGAGGACAACACCTCGTAATCCACGGTCAGATGACGAAGCAACACCTGAGTTGGCACGCCGCTCTCCAAACTTCCACACCAACCCAACGTGAGGAGGATTAGTAGTCGGAGGGTTGCCAGTTCAATACTCGATCCAACCAAATACCGTCAGGTACATGGAAGCTGGTGCAAATGAAATTACCGTATCCTCAAATGTCTTCACTTTGCCATCGTGAGAAAGTTTGCAGAGTGGGGTGCCTGTTCAGACCACGTCACCTGACCTTCTCAAAATTATGTCCCTGATCTTTCCTTTTAGAATTAATCCCGAACCGCCGCCATTAGCGCGTCGTGTTGCTCCAGGGTGACGTAAATTCAACTATCTACCTACATGTTTACCCTCAGAATTCAATCCTCGCTACTGTCATATTCCCAGTCGTTTCTGTCTACAGGAGATGGATCTTCGTTTCGTAAACTTCAGCGCCGCAACTGTCTCGGCAATTCCAGGATCCCACAAGCGTCTCGTACTAGCAGCATTGCCAATCCCAGAAGCCATAAATCACGCAGCCAAGAACGCAAGCGGAGGAGAGAGAAAAAGAGGCCCTCCACAGTCGCTTTTATCGGTCACCTTACAAAAGCAAAAACCTTCGGACTCTCCCGCCGTATAAATTATGAATTCAATATTCAAACTCGCGCTCAAATATTACTTTTTAATGCTGCTCGCGGTCGCAAGCGGAACACATAAATCATGCTCCGGTTTCCCCCACAATAAATTACGTGTTCTCATCAGAACACTTTAATTACACACACACACACACACACACACCTAACCCCAAAAATTCTAATATCGTCTAACAGACTGTGGAGCTCCCTCCCCAGTGCCCGTTTTCCTCTTTTTTCCCCTTTTTCCAATTCAATTTCCCCTATACGAGGGAAGAAACGGGGAAAGCCAGCGGATCCTTGCTTCTTTGCTGCCGGGTAACCCAGGGAAAGCTGACAGCTGCTCCCGGGTTCGGGATCGCACGACAAAGTGTCCGGGAACGTCGTATCCGGGAAAGAATACGGATCCGGGAAAATTTATTGCATGAATAGTAAAAAGGAGAGGGTGCAGGTTGCGTGGTTCGCACGGCGTGTTCTCTCTCCCCCCAGAAAGAAGCATCCGAAGATATGGAAACGCGTGTTTTGTGCGCTTACCTTCCGCTGGGATCAACTGGGGAACGCGTGATTTTCAACCTTTCGGGTTGATTAGTCCGATCCGTGAAGGGAAGGAGTTTTAAAAAGAAATGCTTAGCAAAGAGAATTCCTCAGACGGTATGAACGGGTTAGGATTGATTACTTAAACACGATGTATATTGTGTCCGTATCTGCTAAAGGGGTTAAGTCTGACTTTTGATGGGTCCAGAGCTAAGTGAATCGTTAATTTAAACAATATGGTGTGCTTAAAATTGAAACGGAAATAATACTAATTACAAGTATTTGTATCATGGCATGCAACTTTTTCTTCCTGTGAATATCTATATTTTTAAATAGTGAATTGGGTGTGAGTGTGTATGTATGTGTGGGTGTACATTCTGTATACGAATCCACACCGTTTGACCTATCCACACCAAATTTGGTGCATTTATACTTTAGAACACATTGGAAAACATTATATTTCTTTCCTGTCTCCAGACCAATCTGTAGTTATGAAAATTGGCACACAGATAGTCCTAAAAGTGCCCATCCAAGCAGTGGTGGATCAAGTCAAGTGGGGGCCCCAAGCGGTAAAATTTTCGGGGGCCTCAAAAACTCAAGTTAGAAAAAAGTTTCAAGAAAACTCTCATTAAGTTATCAGCAAAAAAAAAAAGAAAAATTTATTAAAAAAAACATATTTTTTACATGAATTTCTGTCTTGCTTTATTTTTTGCGAATTCGTTAATTATTTTGGCATTATAAATTCGGTTTTTTAAATTGTTTGCTTTATATACAGAATGACCATATTAATTAATATTTTTTTTCAATAGTACTCCTTTATTAATTTTTTACACACTTTAAAACAAAAACGATCGTTCTCCTGATGCATCAGAGTTAAAAAAATTTTAAATAATGTTGCAACATTCGCAAATGCGCAAAACATTTCGTTGAAGGCTCAATAGATGTCTGGTTTTTTTTATGTCCTCGTCCCCCCTCCCCCTTTAGAAGTATTCAAAAATTGTCAAATTCATCTTTAAAAGTACAAACATCAATCTCATTTTTGTAAAGTATATATTTTATTCCAATTTCCAGTTAAAGCCTCTTTTCTATGGGTAAAACCAAGTTTTATAGCTAATACAGCATCTGCTCTTGCTGATCCTCTTGTATTAGAAACTCTTTTCACTGCACTTAAAGAAGCATATTGTAAAGACGTTGTCACATCTTTCCCCGAAAACTAATGAAAATACATTTTAAGACCTCGGGGCCCCTTCGTATTCCGGGGCCCTACGCGGCCGCTTAGCCCGCGTACAGCTTAATCCGTCTCTGCATCGAAACCCCAATTTTAAAATCTAAAGTTTGTTTTTCTGCATTAATTGGACTTGGATAAGGAAACACGTTCTACAGGGTTTGTGAGTGAGTTAATACAGGGAAATGTCGCGGTCATATTTTAGCTGTCGCGGTCATAGTTGAAACCCGAGCAAAGACGGGTTATTCAGCTAATTATAAAAAGTTATATAATATGCTTAAAATCTCGAAACTAAATGGATTTATGAATCTCAGTTGCAGATATATGTATCGTGGCATGATTCTTTTTCTTCCTGAATATTAGAGATAGAGGTAACATAATATGCCTAAAATCTCGAAACTAAATGGATTTATGAATCTCAGTTGCAGATATATGTATTGTGGCATGATTCTTTTTCTTCCTGAATATTAGAGATAGAGGTAACATAATATGCTTAAAATCTCGAAACTAAATGAATCCAAGAATAATTGTTACAAGTATTTGTATCATGACATGCTTCTTTTTCTTCCAGAATATATAGAGGTATATAATGTAATTAAAATTGTGAAATAAATGAAGCTACGAGTATTAATTACGAAAATTATCTCATGGAATGCTTCTTCTTGAATATTAGTGATAAAGAGTGAAATATTCACCTTGAAGTTCTGAAAAGTAGCCATTTTGATTTAATCGTTTTTCCCTGACACAGAATATAAATTAATCTTGTACTTCAATAAACTTGCAGACCTACGAATAGTATATGTGTTAAACCAGGGGTGGCCAACCTGTGGCGCATGCACCAAACTTGGCGCATTTGATGATTACAAGTAGCGCATTGCATTCTTGCGCCTACATATTCTTTGATTACAAGTGAACAAGCATTTTCATCTATGAAATTCATTAAAAAGAAAACAAGGTAGCGAATAAATTATTCAAATTTGAAAAATTCTCTGTTACTCTCAGTAACAACTTTAAACCAAACATTGAAAGACTTGCGAAATCCAAACAGGCCCAAAAGTCTTATTGATGGTAAGTAATGTTTATGTGCTGTAATAGACATTGTTTTACGTACAATAGTTAAAGCATTTAAAAATGTTAATTATGTCTATAAACATACTTTTATTAAAAAAGTTATTATGGCACGACCATGAACGTAAGGTAGAAAAGGTGCTTGAGTTACATGGCGCATCGTAACTCGTATGTGAAAAAAAATTGGCGCATGGTATGTAAAAGGTTGGCTACCCCTGTGTTAAACTTTTTTAATGCTTATATCCGTTGGAAGCACTGTCATTACTCGCTTTTCATAAATTATTTCAATCCATGTAGAATGACTACAGCATTCAAATTCACGAAAATGGATTTTAATACCTCTAAATTATAATTAATTATATTTATCCAAAAATATATCTGCGCCTTGGTTCAAAAGGGATAGTATCGAAATTCACCTTTGAATTATGTCCACGAATCACATCACAATGAAAGTTATCGAAAAAAATGTCAATGTTCTGTCAGTACTTTATGAAAGTATCGAAACATTGAAAATTACTTTTTGCGCGCGTTTGCAGCTGTTACCGAAAACATGCAAAATGGACAGGATTCCTGTTGTAATTAGGTACAAATATATATTACATAATTTTGTATACTTTCACTGATATTAAATCTTATTTTCAATAACTGCATGACTCATATTATCACAGTTAGACTCAAAACGTCTACTTCACTTTTATCCCGTGCCCTTCATTTTGGCATTCGGATTACTTTTTACTCTGTACGAAATGTTTCTTTTCTGTGCTGATTCCATTGCTTTCTCTAATTAAATTTTTTTAGAATTCCATTAGAATGAGGAGATGTTTTGTGTACTTTTAGCAATATAATGCATTCCCATAGCTCGAATCAAGCATTTTTAAACTAAATGGTAAAATTAGCAAATAAATCCTGTAACGGCTGATTTTATATTGCTTATACACTACCTTACAATAATGAACCATACAGCAAGATGTGGTGGTATAAGGAAAATAATACATGCTTTAATGGGGGATGGTCCACCAAATGCTGCAATTACACTAGCAACCCTTCTGGGCATACTTTTAACAAGGTTTTGATACACAGCTATGGGTATTTGCGTCCATTCCTGCTGCAAGAACGTCGCCAGCTCAGCTGTAGAATTCGGACGGGGTTCCCTGGTTCGTAAGAGGCGCTCTAAATCGTCCCACACATGTTCTATGGTGTTTAAGTCGAGACTCTGACAGGGTCAGGGAAGACGTTTTACATCCTTATTTTTATACCACTGCTTGCCAGAGGCGGCAACGTGACATGGAGCGTTGCCTTCCGGGAAGTAACTATGTAAGGTGCAAGGAAGTGGCTATTTAATGTGCACCAGCCGCCTCTACACCCTATGCTTACAAATATCCATGCACTGACCCGGATTCAAATCAAGAACCTTCCGACCTAGAGGCTTACACCTTACCCCCCCCCCAGACCGGTTGGTCGGCGTAAGAAGTATCACTACGAGCCAGCCAGGATTCGAAACTGGAATCTCCTGACATGTAGTCAGGCGCCTTATCCGTTGTGCACAAATAGATTTCCTACTTTAGTGGTTAGAGTTGGTAAATTTTACCATTTATTAGTCAAAAAGGACAAAATATTTTGAGAACGATAGATCCTTCTTCCAACTGCCGACCAACCGATCTGATGGTTAAGGTGTCAACCTCTAGATTAGAAGGTTCCTGGTTCGAATCCGGGTGATTGAATGAATATTTGTAAGCGTATGGTGCAGAAGCGTCTGGTGTACATTAAATCTGTCATGGCCGAAAGTCCTCATGTTGGGTCGGTGCTGAAGTTTGGAGTGTGGGATGCCAGTTCAGGTGTTGCCTCATCATCTGACCATGGTTCAAAATGACATGGTGTTGTCCTCGGATCTTTTCGTTTTGTGGATTGATCCGAGACCGTCGTTAATAGCCCGTTGTGTTGCTCTAGTACGACGTTAGTTAAAAATTACCAATTACAAACTACCTCATTTTGGGTTGGTGTGGAAGTTTGGAGAGTTGAGTACCAGTTCAGGCGTTGCCTCGTTTTGTGACCGTGGTTCAAAATGACAAGATGGTGTCCTCGGATCTTTTCCTTATGGGGATTGATCCCAGACCGTCCTGGTTTGCTCTAGTACGACGTTAATTAAAAATTACAAATTACCTTCTTCTAACTGGGATACCGTGTTTTTTTAACACTGTGGAGAGAGGATCTTGCATCGCTGTGTGGAGAACGTTGATATGCTCATTCTTCCATCGATCGATATCAATTGGTAGTCTGTCAAAGGTCAACCCTTAATAAGCATGCAAATGTGGACCTTCCAAACCAGCACAGAATCGTGATGGTATGATGTTGATGTGTAGAGACCCATGGAATCCATGCTTTTCGATAAATTCTTCCATCGATTGCAACCACTTGTCAGTCTGTTGAACCAGCCGAACCGAACCCATGAACTCGAAGAATAACAATTTGCCACAGTTGGGAAGAGACCAAATCATCGCATATTAAACAGGCCCCAATCGGAAAGAGGGTGTACACGGAACAAACACGGGAGAGGACATTCACCGATTCCTTCACATGCATCCCCCTCCCCCCAAACGACCAAAATCTTAATTCTTTTAAAAGGAAGACCCCAGCGAATGCAACAGCGGGCGAAAAAAAAAATCGGACCCCAATGGAATCGGTCACAGTCATATAAGCAGAGCGATTGGAGCGTGGAGGTTTTTGCATCGGCCGTGCGAACTCCGCGCGCCGCACCGGTTTATTTAACGTTTTGTTGACGCTGCACCTCGCCGGTCGGGAGTGTTTTCGGGGGGATAAGTAGCCCTCATTTGGAACTGGAAGGAGGAAGTGACTCCCACGTTCTGATGAGACCTGACCCCTCCGCGAGTCACTCAAGTCGAAAGATGAGTTAAAAGACGGCGCTAAGTGTGTGATGTATCAATTTTCTTCCCATTTGGATGCGGCTAAATTATGGACTGCCTCAGTTTTCTCGCGTCGAGGAGTTTTTGCAGCCGGGATGTGCACTTGCGAGCAATCAGTCTCCGCTTCTTTCTGCCGTTCGGGGATTGGAGTTGGAATTTGTGGGAAAGTTGCAGATATATTTCATTTCTCGGAGTTCTTTTTCAAAACTTCTTTTCCTCTTGGAATTTACCCATGGATCTCGTTCAGCCAAGAGCAGAATGCTACTTCTACCAGACGAATCTAACTGATCATGATGTAGAAATACATTATATACACTACCCTACAATAATGGACCGGACAGTAAGATGTGATGCTACAAGGGAAATAATACATGCTTTAAAAGGGATAAGGTCCCCCACATGCTTCAATCACACTAGCAACCCTTCTGGGCATACTTTCAACAAGGATTTGATACACAGCTATGGGTATTTGTGTCCAGTTCAATTGCAAGAATATCGCCAGCACAGATGTAGATTTCGGACGTGGTTCCCTGGTCTGTAAGCATTGCTCTAACGCGTCCCACGCCTTTTATATGAGGTTTAAGTCGGGACTCTGAGCAGGTCAGGGAAGACGTTTTACATCCTTATCTTGATACCACTGCTTGAAAGAGATTGCAATGTGACATGGAGCGTTGTCTTCCTGGAAGTAACTTTCGTTCATTAAATTCAATTTCCAGAGCGTAGGAAGAACCCGATTGTCCAAAATGTTCATTTTGTTGTCGGCGTTCAATTGACCAGGAATAACATGAAAAGGTCCCAGGCCATACCACGAAAAACATCCCCAAACAAGTAGTCGGATTTTATGCAAATTCGCTGGCGTCCGGTCCAGTATTGTAGGGTATTGCATGACAAATCAGATCAGAGCGCTGGAATGACCCTCCTGTTGCTTTGAAGAAGTGTCTCGTCATTGTGAACAAAACTAACCAGATATTGATGGACGAGATGTCTGGTCAACAATACTTGGAACTTTAAAACCTCTTTTTGTCCTGGAACTTACCCATTAAACTTGTTGAACCAATAGCAGTATGCTACGACTACCAGACGGGCCTAACTGATTAATGATTATGACGTAGAAGTATCAATGAAACCACAGCGCTGAACTGACCCACCTTGTGGATGCGTCGAACAGGTGTCAAAACTGACCAAATCTTGATAGACATCTCGTCGAAACCACTTGGAGAGTTAAAACCTCTTTTTCTCTTTGATCTAACAATGGATCTCGTTGAACCAAGAGCAGTTTGCTACGACTGCTAGACGGTTTTAACTGATTAATGATTACGATGTGTCTATGAAAAATCAGACCACAGCGCTGGAATGTCCCTCCTGTTGGATGCCTCGAACAGGTGTCTTGTCATTAGTAACAAAACTGACCAGATCTTGATGGACGAGATAGCGCTTCGAAACCACTTGGAGGGTTAAAATTTCTTCCCCTCTTGAAATATATCCATGAACCTTGTTGAAATAAGAGCAGCGTGATATGGCTACCAAACGAGTCTAATCGTTAAATGATTATTGTATAAAAGTGTCCATGAAAGAATTGAATCACAGCACCAGATTTAACCTTACTGGGAGATGCCTTGAAGATGTCTCGCATTAGCAACAATACTGAAGAGATCTTGATGTACGAAATATCTCGGCATCGGGAAAAAACTGACCAGATCTTCATAGACATCTCGTCATTGGAAAAAAAGCTGACCCGATCTTGATAGACAAGACATCTTGTCGTGGGAAAAAAGCTGACGCGTCCCTTAAAACGAATGCGATGATGTCATAAATGTCGTGGAAATAAAAATTTAGCCAATCCACATGAGATTTTTCTTATAAAAATGTATTTATTATATGAAATATGACTGAGAAGACATTCACAAGACGCTGAATTAGAATGCGGATTGATTAACAGAAAATAAATTGAAGTCATTGAAGATAATAAACCTATATTGAAAGTGACCAGAAATACCATTTTATGCAAAAAAACAACACTTTAAAAGGGATTCCACAAACACAACCTCAAAGATACCATCAAAAGAAAGACGAGGATCACCAAAAAGGAAAAAATGAGTCACCCAATGATGTCTCCCATAAAGCGAAAATGATGGTGTCATAAATAACGCAGAAATGAAAATACTGCCCATCAGCATAAGCTGTTTCGCATAAAAATGTGTTTATCAAATGAGAGATTATTGAGAAACTACAGAAAACGGACAAAAATAATTAGAATACCAATTGAATAAATGGAAATAAATTCAAGTCGTTCTAGATGACAAATCGTTATATGACCAGGAAGATACCATGTTATGCAATAAAACCAAAACTTTAAAAGGGATTCCACAAACACAACCTCAAAGATATCATAAAAAAAAAGACGAGGAACACCAAAAAGGAGAAAAATTAGTCACCTAATGCTGTCTCCCATAAAGCGAAAATGATGGTGTCATAAATAACGCAGATTTGAAAATACTGACCATCAGCATAAGATGTTTCGCATAAAAATGCATTTATCAAATGAGAGATTATTGAGAAACTACAGAAAACGGACAAGAAGAATTAGAATACCGATTGAATAGCTGGAAATTAATTCAAGTTGTAGTTGACAAATCATTATATGACCAGGAAGATACCATTTTATGCAATAAAACCAAAAATTATACGGGATTCCACAAAGACAACCTCAAAGATACAATCAAAAGAAAGACGAGGATCACCAAGAAGGAAAAAATTGGTCACCCAATGATGTCTCCCCTAAAGCGAAAATAATGGTGTCATAAATAACGCAGAAATGCAAATACTGCCCATCAGCATAAGAGGTTTCGCATCAAAATGTATTTATCAAATGAGAGGTTATTGAGAAACTACTGAAAACGGACAAGAAGAATTATAATACGGATTGAATAGCTGGAAATTAATTCAAGTCGTTGTAGTTGACAAATCGTTACATGAAAAGTGACCAGGAAGATACCATTCTATTAAAAAAAACATTCATCCTTTAATGGTTGATAAAGTTACACCTCTAGAGGAAAAAATACCGCTGTCCTCAATAACTCTCACGCATAAACTTTCACGCTCACCAGAATATAAGTTCCGACATACATCATCCTTGCAGCCCCATACACAGCGACATCGAGCAATAAAAAAAGAATGACAAAGCATGGAGACGGGATCACATAAACACAACCTCAAAGATACCACGAAAAGAAAGGCGAGAAACAGGAAAAAATTACCCCATTAGTCACCCGGGAAGACGTAATAAATGACGCGAAAATGAAAATGCGGCCCATCACCCGCATGAGAAATGACACTCAGACACGGGGGATGTTCCAGAAGTGTCGAAACACTTGTCGACGCAGGCAGGGGATGATGGATCTGAATCGGAGGATCCTCGCGACGCTAAACACACACTCGATGACTAAACATTTGGGTCGCAGCATCCCCCTCTCAGCGTCGCTTTATCATCGGGTGTGATGTGGGGGTCGTCCACACTTCGCGGCAACAAGTGGGGGACAGTTGCGGGGACGACGCTTCTCGAGCTGCTGTATTTGGAGGGGATATTAGTTGAAAGAATGCGCTTCAAATGCGGTGCTTTGGGTTTTGAAAGGTGGAAGAAAAATGGAGGGTCAACCCTCCAGGGGTAATCGACGAGATATCTCGTCCATCAAGATACTACGCTATTCTATGAAGACGAAACCAAGATCTTGTCAGTTTTCTTCTAACGACGAGATATCTTGTACATCAAGATACTACGCTATTCCATGAAGAAGAAACCAAAATTAGGTCAGTTTTCTTCTAATGACGAGATACCTCGTCCATCAAGATAATACGTTAATTGATGAAGACGAAACCAAGATCAGGTCAGTTTTCTTCTAACGACGAGATACCTCGTCCATCAAGATACTACGTTATTCGATGAAGATGAAACCAAGTTCAGGTCTGTTTTCTTCTAACGACGAGATTTCTTGTACATCAAGATACTACGCTATTCCATGAAGACGAAACCAAGATCAGGTCAGTTTTCTTCTAATGACGAGATTTCTTGTACATCAAGATACTACGCTATTCAATGAAGACGAAACCAAGATCATGTCAGTTTTCTAACGACGATATATCTTGTACATCAACATACTACGCTATTCCATGAAGACGAAACCAAGATCAGGTCAGTTTTCTTCTAATGACGAGATACCTCGTCCATCAAGATACTACGTTATTTGATGAAGACGAAACCAAGATCAGGTCAGTTTTCTTCTAATGACGAGTTACCTCGTCCATCAAGATACTACGTTATTTGATGAAGATGAAACCAAGTTTAGGTCAGTTTTCTTCTAAAGACGAGATTTCTTGTACATCAAGATACTACGCTATTCCATGAAGACGAAACCAAGATCAGGTCAGTTTTCTTCTAACGACGAGATATCTAGTACATCAAGATACTACGCTATTCCATGAAGACGAAACCAAAATCAGGTCAGTTTTCTTCTAATGACGAGATACCTCGTCCATCAAGATACTACGTTATTTGATAAAGACGAAACCAAGATCAGGTTAGTTTTCATCTAATGATGAGATGCCTCGTCCATCAAGATACTACGTTATTCGATGAAGATGAAACCAAGATCAGGTCAGTTTTCTTCTAACGACGATATTTCTTGTACATCAAGATACTATGCTATTCCATGAAGACGAAACCAAGATTAGGTCAGTTTTCTTCTAATGACGAGATACCTCGTCCATCAAGATACTACGTTATTGGATGAAGACGAAACCAAGATCAGGTCAGTTTTCTTCTAATGACGAGATACCTCGTCCATCAAGATACTACGTTATTCGATGAAGATGAAACAAAGTTCAGGTCAGTTTTCTTCTAACGATGAGATTTCTTGTACATCAAGATACTACGCTATTCCATGAAGACGAAACCAAGATCAGGTCTGTTTTCTTATCCCTCAAGATACTACGTTATTTGATGAAGACGAAACCAAGATCAGGTCAGTTTTCTTCTAACGACGAGATATCTTGTACATCAAGATACTACGCTATTCCATGAAGACGAAACCAAAATCAGGTCAGTTTTCTTCTAATGACGAGATGCCTCGTCCATCAAGATACTACGTTATTCGATGAAGATGAAACCAGGATCAGGTCAGTTTTCTTCTAACGACGAGATTTCTTGTACATCAAGATACTATGCTATTAAATGAAGACGAAACCAAGATCAGGTCAGTTTTCTTGCTGTGACGAGATATCTCGTTCATCAAAATATTACGTTATTCGATGAAGACGAAAGCAATATCAGGTCAGTTTAATCCTAATGACGAGATATCTCGTCCATCAAGATACTACGTTATTCGAAGCAGACGAAACCAAGATGAGTTCAGTTTTCTCCTAATGACGAGATATCTCGTCCATCAAAATGCTACGTTATTCGATACAGACAAAACCAAGATCATGTCAGTTTTCTTCGAAGGACAAGATATCTCGTCCATCAAATTTTGGTCAAATTTTCGAACGACAAGAGAGACCGCAACAGTCAAGATTATCACGTCTTTTATAAAAGCTGCCCAGATCTTGATGGACGAGATATCTCGTCATTAGATAAAGAGACTCGTCGTCATAGAAAAATCGGAAATGATTCTGACGAGATTTTGTTTTGGAAGACGATGCTTTTGTTTACGACGATATATCTCGTCTCAGAAGTAAAGTTTTATTAACTTGACAGACGAGATATCTCGTCGGTTTCGTTTGGATTATTGATATATCGATGGGGGTTGCACGATTGTGCTGAATGGAGATTAATGAGTTTTTGATTAGCGGTGAAGTGAGGAATATATTTTGTCCTGGTGAACGTAAATTGATGGATACGTTCTCTTGGATTTCATTGCATCGTTTATTTATCATATTTTGCGCAATATTTTAAAAATAACAGGTGGGAGATTATCTTATGTCTATACTCACCTTTGCATTTTGTTGCATGCCAAGGAAAATACAAATGAAGAGAATTGTTAAGAAATGGTTTCATAGGTTTTCGCATACTGGAATTAGCCCTATTAGTAGCGTAATATAATACTTACCATTGGAGTATGCCGATACAATATATGTTTTTTGACGTAGAATACGTCTTACCTTTCGAAACCGGGGTACCAAGCTTTATTTTTAAGTGTCACAAAAAGGCGTAAGTGCAAAAAATTTAATAAAAATTTTAAAAAAGATACATAAATGAGCGATATTGCGTTCTAAAGAACATTAAACAATGTTATAAATGATCATTGATCATGCGCTGACGTCATTGGCTGAAGCAATCGCAGCCCAAATTTGAGTCACGAAAATGCGCACAGCCGCTCCCATTAATTAATCCCTCTTTTGTGCGAAAGTGACGTTTGATGTGTCATTTGTTTCATCTCTGTGCACTTTATAAATGATAACGGAAATAAAACCCAGATATTTAATACTTATTGAGATTGCAAACTTCAAAATGTGGAAATTTCGCAAAAATTTCAAAATGTCCAAATACATGCATAATAAATGCAACAAAAAATTATAGGAAACGTCAACAGGAAGTCAGAACAAGACATGTAGAACCCAAGAAAATCTGGAGATCCAATGTTGAGCGTCAACGGGCTCGGCGAGAACGCCTCAAACTAAGGCGTCGCTCCGCTCACATAATTTAGTCGAACTGCGACCTCCTTTGTTTTGAGTTGTCATTTGTCATGGGTACTTAAAAGGTCCTTTATATATATAGATCACATAATATCAAAAACCTTTCTTGTTGGGATTCATTTTATGAAAGAGGCAATGTTTTGATACCTGTGAAAGAAAGGTAAGCGTTTAAAATTCTCAAAAAAATTGCTATATAATTCGAAATCTAAAAAAAAAAATTGAGAATATATTTAACTAAAAGACTGGATGATTCTACGCTTATAATCCCTAGCTTCAATCGCAAGACTCTTCAGAAGTTATATTTTTTTCAAATACTTTTTTGTGTGTGTGGGGGGGGGGCCTCAAAGTAGGCAATTAATTAACGTTAAAAACACACGGGCTACTGTTGGCGCTCGGGGATCGGTCGCCAAAAGAAAGATCCAGAGACAACACCACGTTATTTTGAACCACAGTCAAATGACGAGACCAACACCAGAGGAGCTGCTCTCCTACTTCCAAACCATGGCAACGCGAGGACAATTGAAGTCATGGCAGGCTTATCGTGCACTAGCCGACGGTCTTTGGTTGGATCGAGTTTCGAACTCGCAACCCTCTGGTTGCTAATTCGTCGCTGTTCCAACTGGGATACTGCGGCCCACATTTCTCACGAAAAATGTCAAACAAAATTGATTTTTGTGAAAACCAAGGCCATCAGAATCCGACGCTAGACCTGGAGAGGACCTGGGCCTCCAGAATCTCACCCTCTGGCTTATGTGACCAGATATATTGAAGTTGGAGCAAAAGAATAAACAAGATGTTGCTAAAAGCTGTTGATAATCAAATATTAAAAAGTACTTTTTACAATACAACTAAAATTATTACACTAAATTGAAAAAGTAAATATTAATAGATAAAAAATTGGAATAATATTACAATATTTTTTGACTTTATTTATTTAAGGTTTATTATCAGTGGAATTGATTTCGCAGATGATGAGTCTTAAATAGTGGAAGAGGCACCATTACGTTAGATTAAATCTGTTGTTAGGACTTGGACCATATAACTGCATATGCTATGAGTTTGAAAACTTGGTCTGGTCGCAGTGGCTGAGACCAGTAATCCTTCATTTTAAGTCGGGAAAAAATCCCGACTTGTGTCAATAAAAAAATTGTTACACGGATATTCCAGTGCTGTGTTTTTATAAAAAAATACAGAAATCCAGTCATTCATCATGTTCATTCGGAATGTCTCTGAAGTAACTAATGGGGCACTTGACACAGGGGCTGCAACGGGCCTCCCTAGGGGCTCCGGCCCCTGCCGGTCCTAATTGGGCACTTGTTTAGACACGGCGATAAAGTCCCCTGACACCAAGCACGTGACCAGTACGTTTTACTGATCAAAAGTTGCTTTGTCATCTTCTGTATGACACGAAAGAAATGATCGAGCAAAGGAGGAAGAACTTGTGCAAGCCAACGTGTATTTAATGTCAATCGGGGTCTTGTTGCAAAGGTTGCAGAGATACCACGTGTGTCTGGTTTTTAATGGATTATCTTTCAGTTTTTTTTTTTTTTTTTTTTTATCCTTGAGATCGTATCTCGATACATATTTGACCAGCAAACATCCTTTGATTGTAAGAAATGAAATTTAACTTCTTCTTTGCATCACATGTAAGAATATATGTTAGAACTGGAGAACACGACCCCTTGGCAAATTGCAAAACATTTAACTAAATTAATTTTTTTTTTAATCTTCACCGAAACGAAATTTTAAGAACTTAATTAAAAATCAGATAAAAATCCAGATTTGCACTCTAGAAATCAAGAAAATAGTTCTTTTTTTTAATCGGAGTTTTATCGGCTGAAAAAAAACACACTATTGGGGTTTCACACGTATATATTCATTCTGAAAATTTTTGGTCTTCTCTCTTCCAGTCTAGAAACCTTATTTTGAACTTCTTGAGAGATAAAATATTTCTTAGAATACCTTCAACCAAAGGTGTGATTCTTTAGTCCTTACTTGTGTTGAGGCCTTGATGGCTCACTGCGAATGCGCACTGCCATAGCAACCTTCGAGTTGAGCGGTGTAGGTTCTATTCGTGTCATGTGCATTCCTACCTGGGTGTATTTCACTCTACTGACAGTAAAACTTTTATTGTGTCGGTATCTGTTACTTGATATTGTATGCCTTATATCTGCAGAAGCATGACCATATTAGTCTTGCACCATAACTCCCCCCCCCCGAAAAAAAATACGACCAACCTTACGTGTGTGTTATGGGAGAAAAGAAACACTTCACGAATCGAAAATCTCGTGACGTTAAAAAAAAGTCAAACAGAAAGAGATGAGATTGTTAAAAGACCACATACTTTCAAACGGCAGTTTCAAATGGCTACTAAAAAATACAGTTTGTTTTTCAAATCACGATTCGAAAAACTGAACAGAATCCTTTCATAAGTACACTTGAGATGGATTAGAATATGTGCATATGATATCTCTCTCAAATTGTTCAAGAGATTCATAATTTCACATAAGTACACTACCCAACAATAAGGGACCTTACAGCAAGATGTGATGGTATAAGGGAAATAATACATTCTTTAATAGGGGGACGGTCCCTCACGTGCTTCAATGACACTAGCAACCCTTCTAGGCATACTTCCAACGATGTTTCGATACGCAGCTATACTTTTTTTTGTATTTGTGTCCATTCCTGATGCAAGAATGTCGCCAGTTCGGCTGTCGATTTCGGACGTGGTTCCCTGGTCCGTAAGCGTCGCTCTAACGCGCCTCACAAATCTTCTATGTGGTTTAGATCGGGACTCTGAGCAGGCCAGGGAAGACGTTTTACATCCATATCTTCATACCACTGCTTGACAGAGGCTGTAACGTGATACGGAGCGCTCTCGTCCTGGAATTAACATTCGCCCATTCCATAAAATTGTCAGAGTGTATGAAGAACCTGATTGTCCAAAATGTTCACGTAGGCGTCGGCACTCAGTTGAACAAACAACGTGCAAAGGTCCCGCGAAAGACACCCCTAAACAAGTAATCGAATTTTATGCAAATCCGCTGACGTCCTGTCCATTATTGTAGGGTAATGTATTTCCAAAGTAAGGATCACTGAAATGTTAGCAAGAAACGAAAACACGTAATATTTGGTTCCCTTGTTTAAGAGACAGGATATAAATTAAGATCTGTATTCTGACATGCTTATACTCTAACATCTTCACATGATGATGAGAGCAGAAGATCATTAACTGACGTTTTCAGAAGAAACTTTATGTTTATTTTCACGATGATAAGAAAAGCATAGCATCGCAAAATGTTTAAAAAATACATAACACTATCAAAATGTGTGTGTTTGTACCTTTGATTTTTTTTACCTTGAAAGACAACACCATATAGATTTGAATCATAGTGAGATGACGAGGCAAAACCTGAACTGGCACCCCACTCTCCAAATTAGCACACGAAGCCAACGTGACGGCAGTTAAAGTCACGACGGAATTAACATGCACCAGCCCTCCTTTTGCATGACGATTTGGGGCTCGATTCGAACTCGCTACCGGAGGATTGCTCTTCCAACAGCCTCTTGCGAAGAAGGGAGCGTCGTCGCTTCCTTCAAACACAGTCCAAATAATACACCAACCGATCTTGAATTTCCATACGGAGCCATGCGCAAAAATCCGATCTTCCGTGCGTGATCGGTAACTGGTTTCACGATTCCCTTTCGGGAATCGGGGCAAGTGCGGCATTTCTGGAATTCCTTTTTATGCCTTTATACAGATGGTAGGTAATGACTGTCTCCGAATCCCGGAGTCGTGACTGCGGTGGAATATTCTTAGGGGATATACTCGCGGGAAAGGATGCTCTGTTGCCTACTCATTTCCACGATCAGTTTTTTATCGCTTGCAGACATTTTGAATTGGATGTTTCGTTTCAGGCAAAATATATTGCATACGTAAATTAAATATATACGTAGATAAAGTATATAAAATACAACCTGAGTCGACAGCACTGCACAGTGACACAAATTAAATGAAAGAAAATTCCATATCTGACGAAAAACCGTTAAAAAACGAAATAACCGTACAGATGGTTGCCTTAACCTGCTATAACTCGCTACTAAAAGTGCGCCAAAAAAACGCCGAGGCCATTGCCACCACGTTAAACATAGTTTTTTGGGTGGAGTGGTGGTGGGTCATGGATCTGTGTTTGGGATAAAGTTGAGTTTTACGTTCAGTGTTATGGTCAGAGGTGGACTCCATAAGGTTGTCTTTCGAACTGATATTTGTTGCGTTAATGTGTATATTTACACTCGAATATCACTAAAATCGACCAGAATATCAATATTTTTGTATTTATTCAAAATATTTTCCAATTTCTTAGTGTCATCTGACCGTGGTTCAAAATTACGAGGTGTTGTTCACGGATCTTTCCCTTAAGGGACTGATCCCGGACCGTCGTCAAAAGCCCGTTGTGTTGCTCTAGTACGACGTTAACTAAAAATTACCAATTACCACAAGGAATTCACCTATTATACTTATTTTTGCATCTTTATTATTTATAGAATACAGCGGAATGTTTTGAATCTCAATAAGAGTATTTAGTCTAGAAATGGATTTTTAAATGTTGAAATTCCAGAAAAAATGTTGAATTTTTACGCTTCCTTGATCAAAAAATTGTAAGAATGAGTAAGCAACACTACAATTCAGCCTCTGGTAAAAGAGCATGCTTCAGCCATCGCCGACCAACCGATTTGGTGGTTAAGGTGTTAGCCTCTAGATCGCAAGGTTCCTAGTTCGAATCCGGGTCAGTGCATGGGTATTTGTAAACGCATGGATATTTGTAAACGCAGGCTGCTGGTACACCTAAATCTGCCGTGGCCGAAAGTCCTCGCTTTGGGTTGGTTTGGAAATTTGGAGAGTGGAGTGCCAGCTCAGTTATCCGACCGTGGTTTAAAATTACGTGGTGTTATCCTCGAATCTTTCCCTCAGGGATTGATCCCGGTTCGTCGTCAATAGCCTGTTGTGTTTCTCTAGTACGACTCGTTGTGTTGCCCCAGTACGATGTTATTGACATACCTTCCTAACTTCCATCTACTACCGGAACGCGGTAGCATGGTTGTGGAGTACCGGTATAGAAATTGGAGGCTTACGAGTTCGAATCCAACCCAATACCATCGTGCACAAAAGAGGTTGGTGCACGTTATATCTATCGTGGCCTCCAATCTCTTCACGCTGGCGTGGTGGGGAAGTTTGGAGACTGAGATGCCAGCTCACGTTTACTTTCGGTATTGACTCCGTACCGTCGCCAATAGCCCGTTGTAATACTCCAGTGTGACGTTAGTTAAAATTCCAACCTACCTCTTTTTTCTCTCTAGTACTGAAGGATAAAAACAAGCTGTTAAAATTTGAAAATAGAAAATGCATTGACTAATTAATAAACTCAGTTCACTATTATTAAAATTTCTACAGCTGATATGCATGCGCTAAAAATTTAAAAATATATTAGGGGTTAAGTGTATTGAAATTTAAGTAAAGCATCAAACCTTGAAATACAAAGCACTCTAAAAAAATTATAAACCTATCCAGTGAGCTAACACGTAAATTTTTTTTTTAGCTAATAAGAGCGTTATGTACTAAAAATAAAACAATTCGCTTTTCAATAAAGTACATTAAAATTTAAAAATCACGCACCCAAGCTTTTTTTTTTAATATTAAGCAAATTCAATTTATTGACACATTACATTTTATTTTAAACTCTACAAGTAGTTTCGACGAGATATCTCGTCATCAAGATTCTGGAAATATTTTTTTATGCGACGATATCGAGATCTGATAAATTTTGCTTCTGACGAAACACCTTATAGAGACAACCACCAGTTGGGTTGACTGATAAATGCGGGATACACTCAAAATAAAGCAACACGCTTTTTACTACGCATATTATAATCACCCCTCCAAATGCCTTCGACGAGATATCTCGCCCATGAAGATCCATTGAACGTTGCTAACGACAAGATACCTCGCCCATGAAGATCCATTGAACGTTGCTAACGACAAGATATCTCACCCATGAAGATCCATTCAATTTTGCTAACGACAAGATATCTCGTCCATAAAGATCCGTTCAATTTTGCTAATAACAAGATATCACTCCAGCAAGAATGCTGTTCTGATTCCGAATGATGAAGATAGTGACGATTCTTAATGATGACGAGATCACGATCTGGTCAGTTCTCTAAAGATCAAGTCCATCGTCATCTGGTCAATTTTGCTAGTAATTCGATACCTCGCTGAAGCAACCACCAGGAGGGTTAAAAAAAATCAAACAACCCACGACACGGTACACCCCAAATGCTAAAAAAGGATGGGGGAAAAAATTCGGTTCACTGACATATTAATATTTGATAACTGATAAATGCGACATACACTGCGAGTCAAACACAAATCAGAATGAAGTAGATTAACATTAAATAAAGCGGTCGCGCGGTTGGAAGTAGAACTGATTTGCAAGCGGATAGTAGCGAATTCAACACATCCTCGTTCAACATTCCTCACATCTGCGTAATGAAGAAATTTGAAGATTGAGGTGCCTGCTCATGTGTCGCCTCGTCATCTGACCGTGGTTCAAAATAACGTGGTGTTGTCCACTAATCTTTCCCTTAGGGAATTAATCCCGAAAATAAATACCTACCACTAACGAAACCTAGCACTAACTCTACAAAATTTAATTCACTGACGCATTCTTTTTCAACCGCACGTAGATAGGCATTTTAATTAACGTCGTACAGGAGCAACACAACGAGCTATCGACGACGGTCCGGGATCAATCCCCCAAGGGAATGATCCCAGAACAACATCACGTCATTTTGAACAACGGTCAGATGACGAGGTAACGTCTGTGTTGGAAACCCACTTCTGCAACATGCCATCGTGAGGACATTTGAGTCCACGACAGATTTTACGAGCATCAACCCCTTTTGTACACGACGGTTTTTCAATAAACATGGTTGGTTGGTCACCGTAGATGACCCCCCCCCTCACCTCCCGACTTTAAGCAGGTCAAAGGGTTTACTAGTCACCCACGGAAAAATGGAATGAACCCGTCAAAGAAAACCGGACTAATCTGGTCAACCCCGTGACCAAATTTCTGAAAATAGATTTGATATACATTTTACATGAGTTATACATATTTTTGATAATACTGATTATATATCCTTTTGTTAATACATTTAAGACTTGGGCCGGTAGGGTATGCAAGATTTTTCCTAACATGGACGGTCTTTGGACCGATAAATGCGACATTTACTGAATATAAACCACGTTACAGAACCAAGTATATTAGCATTAAAGAAATCAAGCATCGAACACTATAAAATTCAGCCCCCGGCACGTAACATTTTGCTTCCTCCCCTCCCCACCTTCTGACAGCTACAGTTACAGATAAAAAACGACACCAGAACCAAACCCGGATCTCCTCCAAGTGTGCAATCGAAAAGCGTTTAATTAAAACCCAGCATTAGCTCCCATTATCGAGGGGTCGTTCGACCCCGCCCCCTAGAAAGGCCCCCAGTCCAGAGGTGTTACCTTTATTGATTGATCAGAGCGCTCAACGTGATTATTATTAATAAACAACAACAATAACATTAACAGAAGCGCAAGAAAAAGAGCACAGGTTATTTTTACTCCGCAATAATTCTCCCTATCTGGATTCGGGTAATTTCTTAGGCCTAATGATAGAGCAGGATGATGCGAGGTACGTTTTTTTTTTCCCTCTTGTGGACAGAGTGGAGATTTTGCCACCTGTGTGAGGTAGGGGGGTTGACTTCCTCGGGACCAATCGTTTGGCGTTTCTGTCGGAGGTGGATGGGGGATCTGGATCACGATCGTGAGTCCAAAAACAAAGGGGATTGACGATAATCGGGTGGGATTCTTTCGTTCGATTGTTTGGTTTTTTTGTTCTGTAATAAGTATCCGGTGTCTTGAGAGTAATGCGCACCTGTCTGAAATTAGGTACGTCTTAAGATATGAAAGATAATTCAAAGAATAACACCATTCACTCCCCATATTTGTGTGTATAGATTTATGTGCCCTGCGAAATGTTTCCGTTTTTGGCAAAACCATCCGTTTGGAGAAATACTACACTATCCTACGATAATGGACCTGACGGAAGCGGATTTACACAAAATCCGACTACTTCGGGTGTTTTTCGTGGTATGGCCTAGGACCCTTTGCACGTTGTTACAAACAAATTGAACGCCGACGCCTATATGAAGATTTTAGACGATAAGGTTCTGCCTACGCTCTGGCAATTTTATGGAATGGACGAATGTTACTTCCAGGACGACAGCGCTCCATGTCATGTTGCAGCCTCTGTCAAGCAGTGGTATCGAGATATGGATGTAAAACGTCTTCCCTGTCCTGCTCAGAGTCCCGACCTAAACCACATAGAACATTTGTGGGACGTGTTAGAGCGACGCTTACTGACCCGGGAACCGCGTCCGAAATCTACAGCTGAGCTGGCGACATTCTTGCAGTAGGAATGTACACAAATACACATAGCTGTATCAAAACCTTGTTGAAAGTGCGTGGGGGACCATCCCTCTATTAAAGTATGTATTCTTCCTCTTATACCATCACATCTTGCTGTCCGGTCAATAATTGTAGGGACGTGTATAAATGCTAAGTTATAATGTGTGTGTGTGTGTGTGGTGAAACTGGGTCCAACGAAAGACCATCGTATACGCACGTGGGGACCGGTGCACGGTAAATCTATTGTGGCCTGAACTGTCCACACGTTGGCGTGGTGTTGGAGTTTGGAGAATAGGGTGCCAGTTCAGGTGTTCCCTCGTGATCTGACCGCGATTTAAAATTACGTGGTGTTGTCCTTGGATCTTTCCCCACGGGATAAATTCCGGACCGTTGCCCAAAGCGCGATATGTTGCTCCATTGGGACGGAAATTAAAATACGTACCTAGCCAACGACCTCTTGTGTGACGTAAATTCAACTACCTACTCATTTCGTTTGTGTTGACATTGATTTCTAGTCCAGTGTCTGAAAAGACGATTAAAGTTTGATAAACCCCTTTGTGCAAGTACGTTTAATATATCACCTTGAAACAATCCACTGTTAGATTACAATAGTATCATTTTGTTTTAGTTATGTATACATACATATATTTATAGTTATGTATCACACCTTTTTCGTGTGTTGTTTGGTATCTTACAAAACATCCTAACTCGTAGAAATAAATTATCTTCCACATGTCTCTAAGATGAAATTGGCTTAAAATTCTAAAGTGAAACTGTCATTTCTGCGATAAAATATGATTAGTATAGTATAAAGTGAAAAAACATTCGCAATGTATTTTATGAAATGTTTAAAAGTCTTAATTTTAAAGGAAGCTGCCATCGCTTCTATAATTTAAGCCTTAATTATAAGAAGTTTAGGTCTTCGTCTCCACATAATGTATGAATACACTTTATTGGGATGCTCCGATGTAAAATACAAAATCATGTTTATTAATAACGGTAGGCTTAATATATAAAATCTTTTAACAATCATGTTTATACAAAACGCTACTTATCCGCATGTCAAAATATTTTTTTCAAATTATCTGTTCAAAATTTTAGAGTTGAAAACAACGGTGCAATTAATTTTTATTAAATAAACAAATACTTGACAAACAATACAAAATTCAATTGTGATATTTTCAACTTGATTATTAGTTGGAAAATTTTCAAACTCTGAAAATCTTAAAATCATTTATAAAACCGCAATTTTTAAATTTCAGAAATTTAACTTTTTATCCACGCTTTCCTGTGGTTATCTTAAGTAGAAACAAATGTAGCAAATCGAGTTGAGTTGTTGAGTGTTTTGCTCTCTCTCATCGAATACATGACCATAGAAAAAAAATCGTTTGCTCTTAAAAAAGAATCGCTCCGACTCACCATTTCGCGGAGACAGGGGCAATGGAACAAAACCGTTGCTTCTCCGGCATTCGAAAACCTGCATCCAGTGGTTGGGGGTGAGCATAGCGTGGTCCCCAGCCTCCTTTCAGCAACCTGCAGACGATCACGCGACGCTCTATTACATCAACCACTTCCGAGTTGCAAACGACCGGCGGCCGAGGAAGGAGAGGGGTGCGGGGGAGGACGGAATTCCGGAAAAGTGTTCGACGGGAGGAGGGGGTGGCCGAAGGACAGTGCAGACGATAAGAGAGGGACCGTCCGCCAGTGAGAGCGCTGGGATGAAGGGTGGAGGGCCGGACTGCACCTGCGCCCGGATGGCATCCTGGGAGGGGAGGAGGGGGCGTCCCGACCGGATTGGAGGTGAGGGGGATCCGGGAAGGGTGAGGGGATGTCACCTGGCGGGTGGGATTTACAGGTGTCAGTTTCGTAGAAAGCGGGGTGTCGTTTGCGTCTTGGAAGCAGGGGAAGGTTGTTCCGATGTCGGGAGCTTGAGAAATTTGAAAACGATTTTAGGAATCGTTCTGGAATTGTTCGTTTACTTGATGTGTTTGAAATGTTCTGCGTGTTGTGTTCTTTCGCATACAGTAGCTGATGTTGCACCTTCTTAATAACAGGGGCTTCGCTCAAAGTGAAACTTTTTTAGTTTTTATTTAAGGGAAACTAGAATAAAAAAAATAATTTTGTGTGATACATTGGAAAATATTTTGATACAATTTGGTGTATCATTTTCTTATGTCGTACATGCGATTCATGGTATTGAACCTCAGGAGCAAAAGCAGTTAAAAAAATGAGTAGTTTTTCAGATATTGTAGGTTGTTTTGCTTTTTCCACTATAAGCAGTTATTTAAAAACAAATTTCAAATACCCTACGGGGTATTGTTTCCAAATAGAAAATATATTCTTTCATTACAATGCAAAGTGTACAGACAAAAGTTCATTTTTTCGTAAAATTACTTCAATAAAAATGTACGCAATGGAAATACTTTTCTATTTTTACCTTTTATTTTATCGATGCAGTAAACTTTTAATTTACAACTCTCCTTTTAATTAGAATTGGCATGGTGTGGAAGTTTGGAGAGTAGGGTGCCAGCTCAGGTGTGACCTTGTCATCTGACCGCGGTTCAAAATTACGTGATGTTTGGTGTTGTCCTCGTTTCAAAATTAAGTGGTGTTTGTTGTTGCCCTCGGATCTATCCTTACAAGGATTTATCCTGTAACGTACCAATGGCAGTTGTGTTGGCTCCAGTAGGACGTTAATTTGAATATCTACCCTACCCCTACTTTTTTTTTTTTAATTTTAAGGGGTCTGTGACTCAAAATATGAAAAAAAGTCCAATTTTTTTTATTATCTTAAAAAATAATATAGATAAATCTGAATAAAATGACAACTAAAGTTTGTTTCTACCATCATAAAACCGGAAATTTTCAACTTTTTATAAACATAACAGCTGCAAATACAACGAGCCTTCATAATTTTAAACGCTCTTTTTCTGCTTTTGTATTAAATGAGATTTTAATAGTAAAAATGGGTACAACTAAAGAACTACTTGTCATACATGAACGAAATTTTCAACATTTACTTTTCAAATATACTTTTTTAATTTGTCTTCAGCAATTGAGTATATATGTATTAGTTTTTTTTCTAAAATTTTTCGAACTTTGTATGCTATGTGTTTTATGTAGTTTTTGAACAAATATTTTTTAATTTTTTTTCTAATAGTTTAATCAAAATTCACAAATACAATTTATAGTATGAAATCTTAGAAGTTAATTAATGCAAAAATGAAGTGATTTGTTATAAAATATTTTTAAATATATCAATTTTCCCAAACATCACAATTTTGACGTTTAAAAATTTTAATAAAAAAATTTTAATGTTTTGAAAAGATAAAATAGTAATTATAATTGCAAAATACAATGTATAACTATAGAAAATATTTCTAAACAAAAAGTTTAAAACTGAAGATTTTAGAATGTTGAGTCCCAGACCCCCTTAAATCTCATTATTGTTGAATAAGCCTCCGGAGCAAAAACCCTGTTGCACACTGTTACCAGTTCTAGGCGAGACAATTTTATTTCCTACTTGGATTATCATTACACTTAGACTATTAAGACAATTTTATTGGGACTAGATTTCTCGTCACTAGCATAACCAACAACCTTCTTAAGATACGAAGAAGTATACGGAATTTTTTTTTTTCGTTTTCAATACTGTCCCTGCTAGCAGTCAACAATGAAATCCTCAGCGACAAAATTCAACTCATAGAATTTTACTAGATAGTGTCTTCATATAACCACAATATACCATTCATCATTCACCATCAGTTTGAATAATAGCGTTATGATGTTGAATAGTAGTGTAAATTAGTGACAACAAATTCATATCACTTAACAACCCTGAACACTAGGCGATCGATCTGACTAGTGGTCTGGCTTCGGGATCGAAAAGCAGAGGTGGGATGAATCAATCTCCGACAGATTTTAAGTTATGAGCTCATTTAAAATTTTAGATGACTAAAGAAATAAGGAATTTGACTATCACTAATGTTGGATATTCTCCTGTTCTTAACTGTTTAAATATATGCAAATCCTTCGTATGAAAATCAAGCTAGATTTGCATATGAAACACCCATTTAATTTAGTCAGAGCTATACATATAAGCGAAGTCAGTTTATACTCTGCTCTCTCGGATCCAAATACTGGATGTTTGTATAGTCTCTTATGAGTTGCTGTTTTGTCTGTAAAGTCTTACATTTTTAATAAACTTTTAAATCCCATCGTGGCTGTCTATTTTTAAACTGTGATATACTATGCATCCTGCACTTCTCACCTCTGCTAGATTTTTAGCCCATTAACATAACAACTAATATGAATGGATAAATTTATTGCGCGACAAATATAGTGGTGTATTTCTAGATAATATCGGAAGTACCACTAGTTAATAGTCCTTAAACATTCTATAACAGTGTAACTTTGTGACGACAAAAATATTTTCACAATAATTTACAATTCGTACCCCACTAGACAATATCTGGCGTACCATCGGAATAATTTTTAAATCATATATGTATATAAAGGATGTATGTGTGTATATTCGCTATACGAGTACAAATCTACACAGTTTGACCCATCTACAAAAAATTTGGTACACTTATACTTTAGAACACTGCGGAAAACATAGGTTATTTATTTCTTATCTTCAGACCCATGTGTAGCCATGACAATTGGCACACAGATAGTCCTAAAAGTGCCCCTCGAAACCCCAATTTTAAAATATAAAGTTTGCTTTCCTGAAACAAATGGCCATGGATAAGGAAACATGATTGACAGGATTTGTAAATGAGTTAACACAGTAAAATGTCGCGGTCATATTTTAGCTATCACGCTGGGAAACACGTTCTACAGAGTTTGTGTATTTGAGTTAACACAAGGAAATGTCAATGTCATATTTGAAAATTATGATATTTGAAAACGCCGGGTTAATCAACTAGAATTTAATAATAGTGTAACTTATGACATCAATTATTTTACACAGTACGTAGCGCTGCGTATCACTCGAAAATATCACTAGTTGGAATAATATTGCTTGAATATTGTATAAAATTGTAACTTGTGACAGTAAAATTTCAAAACAGTAAACAACACAATGTATCACTAGATAGTATTAGAAATACCACTGATTGGATTAATAATGCGAATTTTGTATAATACTTGTGCTTGAGTTCTGCATAATAGTGCAACTTAGGGACTACAAATTTATTTCACAATAATTTACAATACGTATCACTGGATAGTATCTGAGGTTTGATGTTGTTGTTGTCGTGTGGGCCATGTATGGCCCAATTGGGGATGCCATTGCCCCGGAGGGTTGGACTTCTTCATGCGTGACACATCCGTTTTACAGGAAGGTCCCTTTCACACATCCATTCACTCACACATATCATAATTTAGATCCCAGTCAGAGGCCGATAACCACTGATCAGGTACCCCCAGAGGTATTGATTTGGTATGGGAATATGGGGGACTTTGTAACCACGACCTATTTAACGTGCCCCAGCCACCATTAGCGAACACGACGGTCTTTAGCCAGGTCTATGCGCCGATCTCGCAACCATCAGAATTGCAGGCTCTGCTGAGGTCAGAACCCAAAACCATTCCCATGCGAGCCCGACGCTCTGCTGACTGAGCTACCGCGGCTCATCTGAGGTTTGATAAGAATACGTTTTAAATATTGAATAATAGTGCCACTTGGTGACAGCAAATATATTACACTATAAACAACGCTATAACTAGACAATATCGACCGGAAGTACCCTTGGTTGGAATAATATTGCTTGAATATTGTACAAAAATGTAACTTGTGACAACACATTTTCTACACACTAAACAATACTGTGTATCACTAGATAAAATATCGGAACAGCCACTGATTGGATTTATAATGCTTGAATAATGTATAATTGCATAAATGAGTTACAACATCAATTTACTACATTGTGTCTCTAGAGAATATCTAGCGTTCCACCAAACCGGTTGAAAACTGATATTTGAGTAGATTATATCCAAAAAAATATTCTCACACATCTTTGGAATCTCGAATAATCAGTCTTTTTCCGAACCAGTTTTCATCGAATACATTTCTTTCAAAACAGTTTTTCTGGCCAAACTTCTATCGAACTAGATTTGTGATTTATTTCTTTTCGAAACAGATTTCTCGGAACTTCTCGATTCATTTCAGTTTTCCCGAGATCTATTTTTATTAGTTTCTGTCGTATTCTTTGCTTTTCCTCATTCAGTGTACTACTGTAAGAAAAACAGATTTACATGGGTAAAACCTTCGAAGTTTTTCAAGAAAAAGTTTTTCTTGCAAATGTGAAAATGTTTTTGAAGATGTTAGATTAAAAACAAATGGAGGCTCCTTAGATATGTAATATTGTTACAGTTATTGTTAAGATAATCTAAGCTAATTTATCTTACTGATTCCGTCAGAAAGGATATGTTAGGCGGTGATGTAAACAATTAATCAGGTTCGTATTTTGTTTCATTTTTCACTACTGCAAATAAGTAACACGCTCAACCGAAGTATGTGCACGTAAAATCTGCTATTTTAAAATACAGTGAAACCCCTTTTTGACATATTTCAAGGGACCGGAAAGAAATAACGTTATATGCGGAAAAACGTTAAAACGGGGTAGGAGAAAAATAAAACACAGATCATGTAATAAAGGCTAATTTAAGTAAAATATCTTTCATTTCTTCCTTTACAATAGTTTATTGTTTAAAGAAATCTGTTATTTTGGTTTACGTTTTGCTTTACTAGCTAAATCAGAAACATCGTTCTCCACAGATATGAGTTTTTGTAAGCCTTTTAGTACATCTAATTTACAATTGACTCATTTGACGAAGATATTCATTACGAACACAAAAAAGACAATTTGTGATTTTCTATCTACGCGATCCTAAAATTGAGCGAAAATTTCAACGGATTTGAAATCTGCTAAACATTTTACACCAGATTGATGATTCAGGTAGTCCCAATTTTATGCAAATTTGCGACATGCCCGTGTCATGTCGGGTGGAAGTGGGACTCATTTATAAAATTATCGTTGTTTCTTTTTAATGTTTTAGTACAGGGCTCGAAATACCCGGGTGCACAGGTGCACAGTACATGAAACTAAACATGAAAATAAAATTGTGCACCTAATTTTTCCCGCAAGATGTACGCAGTGCACCCAACGTTAAAAAAAGGGGTGAAACGTGTTATGTTCTTTTGATGTTCGAACAAAATATTAGTATGGACCTCTCTCTCTTCCTCTTGCTCTAAAGGAACGTAATTAAAATTCCTAAATACACACTATGCGAAAGCAAAATCGCTGGGCCGTAACGGGTTTATGCATGAGGAAGTTTTATTTGAGCCACTGCCACCAGAACTTTCCGATGATCGAAACATTTGCTAGATGGCTCTGTTGAAGCGACTGCTACAACAGTCGTACGCCGGAGAATTTAGATGTTTTAATATTTTTATTTACTATCTTATTCTAACCTATATAAACATAACCAAATAATAAAGCAGTTTACACTACATTAATGCCCTTATATTACGTTTTTTTTTATAATTTTCTACCCTAAATATAACATGTGCACCTAATTTAAAAACTTAGGTTCACAAGGTGCACCTGCATTAAAAAATCTATTTCGAGGCCTGTTTTAGTATCAGTAAGGATTCGAAAAGAACTGTCACGGGCAACACCGTGCTGGCCAGATAGCATCTGACTCTCTTAAGAAAATCGCTTTGAGTTTTCCCCGCTGAAAAAATGTTAAATGCGGGAAATATTTCGAAGTGATAACGTTAAATACGTGGTTTTATTTAACATTGAAAGTATAGGAAATTATTTGAGACCCATGAAAAATGACGTTATATGCGGGTAACGTTAAATCGAGGTTTCACTGTACTTTTTAAATCAGGTTACAAAACGAACGCTGTTGCTATGTATTTTATTTTTTGTCGCTATGAAACTGTATTTCTGCAAACCAAATGGTCGACGTGTCTAATGGGTGTGTCCACTGGGCAATCTTCAAGCTGTAGGTATTGCAGGTTCTATTTCTGCTAGGTTCGATTCGTCCGTAGGCTTTCTGTGTCAGTAAAAATTTCCTTGTGTGTAGGTCAGTGTACTTGACGTGTTTTGGAGAAGTCTGGTTTAATATTACCAATGTTCCCGAAAAAATCCTAATAAACTAGTTTACATATTTAATCCTCCTTTCGGTTGTCTCGACGAAGTACCTCATCAAACGCAAAACGAACTAGATCTTGAAGGACTAGATATCTCGTCTTTATAAAACTGACCAGATCTGGATTTCGTCATCATCAAAAAACGGCAATATCTTCATCATTTAGAGTTAAATCGGCATTCACGATGCCGATTTATCAAAATTGTATGTATCTTGATGGGATCCCTGGCAAAGCAGTGTTTGAACTCCAAATCAACATACTTTGAGACGTATTCGTCAGCAGAATGTCTGCCTAAGAGTTGTACCTGAACCTGTTGTATAAGGTAATACCGTCGTTTTTAATAGTATTCGTAAGGGGAAATGGTACTCACTAAATCATATACTTGTTTAAAGTATCCGAACACGTTAAAAATGTCATTTTTGACCAAACGTTTCAAAATAAGTTTTTGGATCTTATTAGATAGAGTATTTACTTGACTTTCCAAAATATAATTGATTATTTTTCTTTAAGTCTATTTGTTCAGAGATATTACATTTTAATCACTGCGGGAAAACCGGAAGTAAGTATGCAAAACACCGGAAGTAGCCGTTAAATGACCCAAAATCAGTCAACATTTAAATTTAAAACTTAATTTATTTTGTAAATATTATCTTAGAAAGGTTTCTCAAATGTTTAAATGGATTCTCCTTTGGAAATAGTGTGAACATTTTAAAAGAGAAGTGAAGAAAAAAATTGTTTACGCAAACAGTAAAAGCAAGAGACAGCAAACGATACACTTCAGACTATTTTTTACTATAATTTAATTTTTATGCATTATTTCCTCACTTCAAATGTTATACCGCAAAATGTTATGAATGGATTCTCGTAAAATTTTGATAACTTGTTTTTTTGTTTTGGGTTTATTTATGTTGTTTAGGGTATAAACTATAAAAATTATGCTGAGTTGAAAAGTTTTTAAATTATGGCCATTTATTTAAGAAATAGGACTGTAACACTATCAAAAGTTTTATATTCCTTTTTCAATCGCTTCTAAAATTTCTGTTTATTTATACATAGACCTTTGATTCTAGTTCATTCCCTAGAAGAATGCATTTAGTTTATTTTGGTAGCATCATTTTTCAAATAGGTTAAATAGATTTTCATGTAGCACGTTTGAAGTTTTTGACAAATTTCTTTAAAATTTTCTACATATAATTATCATTTTTACAAACTTATTTAAAATTTTCTACATATAATTATCATTTTTACAAACTTAATTAAAATTTTCTACATATAATTATCATTTTTACAAACTTATTTACATATATTTTATATATTTATAACCCAATACTATTGTTTAATAACACTAAACATAAAAATACCATTAAAATATTTCAATACCACAGTTAAAAAAAAGGGTCTCGTAAGTGTCCTTAAAGATACCTTAACGACCGCACGGACTTACAACCGCTCCTCAATGAGAGGAATTCTCTTTCTCGGCATAATTTAACCGGAGTTGAACTCGACAAATAGGATGCAGGAATGTTCTCCTATGTCTATGGATGATTGACTCGCCTGTCATTTACTGTACCGAATTATCCGCGGTGCCAAAATCCGAGTCACATGACACAAACGTGTTATCGAAATCGCTTCCTTTACAGAACGGTTCACGCCAGATGACCTTGGAGAAGTCCATTTCTACAAAGGTTGAGAAAGGGCTCCCATACGCAAGATCATGTAAGGTGATCGCAGTTGGTGATTATTTTTTTCGCCAACTCGTACACATTGATATTGTTTCGGACACCGTCCAATAAATTCCGAGCTAGAATCCGAAACAAAGATGCAAACAGTGGAACTCATAACCATTTTAAATACAGTATTTAACCTTTTTACTGTCTTCAGAAAATTTAAAATATCCAACGACAAACTGCATGAAAAGACAAACACAAATTCTTCTTAAATTAAATTTAAAAGGTGGACTTGGATCGAACTGTTCTAAGAATATCCACAACGCAAGGCACAAGAACTGCACCAACGTTGTCCCCAGATGAACAGATAAATATAAATTTTAATTAAAGTCGCATTGGAGCAACACAACGGGCTTTGTTTGGAGAGTGAGGTGTCAGCTCAGGTGTTCCCTCGTCATCTGACCGTGGTTCAAAATAAAGTGTTGTTGTTCTCGGATCTTTCCCTTAGGGGATTGATCCCATAAAGAAATACCTACCTACCATTAACGAAACCTGGCACCCAACACTATAAAATTTAATTCACTGACGCATTCGTTTTCAACTGTATGTAGGTAGGCATTTTAACTGACGTCGTACTAGAGCAACACAACTGGTTATTGACGACGGTCCGGGAACAATCTTCAAGGGAAATATCCCAGGACAACACCACGTAGTTTTGACCTGAGCTGGCATCCCACTCTCCAAAGTCCACACCAAATCAATGTGAGGACAGTTTAGGTCATGACAGATTTAGAGTGCACCAGCCTCCATGTACACGACTGTGTATGGTTTGGATTTGAACTCGCAACCTTCCGTTTGCTAACACGTTCCTCTTCCATCCGGGCAACCACTGCCCCATCTATAGATTGAAGGAGATGGAGAAGCAGATCAAGACTAGGAAGAGAATGGTTGTGAAGGAAAGCTGGATAATGGAGCTGGGATCATGCCAGAGAAGTGGCTCTAGACAGAAAGAAATGGAGGACAAGATTGAAGTACTCGTGTGACTACTTGGCATTAGATAATCACAATTTTGCTACCGAAATGTAACGAAATCTACACAATTATACACTTTCAGGAAGACTTTCTGCAGTGACCAATTCAAAAACAGTACACGTAAACTGGTGCACGTTAAACCTGTCGAGGCCTAAAATGTACTCACGATGACATGTCATGGTAATTGGTAATTTTTAATTAACGTCGTACTAGAGCAACACAACGGGCTATCGACGACGGTTCAAAATCAAGACCGAAATGAAAGATCCGAGGAAAACACAACATAATTTTGAACCATGGTCAGATGACGAGACATGGCATGGAAGCTTGGAAAAAGAGGTAACAGCTCAGGTGTTCACCTCTTCGCCTGAACCATGGTTCAAAGGTTCAAAATTGCGTTGTCCTCGAATCTTTCTCTTAGATATTGATACCGCAGCATCACCAACAGCCTGTTAACTATTTACCTGTCAAAAAAAAACTACCGCCAACTACGTTTAGCTTTATATGAAAAGACTGTCACAGTAAAGATAGGTAGGTATTTTATTAACGTCACACTGGAGCAACACAACGGGTTATTGACGACTATCCCGGATCATTCCCGAAGTAAAAGATCCGAGGACAACGTCACGGAAAGGTCACACCTGAGCTGGCATCCCGCTCTCCACACCACCCAAACGTGAGAACATTTGGAGCCATGACAGATTTAACATGCACCAACCCTTTGTACACGATGGTCTATGGCTGAATTCAAACTCGGAATCCTCAGATTACCGATCCGTTACGCTTCCAACCGAGCTACCGCGGCCCCCTCATAGTAAAGGAATCAAAAACATTACGCACGATATTAATGCAATCGGTGAGTGAAAAATAGATCAACATTTCAAACTCTGATGCCCCAAGTTTATCGTTCAACCCAGTGTTTAGTTTTCAAGCATCCCCCATAACACTTAGGTCGACTCCTTTCCGTTGTGAACGGGTCCAAACATTCCCCATCATCGGCGATCCTTCCCCTTGGGGGACACAATTATCCCCACCTCGCTGCCCAATTTGAAGGCTCATTGGCTGCCGAACAGCAAACAGCTCATTACAATTGGTAACTGCGTAAAATTTTAATTGGCCTCCTGCCTTCTTCCGAGCAGGCGCGGAACAACTCAACTCCTCAAAAATCTCCCCCTTGGGCGGCTGCTCTCTTTCCCAATAATAAGCCCGGGGTTTACACGCCGAGATGCTCACGAGGGCAAAAAAAGGGTAAAATCCGAGCCGGGCAAAAACGTGCCCCTAAATTGTCCAGAAGAGCAGAAGAATGAGCCCCTGCCGGGGCACGTGCCGCGCGTGACTTTGGGGCCGGGGCGCGACCCGCTGGAGCGACGCCGTTCGCCGCCCCGGGGGCTGTGAGAGAGAGAGCAGGGAGATGGAGCGGAAGGATGATCAGCATCCTCCTCTCCCGCATCACTTTCGATCTCCCGTTTTCTCCTTCGCTCGACGTCGTCTTTCTGGAGGATGGTAGGGGAGGGGAGTAGGGGGGAGGTTTACGGAGGTAGAGGGGGCGGAGGAAGAGGGACAGTGCGACGGAGGAGTCGGAGATGTGCACTGACCGGAAGTCGATGGGGGATGCGCGGAGCACCTGCGTGGTGTGTCGCGAGACAGTTTTGCTGAGAGTGGGCGTATGGTTTAGATTTGGTTACTGAACTGTGCACATTTCCTTTCAGTGTTTATACAGGGTGTCCATAAAAGAATGTCCAATTTTCAATGGTATTGTAACGTCGTGAGTATTATTTTCGTGGAGAGTGGCTTGAAGGCAATTAAAACGACATTTAAATTACAGCACATTTAATTAATTATTGAAGATATACATATAAGTTAAGGCTATTTAGAGGCTAATAGATACTGTATACAAATAGGGTTTCAGTCCCGAGGCTTCAATCGGAGCAGAGTCGTTCTGCGTCCGCTCATGTTCCTGCTTTCCACGATTCTCCCTTTTTCTCGAGAGAAGACCCCCACACGTTCTTCCGAAGCCGCTACAGTTCGAAGACAAGGGGATACCCCCCCCCATCCGGTCATAAATTCATGGACCACCATGTAAGCTGTAGTTAGAGAAACCCCCTACGATGCTACAGTATATTATAACAGTTTTGTTTAGACTATTTACAACAAATCATAAATTGAAGGTAAACTAATCTAGTTTTTCTTATAAATGTTCAATATGTGTACCTTTAGTTATACGGCACACATACAACCTAAAATACAATTCTTACAGTAACAGCTGTTGCTTATCTGGATATGTTGAAAGAATCGCTCTTTCCCCAGTTAGTAGAGGGTGAACCAGTAGACTTTATTTGGCAACCGGATGGAACCCCTCCCCATTGGAATCTCTTTGTACGAGAGTGGTTGAACGTCGAACTCCCTGACTGTTGGATGGGTCGTAATGGTCGAGACGACAAAGCTCTTTTTCGCTGACCTCCACGTTCACCTGACATAACGCCATGCGATTTTTTTCTTTCGGGATTTATAAAAGATCGTATCTACTTTCCGCCGCTACCTATGGATTTGCCAGAGTTGAGACACAGAATTGAAGAGGCTATTGCTCCGAACTTGTTAACCAAAGTGTGGGAAGAATTGGACTTTATGTTGGATGTGTGCCGTATAACTTAAGATGCACATATTGAACAGATGCAAGAAAAACTAGGTGAGTTTACCTTCAATTTGATGTATGATTTGTTGTAAATAGTCTAAATTAAACTGTTATAATATAACATTGAAACTGGGACATTCTTTTATGGACATCCTGTATTATGATCTTGTAGCTTACCAATATTTATATTAATTTTTCCTGCATCTTCGAGGGTCGTATGGAAAGTAACTCCTGTTTTTAAATAAAAATACAGATAAATTAAAAATTTTCAACCACACTTTGGATTTTACATTTTGATACCTTATATTTCTTTTCTACATAGTCCCTTATCAAATTTAAACATTTGTCGTACCTTTTGACGAGCTGCTTTTGAATACCAACGTCATACTCATCTGCCGCCAGTTCATTGTGATAAGCAGAAACGTCTTACGATTTTGTGATCGTCATTGAACATGCGTAGAACCCACCTTGCACAAATTTTTCTGAATTTGAGGTGATCTGTTACCACTTCGTAAATGATAGTGCGAGACACATGTGAAAATTTATCATGAATTTCATCCGAAGTCACACGCCGATCTTGTTTGATGAATGTGTTGACAGACTTCACAATCTCATCCGTAATGACAATTGGGCGGCCACATCGCTCCTCGTCATGGACGTTGTCTCTTCCCTCATTAAACTTTCGGCATCGATGACGCACACATGATTCATCCATCACATCACATTACACTGTTTCGATTTCACGATACATTTCGCTTGGTCGCACATTTTTTGCGTTTAGAAATCGGATCACAGATATCACTACACATTGGGCGGCACTCTCTCATTGGAATTTGAGGTGATCTGTTACCACTTCGTAAATGATAGTGCGAGACACATGTGAAAATTTATCATGAATTTCATCCGAAGTCACACGCCGATCTTGTTTGATGAATGTGTTGACAGACTTCACAATCTCATCCGTAATGACAATTGGGCGGCCACATCGCTCCTCGTCATGGACGTTGTCTCTTCCCTCATTAAACTTTCGGCATCGATGACGCACACATGATTCATCCATCACATCACATTACACTGTTTCGATTTCACGATACATTTCGCTTGGTCGCACATTTTTTGCGTTTAGAAATCGGATCACAGATATCACTACACATTGGGCGGCACTCTCGATTTTCTTGGACAAGTTGTTCGTTTACCAAGTCAACAATAACCATTAAAATACGATGTAATTAAGACAGCGGGCAGACGAGTCCCTAAAACAGGAAGACCTTGAACGGTGAACCTGCCGCTGTCATAGTGGTGCGCATACTCAAACAGGCACTACTCTCCGAACAACCCTCGAGATTTATGAGTTCGTGTCTTTACATTATTGTTTCCTGTATACGCATTCTGATCAGTTCATTTGTCTGATGCAATCCTTTTTATAATTCGCAGTGAGTTAGTTGCCTCTGAGTCTTTACGCTGTTTGCTCCGTTCTGGATACTTGTCTGTCGCGATGTCTCTTTGTAATTATTAAGTGTCTTATTAGACTTGGCAAAATTACGAGGTGTTATCCTCGGATTTTTCCCTTAAGGGACTTATCCCGGACCGTCGTCAATAGCCCGTTGTGTTGCTCTAGTACGACGTTAATTAAAATTTACCAATTATCAAGTACCAATCAGAAACCATCCGTTACGAATTGACTGCTTACATTGAAAATCTTCAAGGGAAACGGGAAGACCAAAGGGAAAATCCCTCCAATGCATCGTCCGATTTAATCGCTGGCACCCGAAATTGCTTATTCTTTCGCTCATAGCGCCAATCGGAAGTCCCGCGCTTTATGGCCGATTACTCGCACTGATAATTTTCAAGTCGAGTAAAGACCCTAACGCATCGCCTCCGACTGCGCTACCTCCGCGAGCTGGTCAAGTGACACTCGAGACTGGGTGCACCCCCCCCCCCTGCAGGCAACTAAACGCCACTCTCTCTCTCCCCCAAGGGACATGGGAGGAGCGGCGGAGGGCAATTTTCACAAATTCCAGCCAGAGGGGGCAGAAGTGAAGTGATGAGAAGAGGTCCGAATCCGCGTTGTTACACTCTCGATTGCGTCTCCGTGACCGGAGTCCGATGCTTCGTGGACTGAAAACAAAGCCGAGTTATGGGAAAATAAACGGAGGATGCTCCCTCCGCTCCGACGGGGGGAGGGGGGTGGTTCGAACGTTCCGTTGAAAGAACGGGATCCGCGCGCTCTCTTGCATAATTAAAGCCTACGGTACCGTAAGAATGATCCCAGCGACGGGGCCTTGTTCCACCTCGCTTGAAGTTCTGGGAGAAATCGTTGGGTTGAAATATTTTTACGAGTGTGGTTGTTACGGGCTTAAAGGGAAGATTCGGTTTCTGGGAATGGCCTTTTAGGGTTGAGGATTCTTCTGAAAGGTATTTTGAAGAAAGGTTGAGGGTTTATTTAGGTTTCCAGGGATGATTATAATGCTCCATTAAGTTATTCGTGTGCGTATCTTTCATGCCATAATTTTATTTTTATGGTATGTTCGCTTTAGCGTATGGGATTTCAAACTACCACCCGCGAGTATGATACGACCCTGTCAATAGAATTATACGGCCCATGGACGTGTTGACCAAAAATAGATAGTAAAAATAATGTTTATTTTAAATATGTTATTAAAAAATTAACGATTGTGCTTGGATGAATGAATGCGGTGCATCTATCGTGTGAAACAAAGTGATTGATCTTCATTTCTCCTCCAACATTTTGGGGTCTTGGCGTGCTGTAAAAATTTGAAGAGTGGGGCGTCTCACTCAGGTGTTGTCCTCCGATCTTTCCCTTCGGTATTTGTCCCTGACCATCGCCAATAGCCGTTGTATTCTTCCAGTGTGATGTAACCTCCTATCTACCTACCTTTAGAGTACCTACTTACCTTTAGTCTCAGTGGTTTTACACGCTGTTTTCAGCCTGCAAGATGTAAATGGTTCAGATTCAATTCCTCTTACAAACCTGGATTGGTTGTAAAAATTTTTTGTGTGCACGTCCTCTTACTTGTCAAAAAAAATTGCTTGGCGCAGATTAGCCACATTCTGTTCCACCTTTGATTTTGTGTACTTTTTAGTTATTTTATATTAGGTGTACAACTTTGCTTCCGTCGCTTTCCTAAAGATGGCTTTAGCGGTAAGTAGTAGTCGAAATAAATAGATCACAGACGTCATGCAATAAACTTGGACATCTGGCAGCATAACTCCATACAAACATTAGTCGATTTGAGTCTGCATCATAAAGTTATTCACGATTGAAAATGTCAGTTTACGAGCCAAATTCTCGTCATTTGCGGGAGGTTTTAAATTTCTGCTTCAATATGAAAAAATCTGCGTCTGAGGTTCATCGAATGCTCTCAAATACTTATGGTGAGGCCGCTATTAGTAAAAGAACGTGTCGTGAATGGTTTCAACGCTTCAAGAACGGTGATTTTCTCGACGATGACCGGCAAAGCGGTGGATGAGAGAAGGTTTTATAAGGAGAATAGCTGTTATAACCGGCTGAAACATTCACAGGCGATCGTTATCGAACGCAATTAATGCGTTTGAGCCGAGCATTGGAAGACAAACGGCCGCAATACAACGAAAGACACGATAAAGTGATTTTTCAGCATGACAATGCTCGACACCTTGTTGCGAAAGTAGTCAAGACATTCTTGGAAACTGTAAAGTGGAAGTCCTATCCCACCCGCCATATTCTCCAGACGTTGCTCCCTCTGACTATCACTTGTTTCGATCAATGGCACACGGCCTGGCTGACCAGCTTTTCTGGTCTTAATGAAGAAGTAAAAAATTGGATCGATTCGTGGATCGCTTCAAAAGATGACCAGTTTTTTCAACGTGGGTATCGTACGCAGCCCGAAAGATGGGAGAAAGTAGTGGTCACCGATGGACAATACTTTGGATCTTGAATGTATAACCAGTTTTTTACAATAAAGCCTCGAATTTCAGGAAAAAACTGCGGAAGCAAAGTTGTATACCTAATAGCTATAGGTAAAGTAAGGTAATTCTAATTAACTTCGTACTAGATCAACACAATTTTTTTATAGTTGTAACATTTGAAAACAGATTTTCTCTATAGCTAGAAAAGTGGGTTTGATTATTCCTTGTTTGTAATTCTGTCTTCTGTGTCAGTAAAGCTTTTCTTGTGTGTTATGTCCATTGTATGTTGTTTGTCGCAGCTTGGCCTAATAGGGAGCCATATCCCATGAAACCCAAATCTTTACATCCATGGTTCGATGTCTTTGAAATCATTTTCTTATTCCCCCATAACTTTTGTTTTTCGGTAGCTGCCTTTTGTGTCTGCTAACATTATTTTTTCTTTTTAATAGCTTTTTCTTACATAATGTCGTAATTACGTAGCAATATAGTTGTGCTGTGTTTTGTTTGCATGTTCTGTACATCTGATCTTTACTCGCCGCCGTATCGTTAAATTAATGAGTTTGTCTCTGTTCTTATAAATAAATAAATAAAAAATAAGTTGCATTTCGATTTCAGTGCGAATGGAAACAAAATGCTGAAAAACATAATGATGTTAAAATGTCTGTATACCGACTTTTAGTAATTTATTCGTACTGGAAAAAGAGTAAACCCTTCAAATATTTTTACTATGCACCGTCTAAAATATTCTTCTGTTTTTTTTTTTCGTTTTGTTTACGGTTGTTACCGGTTTTACTATTTTTGTTGTTTTTCTTCTTTGCTAGAGTAAAAATAAATAGGATAGTAGAAGAAAAATATACTTTAAACTTCTAGAATTACGTAGTTAAAATATTCCTTATTACGACATTCCCAACATTTTGAGCTATGTAGTGTGTTTAGCCGAATGCCAAGCGTTTCTACGTCGAAAACCAACTTCCAAAAGTTTTGAACCCCTTTTTTCGTTTTGATGAGGCTTTCTAGAAATTTCACGTTTTATGACACCACTTCCGGTCATTTAAAATGTCTCCTCTAGGAATGTCAAACAATCCCTTTGACGTCTCTGAGGTTGCCAGCATAGTGTGATTCTTGTCAGAAAGAAGTCGATTTTGAGTCAGTCGATCTTTGAAAAAGTGAATTCGCGTTAGAAGGAAGAGGTTAGCCATACACAAGAGCATAAATATTGATTGCAGTGGTTTTCCCAAAAAAATTCATTACTAATCATATTCCTTTTTGGGGCCGGTTGGTATAATCGCTGAATCAGGAATCGCAGGCTGTTGATGGTTCTTCGGCATCACACTACTAGAGAGAGATAGAGAGAGGGAGACAGATTGAGAGACAGAGAGACAGTGACATATTGAGAGACAGTGACATATTGAGAGAAACAGACAGAGAGAGAGAGAGAGACAGACAGTTAGATAGAGAGAAAAATTAATGGAAGACGGAGACAGAGAGAAAGAGACAAAGAGAGAGAGACAGAAAGAGAGACATGGTGACAGAGCGAGACAGAGATAGACGAAGATAGAGATTGAGATTGAGAAAGTCACAGATTGTTACAGATTGGGAGACATAGAGATAGAGTCACAGATTGAGAGACAGAGAGAAACAGATTGATTGACAGAGAGAGAAACAGATTGATTGACAGAGAGAGAAACAGATAAAGATACAGAGAGGAAGACGGAGACAGAGAAAGAGACAAAGAGAGAGAGGAAGACAGAGACGGAAACAGAGAGAAAGAGACAAAGAGAGAGAGACAAAGAGAGAGAGAGAGGAAGACAGAGACGGAGACAGAGAGGAAGATGGAGACAGAGAGAAAGAGACAAAGAGAGAGAGAGAGAGTGGAAGACATAGACAGAAACAGAGAGAAAGAAACAAAGAGAGAGAGAGACAAAGAGAGAGAGGAAGACAGAGACGGAGAGGGAGACAGAGCTGTTTTAACACTGGCGATATTATGTGTGGTGTTGATATCGGATTCATGAAAAAAAAGTTTAAATTTGGCTTTTATTGACAATAGGTAGGCAGGTGTTCTAACTATCGTCTTATCGTCACACGGAAGCAACACGACGGGCTATTGGTGATGGTCCAGGAAGATTCGAGGACACCAGGTAATTCTGAACCATGGTAAGATGACTAGGCATAACACCTAAGCTGGCATATCCCATTCTCCAAACTTCCACACCACGCCATCCTGAAGACATTTGAAGCCGCAACGGATTTTACGAGCACTAACCCCCTTTCTACATGATGGTCTTTGGTTGGATTCGAACTCGAAACCCTCCGGATGTTAATCCGATGCTCTTCCAACCGAATTACCGCGACCTTTATTGACAACAGGAAAAAAAATCAAACAGGTAAAACTCAAGAACACCCGGTATCGACCCTTCTCGCAATTCAACATTTTGTCCTCAAACAGCTACTTAGAACAGGCCGCTATATTCCAAACCTGGCGCGCAGGTAGAAGCGCATTTCTCGGAAACCTAGGACAGATTACTACATTGCAAAAGTATTGTAAATTGACGATGATAATTATTTCCAAGTCTACCGTGTTCTTAAGCTTAATTATTGATATGTATACCATTCTTCTGTAAAGTTTTATCACATTCCTACGTAGCTTTAATGGTAAATATATCTGCCGTTCATCTGAAATACAACATACACAACCCTACCATAATAGACAGCAAGATGTGAGGATATAAGGGAAATAATACATGATTTAATAGGGGGGTGGTCCCCCATGTACTGCAATTACGCTAGCAACCCTTCTGGGCATACGTTCAACAAGGATTTGATGCACAATTATGGTATGTGTGGTTATTCCTGCTCCAAGAATGTCGCCAGCTCAGCTGTAGATTTCGGACGGGGTTCCCTGGTCCGTAAGGGTCGCTCTAACGCGTCCCACAAATGTTCTATAGGGTTTAGGTTGGGACTCTGAACAGGCCAGAGAAGACGTTTAACATCCATATTTTGATACTACTGCTTGACAGAGGCTGCAACATGACGTGGAGCGTTGTCGTCCTGGAAGTAACATTCGTCCATTCCATAACATAACCAGAGCGTAGGATGAACCTGTTGGTCCAAAATGTTCATGTAGGCGTTCAATTGACCAGGAACACCATGCAAAGGTCCCAGGCCATATCACGAAAAACACCCTCAAACAAGTAATCGGATTTTATGCAAATCCGCTGGCGTCCGGTCCATATTATTGTAGGGTAGTGCATTAACAAAACAAAATTTTTTTTTAACTGTTCATTCGAAATTTTTTTTCTACTATAATTTATCTTTTCTTTTAATGGCGAATATTTGACCTTATTTAATTCTTTATTACCTAGTATAGATACAAACCTATGTATGAAAGAAATATCAAATTGATATCTTCTATTTTCATAAACAGGCGCCATGTGTATATCACTCACTCATAAATACGATAAATACGCAGTGATATCCAGTTACTTGTGGAATGAAAGCAAGATTCATTATTAACCAAAAAACAAGTTATTCTGCCATAAGTACGAAGCAATTTCTAAAGGTTTAAGCGCATTCAAATGAAAAACATCAAAACATAATGCATAACGGGAATCCCACAAGAAATTTTAAAAGGCTTTAAAGAAACGTTCTGTGGGAATACCGAAGTTAAAGTATCAAGATTAAGCGATTTTTGAAAGTACTCTGACCTCTTTTAAGAGTAATTTAAACTTTTAATAAACGCCCAAACCGCTTATTAAATAAATTTCGATAGTGCCTTTCCCCCAAACCGAAATCAAAATAAATGACACAACGAAACTCGACTGCAATTATCACAGAAAAGAGCAATAAATCTCACGGGCATGAAAACAATGCTTTCTCCATTGCAAAACATTTCTTAAACCTTCTTCAATTTAACCCGCCAGCTCAATTCATCAAAAACAAAGTTATCACAGGCATTTTCCCACAAAGCCTCATCTACGATATGCTTGATGCTGACCTCAAATTAAGGACACCCGATTGGGTATCAGCGTCACGCTCGTGAAACAAAGGACCGCCTACTTTTATGCAAATGGTTTTTCGATGGAACGGCCATATTACACCGCGAGTTGAGTTGTACTTTTTTTGTGCCGAACGATACTTATAATTATTAATTACACCCTCAAGTTTTCTTGAATGCTAATGGTTCGCTTGGCCTTGTCTTGTTGAGAGCAGCGACGAAGCGATAACGATGGGGGATTTTTATGAATTGTATCGTGATGTTGAATATTCATGACGGGCAGGTTGTATGAAAGGAATTGTTCAACGACAGGAGTGTGGAAAGGAGCGTATTTGTGTCTTGTGACAAATGATAAAAAACGCAGGTGATTAAATTGGATTGACGACAGCTGCATCTAAGCCAGGATAGGACTTGTTTTTCAATCAGGAAAACTTTAATTGTAAATCATGTTACAAGAAATTTATTTGCATGTTGGAAACAAACGCGATGGATACTTCCGCTGCGTTGGAACATAGAACCACATATGCCCAGTCTATTATAAGATCATTAGGAAGTTTGAACAGAGGGGTGCCATCTCAAGTGTTGATCTAATCATCTGACAATTGTTGGTTCAAAATTACGTAGTGATGTCCTCGGATCTTTCCCTTGGGGATCGATCCTGAACCGTCACCAATAGCCCGTTATGGTGCACCAGTACATCATTAATCAATTACCATTACCATTATAAGATCGTGGATAAAATACAGTGGTGTTGGTAAAACAGTTTATTCATTCGACGGTGGTATTGTGGTATTATATGTGTGCAGTCTATCTACCACGAGAACTGATCCAGACATTATATTTCCGTCTGTCTATGCCGTCAGTTGTGGAAAAAAAAACTCGCTACGTTGAAACGTAGAAAAACATATAACCTGTATCTTGTCTTTTATGAGATTGTGAATAAGATTGACAGAGTTTATTTACTTGACGGTGGTTTTACAAGTGTCTGTCTACCACGAGAACTACTCCAATATGCACCTGTCTGTGTCTACGTAGAACTACATATGTCCTGTCTTGTGTCTTATAAGATCGTGAATAAAATACACTAAGTGGTGTTCGTAATACTGTTTATTTATTTGTCTATGTGTATTATATACGTACTATCTGTCTACCACGAAAAAATTACTTCAGACGTAGAATTCGCTGTTGTTTGTGTCAGTCCGTCGTGGCTTGTGGGAAAAAAACCCGATGTGGTCGAAGTGGATTGGACCTCTGCGTTGTACTGTAGATTGTAGAACTACACATGCCTGTCTTGTGGCTATTATAAGATCGTGAATAAAATACACACAGCGGTGTTGGTAATGCTGTTTATTCATCTGTTGTAGCATTTCACGTGTACTGTCTGTGTACCACGAGAAACAGCTCCAGATATAAAGTATGTCCATGCCTGTCTATTTGTCGTCGCTTGTTGAAAAATCGCCAGCTGCATTCGAACATAGAACTGCAAATGCCTGTCTTGTGTCTTTTATAAGATCATACATAAAATCACGCGGTGTTAGTGATGCTGTTTATTTAGTTGTCCGTGGAATTACAAGCAGTTTCTGCCTGTCTAGCAAGACAACCTATCCAGATACAAAGTCTGTTCCTGTCTGTTGCCTTAGAAACGGACCTTATCCTATTTTATAGGCAGTGCTCGAAGAAATGTACCATACAGGGTTCGTGTACGATCTTTGTCCCATTGGTGCATTTAACCCTCCAAGTGGTTTTGACGAGATATCTCCTCCATCAAAGTCTAATCAGTTTTGGTAATGAATAAATACCTCGACGAGAAAAAACATCCTTAACACTCCGAGAAAGAATGAAGATCCAAGTTGGAAAAATAAATTGTTCCTTGCCTAGAACTAGTGGCAGTTTAGTTTCTGTTTCAATGGAAGGCCACTAGAAGGCAGTTTTCAACGCACCAGGAGGAAAAATAATTTGTTAATATCAATTTTGCAAATTTTTACATGTCGCAGAGAGTATTTAAACCAGTAAATACCTCTTTGTGCCACCTACATTCACGAAAAGCAAAATTAAACTACTTCATCCCCGAGACTCACCCTTTCTTAAATGAACGAACCCTGTTTTTACTATGACAACTCCACACCAGACTTGGTGTCTGGAACAGAGTTTGTGGTTCAGGCAGTAGGTCGTAATCATCATTACAATCTCTATTCGAAACGCTTGTAATGTGCAGTTATTCAAGTCGGTGTTACCAAAAGGCTGTTTCGAACAGTTTCAGTTGCAATTTTTTCAATTCATATGACATCGTTTTAACATTAGTTACACACCAAAATCTATATCTGGCCACCTTTTATTCTGGACTGTTGAAAACGAAAGCAAGAGTACCTACATTCTCGGTAGATAAATGATCTTCCACTTACCGAGATGTCACGAACAGCAATTGATAACAGGGGTCACGATTGCCCAGTTGGTAGGGTCGTGGATCAGCAACCGTCAAGTACGCGGAGGCTGGTGCACGTTAAAACTCTCGGGGACTCAAATGTCCTCACGTTGGCGTGGTGTGGAAGTTTGGAGAAGGGATGCTAGCTGAGGTGTTGCTCGTCATCTGACTGTGGTTCAAAGTTACGTGGTGTCGTCTTCGTGTCTTTCCCTTTAGGATTGGTCCGGGACCGTCGCCAATAGCCTGTTGTGTTACTCCAGTGAAACGTTAATGAACTGTCTACCTAAAATAATTTCTAAGTTGCCTGCCCAATTTTTTCCTGTCTAATCCCGAAGGGAATGGAAAGGTAGGTAATTTAAATTAACGTCGTACTAGAGCAACACAATGGGCTATTGACGACGGTCCGGGATCAACCCCATAAGGGAATGCTCCGAGGACAACATCACGCCATTTTGAACCACGATCAGATGACGAGGTAGCACCTGAGCTGGCACCCCACTCTCCAAACTTCCACACCAACCCGATGTGAGGACTTTCGGCCACGACTGATTTAAGGTGCACCACCCGTCTCTCCACCTCTACATACGCTTACACATATCCCTGCATAAACCCGTATTCGAACCAGGAACCTTCTGATCTAGAGGTTAACATCTTAACCACCAAATCGGTAGGTCGGCTCGTAAGGGAAAGATCTGAGGACAAAACATTATTTTGAACCACGGTCAGATGCTGAAGTCACCCATGAGCAGGCACTCCACTCTCCAAACACCGCGCAAACGCGAGGACATGTGAGTCCACGACTTAAAGTTCACCAGTTCCATCTGTACGCGATGGTCTTTCGTAGGATTCCAACTCATAAACCTCCGGTTGCAAAACCTGGCCGCCGCCATCCACTCGCGTATCTGGCAGAGAACATCATTCAGGACAAACCCCACTCTTCTCATCCTCCTTGCAATCCGACTTCGTTGGTTGTTAACGGACGGTCGCCAATATCCCATCGTATTGCTCCAGTGGAACGTTAATTACCTACCTACCTGCCTTGCAATCCGTGGTCGAGCCCAAGTATTCCTATGAAAAAAAAACGATCCTTGGCGACGTCGTATTGGCGACAAGGCGCTCGAGTTCCGGCAACCCCCGTGGTCAAGTGGCCGGACCGTCGTGATAGATAGGTGAGCAGCGGCCCTTAACAACACGCTGTAATTACACCCAGATAGCATCAAGGATCCGCGAGGGGGACACCCCTTGACAGTGGACCCTTGACCCTCATCTTCCAAGGCTCCCCCCGTCTCCTCCTCTTCGCCAAACGATTTCGTCTTTGAGGCAATTTTTGGAAGCAATGTCCGTTTCCTTGCTCGGGGAGGGTCACCAAAATGCGGTTTTGTTCGTTTTCGTTCGGATTTTTTCACCGCAACTCTTAGTACCAGTATACGTATGTATATATGCATTAAACATGTTATAGAAGTCGTATTAATTCATTTACTGTGCTTGGCTACAAACTTTTATAAACGAACAAAATCAACCGTTATGAGGTAGCTAGTCATAAACAAATGGAATAAACCCCTTCTGGTAGTTTGTATTAGTTTATTTTATGTTTGTTGGTTGTGGGTTTCTATGACGCTATACTCAAAATCGGGGTGACACGGAGAAGAGTGCGATTCCTATTAAGACCCGGTGCACACATCCAGTTTTTCAACGTGCGGCGCAGCTGCCGCAACGCAAGTGCGGTCTGAGATACATTAGATCCAATGGAGCAGCGCACACATGCCTCCAGCGCTGCTGGGATGACGCACGTCCAACTTGCGTGTAATTTGTATCGCCGTTCCCCAAGGCGCCGCACGGTTGCCGCACATGAGTCTCCGTTCTGAAGTACCTTGTTTTCATAAACAAATGGAATATAAATAATAATTAATAAATGGTAGTATCCAGTAACGTCTATTTTGTTACAAAATATGCTTTTTTACACCAAGTAAGCGAAATAAACACGCTTTCTTCGATAGAATATTTATCGCAACTGTCGTGAAATGAGTTCGTGCGTCATTTCACGGTTTAGTGTGCATAGTTTGGCTTCGGTGCCGCAGTGTCGCCGCACGTTGAAAAACCGGATGTGTGCACCGGGCCTACGAAAGAAAGAAAGTTTCTATGACCTACAGTTACATGGCCAAGAGCTGCACCAGACAACGCAAAGAACGCACACAAAGTAGGTAGTTCATTTAACAGTTCAAGTAGTTTCCGCAAGATGTGTCGTCCATCGTGATGTAACCCATTTTGCTAATGACGAGATGCCTCGTCATCAAGATAATGGACAAATTTTTTCGGATGACCAGAACAATATAGGGTCAGTTTTCTTCGAATGACGAGATATCTGGTCCTTCAAAATCTGGTCACTATTTTTCTGACGATGACACACTTGGTCGAGATAACCAGGCAATGATGTGACATAGCGAGATATTGGCGAAGGTCCTAGATCAATCCTGATTTGAAATATCCAATCGCACCACGTCATTTTTCGAACTACGGTCAGATGACGAGGTCAACACCCTAGCTGGCATCCCACTCTCCAGACTTCCAAACCAACCCAATGTGAGAACTTTCGGACACGACAGATTTAAGATGCACCAGCCGCCTCCAAACCATACGCTTCTAAATATCCATGCACTGACCCGGATTCGAACCAGGAACCTACCAATCTAGAGGCATAGAGTACCTTAACCACAAGACCGGTTGGTCGGCCATCAAAGAGTAAAAACTCAGTATTGTAATGAATTTGAAGACGGTGGAAAAGAGTGAAGAGTGTTTGAACACTTGAATGTGATACAAATGTAGATGGACGTTCAAAATCGTTATAATAACATGATTGATTTGACCAAATTTTATAAGACTTCTTTGTAAAAGGTGAATAAAACTACATTTATAAAACATATTATGCAGTTTTCTCTATTTTACATTTCAAGTTAATTTTATTCGAATATATGAAACACAAAATACACTACCCTAAAATAACGGATCGGACTCCAGCGGATTTGCATAAAATCCGACTGCTTGTTAGTAGGTGGTTTTCGAGGTTTGGCCTGGGACCTTTGCATGCTGTTCCTGGTCAATTGACCACCGACGTCTACATGAACATTTTGGACAAACATGTTTTTCCTACGCTCTGGCAATTTTATGGAATGGACGAATGTTACTTCCAGGACGACAACACTTCATGCAATATTGCAGCCTCTGTCAAGTAGTGGTATCAAGATATGGATGTAAAACGTCTTCCCTGGCCTGCTCAGAGTTCCGACCTAAACCCCATAGAACAGGTGTGGGACGCGTTAGGGTGACGCTTACGGAAAAGGGAACCACATCCGAAATCTACAGCTGAACTGGCGACATTCTTGCAATTGAACTGGATACAAATACCCATAGCTGTGTATGAAATCTTTGTTGAAAGTATGCCCAGAAGGGTTGCTAGTGGGATTGCAGCACGTGGGGGACCATCTCTCTATCAAAGCATGTATTATTTTCCTTGTACCATCACATCTTGCTGTCCTGTCCATTATTGTAGGGTAGTCCATAAAATCATACCCGAATCCCTTATAAAAGGATTCAAGTTTTGAGCTCGACATATCACTGTGGGCCAAATTTACGAGGTGTTGCCCTTAGATCTTTCCCATTGGAATTTTCCCTGGAGCATCGCCAATAGCCTGATGTGTTGCTCCAGTGGAATGCGTATTCAACTACTAACCATTATAAATGGTAAGGGGATTTAAAACATGTGTGGTAATCAAATATATGTGTGCATAAATTTAAATTTTTCCTGTACTGATTATGTGCTAGTGCATACCTTACATTTTACCATGAAGTATGTTTTGTCATTTTTCATAAATCATTACAACTACGAATTTAATCGAGCTTAGTGATTTTTCTTAAAATGACGAAAAACCGTTTTCGTGATTTTAAAACCATTCACCGATGAAATTTTTCATAGCGGAGATGAAACGTTCGATCTTTCTAGCCGGCCTTGTAAAATTCGGTGTGACGTCATGGCCAGGAAAGACGCTTACGAAAGGAATGTTGGTTTGTGAAGCAAACCAATTTGGATTGCGTAGCAATCACCCGGGGTTAGCGAACAGGCGGTAGAGCCCCCTCGTGCTGCAAAAAGATGTTAGCTCCAATTTTTCAAGTTTTTGGAAAACAATAAAAGTTTGAAAATTCTAAGTTCTGTGAAAATGTTTCGTTTTATTTTGAATTTTGATGAATTATTTTTGATGCATTTTCTTTTTGATAAATTTTCTTAATTGTTCTTAACTCTACTAGTTCTTCTTGGATATTGCTTGCACCAAACGAAATAGCCTTTTTTATCACAAGAGAGTACATGCAACTCCAAACTAACCCAGGATGTAGCTACCACCTTCTTTCAACAAACCCTTCAATTGATAATTTGTCCCACGTTAGGAATATTGCTTTATCCTACAACCACCTGACAGATCTCAGACAAAAAAAAACTGTAAACTGAGCACATTTTCCGGCTATTTCATAGTACCGACTTTCTAATGAATTAGACAGAGTTTCTGGTTGGAGTCTCTGTCCTAACATCTCAAAAGGTTCATCGTGATTCAGCTTGGATCGATTGCCCATCGAAGCGAAGACCAAGTGTTTTCAATCACACTGGATAATTACTTATTTAAACCAATCAATATATATATATATAACCTGCCCCTACTTTAAAATACATACTTTGTCCCATAACTACGTGACAGATCTTCAAATCGAGGGATCGGTAGAAATAACATGAAATCTCGTTCGGACGTCCCATTTATTTCAACCTCGCGCCATAACACCCCAAAATACAATCCAATTCGCTTATTTCATTAGAAGGTCGGCGGAGCAGATGCTCTGTGCAGTTGACTAGTATAAGAAGATTGAGCGCACCATATGAAAATGATATTTTGGTATATGTTGGCGATTGTTTCTGTCAAGAGTGACAAGGACTGGATACTCCTTCGCAAATAACTATCAGTTCGTTCCTTTAATACCGAAGGCCGAAAAAACCAATGGTCGAATCATCAGAAATTAAAAAAAAGGTACTATGCAAATTTTGTTTTATCTTTGTTTTTGTGTAAAGAAATACTCTACTGCCAAAGATATCGGCAACAACTAAAAATCGATTATATATTTTCGGAAACACTCGTATCGTATCGTATCGTAAGACTCCTGGTAATAATCTAGAAATGGTGTCATTGGCAAAACTGACCCTAATTTGATGGACGATATATCTCGTCATTCGAAGAAAACTGACCAGATTTCGATTTCGTCGTCATCGAAAGGACAGGACTTCCTGGATTGCGGATCGGAAGGTTCCTAGTTCGAATCCGGGTCAGTGCATGGATGTTTGTAAACGTATTTTAAACGTAAACGGAGGAGGCTGGTGCACCTTAAATCTGTCGCGACAGATGGTCTTCACTTTGGGTTTGTGTGGAAGTCTGGAGAGGGGGGTGCCAGCTCAGGTGTTGCCTCGTCATCTGACCGTGGTTCAAAAAGACGTGGCGTTGTCCTCGGATGTTTCCCTTAAAAGATTGATCCCGGACCGTCGTCAATAGCCCGTTGTGTTGCTCTAGTACGACGTTAATTAAAAGTTACCAAATTGTTACTTGTAATATTTGTTGTACATCGTTTCAAGGCCACCCCTGTGTATATGTTGGTTTTGGGGGTTTTGTGGCGCAATTGCCACATTTGATCACGCTGCGACAGACACACGACATACGATATCAAGTAATAGACCAACACAATGACAATTTTAGTGACACAGAAGACAGGGAAACACCCAGGGAAGAATACACCTGACATGTATATAAATAGGATGATAAGGTCCTTTCTATGGCACCAGGCATCCATTGTGGTAGGTATGTAGGTATTTTAACTAACGTCGTACTAGTACAACACGATGGGTTACTGACGACCGTACGGGATCTACCATTTACATCTTATTCATTCATTCACAACCCAGGCTGCCCAAACTACCTATGGGGAAACAAGTGACCGGGTAATTTGGTAATTTTTAATTAACGTCGTTCTACAGCAACACACCGGGCAATTGACAACGATCCGGGATTAATATCCTAAGACAAAGATCCGAGGACAACACCTCGTAATTTTAACCATGGTTAAATGACGAGGAAAAACACCGGAGCTGGCACCCCACTCTCCAAACTTCCGCACCAACCCAACGTGAGGACTTTTGGCCACGACAGATTTAAGGTGCACGCTTACAAACATCCATGCATTGACCCGGATTCGAATCAGAAACCTTCCTATCTAGAGGCTAGCACCTTAACCACATTACCTAAACGCATACGCTATGAAAGAAGAGGTTAAATTATAAATTTCATTCACTAGAATAGTAATAGTGTCTTTTAATACTCACCTTTTGACCACGACAGATTTAAGGTGCACCAGCCTTCTCTACACCACACTCAGCAAACATCCATGCAGTGACCCGGATTCGAACCAGAAACCTTCCGATCTAGAGGCTGACACCTTAACCACCATACCGGTAGACCGGCGTCATTGTGGTAGGAATAAATCTGATTCGATAGACGATACAATACTGTATTCATCCAAATGAAAATTATGTGAATATGCTGCGGTAATCTGCGCAAACATTATCACATGAATCGATTTTTCTCACAATAAACCCAACAACCCATCTAAGACCCATATCATCAAGTGCATCCAGTAGACTCACCGATGACCCCTGCCATTCATCACAAGGGGGAGAGGTGGCAGTGGAAAGAATACAGAAAGAACACATCTAACGAAGAAAGGGTGCCCGTTGCCACACTTATCTCCTGCCCGGTCACGGAATCTAGCCCCGGGCTACTAACTTCCTCCTCCCTAAAGGAAGGGGGGAGGGGTGAAACAGACTTTCTCTGTCCCTCGATCCCTTTCCATTGTGGCCGTTGTTGATGATGTTATAGATGCATTGTGGGGGGGGGGGGGGCATAATCTCATTTTTCAGAAATAGCGATGCGGTGCTCAGATACGGCGGCATTCCGCCGAAGAAAGAGTGCGCGGGAAATTGTACAGCAGACGACTTTTAGGGAAAATCGTTTGCTTTTGATCCCGCGCGATCTTTTCTTGCGTGTGCCCCGCCTTTCTCGACTCAGAGAGGGTTGGGAAGGGGAAATATTAAACATGGCTAAACGTTTTTTTTTTTGTTGTTATTGTTATTGCCGGATTCGCACCCCCACCCCCTTCCAAGAACGTTTTTGGTAATGTGGAGCATGTTGGGGATTTCTCGGCTCAATGACCTTGAGGTTTATCGGCTCTTTTTTGTTTCGCGACTTTATTACTATTATTATTCTAGGAAGCTATGGCATTTGATACTACACTATTGTGGAATACTTATTTAGAAAGGTTGAAACCTTAAAATTAAACGAAATAGCCTCTGGCGATTTGCATAACCATTGATGATCAGCAGAAAGCGAGTGTGTATTAAAATGTTTTAATTGCTCAAGAGCTCAGAGGATCAGATATAAGAATGGGTTAAGCCGCGTTTACACTGGATTTGCGCAACTTCTCTCCCTTCAAACATCGAAGCTATTCCGAGAAACGGTATTCATTTCATCGTTGGTTGTGGTGGCGATTTGAAGAGTTTGCCGAGACAAATTTGTTTTCCGTTAGAAGTTGGTGAAGATCAAAGGATTGCAACTTTTGGGGGAGATTTCTCCGAGACGATTGCTTGACACTAACCGCTCCCCTCTGCCTTTCGCCCCCTCTCCGTGATAGGTAGAGTCGTCTTTTGTTCACTCTCTGTGATATTTTGTCCTCATCGCTTGTCTTGACCCCATCTCCCGCCAAACTGTCAGTGAGTGACCTATTCGATTAAAATGGCCTGGACGAAAGGCCTGGTAATAACATTAAAATAACTATTTAGAGAGAGAGACCTGCCCCCTTTGGGACCATACTACATATGACTTCAAAGACAAAAACAAGAAGAACAATGCCTGGAGTGAAATGGATGATGAACTCGACCCCTTGACGAAAAGGGATACTCTTCTCTACAAAGGGGTGAGAAGAGTGCACTCGGATGATTGCCGATAAAGTCCACAAAGCGTTTACACCGGAGTCGGTCGAAAAAAGGGACGAAAAGGGGTCAGCATAGGGAACGTAAAACATCCTCGCCACAAAAAGGGAAAGAAATGTATATGCAACTCCGGTGTAAACGCGACTTTATGCTACCATAGAAACTCATCAGCAACCTCACTAAATGTACTCAAATGCAAAGAACATCTCTACATCAGTGTTCGAGGTGGTAATACGCATAGAAGAAATATAAAAATAGAGTCAGAGCAGTGGAAACTTTTTTATTGTCCCAGAAAACTAGTAATCAGTTATCAAAAGTAATATGTGAACCTTGGACGACTTTGTCTTCTGGGTGGCAACGAACATTCAGTATCTGACTGATCCAGGGGACGAAAGAAGACGTCTATCCATAGATTGATCATCCGTGATATTGTAGACTTAAGCGACTTCGACAGTTTTGTGAAATGCACATCCACACATTTCTCACGTCATAAGATGATATATCACCAAACGAAGCGATAAGATGTCAAATCGGTCAACCAACTGAATTTTTCAGAGGCTATTCTTCATGTTGGTCACTCAGAGTCCCGACCATGTAACATTTGTGGGACGCGTTAGAGCGACGCTTACGGACCAGGAAACCACGTCCGAAATCTACAGGTGACCTGGCGACGTTCTTGCAGTAGGACACAAATAGCCATAGCTGTGTATCAAAACCGTGTTCAAAGTATTCCCAGAAAGGTAGCTAGTGTGATTACAGCACGTGGTGGACCATCCCTCTATCAAAGCATGTATAATTTCCCTTATACCATCACATCTTGCTGTCCGGTCCATTATTGTAGGGGAGTGCATACGCGTCTTCATACACGAGTAGTCTGTGTCGGATGTCGACTCAATATGTCATCAATTAGCGAACGAGACAGTAAAAGCATGTTACAAGTTACCTATAAAACTATGAAAAACGACCGCTGTTGATGGTTGCACCGAGCTTCGAACTCGTAACCCTCCGGTTGCTAATCCGTTAGTCTTCCAACCGAAATACCAAGGCCCGTACTTGGACAGAAGGTCGATGCCTTTAGATGCACTATCAGACACCCTAGAAACTGAATTAACTCATTATCAGCGCTACAGGATGAGACGAATACGCATATCAATAAAATGAACAATGAAGCAATAAATAAATAAAATGTGAATTGAGTCAAATTATACCTAGACACCATCCAAACGACGGAACATCTACAAAAGTTATAGTTATACATAATAACGATTCGAAACGGCCGATGTCTGGATGTTTATAAACTCTCGCCTTATCATAACCGTTGGAATCTACGTTGGAGATCATAACAAAAAAAAAGCGACCACCCTTTTCTCTTTCTGACAAAGGTGCAGAGCACCCCTGGGGCCGACCGTGCCCCCGTTATCGTCTGCAAGGCCGTTCCACGTCACGACATTCGAAAAAGATGACAACATGATCTACTAACTCATTAATTACCGTTCGAACTGAAAATTCGGTCCATCTCGGATCGCCTCTGCGGCAAACGATTTTTTTCTGCTGGGAATCGCTTGCGGGAGGGTGGAAGGCGGGGTGATTCAGGATCTGGGTGGGTGAATCACGATGTTCTCGCCAATTTTCGAGTGAGAAAAAATCGTCGGCCGACAAAGCGGACAAATTTTGGTGCGGGGGGGGGGGGGGGTGTAGAGGTGGAGGAGATTGATTTATTTGGTGGCTAATTTTTCCATGTGGGGTGCCAGCGGCTAGTAAGACACAATGAGACCGGACGGAGACAGGATATCACCAGCTGCGGAAAAAAAAGCGTGGTATCGAAGAAGAAATCTCGAGGACAAGTATCGATACTTCAGACGTGGCGGTCGTTTTTCTAGTTTTATAGTTGACTAGCTGAATAACTCGGCGTTCCTTCGGTTTCAAATATGTCCGCGAAAGCAAAAATATTTCCGTGATATTTTCCTGTGTTAACTCAAATACACAAACCCTGTAAAACGTGTTTCCTTATCCATGTCCACTTATTGCGGAAAAATAAACTTTAGATTTTAAAATTGGGGCTTTGAGAGGCACTATTAGGACTACCTGTGTGTCAATTTTTATGGCTACAGATCGGTATGAAGTTAGGAAGGAAATAGCTTATGTTGTCTGCAGTGTTTTGAAATATTATAAGTTTACCAACAAATTTATATATATATATAATTTCAAGAACACAAGAATTTCTAAAAAAATGTAACAAAAGTCTTAAAAAATAATAAAAAATGAAGAAATGTTGGTGGATCAGGGCCGTCATCAGGGAGGAGCCTGACCCAAACAACATAAAATGGTGTTTTCTACATATGAGCAGCATTAGGCTGAAAAAATTGCTCATACACTCCCCCAAACACCACCAAAAATCAAGTAAAACAAAAACAGAACAAAATACCAAAACATAGCAGGAATAGAACGAAATGAAACCCGAAGCCGCAGCTGGGATATCATCAACAACAAGCCTAAAAATTGCCACCAAATGCCATCAATTACACAGTCTAACTTATATGCTAACATCATACCTCCGATGCAACAAGTCCAAAAATAATAATAATAATATGAAAATCCCCAGCCCCTTATCAAAAATATATTCATAAAAAGTAAAAAAATAAAAATAAAATTGAAAAAGTAATTCCCATGGCTCTGGGTAAATTACGAAAAATAATTATTCATGTGTTGTGTAGGTGTTGATATTAATAAATCTTTCAAAAATATTTTTAAAGAATGAAAACGGGTATTTGTTATTGAGAAGTGTGTTTTTTAGATATTTACATTGTAATAAAAAGTTAGCATCAGAATTACAAATTTTTTTGAAACGTACCAATTGACCAGCTATCGTGTTGTAGTATATTCTTTTAGAGATATTGGAGTCCCAAAATATTAATTTATTGACTGTAAATTTAAAATCGCTTCGTTTATCATATACATTAATGTCAACTTTGCCGGATGAAACAGAAATTTTTATGTCTAGAAAATCAGTATTATTGTTATCCAGATTGGTTTTAATTAAAGAAAGTTCGTCTGGATAGATGGATTTCCAAATATTAGCAAAGTTGCTATTATTAAAAACAATTAAATCATCAATAAATCTAAAAGCAGTATTTATCTGAAGGCAAAAGTTTTTTTCAAAATAATGAAGAAATAAATTAGCAAGAATGGAAGAAAAATTGGAACCTTGGGGAATACCCTTAACTTGAATGTAAATATGCTCACCATTAAATATAAAATTATTGAAAATACAATAATTAACCAAAAATTCCCATTCCTCAAAATCCAGATCAATTAAGTTATTAAAATCATGATAGTAATAGTTCAAAACATCTCTCAATTTGTCCAGGGGTATGCTGGTAAAAAGGTCTTTAAAATCATAGGTCTGAATATCATTAATAATATTTTTATCCAAAAAATTCAAAACCTTGTTATTATCACATATAATCCATGTAAAGCCTTCATCAAAAATGGCAGCAAGAATAATTTTTAAATATTTAAAATAGTAGCAAGCCAGGTTTAATCATATAAGAGTTATTACCACAGGTGATGTAACGGAATTTAATAGGATTTTTGTGAAATTTAGGAATAACGGTAATATAAGGTAAAATTATGTGTTGATTGGAAATTTTAACTCTTTTATTTGAAGAAATGATTTTTTTAATAATGGTATTATAAGTAGATTTACAGAATTTATATGTATCTGAATTCTTAAGTTCAGCATCAAGTAAATTTAAATAAAGTTTTTTACATATGAAAGCATAGTTACCTGAGGCTTTATCAACTGTAGTAATGATAAATTTATTTTGAATATCCTTAATGGCTGTGTTTATTGTCTTGTAATTACCGGTATTGTCAAAAATAGATTGAATATTATTATTAATAAAATCTTTAAAATGATCATATAATTTCCATTTCCATTCTGTAAACAAACATAAAGGGACTTTAAATTTAGAAGAGGTCATAAAACAGAAATTATCAATGTCTTCCAGAAAGCTTTTAAGTATACTATTTCTATTAAAATTATAAATGGGCCTAAATTTAGTACCTTTATACATAACATCTCTTAATTGGTCATTTTCAACAATACCAAGATCACCAGTCACTATGTGTCCTAAGTCTTCATTTAAATAGGGTCTGAAATTTATGTTGTCTCGCACAAGCATACAACTGTATCTCTATATAAATCAATCTTACTGCAAAATTGATTGTAATTAAAATTTTTTCTCCCCAATGGTAAATCATATTTAAAGCATTTTTTTATGTTAAGAAATTTTAAAGGAAAAATATTCTGTAGGTTATTCACAATTCTGTTAAAGTTGAATTTATCGAAAATAATATGTTTAAAACTTATCTTCATATAAATTGGATTATCTTTACTACTAGTTTTTTTCTTATTAATTTTAGAAAGTCTAGCTTTATAAAGATCATGGAGTAAAAGTAAAAAATGAGGATTGAGAGAGTCAATGTTTGTAAGTAAATTCTTAAACTTAAGACACGTACCGTCATTCAAAGAAAATATGAATTTTTTTAAGGGTTTAAAATTAAAAGTTTCTATAAAGTGTTTTTCAATAAGTTTCAGGTTTTTTATAAAATTATTAAACTGGTGAATATTATCAGAAGTGTTAAGTTTTTTATTTTCACCGCTTCCTCTACATCCTCTCTTTGTTTTCTCTTTTGACGTATGGAATAAAGCAAAAGTATTGCAGCTATCAACATTAACCTGTGTATTTTGAAATAGATCATTCAAACCATAAGGAGCAAGTGTTTTAAATTTTAAAATGTTAATGTTTTCTTTAGCCAGTCTCAATTTTTTATCTTTGACAATATCAAGTATAGTAATTTGTGCATTGCTAAAACCATGTAAAGAAAAATGATGGAATTCCAGGTTAAAAGTGGAGTTGGAGTTATAATTTTTAATATTGGAACGGTGAAGGTTAATGCGTAGGTTCAACGAGTTACTGGTTTGACCAACATAACCCATACCACAGAGGCTGCATCTTAGAAGGTAAATGACATTAGAGGCTTTACAGGCTGGCGAAGTTGAGCTGTCGATAATGTTAGACTCATCCAACTGAGGGCAAGTCTTACAACGTTTATCGCTGCATTTGGAAAATTTAGGTTTACTCATAAAGTCAAAATTATCAACGTTAGGGTAACAGGATTTCGATCCAAGGGGGTCCCCCAAAATCCCCATGTACCGAGCACAGGA